>OY293303.1:13243270-14443270 GCA_958502075.1 Orchestes rusci
TGCGCTGTTGTAGAGTTCTGCAGAATGTTTTCCAGAAAATTCTTTTGTTGTTGACCTCGAACGTAGACTTTATCCACAAAACATATATGTGATATGATGATTGGAAGGAGGTCTTCATAGTTGATATATCCAAATGAAAACGGGATTCCATGTTGTTTCATGGTTGCTCTGGATGTTCTTTGTTTGTCCCATAAACGTAACGATCGATATGATCCATTTGGTTTGAATATGTAATGGCTAGTTTGGATCCCGTTCGTGGGCTGCCAACTCTTTGATGATGAATTCGTGAGACAGACTGAATCCTTGAAAATCCATTGCAATCATCTTCATGATGGACTGGTTCTGTAAAAAATAAATACATTTAAAATGCGATTGATCCTAGTTGAAAATAATACTAACTTTTTTTTTTTACATAGCAACTATCTCAAAACTTGGGGTTGTACTTCATATCGCAAATCTGCGTAATCGATCTTAAAATTATCGCATATTTATGAGGTTGAAATTGATGTACATTTCTTTTGATAGATACAGAAGTACGCTTTGGTAGAAAAACGATATGATCCTCCAACTCTACTCGCGGCACTTCCCCATATTTAGAAAGAACAATATTTAATCCCACAATTGGATACTTTACATCACGAGTTAATTCAATTAATTTTATGGATGTCTTATCCACATAAGAGGTGGTTGCGTTGATTTCTGCCAGATCCATTTCTAGAAAGAAAAAATAAAATCAAATACATTCTCTAGTTTGATTATGGGGGGCGCTTACCTGTTGTTGCTGCTGACGCTAATGAATGCGAACTGAAATTCTTCTTTAACGCGCCGTCAGTGGTAAATTAATAAATCTCCTCACCTCTCTTTTCCCACTTATTTTCTCAACGAATGTGCTAGAACATCTGCTTAATCTGGTCAGAACGTATATAATCGAGCTCAACCCGATGGGTTATCAAAAACGAGTCACTACAAGTCAACATTAATTTTTTCCGGAGTACGCAGATGTATGGAGGCTATTTTATTTTTGGATTTGGCTAAGACCACTATTTACAATTTTCACTATGGTTACATGAAAAATCGTTTTGCAAACTGTACCTTTCTTAACACTGATACAGTTGAATTATCTTGATAAAATAGCTTCAAAAGATGAAGTATGTCATTCAATTTCGCTAGAAAATATTATAGATGATCCAAGGATAATTGGATCTATCTGTAAAAGAACGCTCTACTCATCCATAATTGGAATGATCATAGTTTTGAATGTAGGGGATATTGTCTTTGTGTGGAGCATTACGTACTTGAAGATTTTAATATGAATATTTGTAGAAATTGTAGTTTCGGGTTTATAACATTTCTGAATAATAGATTTAAGATAGTTGATAAGCATTATCATATCGTTGTGATTGTTCGCCAACTCAAGATACGTGTACAAAGAGATAAGAAATTTTGGAGCGAAAGTTGTTTCATGCAACTTTTTATTTTGCGTAGAGACTAAAGAAAGCTGTAATTATAGATTGCATTCAAAGTTAGGTAAGAATATAGGTTTCGAATCTCCCGATCCAATCATCGATGATTAGTTGTAAATAAGATATGTTATTTATTAAGTTTAACACCACTGATTTTTGATCAACTCTATCTGTATCCATCAAATCTTGAAAATATGTCTTATAGTTTAACAGTTCTCATATTACTTATTTGATAAAATCATATCAATATTTAATAAAAGGTGTTGGGTTTGATGAAAGATGAAAATAATGGACGGATTATGACAGACAGATCAAAAATGTACGCAGTAAAACTATTTTACACTAATACGTCAAATATTATCCAATTATTTTAGTATTTGAGAAGTACCATATTCCTCCTACTACCTTTTTGCCACCATGAGGTGGAGACACACACACACAGCTCTATTTCACCGCGATCGCTAGTATCACCATCAATAATTGATAAATAAATAGCGTTAAATATAAAGTCATTGCTTTTCCATACAGATTATTCACATCTAGATAAAATATGTCTATCTTCCATAGTTTGGTATGTCACTTGATCGTACCTCTTGAAGAAATGTAGTACATGGATATCCACTCTAAATTATTATTGTGTGAATTTTTTCAGATCCAAAAACTTTAGTCTAACTAATCGCTTGGGGTGAAAATCTGTTTATCATTCATAGTTTGATGTGTAAGTTGATTGCATCTCTTCAACAAGAAACCTCACCTTGTATGTAACAGAAATTTATGATTTGTATATCTCATTAATTTTTTATGTTTTTTAAGGAAAAAGATATTTGAAAAATTGGAGGTGGTTTCAATAGCTGTAACGTATACAAGCTGGCTATCAACAGTGTCCACAACTGAGGAAAAAAATAATTTTTCTTTTAAATAAGGTGAGCCATCCGTCTATTCATTTATTATTTTGTTTCAATCAAATATATACACATTTTTGAAACAATTAAATCATTTCTGTTGGGGGATGTACGTATGTGTCAGAGCAATTATTAATTTAGTAACACTTGGTAATTTACTCGGAAAACTTGTAACAGTCAATTCAAAACAATTTGCATCACCTCAAAATTATAAAAAGGTGACTGATTTTGAAAAATGAGCTCGTTAGGGTGGGATTTGTTTGTTTCAAAATAATAATCGGAATCAAGTAATGATTTTCCAAAAATTATTCACAATTTGAAATCAGTTTAAATGGTGATAATATGTTGTTATTCGATTATCGTGTAATTCATTTTAATTGTTTTCTTCTTCATTGTAGATGATGTCAACATTAAGAGAGCTATGTAGAAGGGTGGTTTGCGAAAATGTGAATGACATTTCAGATTTTTTTATCTAGTCCTATACCATTTTTACCTGAGACTTTAAATCATTATATTTTACAGAATTATTCCAATTATAGGTGGGATTATCTTAATAAAATAGCTTCAAAAGATGAAGTATGTCATTCAATTTCGCTAGAGAATATTATAGATGATTCAAGGATAATTGGATGTATCTGTAAAAGAAACGCGATACTCACCCATAATTGGAATGATCATAGTTTTGAATGTAGGAGATATTGTCTTTGGGTGGAGTATTATGTACTTGAAGATTTTAATATGAATATTTGTAGAAGTTGTAGTTTCTGGTTTATAAAATTTATGAATAATAGATTTAAGATAGTTGATAAGCATTATCATATCGTTGTAACTGTTCGCCAACTTAAGACACGTGTATATAGAAATAAGAAATTTTGGTGTGAAAGTTGTTTCATGCAACTTTTATTTTGCGTAGAGACTGAAGAAAGCTATAATTACAGATTGCATTCAAAGTTAGGTAAGAAAATATGTTTCAAATCTCTCGATCCAATCATCGATGATTAGTATTGTAAATTAGATATAAATTATTTATTAATTTTAACGCTACTGATTTATTGATCAACTCTATATATATCCACCAAATCTTGAAAATATGTCTTATAGTTCAATAGTTCTCATATTACTAATTTGATAAAATCATATTAATATTTAATAATGTTTTAACGAGTAAATTATTTTGATATATGTGTATTTTACCGGATAATTTCTCAGATATGGTATGTCCGTTCTTCTTATTTATTATGAAATGATAAAATCTACTCGTCAGTTGGGCAATTTTATAACACCTCAAAATCTATTTCGTTCTATTATTAGGATATCATTGAACTGTTCTAGACCTTTTGGTGGCGAAATTATGTATCAATAAACAATGATTAGAATAATTAAAAAAAAAAAAAAAAAAAAAAAAATTTCATGAATATCAAATTGTGGTTTTTAATTTGACTGTTTTGTGCATTTTACTTGGTGTTGCTATAACATTAAAACTGTTTTAGTCTTATCAATAGCAATATAAGTTGAAGTATTTCTTGGAATGATTCAGATCTAAATGTCGGTATTTTCTAATGAACCATAGCTTCAAGTCACTGGCCTTCTTATAAGGTATTTCTTTCAAAAATCTAGCATCAGCTCACCAATTCCAAACATCGCACTCCACCTATTAACTCTAATTGCGAATTATTAAAGAATTCAATCAACAGTATCATCACCATCTACATTTTCAAAAACTAATTAACTCAAAATATGAAGAACCCTACATTTTCCAAATCCCTTATTACAAATATTCGCCGCTAAGTGTCACAATAAACCCAAATCCATACCTTTTTAACCATCTGGCACGAGACCACTTTAAAATCCTCTCCCAAACGCTACACTCAGGTAATCAAGCATCCCAAATACAGCTTTTTGTTGTTCTTGCGTTGAATCTCTATAGAACCCTTCAATTTGTTCTATTTTTGTGTTGAATATAATATCATAATATATACATAATAATTAACATTATATATTTTTTTCTGAAACTATCAACATGTGATGAAGGAGAATTTCTAATGACTCATAGTCTCTGGTTAAATAATTAAACCCCTCATAAAAATGCTATAACTAATGAAAAAATCTACACATCTCTCCCTCTTATTAAATACCTTACACATCGGAGTACTACCACTTACATGATCTTTCATATGAGACAACACACAATTGTCCATCATCCATCATATCCTATAACCGAGCCTATAACATTCAAATACAATCACGAAATCTGCATTGGAACAATAAAACATCACAAACACCAACGCCACATCAAAAAAAAAAAAAAAAAAAAAAAAAAAACCTCAATTCCTAGAACCCCTTATCTCCCCACAAAACATCATACGTGACATCACCGCACGCAGCCAACAACACCGTCCACACATCGATCCTGTCAATTATCAATATCAAGCCTACAAAATATCTCAACGTCAACGTTACATCAAATGCCCACCAAAAACCCGACCTATCCCAAAATCCCTGATCTCCCAACAAAACATCATACTTGACTCCGAAATCCCTTATCCTCCCACAAAACATCATAGGCGGCAACACCGCACGACTCAACCGACATCACCGTCCTCACATCAATCCTGTCAATTGTCTATAACAACGCTATAATCCACCCGCCACAAACGTCAATGACACTTCAAACGTCAACCATAAAACCTAAAATCCCAAAATCCCTCATCTCCCCACAAAACATCATAGGCGGCAACACCGCACGCAGCCGGCAACACCGCTCACACATCAATCCTGTCAATTGTCATCATCAACGCTACAACCCACCCGCCACAAAACAGCCCACCCGCCACAAACGTCAATGACACTTCAAACGTCAACCATAAAATCTGCAATTCCAAAATCCCTTATCTTCCCACAAAACACCATAAGCGGCAACACCGCACGACGCAACCGACAACATCGTCCTCACATCAATCCTGTCAATTGTCATCATCAACGCTACAACCCACCCGCCACAAACGTCAATGACACTTCAAACGTCAACCATAAAACCTAAGATCCCAAAATCCCTCATCTCCCAACCAAAACACCATAAGCGGCAACACCGCTCACACATCAATCCCAACTGTCAAGATCAACGCTGCGAAAGGTCCCCCACACCCAAACGCCGGTAAAAAGTGAGGTTAGGTACAGAAAGTGGTCCGGAACTCCCCTAGCACATCTACTATAGCAGTCACTCAACCTGCTAAGAATATACATGAAACTCAAGAAAAACAAATGCTAAGATGATGCTTACTGGGATTTCTCGGAAAAAAACTGGTGGGAGTAAGAAGACCCTACATTCTGAGGTCCAGGACCATTAAAGTTTCACCTAGTCCTGAAAAATGTAAGTATTATGAACTTTTGTCATCTCAATCATTTTAACATATAAAAGTAAAATCCTCACATGACAGAATTGTATTCTCAATCTAGATCCAGATTCAGTGACCCCTACAAGTTCCAAAATTGGCGTACTACGCAAAAGGGGTGTTGGACGATGAAGATTCTCCAGCCAAACACAAAAAAAATAATCCAGATCCCGATTACGCCTTCAGCGACGAATGTGTTGGTAGTGGTGAGTTCATGGCTACAACTCAATGTGCATGTTTTCGCTTTGTATATAGAACAACTGATCAAGTTCAATGCGTACTAGTATTTATTATTGTTGATCTATTCATTATTATACAGGAAAAACGTTTGGACAATTTTGGTAAGTCTATGAATTCCGGCATTTATCAAATTTTATTTCCCCTGATAAATGCATGGATCTCTTTAGCTGGATGGTTTTGTGTGCTGTTTTTCTGAAGATGTATATTGAACAATGACCATCGGACTGAAAAATTGGGTATAATGTGTAAACAAAATCACAAAATCAGTTTATCGACGAAAAGAAGTGAAGTTGTTTAGTTTAGAAAAAAAGAACAGCAATGGGATTAAGATTTACATGGAAGTTTCGCTGAGGAAAGAGGACAACGAGGTTTATTTAGATCGGTTTCACCTAGAGATTCCTCGAATAATGCTATAAACCAGAAGTGAAACTGTAACAGTGATTTGCACATTCACGTCAATAAGATAACATTGGTGTTCCATAGTCTGAAACTCAAGTTCATTTAATCGAAATGAATAATTTAGAGGATGGAATTGCAGCAGGAATCAGGTAGAAAATGTTTACAAAACCGCAGTGATATTTACAGCAGTGTTCAGAGTCTGGTAAGATTTATCACTTTTAACAGTGAGGGTAATGTCTCAATCATCATCAACCTGTATATATTTTTTGTCAAACTAAAACTTTTGCATTTGCTTATGGTACTTGATCTATAAAAATTCACAAAATCATCATCCTCATGTTGTGGAAAACATTTTTGGTATAACTGTAGACAAATAAGCCATTTGCTTTAGACAAACCTTAGAGGCTTTTACATCACTTTTAAGTAGGTTTCTATAGTTGGTATAACCGATTTGGTTTTGTTTATGATTTGATGATTTTAGTATTTAGCCTTCTGGTTGTTTTTTGAGTCGGATAAAATATAGTACAGGGTGACCCAGCTGAATGATCAATTTAAAAAAACGGGCAGAGACACGCGCCAAAAGGATTGAGTGATATGTTGAGCATCTGTCCCTTATCATATCCATTAACTTTGTAACTTTGAAGCATCCAACTCTTGTGGTTAGTTTATAAAAATGAAAAAAGTACAAAAAAAAATAAAAGAACAAAATTGGAAGTGACACTAGAGACTTCAAATTCGGCAGTTATTGTTCTACATTCAATTTGATATCGAATTGGCAGCCAAGAAATTGACAGATTTCTGCTCCCAGTATGGAATTATAGTATATTATTCAACGAGTGGGAAATGGGGCTATTACTCACGAGGATAAAGTTTGCGCTACGCGACGTAGGCGGGTAGCATAATCATCTGAGTGATTCCATTTCCCGCGAGTAGTGGATAGATAATCTCTGCTGTAAATATAATAATAATAATAATTAACAAATAGGAGTAAATACAGACAAAGTAAAAAAATAAAAGTAGGTCATATGGCATATTACGATGAATCTAAAACTGATCTGCTGTAAATATGATAATAATCATAATAATAATTCAAAAAAACGTTTCTATAACACAATGGTTAAGACCACAACAGGCTGATGGCATTCCAAATTGTAGAAGGATAGAACCTCAACGATGAAAATGACTTTTTTTTTCAAAAAAGGTGAGTCATAATATGGTTTAAGAGATAACACACCAAATTTGCATAATTCACTGATTAAATATGTGATGTGATATAATGATAGTTGAATAAAAAGCTCAATAATTGATTGTTTGATTAAAATCAAAGAAATATGATTCTCAGATAATTTAACAATCAAAAATCATTAATTGACAAAACACCAAAATATTAACACACACATATATATTTTATCAATATTATGACAACAACAGGTCTCAACTAGTTTTTTTCATTTGCCTATATTCAACTAACACTTTCTCCATTTTGCGTAAACACATCAAGCTAAACTAAAATAGCATCATCTAATTTTTTAGTCTACTGCTCAGTTCAATAACACTTCACCTTATATTTATTTTATATTGCAATTTTCCCTAACAAATAGCTATAGTATGGTATTCAGCTGATGCAGCATATGTAACCATATAAATAGCCACAGCGCATAGTAGCAGTAATCATTATAATCTAGATCCTTTGTCCGATTATCATCGATGTACTTTTAAAGAAAATACATTTTTAAAAACAGAAGTAGCAGAACTTTAAATAAAATTGGCGCAGTCGGTAGGATTGACTTTTGCGGGCGTGTTTTCGAGATCCTGTTTTTGGAACAGTGCGACGAACAGTTCCAACGATAGTTCCATTGAAATCCTGATTTGTGGAATAGTGCGAACAGTTCTATCGGTAGTTCCATTGACTGGATTAGTGCTACAATTCGGTAGTTTGGATTCGTGCCTATCTGTTTCAACAGTTAAGAGAAGGAACGGACAGTAACTTCGAAAATCGACATCGGACCGATTAGTGGGTCCTGGAAACTCAAATATTGGTACGCCATTGTGAGACGTCACTAAGTTTAGTTCCTGGACATATTAGTGTAACTAGTGTCCAACTACAAGAGGCAGCAGACCTGGATAGTGAATCTCTCCCGGAACGTTGTCTTTTGATGCAGGAAAGAGGATTGGAAGAATTATAGCAGTAAGTCTGTTGATTCAACCATATATTGGGACCATCCTGCCTATTTAAGTTGATTTACATTTTTGTACATGTTTAAATGAGAAGATTAAGACAAATGGACATTAAATATCCACGTTTACGCAGTTCAAGAAGAAGAAATAGTTTAGATTTAGAACCTGATCAAACTAATATCAGTGAATTATATTCTGATATTTCTCATTCAGCCTTCATAGATTTTAATAGTAGTTATACTAGATTTAATCACCCTCCAGCTTTGAACCTTGAAACTTTAAAAATGGCGGAAGCATCAAGAGCAACTGTTATTCTTTTGAAATCTTCTGACGGTACCCCTTCCAAACTTGGATCATTTATCCCACAAATCGATACATTGTATACCAGATACTTTAACAATGATCCTTCTCAACAAGAATATGTTCTTTTGGCAATAAAAGCTAAACTTACTGGAGCAGCTGAAGACTTCCTTTTAACCAGATACGATCTTAATCATTGGAACGGAATCAGGAATGCCCTAAGACAGAAATTTAGCGATCCTCTCACAAGAACAAATCTTCAACAATAGCTCATATACTTATCACGAAAAGGCGAGTCTACACAAGACTACATACAGAAACTCGAAGCTTTATCACTAAAATAAATACCAAAATTTGTATGTAAATTCGTAACAGGGAAGCTCGTACTATTTTGATGAATCAGAACGAGTTAACGGCGACACAAAATCTGTTGGCTAACATATCCAGCGAGTTGAGAACTTTGCTGATTGTGCAAAACCCGCAAAATCTTGATGATGCGATCGATATTGTCACAATAGTACTGGAGGCAAGTATACTTGGTGTAAATCTACCCAATTTGCTACTGGTAAAATCGCTGAGCGAGCAGTTTTGTTGCTATAAATAGACACGTTAAGCGAGATGATAGTCAGTGGTTGACTTAGCCAACTACTCTCCATTGTGAGTAGTGTAATCTCTCTTACCCTGAGTAGTGTAACCCCTCTCAGCCTCAAAGAACATGCTCGTCCTAGGGTTATGGTGGGGATAGATGGGATGCAGCATGCATAGACGATAATAAATGGAAGTTGCCTATACGGAGTATCTCTACTGTTCAGCCCAGCTATACGTTCCCTAGAGCACGACAGGTGTTGTGGGTCCAGCCGAAGACCCAGTCTAACACCTTACGTGACATTTGGTGGAGGCGCCAACGATCACCCCCGCTGCCAAGTAGAGTACAGGAAGGCCCGAGAAAAAATTTGGTTTGATGACTGCCTGGACCAGAGCTGGACGTTCCAAGCTTCGAGCGTCGATCTGAACGGAAGTGTTCAAGGGAGTCATCAAGGGATGGAAGATGGAAGCCCTCATCGATAGTTGTAGTGGGCCTGAAGAGAGTCGGGTCCTGATGATTTGGAGCATGGTACTTTTGATCGCTCTCATTTACATGTTGTTCCAAAGAAACCAATGGATGCCTCTGGCCACCGTCCATCCCTCATTGGCACAAGGCGTCCCAGATCGGCGTCGACACGATAGTAGTTTTGTGTCAAAGTGTGTGGCACTGTCCCTAGTCCTGGTGTGTCTACTCTGTTTGGAATATGTCGGCGAGGCATTGAATGCATACAAAGGGATCGACAGTCCGTTCCTCCAGTGTTATGGTGGCCTGACCCACGAGACGGTGCACAGAGCCAAGGGAAGGAGATCCTATTTGCTGACGATAGCCGAGCAGGAGAGCAAGAGACCGATAGGATGTCAGCCCATTCAACTCGCTACGGACGCGGTCCATTCAAGCAGGGATTTTGAGAGAGCGCAATCGGATACGTCACATACTGCCGAATGTACATGGTGGACAGGATAATACTTTTGCCTATTGCCGTCCCTCATGATGAGTTGATATAGATAAGAATTTAGGGGGTATATGTTTACGATTTTAATATGAGATGTTATTGTTTATTTTGAGATGTTGTTAATATTATGTTTTGACCTGTATAGGATGATGTACTTATATAGACTTTCTGTTTTTCATATAACGGCTACCGGTCCCCACAACCATCCAACTGGAAAACACGAAACCGGCCAGGAATCCACAACCTTCAGCCATATTACAGGGCTACCGGCCCTCTGAACTGAGTAAGGGGACCATATACACACCCTGTGATAGGCAACTATTAACGAGGTCAAGGAAGATCGGCTGGCCAACAATTTTTTGCAAACGCAAGCATCAGCACTATTAGCAGTGAACAAGCATTGAACGCACGGCGGTGCAGTACCACGGGCCAGGGCTTGGGAAAACTAAACGGATGGATGGCAGGATCGGAGCAAGAGATTTTAGCCACAAAATTTGTAAATAGTCTTTAAGTTTTTTGTAAGGGATGAAGCATGTTCTCTTCTGGCATTGGGGTCCAATGCTCACGGGGTGAGGGCATTTGTCACAATAGTACTGGAGGCAAGTATACTTGGTGTAAATCTACCCAATTTGCCACTGGTAAAATCGCTGAGCGAGCAGTTTTGTTGCTATAAATAGACACGTTCAGCGAGATGATAGTCAGTGGTTGGCTTAGCCAACTACTCTCCATTGTGAGTAGTGTAATCCCTCTTACCCTAAGTAGTGTAGCCCCTCTCAGCCTCAAAGAACATGCTCGTCCTAGGGTTATGGTGGGAATAGATGGGATGTACCATGCATAGACGATAATAAATGGAAGTTGCCTATACGGAGTATCTCCACTGTTCAGCCCAGCTATACGTTCCCTAGAGCACGACAGGTGTTGTGGGTCCAGCCGAAGACCCAGTCTAACACCTTACGTGACAATATAATTACAAATTATGAAATATTGACGAGTCAGAGTCAATTTAAAACGAATTATTTGAATCACAACAAGCCAAATAACCAAAACTTCAAGCATGCAAACAAATCAACCATCTACTTTCAACCAGAACTTCAGTCAAACAAGTCAACCATCCACTTCCAACCAAAACTTCAGACAGTTCAATCAACCTCCAAAATGGTCCAATCCAAATCTGTCTTCGTTTCAACCTAATCAACAACCTAGACAATTCTTCAAAAGTTTCCAAAATCCACAACAGTATCAACATCAACCTTGTCAACGACAACAAATGCCTCAAGCCTCAAAACAGACATACCCACGTCCTATGTCAGGAGTGAGTGTTCAGAAGAAACCTCAATTTCAAAATAAACATCAACAGTCTTATTTCCGACCCACCGGAAAACCAAATTTCTCTTTCCAAGAGTTAACCCATCTAGAAAATGAAGAAACCCCGACTTTTTCATCAGACCCATATGAAAATGTCTTTGATTACGAATCAGCGCAATCACAGGAATTGGACGACTATAACAAATATGATGACACAGAAGAACCTGGAAATTTTCAATTACCAGCCTTGGAAGAACAACCCCATGTTTAACTTTAAATAGTTTCCAAATCAATCAACTTCCTTATATACAGGGTGTTTCCTAACCTCTGTGACAAAATGAAAGGGGTGATTCTTCGCTTCATTTCAAGACGAAAATGTGGTATAACTTTTTTTTCGAATTTCGCTTTGTTTCCAAAATACAGGGTGTTTAATTTTTTTTATTATTATTATTTATTTTTATTTTTTTTTTTTTATTTATTTAGTGTTTTTGAATTCTCCATTAAAATGATTATAATTGATTGCTGAATTTGTTAGAAAACTCAACATCAGCGATAAAATTACTTTTTGCGTCAAAACTCACTCAACTAGATTTAATTTTTTATCTCAAAAATTAGGCAAGATACGATAAAAATTCAAGAGATCAAAAAGTTGCGTTTTTAGTTGAATAACCTGAGAAAAAAATGAAAATGACACAAAAAGTCAGTGGCGTACATTTTTTTCCCAATAATATTGGTTGAAGTGCCGCTCGGGACGCCACTGTATTCGATAATTTTTATTTGTTCATGGCAAAATGAGCCCGTCATCACTATAAATACCGTTACCAAACTTCAACAAAATCGAGTAAAAGATAAATTAATTAAAAATAAAAAACTAATCAAAAAAAAATAATTAAACACCCTGTATTTTGGAAACAAAGCGAAATTCGAAAAAAAGTTATACCACATTTTCGTCTTAAAATTAAGCGAAGAATCACCCCATTCATTTTGTCACAGAGGTTAGGAAACACCCTGTATAAGTGGTTCCTTGATCAAAACCGCATACAGAGGGACATTTATTTTTTCGTATGTAAGGTTTAATTTATCAAATAAGGTTTTTGATATGAAGTTAGATTGGGAGGCACTCTCCAATAGGGCTCTACAAGGGACAAATGCACGGTTTTTGTTCTGGGATGAATTTCAAGTCGAAAAGGTCATATAAACTTGGGTCTAAAAGAGAAAATAAAAATAAAATAAAATAAAATAAAATAAAATAATAACAATGAAATGAAATGAAATGAAATGAAATGAAATGAAATGAAATGAAATGAAATGAAATGAAATGAAATGAAATGAAATGAAATGAAATGAAATGAAATGAAATGAAATGAAATGAAATGAAATGAAATGAAATGAAATGAAATGAAATGAAATGAAATGAAATGAAATGAAATGAAATGAAATAAAAAAAAAAATAAGAATAAAAAAAGTGTGTTTCTATACCATAATATTCTGTGGCGAAATTCAGTTCAATATCTCAAACCGTCTTTGGATAATGTATTAAAAACTGAAAAAAAAGATCTTTAACACCCTGTATCTTAAAAACCAAGCATTTTAAGACCCAAGTTTATATGACCTTTAAAACTCAAAATTTATCCAGGAACTTCCCTTTAAAATTATGACATACCATTAAGTAACACCCTGTATACACTAATACTGTGGATAGTAGCAGTAGCACGAAGGTATTTGAGGTTGAATTGGCAGAGGCGAGGCTGTAATCAATACCAGGGATTTCCTGATGAGATTTATCAAGCGAGTATTTAGGACGGATCATTTGTGTCACAGGTGGACAAGGTTGCTGATACAACGATGAAGGGTTTTCATCAGGTTTTGATTTGGGTAGTGTCTTGTATTAGGGCTTCAACCGTCGAAAACTTGAGGGGAGGGGACGAACTCATTTTATGCGTTAGTAGGTTCCACTCTTGCTTGAGTGCATAGGGCAGTGTGCGCTTGTGAGTTCCCACTGGCGGGTCTGACATTATTGCTTGAAGCATCAGAATGGGCTTGAGCAGTCCTAGAACTAGACAGTTGGTGCAATAGTGAGTGATGGCTACGACTACAAGTTCTACAGACATGTTTGGACTTGCAGTTAAAGGAAAAGTGTCCTGGCCGTAGGCATCCGTTGGTACATAATTTAAGTCGTTTAGCTTCATTGTATCGATCACTGATGGATACATTTGTAAATCTGGCACAACCGTACACAAAATGGTTTCCTTTACAAAATGGACAGCTTCCTTGCAACGCGGCATGGGAAAAGGTTTTATTTGTAGAATTGTTTGTGAAGGAGTGTTCTCGGGGTAGCCTCATGCTTATTATGAACCTTGAGATCAATCATTAACTATAAAAAAATAGACCAAGCATAAGCAGCCGGTTCATTCATAAATTCCTATGTTTTGCGATCCAAAACACATTTAAAAGAGCTCACGGGTGGGACAAGGACCTTATTCCATCTCTTTTTTTATACATGGTCAAACCAACAGCGCGAGGATAGAATAGGCGGAACTAATGATCTAATTAGATCATTGGGCGGAACCAGGCGAATCGATAAAGATGTTCATGAGCGGAGGTCGGGGAGTTTGGAATGTTTCAAATTATTTGTCTTTTTTTATTCATTGTTTTTATCTTTAATGAGAGATACAGGGCTGATTTTGATTGAAAAAAATGTATAATATCCCACACAAGTTTTTGGTTATAAGTAAATATGAAGTAATTGGTTATTACGATATTTGTTAGAGAAAGCATGTGACAACTAAGTATGTGAGTAAATAGGTAGGTAACTACATACCTATAATATTGTATACATTGACAAAAAACATTAAATATCTTTGAGGAAGATATGGTTTGTTCAATATCAAATTGGAGTAATTTGGGCACCAATTGTCGATTATAATACCATATTGCAATATATATAAAAACATAATTATAGGGGTTGTCATGGAGGATTAAAATGATAAATTTAAAAATGCAAATGTATATTCACTTGTGGGGTATCATAGAATGGAATTACTTGTAGGTTATCAGGGATGACAAAAAAAAGATAATAACACTGGCAGGAAAACGGGTTTGAAACAGGAGTTTTGCAATGTTGAAACATGATGAAAAAAAATGCGGTTGCTGAGAAGTGGTAGAGAAAAATGGATTGAAATTAATTTTCTTTAATATCAAATGATGATTAGATTATTATGCGAAGGGGTCAAAAAGGTTTGTTTGCTGAATATCTAGTTCTGGGTTGTCATATTGAAGGAAAGTAAGGTGCACATAATTATAGATAGCAAAATAAAATTTTGAAGAATGGCGGAGGAATGTAGAATTGATTTTTTCTTGAATATTTTTTGCTTGATATCCGTGAATATATTTCAAATAACATTTAAATGGGATTTTTCAATTTTTTAGTGAATTTGTCACTATTCATATCTATGATATACAAATTGAGTGTAACTTGTATATCAATTTTCCAAATAAAGATATATTGATGTTATTCTCACAGCAAAGTGAATTAGGTACCTACCGGTAGATGGTAGATCATGATGTGGATGTGACGGAAATACCTCCAAGCTCCAAAAAATATAAATATAAGCTCTTGAATGGATTAGAATTATCTTTTCACAAAATGCAATTTGCTTATAGAATAATGTATAAAAAGGGTGCATTTGTTTGAGTGGAGAATTATATAATAAGACACAGAGAAGTTGAAAAGACTTGACAGTTTACTAACAATAAAAAAGTTTTTCGTGGAGTTGAGGTCAACAAGGCGCAAGCAACTCCAAATAAAGGGTGACAGGCTCCCCCCAAAAATAGATTGATAATAAAAAATTATAATTAATAGTAGCAACTTGAAACTTCGGGAATAATCTTGACAAAAATACCTATCTAACGACCCCGTCCATTTAAAATTCTGAGGGTACCTGTCAACCCCTGAACGGAGTGTCAAAAAAAATCAAAAATTATTGACTTGTCTAAGAAATCCTGGGTGGCAAGTTTTTCGTGCCCCATCCTGTATTTGATGGCTTCATTCTAACTTTTCAAAATTCGATAGTTTCAAAAATTTTAGAAAAACGAGAAAATGAAAAATTGACTCAGTATTGTTTCAAAAACTATTAAAATATGGAGATGTCTAAATGACTTCAAGTAAACATAATATTTCAAATGGAGTCATGACTTGTATGCAGAACATTTATAGTCAATGATGCAGAATAATATTTTTTTGATAGATTCTCGACTTTTTACTGAGTCAATTTTATGAGAATTTCATCAACTTATTATACAATGCCACCGTAAGGGTTGGAACAAATTCATTAAAAATTCAGGGTTTTGTTTTGGTAAAAAACAGGGTGAAAACGCTCGGACACGTTGATTCTTATTTTTGAAAGCGATTTTTTTGATGATAATTTCATGTGTATCTACAGGGTGAAAAAATAGGTTACGACCATCAACTTCATTTTTTCAAATAGAAACCCCTTTTTATCATTTTATTTTCGGATTCTACATAAAATTTTTAGTAATATGATTTTTACTGAGGTAGGGCTAAAATTGGTTTTTATTAGGTACTAAAAATAAATCTGCCAAATTAAAAAAAAACGGTTCAAGAATATTTGCTACATTTGTGGAGAACCGATTTAAAAAAAAAATAGTTTAACATCCTGTATCTTAAAAACAATGCACTTCCGGACTCATATGTTTATACCTATGAACTTTTTTTTCAAGAAATTATTCCAGGAATACGCCTTGAATTTATTGTAGACAGCCTCTGTAAAATGTATACTTACTAATGTTGTCTTATTTAGCAAGTGTTTTCTCAAAAACTATTGGTTCCCTGACACTTTTTTTTTTGGAAATGACTAATAAAAAAGGGAAGGTACCTACTTTCCAGTGAGATTTAAAAATTTAAAATTTGTAGTTACATAGTGTTATGGAACCAGGAATGTCCTTTATGTATATGAACAAAGTTGTTATTACTCTAATTTTTGTGTAAATTTTCATTTAAAATAAATTTTTCTCTATATGAAATGCAAACATTTCCTAAAATACATGATACGCCACTGAAGTGAGAAGGTAGGAAGTCCAAGAATCTATTTTAAAATCAAGATGGCAGTATATTCACTGATGAAACGAAAAGTCCTGGTTTTTATGGTACAATTCACCACAAACTTGACACTTTCGCACCATATTAATGTACGAATAATATCGTCAAATCACAAATAGGTAGTGTAAAAATTACACAAAAACAAGGCAAATTGAGCACTTAACACAGACAATGTGAAAGCAACACCGCATAAACACCTCATAACCACTACCAAAATGAATGAATTTTTTTACGCTTGAACGCAAAATCGATACGTAGCGGGTGGTAGATCGCAGGTACAAGAAACCTGATCTTGTTGCCACATTTTCGAGGCATTTTTGAAGAATATGATAAGTTATATTGAATAAATCGCGCAGAATAAAAAATACATATTTGGATGCCAAAAATATCGCTCTTGTTGTATCTTTAACTGATGAGATTAGATGAGAGTTGATTTAATCTTGATTCTATCATGTTTTAGCTGTTGATAAATATGGAGAGTAAAATGGACACTTGTCAATGATGCTGGTGCAAAATATCGATCTGCAGAGCTTTGTTGGATAAACTGAGGTAGGGGTATAAAAAGAAATAGGTATATTTGTTTTGTTGAAGCTTATGTATGATCGCTCTCAGAAAAGACAAGCTAGGTCTATTTTTTTTATAGTCAATGCTTCAAAGTGAGAAGGTATCACTAAATTCGCTTATGATATTGAGTTCATGACAGGGTGCTATTATGCCAGATAAACCCTTTTTCCCTAATGTACGTATATTCTTTGCGTAGTCTTTCTGCTTTCTTGAAACTCTACTTCTTCTTACCTGGATCACCGGAATCTTCATTGAACTTGTTATAACGTTATATATGGTAAGGTTTTCACAATCCTCCTTCTGCTCTGTCTCTGTTTTTCATTCGTCCGTGTTGTTTCAACCTCCTGAGTCATTTCCTCTGTCAAATCTAAAAAATTGATATTGGGTATGTAATTTATAATTTATATTTTCCTCAAAAGTTGATTGAGAACACGTAGGGTTAAGATTTAAATGTAGCACTTTATAGCCTCTAGACTTGTATTGAGATTTGTAAATAGAGTTTGGTATACTTTGCGGACTAGAGTAAATGGGAAATGGGAGAATCAATCCTCGAACAAACCGTTGTGGAATTTTTTATGATTTTAATGATTGTTCTCAGTGTTATGAGATATTAATCAACTTAGGTTCTTGTCTAGTGTCTGTAAAATCTGGATTTCAGTTACCTCTTTCGATTTCTAGAGTTATCATCACGAGGTTTTCTATTGTCAAAGTCATTCTGGACGGGGAAGGAGGAAGAACCACCCCATCAGGCATCTTCTGCTTGTACCGGTTCGGCTACTGGACTGCCCATAATAGTATTTTTATCAAAAAATCAACATTTTGTTGAACATCTTCACGTGAAAATGCTATAACAGTTTTCCGACATCTTTTAAAATCAAATTTGACAAATTGGAAGTTGCAATACCTGATTAAATTTGAATGAATGTCCGTTGAAATTAAATGAAAGAAGTTTGGCATTTTTGCGCAACAAACAAATTTCTGTTTGGAAACACCCTTCACATACAGGGTGACAATTTAAAAAAGACCAGAATTTGATTGTTCCAAACCAATGATAGTATGAAGATTTGGCGAGACACCTCAATTTAGATATCGAGGGAGACAACTTTTGAGGTATCCTGTTGTTTTTCTAGAATCAACCCTCTCACGCCCAGGGTCTACCCCTGAAATTTCAAATAGCAACCCCCACTTATTTCGCGATTTTTGAAATCTTCACGTTATTCTCCATACGCTACATTCCTTTTTTTTTCAAAATTGAAGTTCCTAACCTCACAAAAATTTTCAATCGAACAGAATGAATTCTTCTTTGAACTGATGATAGTATAAAAATCTGGTGAGACACGTCAATTTAGATATCGAGGGGGGACAACTTTTGAGGTATCTATTAGTGTTCTGGATTCAACCCCCTCACTCCCAGGGTAACTATCCCTGAAATTTCAAATAGGCAGCCTTCACTTATTCCGCGATTTTTGAAATATTTATGCTATTCTTGATAAGTTGCATCACTTTTTTTTAAATTGGACTACGTAACCTCACAATTATTTTTAAACGGACAGCAACAATTATTGAGATTTCTTAAACTGATGACGGTATGGAGATTACGTAACAGATATTGATGTAGATATCAAGGGAGACAACTTTTGAGGTGTTAGCCGTATATATATTTTTTATCTATGATATATATTTTTTATCTATGGGTGTCAGCTGTCATATTACTTTCAACCCCCTAACCTACCTACATTTTGAGATTTTGAATTAAAACTCGTATTTCTTTTGTAATTTTTGAGTTCCTCATGTATCTCATCTAGACTAATTCCTTTTTTTTTTGGAAGGTTTTCCAAAATACGCGATATTGTGAAATTCTACATAAAATGCAATAAAACGCTGTAAGATTTGCTGAGGAATACTGTTTTTTAATGGCGCTGTGAAAAACTAAGTTTACAAAAAAAATATCACATTCTACAATAGAATTAATGTTGAATATGGGAAACGGTACATTCCAAAAATTACATTCTGATTTCATGGCAACCTGATACAAATATGCGAAGGTCATTAGATTTTTACGAAAACTTGATTTTATTTCGAAAACTAACCCAAACTAACCCGACTTTAATAGGTATTAAAGATAGGATGTTTCATTTGAAAAAAATGTGTTTTCGATATTTTTATATGTGACGGTGACATCATTTTAAAGACCCTGTACAACGCGGAAGACAATCCTATACGGACAACTAAATCACAGGCCATTGTGTGCACTATTTTCATAATAACAGACATTCAACAGACATTCAATTGGAGCTATTTTTTGATGAAAAAAGATAAAAATTTATTCATTTCTCGAAAACCGCTAAAGAGGTATATGGAGGTATTATGAAAAAAAAAATTAAAAAACAATATAGAAGCGGAAAATACAATAATATACAGGATGTATCATTTAAAATGTACAAGTTGTTGCTACATCTTCGTCTTAGGTACATGATCAATTTTCAGAACGATTCCATAGTTGGTTCCCCGTGAGAAGAATTTTCACTTCTGTGACGTATACGATGCTGCACATGATTTTTTTATTATAATTACTCCCAGATACTTTTTATTTTGTTGTTTCTAAACTGATATTTTTTGTTGCTTATTATTTGTCAAGACACTGTAGGTTATTGTGAAAAATTATCAAGATTATTTGAATGATCAGCATTTTTTACAGGTAGCCCCAAAATTTAATTGTTTTACGTCTAATAGTCTCTGAAAGTGTCAAAGTACAACCCTCAACTGTCATTTTTTTTCTTAAAATGCAAATATCTTCAAAGCGGTCAAAGATACTCATGGATATTATTTGATAAACTGGCCTCAATTTCCAAAAAGGAATCTAAATCGCTGGAAGAAAAACATGGGGGTCTCCATTTAAAAATCCAAAGTGTAACGCAATATCATATATTTTCCAAAATATACCAGGAGATTCACAAATAGGGGTGCGATCTTTTCGTTGGGTCACCCTGTATGTCCGCCACTGTACTTTAAAACATTAGCAGATTAGCATTTGAACTTGAAAACCCAACTCTACGAGGCAGTGTAAGAGGCAAAGACCGTGTAATCTCTCTTCACCCATATTTGTTCTCAACCATGATTTTACTCTTTCCTAGGCGCTAGAATTTTTTTGGCAGAATTACAAAGATATCGAGTAACTCACAATATGGCGGGAAAAAGATCTTTGTCACATAACTGCAAGGTCGTTGAGGCATCATATGACAGATTTTATTCTTTGTTGTCCCAGTGAACCTTCCACAGATTTTTTTCGCCTTCTAATTCGACCCATTTGGAAGATAGCGGATCTTCGTATGCTTGCACCCAATTCGATATCCTTTCTACACAGATTGGCGGATTTTTCAGGATTACAACAGAAAAAAAACATATTTCAATAATTTTTCTGAAAAGTGGAGAGTGGGATGACTGAAACAATTTCTATGAAGTTATTATATTGTTTGTGCGTGATGAGGACAGGGAGAATTTTGAGAGATTTTTTCATAACACGAAAGGTTCTCCCCCCAGTGATTTAAGTGTTTGTAAATATGCCTGCTAGCATTTTATAATAAGACTATATTATAAAATGCTGCTAGATTTCCTCTTTTCTCAATAGGTGATTTTGGTAAATTCCTTGTGTCCAGTGGAATATTTGGGATATGTTTAACTTGAAGAATCTTATTATCTTTTGCTGATAAATCTCATGCAAACTTGCTTGAATTCCTTATCATGGCTAGATTAGTAAGAGATCTAAATCTTCCAGTTACTTCTTGCCTCTTTCCTCTTTAGAGCTCAGGAAGATATTATAATTAACTTAATGCGTCATTGGAGTTTCGCAATAAAATCTGTAAATATGGTGAAAGTATACACATACAAACATCAATTCATATATTTTTCTTTATTCAGCAACAATAGCGGATATAATTATCCACGACATTTATATTCATTCAATTATACGACCTAATCACTGGCATCAACTACACAAATAAATATGAAAATGAGTCATCCTATGAAACGTGGAATAATAAGGTGGGATTTGTTGCATATCCAACATAAACAATGTCAATATAATAATTACGGTGAGATTGGAAAATAAAAGTGGGTATATACAGGGTGAAAACAAAATCTAATCAGAATATTCTTTTGATTTTGGTCTGCTTCACCAACTCCAGTTATTCAAGTTCCTCATCCCTTGCCTCATAGAATAATATCATTAAATCAAATCAAATTTGCTTTATTGCCATAAAAAAAAATTGAATTCATCCAAAGGTCGATGTTATCGGGAATTTTGCGTCCTTCTTGGAATCGCTTTTTTAAAATAAAATAAAAATCACATCAAATAATTGTATGAATCGTTAAAATATTAGTGTGATCACAGATATAAAGTTTTAATATTTTCTTTCTTATCTTAGATATTATATTGCATTTAGCTTTTCGTCCTACTGATTACATATTCAGAACAATAACATACTTCCAATTTGTGTGTACGGTTGCATTTTGAAATTACTCACCATAGCTCTGTTGCGGATTTTTTCTAACTCCAGCCTGTCGTAGTGTCGTAGGCACATTATATAAAATTGTTGAACAAAGCTGAAGGTAAGATACTGTTGTGCAATTTAATAACATTTAGGTATACATTGACAAATAATGTATAATTATTTTTATAAAGCACAGTTCGCATTATATTATAATATCGTCGCTGTTATGATGCCGAACGTGGATTTCAATAAATTTTCAGGAGAGCGGTTTCAAGCCAAAATCAATTTTGGCTGTGTCACTGACAATTGATGACCAAAGTGGATGAGGAGCGTATGTGCCAAAATAGACTTTCGAGATGAGATACAAAAATGAAAATGTTTGTGTTACATAGTATTTCATCCTAAATTTGGATAATGATAAAAAAATAGGAAAATATACAGAAGGTTTCACAATAAAAATTAGGAATGGTACATAGGTCCTTCATTCACTGACAAGACTTGGATTGAAAAATGCATAATGCAAAAAGAGCCTATGCCCTTCAGGTACATTTATATTCATGAAATTATCCACCACAGTTTTAGTTAGAAAATTTGTTATCTATTTATATGATAATGGCTCATGTACGTACATGAGACCTTCATCCATAGAAAATCTTTTTTTTTCCGGACATACCCCATTCATCCATTGAATTATATTTGATTTTAATTTATTTCAACTTTAAAAAACGACTCCTGTACTCAATTTGGATACATAGGCCGTTCTTCCATTGTCATGGTTCGAAACTTCTTTGTACATAAGCCCTTAATCCAGTCTTAACCTCTTTATTTATTAAGATATGATAACAGGATCCAGCCCGAATGCATATGAATTTTGGGTATATAAAACCTTCATTCATGCAAAAAAGTAATTTTCGCAAAAATGTCACATAGGTAGGCCCTTTATCCATCAGTGTCTTCAAGTATGTCTTGTTTCAATGTATTTTTTCACAATAACGTTAAATCAATGTATAGTGGTGAGGCATTTAAAATTGTATGGAATGTTTACATGATTTGTCACATTAAAATATTGAGTCAGATATAGGCCCTCACGTAATAACACATCAATTTAAGCTCTGTTTGGTACATGAAACGAAATAGGCCGATCTATTATCATTGAATAATGTCTTTCAAACAAAGGTAAGGCGGCTTTTCAACCCTTTGTACATCACTTATTTTTATTAAATGAAATACCCAGAAGTATTATGTTATTTATATTTACCCGAGGAATCCGTTACCCAAATGTTTAACTGACCTGACAATACTGTCCCTTACAATTTAAACTTTGAAGTTCAGTGTTGAAAATTAATAAAACTATCATGAGTTCATTGGCTTAATTTTAAACAATAGTACATCATCCTCATAGTGTGGGAGTTTTTTAAAATCTTCCGAAGATCGTAAAGTGATCTGTACCATAAATTCCTCAACCAAAAATAAAGCGAGTTAGGCAAACTCACCTATATCCAAAATTGCTTTGTTAAGTCTACAGAGGGCGTCAATGATTTAATAAAAAATTGTTTTTTCCTAAATTTTCCAAAAACGTGCAAATCGATTTTGATGAATTTTGGTACCTAGTCTTGGACCATAAGATTACGTTTTCTGTTTCGTTATTAGAAAAAAACATCTGAATTATCAGAAAGTCAATTCCATAAAAAATCAGTAACGTCATAAGCAGTTGAATATTTTGATTTTTATGGAATAATTGATTTTCCGATAATTCAGACGTTTTCATCTAATAACGCATTGTATAGGAAAGTTTTTTCGATAAGTGATTATGCTAGAAAAAAATTATTCAATAATAAAATTTCTGTGTGCCTAATTGAAAATATTTTTTTTCTGGCAAAACCACTTACCCCAGCAAAATTTCTCCCCGATACATTGAACTATTAGATAACAACATGTGAATTATCAAAGTCAATGCCAAAAAAAATCAAAATAAATAACTACTTATGACGTCACCTTAATAACAATTCCGGTTAATCACAACCGGTCGCTATAGAAACAAAAGACCTAATTTTATGGTCCAGGACTAGGCACCAAAATTCATCAAGATCGATTTGCACGTTTTTGGATATAAAAACAAATCTTTTTTTTTTATTTTTGACGCTCTCTGTAGACTTATCGCAGCAATTTTGGATATAGTTAAGTTTGCCTAGATCGCCTTATTTTTGGTTTGGGGATTTGTGGTTAAGCGTCGTTGTACAGTCATTTCAGGGACACCCTGTATAAATCGTTGAAACATTAGTTTGTCGACCTCAGTTTCATTTTTCGTTTTTACTTCTTCTATGAATTCATGATCTTTTAAAGATAATTGAATCTCACACTGCGCTGCCACTCAAAATAAGTCCGCTTTTCGTGTTACGACCTATCGAAATTTCTGCTACAATATCTCACTGTGGTTTACTTTGTTTCAATTTTTTTAGCAGAACTACTTTCTAAATTCTTCAACTCGGCCGGTATCCCAATGATTTTTTATTCATTTCATTCAATCATTATTATTAACTAAGGCAGCTCTATCTTCTGATGAATTTAACAGAATTCACTTGGATCACTGTTTTCATCCGTTTTGGTGATGTCCCTACTTTTCCCAGGTTTTTTCTCAACGGTTTTTTTTTTAATTCTAATTTTCAAATCATTTTTGTCATGGAAACAACGAATATCATTATGATCGCATTTTCATCATCGAAGATCAGTTTTATCTTCGCTGAATTCCCTTTAGTTTGGGTTAGTTGTTGTTAGTTGGCAACTTTTTGTTGCCGCCTTTATCGAAGGTATACATATGTAACCGCCGAGAGACGAGACCGGCCCTGGGACTTTTCAGTCTTCCGGGCCCCTTCACCACTTCCTCCCCCCCTCCCGGCCGGTGTGACCATTCAAAATAGAAAAAACTGAAGTACAGGTGGTTCAGCAGCTACCTATATGGAATGACAAAATATATGAGTGGAGTAGATTAATCATAATTAATATGCTTTTTCTTCTAGATATTTCTTTTTAAAACGAAGCTATCAAGATGAACAAGGAATAAAACAATTCAAAATGAACAAGGCTTTGAGGTTTTGCCAATAAAAAAAATCTATTCTTATCACAAAATTCTACAGAGTGTGTTCTACATTTTTAGATAATTATATTCGCATTTCATTTCATGTTTAGTATAGGAACACTATTGCTCCGAAAATTTGAAACACAGTAGAATTTAGTGATAAGAATAGAGCTTATTATTGTAGAAAACCTTGAAGCCTTGTTCTTTTTTAATGTTGTCATTCCTTGTTCATCTTGCTTGATAGTTATTTTTTTTTAGAAAGATATCAAGATTTACCCTTGGACATTCATTTTTACACATATTCTTATGTGGAAATTGTGCGTTAATTATTTGGTGTGAAATGTTGTAGAACCTAACGACATCTATCGGTAGATTTTAGTCAATCTCTTGGATGGGATTCCCATCAATCAAGTGAAAGACCTCCACCATTTTGACTTAGACCCATAGCAATGCTGATGACGCCTAGTAGGCCGAAACGTTCATGGATTGGTCATGGTCAGACTGAGAAAATAGTTTCAAGATTTTCCTTAATTATTTGGAGCAGTGTTACTACGTAACGTAATAACATTTAAAAAAAAAAACGAAAACAAACAAATCACTCTAAAGTAAAATCATATAATGCATTAGAAATAACGATTCAACGAACTGCTCTCAAGTGAAATCACAAATGAGGGGATTTCCCAAGTAAAAAATACACTGACGTTGACTCTATACGGTCTAAATGCAGGGAAAACGGCATGAACGATCTCTCATAAATTCATTTGTAATTCAAAACTAAAGTAGGACAACATAACTTCATCGGATGGCGCCACCTGAATCTCGCGTGAAGAATAATGTCGCTTCAAAATACTCAGGTATCATGCATACTTCGTTCCAGATGAAGTATTCATTTTTTATTTAATTAAACTTGGGGTGACCGGGCCGCATGACTTCACAGGCCCCGGGAATTTGTCCCGTCTGCCCCCCCTCTAATCGGGCCTGTATGTAAACACTTCACATTTCACAGTTTGAAGGCATATGTGCTATGAAATCCTGTCACAATTCACTAATCTCTCCATCAATAGTCTGTTCAGTACTTTTTAAGAAGAATAACTTTTTCTCCAAATATTAATATTAATATTAAAAAGTGTGTGGTTCCAACTTGGTGAGACATACTGTATCATTTTGATGTTTTTACATTCACAATTAAACTTAATAAGCCACTTATTTATATCTTGAAAATACTTTGACATTGATGCGTAATAGACAATTTGCATACATTTTCAAATGACTTGAAATGTTATATACGTAGGCCCCAACAAACACAACCTTGGCGGGCCGCCGCCGAAACGTATGCTACGTTTAGAAAGTTCACTGGCGGCTAGAATGCTAGGGGCGCCGCGGCATACATTCCGCCCATGACCGCTTGGGCGCCAGTAGGCCGACCGGCGGCATGCCGTCACTATTCCGCCTTCCCGCGGAATTCCATCTTCTGGCCGCTAGCTTATATCCCGATGTGTTTTCATTCTTTTGAAAAGCGTTTAGTTTAAGAAACACCTATGTAATACGCTGGCGGCTCACTAGCGGAAAGTTGGTGTCCAGAGTACATCTTTAGAGGGCTATCAGTATGAAGAGAGGTGTGGTTTAGGGTGTAGCATACAGTTGATTTTGATATCAGACTGATGTTGCTTCGACGAATAAGCACTAACGAGATCCAGAATTTAAAGCTGCCGAGCTGCCATCTTCATAGTAATCAAGAATCCTAGCAATCGTGGATATGAAATATACTGATTAAAGCACGACTTCTCAATTATTATGCAAAGTATCATGTGCAAAATCAATTTCTGGAATACTAATGTATATATATACTTCTAAATAATACAAGATTTGAGGAACACATTTTAATATAAAAAATAAGAATTCTGTATTATATAAAACAAACATCGGAAACAACAATTTCGCAACAATTCAACATAAAAAAAATTCTAGATTCAACTACACTATAATACGGTACACAGGAACAACAAATAAACACAGAAGAGTCGACCAATTTTTTCTCTTAATTAAATTATTCATTTTTTACCCCTACGGTGCGAGGCCTTCTTTCCTCTCTATCCCCAGCAATTTTCAAACAGGTTGGTCGATTTTCACAATAGTAGAGCAATGTGCATTTCTCCTCAAGGTGCCTATCAAGAATGGAAGTTTGGATAATTATGGAAAAAAACATAAGATTATCGGATAAAGTACCCCTCAACACAAAACAGTATTTATGGAAGAACTCATGTCAAGCTGTAAATCAATTAATAACAATAACAAAATAAAAATTTGATGAATATCACAATATTTTATCCATTTTGTTCTACTGGAATGATATAAGCACAAGTATATAGGTACAGTAGCCTAGTTTACATCGATAACTCGTTTAGTTTGGTCCGATAGGACCAAGCTGGTGGGGATAGTACGGTAGGACCAATTCTTGCTTCCTGCCCGTTTACACCGTCTTGCAACGCGTGAACTAAATGTGTACGCCCGCAATTCGTCAAATGTCAAAAACAAGTCGAAATTATTCATCAACACAATTCGTAACCAAAAAAAACATGAGTAAGTACGCTCAGATTGCCTTAGAAACTCAGAACCAACACAATTCACAATAATAATAATCAATATAACCTCAAAATTTTGATCCAGATCGAACCAAATTTAGTTCGGTAGACTTGCTGGCGAGTACCGAACCAAGAGCGGTCCAGCTTAATCCGCAACTGTTTACACCATTCGAACCAAATATTTGGTTCGGATATAGTCCGAATTTGGTACTTGGTCCGCGGACCAAGTTGTCGGTATAAACTAGGCTAGTGGCGGACATAAGTATGGAAAAGTCCTTAAATTTGAGAAAACTCTGATCCTGCATGAGTTATGAAAGAAGTGATCAATCCATTTGTCACTTGTCAGTTTACCTGTCCTGACGATTTTTTTTCAAAAAATTGCTTAGTGTCCCATTTTCACGTTCAAAAAAGGCTACCTATTTTTATAATAATTTTTTTCTGTGCAACTTTTGATAAAAATTGCTAGCCTCATTCAAAAGAGGGACAAAAGTTATATACTTTCTGAAAATTTCAACAAAGGATAATCCCGGGGATAATCTAGCAATAAAATGTTAAACTTGGCAAAAATGACCCATTTTGCATGATATGGGTCATTTTTGCCAAGTTCAAAATTTTATAGCTAGACTATTCTTTGTTCAATTATTATGAAATTCTCAGGAAGTACCTAGATAACTTTAAGTGGGGCACTTTTGAATGGTGCTGGCCATTTTGATCAAAAGTTACACAAAAAAAATTACTAAAGTAGCCTTTTTTGAACGAGAAAATAGGGAACTAAACCATTTAAAAAAAAAATCGTCAGGACCTCTAAACTGACAAATGGATTGAAGTTTTCAAATGCACCATCACTTCTTTGTTAACTGATGCAGGGTCAGGGTTTTATCATATTTGAGGCCCTTTCCATACTTATGTCCGCCACTGTATATGTATACAGGGTGTTTCCTAACCTCTGTGACAAAATGAAAGGGGTGATTCTTCGCTTGATTTTAAGACGAAAATGTGGTATAACTTTTTTTCGAATTTCGCTTTGTTTCCAAAATACAGGGTGTTTAATTTTTTTTTTGATTAGTTTTTTATTTTTAATTAATTTATCTTTCACTCGATTTTGTTGAAGTTTGGTAACGGTATTTATAGTGATAACGGGCTCATTTTGCCATGAACAAATACAAATTATCGAATACAGTGGCGTCCCGAGCGGCACTTCAACCAATATTATTGGGCAAAAAATGTACGCCACTGACTTTTTGTGTCATTTTCATTTTTTTCTCAGGTTATTCAACTAAAAACGCAACTTTTTGATCTCTTAAATTTTTATCGTATCTTGCGTAATTTTTGAGATAAACCACTTTATTGCATGTCTCTGGACTACACAAAAATAACAATATGATGCAAAGTAGGCTTTTTGCTTCGATCCATGGCAACCACATTATTTGTTTTCTTCATGACATTTGCCTACTGTATGAAAGTTTCCAATAATGTATTTAAGTAACTATTGTTTTTCAATTTGTTCGTAATAAATTACGTTCTCTTCATAATGGCTGAGTTTACCAATCAAGAAATGGCTCAAATGCATTTTATGTACGGTTTAGCGGATGGAAATGCCCGAGAGGCGAGACGTTTGTATGCAGAACGTTTTCCTAATAGACAAGTACCATGTTCGGCAACATTTACAATTTTCAAGGTTACATCTCCGGTTAGAGGAAACAGGTAGTTTTGCAAAAAGCCAAATAGGCGGCCGACCACTTACGGTTAGGACCGCCCAACTTGAGGAAGAAGTCTTGATCATGGTATAAGAATCTCCAAACATGAGTACTAGGAAAATTGGAAGTGAATTAAATGTGAGTCACAAAACAGTCTGGAGTATCTTAAAAGACTATTTACTCTATCCTTACCACATACAAAGAGTACAAGCTTTGTTGCCCAGAGACTTTCCAGCTCGCGTTGATTTTTGTAACTGGTTTCAAGAAATTTCTTTACGAGTACCTCATTTTTCGGCAAAAGTACTATTTACCGATGAAGCCAATTTTTCTAGAGATGGAATAATGAATTTTCACAACAACCATGTTTGGGCAGAAGAGAATCCTCATGCTATCGTCGAAGGACATCACCAGTATACATTTTCATTTAATATTTGGGCAGGGTTTATTGGAGATGTCTTAGTTGGACCGTATTTTTTCCCAAATCGACTTACTGGTGAGGTCTATCACAACTTCCTTAGAGATGAATTACCCGAATTGATGGAAGCAGTGCCATTAAGAACGCGATCTCTAATGTGGTTCATGCATGACGGCGCTCTTGTGTTCGAAATTATTTAGATCAGCAATATCCTGATCGTTGGATCGGCAGAGGAGGACCTCACCCATGGCCACCACGTTTACCGGATCTGAATCCATTAGATTTTTATTTTTGGGAACATCTTAAGCAACTTGTTTATAGCACTCCCATTCAATCCGAAGAAGACCTACGGATGCGTATTATCAATGGATTCAATACGATTTCCGCCAGTCCCGAAATTTTCCGTGTGGTGAGAGATAACTTAGCACGTCGTGTACATGGATGTTTACTGGCTCGTGGAGGACATTTTCAGCAGTTTATTTAACTTTTTTTTATTTATTTAGTGTTTTTGAATTCTCCATTGAAATGATTATAATTGATTGCTGTATTTGTTAGAAAATTCAACATCAGCGATAAAATTACTTTTTGCGTCAAAACTCACTCAACTAGATTTAATTTTTTATCTCAAAAATTAGGCAAGATACGATAAAAATTCAAGAGATCAAAAAGTTTTTAGTCAGAGAAAAAAATTAAAATGACACAAAAAGTCAGTGGCGTACATTTTTTTCCCAATAATATTGGTTGAAGTGCCGGTGTATTCGATAATTTTTATTTGTTCATGGCAAAATGAGCCCGTTATCACTATAAATACCGTTACCAAACTTCAACAAAATCGAGTGAAAGATAAATTAATTAAAAATAAAAAACTAATCAAAAAAAAAATTAAACACCCTGTATTTTGGAAACAAAGCGAAATTCGAAAAAAAGTTATACCACATTTTCGTCTCAAAATTAAGCGAAGAATCCCCCCTTTCATTTTGTCACAGAGGTTAGGAAACACCCTGTATACCTAACTGAAGCCCAGAAGCTACCTGATAGATTTCAAGTTTCAAACATGATTGGAAATACATAAAATCTTCAATGATTATAGAGTGAAATGATTATACATTATAATGCGACCATATACCCAAATCTTAGAATCTAGAAAGTATGGAATGATATTTATACTAGTATTCAAGTTATCGTGCAAACCATTAATAATTACTTACTCCTCTTGATTATAATTATCCATCATAACATTCATAACCTCTAAACAACGGATTCTTCCAACAAAATACAACTTACAGCTTACAGGAGCAATCCATGAATCAAATTTTAAACACAGTAAACACACACAACACAACCAATAATAGTACAATAATTATTGCCAATTATTATTGTACTGTCTCGAACGATAACTGATCGGAATAATAGAATTAGACTGATGCAATGGCCAACGCCAAAACATGAGAGCGTGGCTTGGCTTGGTGCAACGTGCAACTACATCTGTTCTGTGTGGTTTCCACTTACAAAAAGCGGGAAAATCGGAAACAACGAAACTAGCTCGCCGATAGCTGGTGATCTGCAAGCGCCCAAAAGAGTCACGGAGTTGGCGATGGCGGTGTTTTGTAGCTTACGGATGTCGCTCTTAAAGAAGGCGCCCTAACGATGGTTGGCAACCGACTTCGTGTCGACTCCGATTAGAAAGCTCAAAAATGCATATCTTTGTATAGCATGATCTTAGTGGGTTTGCCGCTGAAGACCTTCCGAACCGTCGCCCAGCCGACAGTTTTGTCTAGCGGCCGCCACTCAACCGCCGGCTTAGTGTTTGTTGGGGGTATTCTAGACAACAAAAAAATATACTTAATAAATAAAAAAAAAACGCAAATTTGACTGTATGATCAAAAACGGGGCGGAACCAATTCACCCTCCAGAGTTATTACAGTGAATACGCCAGACGGAGATAAATAATGTATTCTGTGACGTAGTGGATGTTGATTGGCGCTCCCTTTATTCGGTGATTACTATCTGTCGTAGGTCTAATCCTTATATTTTTCATATTTCCAAAAAATGTGCAAATTGTCCATTGTCTTCGACCAAATTTCCAGTATGACTTGTCTGTGAAAAGAAGATCCTAAAAAATACAATGAAGCCCTCGGAAAATGCTTGTCAAACTCTCTGAATTTTTTCGTACAATTCAAATTATTGGACGTATTCTCTAAGAAAACAGAACATTTATATGAATTTACAAATCGTTAACAAAGTATGTACTTCTTCATAAAATAATAACAAACATGTTACAAAAAAAGTATGAACAATTCAGGCTATAATAACGCCAATAACGGACCGTTCAATCTCTATAACTCTGATAATATATTTCTACATCCCTCGTACATGCTGCATCAACTTTCCTCGTACACTTTTCGAGTAGGCCAGGTAAGGCAGTACCAATACAAGTCGTAAACGTTCTCATTTTTCCACGCATGAGCCTAGCTTATGATTTGTTACCCGTACCTGTCGAGTGTCGAGTAAAATAACCTGCATAACTTTTCAATACTGTTTGCAGTGTCGTCCTTCGTATTCGATTAGACAAAGTACCTTTTAGTTCGGCCAGTTGATCGTTATAATCGTGATCAAGTGACATACACTATGGAATATTAAACTCGTTAAGAGGTGAGCATAATATGGGCCTACTACAGCTATTAAGCTGCAAGTACTGTTACTTTATTGTCTGTCTCTACGCCACGGTGGCTTTGATTTGAATAATCTGCAGTATTTACAAAATCTTTGTGTCAAATCAAATCTAGTATTTATTTGCGCAAGGACAAACTTTTGTTTACAAGGTTTTGGATACATTGGTTTTGGTCAAATACGCCCACTGGCATTCTAATGCTTGGAGATTCTATTCTGTTTTCCAATCAAATATGCAGGGAAATTTGAATTATTCGAGATATCAACCTCTGTTGACGATAAATTCTTACCTCATTCTTCGCATTCCATTTTTACCTGGTGTAAGGTGTGGCGCATTCGGTTCCTCATAATCTTCCTTGGGAAATATGTTTATTATTGTTCATAGATTTATTATCTATGTCTCGACTTAGAAAAATGAACAGAAGTGGGATAAAGCGTTTATCAAAACATGCGAATTGTTGTATTCGGTAATCTAATCTCTACATGTACCTATCATTTTATCGATCTTTTCGTCTCAATGCTGTCATACCCTAATTCAAATAGGTTTAAACGACCAGTAAATCCATAAAATTGATCACGCACTATAATTATAATTAGTGGAATAGAATATTAAATATTAAACTGTTTCTAGTTAAAGCGAGTGTATTCATTGTGAACGTTGAGGTTCTGACCCAGGTAAATAGTGAAGGATATTCTTATCTGCTTTCATAAATATCTTTATAATGATGTTCAAGTTCATCTGCCACCGAATGAAACATTATTGCTTTTCTTCAAATAAAAGGGTGACGCGACCTCCCCAATTTATCACAAAAAGATGTCTGGGAAATTTTCTGGACCTTTAAAAAAATCGATTTTTATCTCCTGGAAACATCATCTACGTCACATTATGCGCTTTGTTTTATTCCAACAGATGGACAAAATCTCCATTTAATCACCGTCCGTTCATTCAAATTACATCGGAATGTCCATCGTCCAAAAAGAAAGCAAAATATGCTAATTTGTTTTTAAATAGCATACCTGCAGGCTAATATCCAACGATGTCAAGTTCTTCCAATAAAGCTAATTTCAACATTCCTTTTCATAGAATTCCGAAGATATCAAAATGGCATACAGAAACGGATATTCGAGAGACGACAGGGATCTGGATAGGGACGATGGAAAGCCGCCGCTTCATATCATAGAACATTTGGCCACCTTTAGTGTATCTCAAGAAATGGGTATTCTCTATCCATTAGATGGAATGCGGAGATTAAGGCAAATGGAACAAACTAATGGAATTTGGTCGCAGAAAATGCAGCTTTGCTTGGACCATCCGTGGGTGTTGATTTTGGATGAATCTGGGGTAAGGATTTGACATATAATTCTCCAAGGATACCTCATAAAATTATCTCCACCTCGGCCATTATTTCGAGTGGAAATATGTTCAGTGAGTGATCCCATGGTCAAGTATTATGTACTTGATACTTTTGATAACGAACTAGGGTACATAAATTATATTTTTGCTGAAAACATCAACCGTAATTTTTCTGACAAAAATTAGAAAGACAGATTTTTGTCTGATTCATTGGAAAAGTATCATAAATTCTAATCCCTGATTTTTGATGTTATCTTCATATTTATAAAGCCCCTGTAAATTAATCACGTCCTGACGCCATTGTACTAAATTTGTGTTTTTTAGTTTTACAATAGGGTGGTTCCGTTACTGATGGTCTTTTTTCTAGATTATAAATATTTATTTTGTGTTGAAGTGAAAGTGATATACAGGGTGTCACATAACTTATCCGGCATAAAGCAGCAGGTTATAATATAAATGGAAATAATATTTCTTCAATGAATGTGGTGGCGAATGCAAGTCGTTAAAAAATACAGGGTGTTGAAAGTGACACTTTATTTTCGAAAAATTTCAATAATTTTTGTACGGATGAAGATAACAGATCCAAAAGTGGTATACTAGCGTTTTCGATGGTGAGAAATCCGAATTGGTTTGAACCCAATTCCTAGAGGGCGCTTTCTTCGTACTTAATGATGCATTATTAATGTCTTGATAATGTTTTGATCTGTAAAGGTGAGAGTGTTTTGACTTCATACTTGGAAAGAGTCAATCTTTCCACGCAGAAAATGTACTCCTGATGAATATCGATACCTCAAATCGTTAGCAAGATATTCGACTTTGAAAGTGAAAATACCGGAAAAAATGAAAATCCGATTATCAAAACGAGAACCCGAGCGAGAACCGAAACTATCTAGAAACATTTTTATATTCAATTTAATAGATGTTGAAAGTGTGCGCCATTCACCTCAATACATCTTTATACTTTTAAAAATAATTGAAAGTTTCCGAAAATAAAGTTCCACTTTCAACACCCTGTACCTTTTTAACGACTGGCATTTGCCACCACGTTTATTGGACAAATCTTATTTTCATTTATATTATCACCTGCTGCTCTCTATGGCGGATAATGGGACAAACTGTTTATTTCTAAAACGAATTATTATTTCAATACTAATCTGTATTGGTGAAAATGAAATCAAAATGGAAGTATGAATGTCAAGTCTTGTGGTAACGAGTTTTTAATAAAAATACGGTCAGCTCATCTTTGGATTGCAATTGGGAAGCTGCACATTGCTGGATTTGAAAGTCCATGAAAAATAAGGAGACTCATATTTTTCCTTTTTCTTGTTGGTCGAAAATTGACGGAGATGTAAGGCATTGAAATGTGCTGCATGTGCCATGCTTAGTATATCTATACAGAGTGACCCATTTGAAAGCGGGTCACCCCCATAACATTTTTATTTATGGAGCGATTTTGACGGTTTTCTTTTTGAAATGTGGAGAGTGGAAAGGTTTATTTTGAGGCCAGATGGCGTCAAGTTTTTTCAAAATTCAAGGCCTACTAGATCATATTTTAGAGGCTAAAAAATCGAGAATCCATATTAGCGATTTTTTTAGAAAAAATCTGCCTACGCCACTGTATTCGTCATACCCTGAAATGGATCTGCACCAAATTTCATGAGAAAATATAAAAAATTAACGATTAATTTTATTATGCACCAAGAAGTATTTTACCTCAAAACTCTTGCGATAGTAAATCTATCAGGAAAAAATCATTAGATATAAACATTTTATAGATATTTTCATGTCAAAATACAATGAAAACAAACAAACGAGACTGCCAAAAAAAAAATAGAAAAAATATTACACACAGAAAAATATTTCTGAATTGAATATTTTTTCATGAAATTTGGGAAAGAGCTATTTCAGAGGATGAACAATCCAGTGGCGTAGGCAGATTTTCTCTAAAAAAATCGCTAATATGTTTTCTGTATTTTTCAGCCTCTAAATATGCTCTAGTAGGCTTGGTTTTTGGATAAAACTGGGCGACGTATGGCCTCAAAAAACACTTTTCCCCTCCCTACATTTAAGAAAAAATCGTCGAAATCCATCAATAAATTAAAAAGTTATGAGGGTGGCCCGCTTTCAAATGAGTCACTCTATATACATAACTTAAAACTTGAATAACTTTTGAAAAAATCATATTTGAACGAAATTAAAAAAATACGTATCGAATTTTTCGCGATTTTTGCAATAAAAAATAATCGAATTAATTGGTAATGCAACTTCCCAATTGTTTTAAAACACGTATGTCTTGGCTAACATCGCAAACATTATTGCATGACAATCACCATTTCCACTTTCTAACCTAACCTTTGTATTGTTGTCGAACTTTTGAGAATGTTTTAGTTACTGCGCCTGTTTATAAATCAGAATTAGTTCTTTCTAGAACTTAACAAGTGTTATCGCTGTATTTTTGCTAACTTAACCATCCTCAAATGCCTTAAAATGTGTCCAATTCTGTAAGAGAAGAATGTATTGAAGCAGGGGTTGGGCATGTTCAACATCTTTTGTAATAAAATGTATTTATCACCCACCACTTTATTGATGAGTTTACAACAGGCACGGGAAGAGGAGAACGGCAAGACACATTCTAAAAACCGTCCAAAAATTAATGTTTGTGCTAATGCACAAAAGCCCGATTTCCATTCATATCATTTTTATCAAGAACTAGATTGAATTAACGAAAAATAATGACAACAAATGCTGACAATAGATGACATTCAGTGACAATTCTGACTTTTGTCATCGAACCATACGAACTTAGCCACGATATACGTTTCATTATAGAAAAAGAGAACCGCAGCCACCTACGACCGTATTTTTTATTGAACATCCTTCAATAAATTTTCTGGGTTCATAGAAGAAATTCAAAAGTTCGCTAAATATTATAGAACTTCTTGAAACATCAACGAATAAAAAATTACAAGCCACGGAAAATATTTTCAAACAATAAGGTAATCAAAAACAATCAAATATGTACATATCATCGAAAAAACTCAGCTCCCTGTAATTATTTACTGATTAACTCACTTCAATCGCCCCAATGTAATTATTTATCACAATGACACTTGAACCAATCAATCCAAGTCTCAATCTAAATATTGAATTATTTTAACTAATTTTTAAATCTAGAACAAAAATGAAGCTGTTATTTGTTTTGGTCTTTTCACATGATTTGTCCATATTATTTGTTGTTGCAGGACAATACTTAATTTTAAAAATATCTTTTGATAGTGTTTACATTTGTTAATTCCACAAAATGTGTTACAGGAAGTAACCAAATCGTCTATAATAATATACTTTTAAAAAGTTGTTCATTCGTACTCTTTTATAAAGTACATTTCAGTGTTTTCTTGTTCTGTGTAAGACCCAATTCAATGTCCTCATTCTAATGCTGTAATGCAATATTATCCGACCTTCAGAATAATCTTTGGTTAGCAAAGAAAAAGAATTGGAGGTGTCATTAAATTATTTAACTTTTCATGTGGTAGGTGCAAATTGTGCAAATCAAGTATGATTTATCGACGAAGATTTAATATGAAAGGGTGCAGTAGATAATGAGAAATCATCTGTTGAATCAATCAGACACACCTCAATGGTAGAATTTGTTAAGAAAGTTACGTTCTTAACGTTATATTTTTACAGAGGTTTTTTGAATGTGGTGACACTGATAACAGACAAAAAATAACATCTTGTTGATAGTTTATAGAATAGATCGATGAATATGGATGAAGAAATCCCAGGCTTTCTAGCGATTTCTTCAGTATTGAAACAATCCATCGTATAAAAAATTCATGCACAGCACTTTTCAAAATGATTTTTTTGATAACATTACAAATTCGACATGACAAATATAAATGTGAGCCTGATTGTTGAGTCTTATGGGTTCCCTTTCACTGAATTGATAATATATGAAACTGAGAAATGAATAACACATGTTTCAGATGTGAATGATAAACAACTTTTCTTGTCATGAGAAATTGGTCAAGTTTTTACCGTCTGTCAAGTCTGCAATAAACATTTCATAGCATTGGCAAGAACTAGGACATATGAATTCTTTTATTGGTTCACATTTCATATTTTGATCTCATCATGAGGCAGTTTAGCATTCTGTAAAATGGTTTGCGTTCTTGCAGGCCATTGTGGAAAAGTTTCCTGTTAATGCGATCCAAGATCCAACAGCTTTCATGAGCACAGAGCCAATGGATATGTACAACAATATCTTGGTATTCATCATTGCTGATTCGAGTCAGTCTTCACCAGAAATGCAAATGCACATTTTTCAGGTAAGCACATTCATGTCTCTCACCTGATGTTACACAATTGGCATGTATATTTATGAGATTATGGAATGTAGAAGGGAATTCGAGATTCTCTGAGATCGTTCCATTGCGTTTAGTCATCTCATTCATGAATATAATATGTATATACAGACACCATTTGTTGCGTTTTACAATGGGCTTTTCTCAAATTAATTTTTAAATTTCATCGACATTTGAGAAATACGAAATACCTAAATGTATCATTACAGTTGCTTCTATTCAAAACCATTACTAATCGACGATGAGATAAGATACCCGTGTCATTGATCAAAAATATATATGATATACCTTAATAATTATTTTTTATCAACAACAATACACTTTCTAGTGTCAAAGCATATCAGCTCAAGATTTGGTTGAGGACTTGAAGCAACTCAGAATGGGCAAGGCTTTGACTAGAAGTCGCAAAAGTAGCATCCCCCCTCCATCACATAAGCCTCCACAACCAATCGTAAATCCTGCTAGAGATCATTCCAGAGACTACTTCAATCATAGGTCGGATTCGGAATTAACCGAGAACAACGATGACTCCAGCTCCACCACTAGCGAGAAGTATGAGCGCGATGTCACTATCTTGAATCACTGCTTTGACGATATTGAAAAATTTATCGCAAGGTTACAACATTCTGCTGCCGCGTTCAAAGAACTAGACCGCAAAAGGAAAAATAGAAGAAACAAAAAACGTGACATGGGAGATGGTATAATGACAATGAGGGCAAAACCACCTCCAGAAAAAGAATTCGTTGATATTTTCCAGAAGTTCAAGCTATCGTTCAACTTATTGGCCAAGTTGAAGGCTCATATACACGATCCAAATGCACCAGAGCTGGTCCATTTTCTGTTCACTCCTTTGGCTTTGATTGTAGAGTCTTCACATGACTACTACTTTGACCAACACATTCCTCAAAATGTTATTGCTCCACTCCTCACACGTGAAGCCATCAATTTACTCATGAACTGTGTCACCAGCAAAGAAACAGAACTTTGGCATTCTCTTGGCGACGCATGGCTGGTTCCAAGAGATCAATATCGTGGACATGTACCATCATATCATCCCGTTTTTATGGACGGATGGTCTCCAGAATATCCTGTCGATGAGCCTGAAACCAATGATAAACACTATGGGCCTGATGATGATGATTCTGATAGCAACATCATACCTCCAGTTGGAGAAAGCGCGGCCAAGAGTGACATTTCAGTGGATTCTATCGAAATCAAAGGCGAAGAAAAAGGTTTCGGCATTGGACAAGAAAGATTCTTAGAGGATCTACAGAATCGAGGAGCTCATATTGTCCAAGTCACTTATCCCAGAACGGCTAATAATGATAAGGAGTTGACTGTTGTTAGAGGAGAGTTCTTGGAGGTAAAACAAAACAGCTATTCATCTGTATTCAATCAACTATTCTGCTTGTAGATTTTGGACAGTAGTAGAAAGTGGTGGAAAGCCAGGAACAGTAAGGGACAAGTTGCTCATGTACCAAATACAATTGTGACTCAATATCATTCCAGCGTGATGAGTCCTCATTTGAGGAATTCCATTCATAGAGAGGTTTGTTGGAATGCCATAATTCGTTCATCACATTATTATTGTTGTTGATAACTGACGTATCGCAATCCCGGATCAATTGAGTTTTGCTCGTTTTATCTAGATCTGATTAGATGCTTAATTTTCTGTTGACGTAATTGTGATCAGTTATCATCAATGAAACTGTGGCAAAAGTAAACTATGTTTGTGAATGTTATACTTGGGAGCCAACGAAATTGTAGCAGAAATCAATCAGTATCTCCGATTGAAGTTTTTGAGTGTCTTAGTTTTTTTGTTCACCTCAATGTGACTACAGTACACTTTTTTCTTTGACTATATTTTACTTGTAGAATATTTTTTTCATTCGAGTTCAAAAATTTTGTTCCAAAAAACAACACCTAATCTAGTCTGGCTTCTTATATTAACAAAGAATTAGTGACTGATAATTAAATATCATATCGTTCTAGGATTCCCCTCCGCATAGGTATCCAAGTCAAGGATCCAGCGATGACCATAGAATCCAAACCAAACCAGCAGAGGCCATCAGAAATGAAAGACTTGGTAAGAAAGGGGAATTCCGGTACTTCTAAGCTTTTATGTTTGTATGTCCATTGTGCAACTGTGTATTGTATTTTGTCTTATCCATTAATTCTCTGGTGAATTGAGTCAGTAAACAGTGAATTGATGGATGAAAGTCCGTCCATTTGTTATTTTCTCTGAAAGACTTAAATCTTAGTTTTCCATGTAAGTGAGTGTTATGTAATGTATTGAGGCATTCGAATCAATTTTATAGAATTGAAATGAATCTGAAGCAGATATATATTTATAAACAGGAATTGAAATGTAGTAACATATACATCATAATTTTATACACATTTTTTACTGGTATTTATTTTAATTCACCTTGTATATACAGAGTGCAATCTATACGATTCAACTAACAGATTCAATATACATACATATTTAATATATAACTATTTGCAATAAGGGTATTTTTATTTGCTTGCTTTTGTTGCGTCTTTGTCCGCCTATGCCATGTGACAAAATAACTTTCTGCTAAATCTGATCAATAATTTATTTTAGAAGATAGACCACAAAAACCTATCATGGCTCCAGTTCCAGCTCCTATACCTCCCCCTCCCCCTCCTGTCATACCAGCACCCTTGCCTCCACCACCACCTCCCCCATCAGCAGATCCTGTGAATAAAACCGAACTGAAACGAAATATCTCCAGACAGTCCATTGTCTCTGTTGGAAATGATGCAGTCAATGTAGAAGAACTCAAAAGTGTCCTCACTTTGATGAGAGAAAAACAAAAAGTTAGACCTGCGATTGATATTAAATCCACCCCTGAGACCTACATTGATCAAAAAAGTAGTTCCAAGGACGTTCAACAATGGTTAAGAGCTAAGGACTTCGATCAGGCTATTTGTAATAAATTCAAAGGGATTTCTGGATATGAAATGCTGACAATGACTAAAAACGATTTGGAAAAAGTTTGTGGCGAGAAAACTGGAGGAAGACTATATTCTTTCTTGTTGGTTCAAAAGTCTGTCAGTGGAGTAAGTGGAATAAACAATTTCAATCGATAAACTATTAACGGTTACTTTTGTAGTTCAAGACTTACCGGTCAACGGAATTGCAAAAATTGCTTGCAAAGCGGAAAGAGAAGGTAGAACAGTCTCTTTCTAGCACTTATGAAGATGAAATCAATATGGAGTTTTTTTGATAAACAAGGATATTTATTTTGAGTGAAATATTAGCCTTTACATATTGCCAATGATATTTTTTCAGATTCTGCTCTGACTGTTTCATTGTGAATTGTTTTATCCACTGTATAAATGTATTTATTTATACACGCATCTTATTTCCTTTTTATGTTACTGTAATAAAGCAATGTTTTAGTTTTTAAAGTATTTTATTAAATCAACCAACAAATCGGTCTCAAAATAGACATTATGTATAAAATAAATCTGTATAATATATTAAATGGAAAATCTGTTATCATAATATTTCGCATATTTCATTCGTCAAATATGTTGTTGTTGTTGTTAGTTCAGGGTCCTTCAAAGATTACACGTTAAATTAGTTCATATTCAATAATTGAAATGATTCAGCCCGTATTTCACAAGTTCATTCAAATGTTCCCAAAGTAAAATCAAAGATTGAAAGATCGCCGACCAAAGTGTGTCACCTTGTTGCAATGTGTTATTTTTTTTCTTTCACATCTTGTTCAAAATTGATAATGACACCAGACACAATATTTTGTTTTTTTTAATTTATGGCATGGATACCATTCAACATTAGATGTTAAAATGTGTACCTATTGATACTTTTCGCCATTCCATTAATGTCCTGTCTAACTGTATAAATCATTGTGATGATAGTATCATGAATACTATTATCTTATGTACAGTTTACTCCAATAATACTGTTCGCTTATTGTATTTTAGGACTGTTCCTCAAAACTTTAGTGTTTTGTCGGAGAAGACCACCAAGTACTTTGATATGGTGAGATGGTTCCAGTTTTTTTGAGGGTCCTCCTCCTTTTTTTGTAATTTCATCTACACGGATCCTCCATGAAATCGAGAGTCTTTCCAATTTAGTCTCCAGAAAGACCAATTTTTTACCTTAATGATCTCTTAATCTACTTAAAGCAAGCATATTAGTAGGATCAACTTTATTTTCTAAACTTGTTTCATGTTCTTATTCGCTTTTCTTTTTTTACTACAGTGTGTCCAAGATAAGAATGTCTATCATGGGGATCTTGGAAACCATAAGATGGTTAAATTGTAGAAAAGCTGCGCATTTTCAAGCCTAACAATATATATAGAAAGTTTTAAAATTCCGAGTAGGTAGTTCCGGAGATATGCCTAAAAAGCCGAAATTTGCCGATAAAGAGATATGTAAAACAAAAGACACTTTCTCATGGCCACTTTTTAAGCACTATATACAAAACAGCGTAGAGAGATTTTCCGAACGACGTTTCGTTTCGGACAAACCATCATCAAATTTGATTTTTAATATAGCGCGTGAGTAAGTATACCCTGTATCAAATAGCATATTTTGTTACGAATACAACGATGTATGACACAATATGTTTCTGCAATATTTAAATTGGCAAAAATGTGTTTTCATCAAATTCCGAATGTTTTGGTGTAGTGGGCGGTGAAATGTCAAAATAATTTAATTGCCATATTATTGGCACATAGTAATTTTGAACTTTGTTCATGCGTCTTTGTTGCTACAGTTTTTTTCTGTTACGAACTGGAACGTGCTTTTTCAATTTGTTTGAACATTCTCTATAATCTAAATTAGTTTTTTGGGTTTCTAGTAAGTTGTTTTTTTTTTAATTAATCAACATTATGGTGTGACCTACCCATTGAGTTCTGACCTACCTATACGTATACAGGGTTATTGACGTTATTCGACACGAAACATTATGGCTGAAGTATCTGATTCTAAAAAAGTTTTGTTTTCTGGATGGATGAGGACCCTGTAAGGCTACATTTTAAAAATATTTTCACGTTATACAGGGTCCCCAAAATACGAAATGCATCAAAGTTGTTTTTTTTTAAATGAAACCCCCTGAATATTAATTGATACTTCAATGCTTCCTTCGATTTTGAACAAAAAATGTGCACCGCACTTTGTAGCTCCAGTACGACAGTTTTTGGACACCCATTTTCCAAATCAGTGGTCACCAAGGTCTCCGGACTTGAGTCCTTTAGCTTACTTTCTTTGGGGACATTTAAAAAGTAAGGTTTTTAGTACGAAGCCAGACTCCATCCAAGATCTTCGGGAGCGGATCACGGCGGAATGCAGACAAATAACTCTAGAAATGTGTGAAAATGTTAGGAATAGATTTGAACAAAATCTTTATTATTGCATGGAGGTAAACGGACAACACTTTCAACATTTATTACCACATTGACTTTTTGACAGATTATAGCTTAGTAATTAATTTTTCAAATAAACGGTTGAAGATAGGTATAAACTGTATTATACAAAAGTTACTAAACACTTCATGGAGAATCCAAAAATAGAAAAAAAATTGGGGGTTTCCATTTAAAAATGTCAAGTGTAATGCGATATCTTATTTTAGGAACATCCTGTATTATACAGTCATACACGAAAAGACGTCCCCCTAAAATAAAAATTGACGTGACCGAGCATTTTTCCCAAAATATACCAGGAAAATCATAAATAAGGGTGGAACCTTTACGTTGGGCCACCCTGTATAAATACAAAATAAATAAATAAAAAAAGTTGATGATGGTTTCTCGTCGTACGGAAAATCTCTCTACGCTGTTTTGAAGATCTTAAGAAGTGGCCATGAGAAAGTGTCTTGTGTTTTTCCATATCTCTTCAAATAACGTCAGAAAAAATAAAAACGAATTCGTCAAATCTCGGTTTTCTAGGCATATCTCCGGAACTACTCGTAATTATAAAACTTTCTAAACGGTATATTGCTAGGCTTGAAAATGCGCAACTTTTCTCTAATTTAACCATTTTCGTATCTCTTGTGGTTTCCAAGATCCCCATGATAGACATTCTTACCTTGGACACACTGTATATTTATTGTTGGTTTTATGGCTGGGCAAATGCATATAATTTTTGGAATGGAATGTTTTCTTCTTCGTGAGAATACTGCAAATTTGTTTTAGGCGATTGCTTCTTTCCATAGTCAATCAATCTTTTTATATAACAGTACTTTTTGTGCTCGAATTCCTTCGTAGTTATCATTGATACGTTTGCTTTTCCGGATTTCCAAATAAGTTTCCACATCAAATTATGTAATCTAATTCAAGTCATCAAAGTCACAATAGTTGAATACTTATCCTCCGTTTCATCCTTGAATTTATCGCAATCTTACGCATTCACCAAAAAATCGATAACAAATTATCCTTGAACTTACTCAATTCAACCTCCGTACTGTCGAATGTACCCAATTCTCGACCCCTATGATAAAATGAACAGTCAGAAAGTATGCCTGTTGGCTGATAAGATATGATAATGAACATTGTCTCTATGAAGGGTTGTTTGTTATCAAGCGTTGTCATTTATTTTTGAATCAAATATGTATAAATTCAATCACTCAAGATCTGGCTTTCTTGACTAAAGTCTTTCGACCAGAATGTAACATTTCAACCAAATTTTTTTCAAAAACCAAATTTTATAATAGACATTACGACCATCCAACCAAGCATCTTCTTCAATTCCTGACAGAGGCAAATATGTGTTTTATTGGGCACACTTAGACACATCATCTAAAAATTCTGAAATTGATAAAAATCAAGGTGTTCAAATCTTCAACATTTCTATTCTTGACACTGTTTACTGGAATCCAAGTTTCCATCGTCTGTTGGGTTAACAATGTTTAGATGTAAAAATACACAACAATAATATAAAGATTTATTCAATAGAGAGTAAAGGAGGTGCAATATTTCATAGCGTCTTTAAATGACTATAAGTTGGCCCCACAGCACCCAACCACTCCAGTTATAAATTTCATAGAGAACATTAAAAAGAAGTATCAATCTGAGAGTTGAGTACTTCACATGGGACTCAAGATATCTACGATCAATATCTATAAAAATTCAACTACTCATAACAGATGATGAATTGGCAAAAAACATCATGCAAATAGTTAGCCAGACTTTACTAATTTGTACATGATATCGAGATTCATATATTCTATTGAATATTGAATAATTGTCGCGCTGATGCTTTCTTCAGATATGATATTTGAATGACTGAGGCTTGAGTTTTCGTTGTGAACCCAGATGGTGTTCATGCCTTCATTATTTCGATGATTGAGGACGGCTGAATGTGAATGTAAGGAAGTATTAGCGCCACTAAGTGTTAACCCTATGACTAAAATAACACAGTATGGTTTTGTGTGATGCATACTTATAAATGAGGATTACTGGCTTGGATATTTATGTAATTCAAGAATCACAAATATGAACACTGCTGATATTATACAATGAAAAAATAAAAAATATGTTTTGAAAAAATATTCATATTGAAATATCCATCGTTCAATGACATGAAGAGCGAATTAAAACTGATTGTGATTCATAGAGTTCAGGAGCTGTATTGAATAACAGTCGATATAAACATCATCTTTTTATTTGGGATTCAATACAATAAAATAATAACTGCATGTTTATTGTAATTATTACTGTAGGCGAGGTTTAACGGCAATTTTTTTAATCTTGTATATGTATTCAGCACACATATTCACTGAAATCCAAGGTGAGTCTTGGTTTTTATCTTTGTGAAGAATTGCTTTGAATATAAGTCGAAAACCCTTGTTTTAGAAAAAAGTAAAATGTAAATAATGGTTTTGGGTTCGATATTCTCACAATACTACAGGAAAATAATTTACAAATTATAATTTTTTTTCTAACCAAAAAGATCAACGAATTGGAATAAAAAGCTGATATTATTTCGATAATTGTATGGTTCTATGTTACAAAATATATAACATATATATAACAAATTTCGGTGAAGTTATATCTCTATCATTTGAGAAATAGATGAAGGTTTAAGTACAGAAGCGACATCAGTGATTACAAATTCAGAGGGCACCAGTGTTATTGAATAGCATTAACAGCCTGGGGTTTTATTTATAATACCATATTAGTCTTATGTTCAAAATAATCATCGAATTGAAACGTATTTTTGACAAACAAAATGGAAAATATAGGATTCTTTGATCGATACTAATTGTTCTTGAATTTGAGACTGGACACCAATCTGAACTCTCTCAGAAGTGAAAACCATTGAAGCGTCAGCCTGGAACCGGCTGGTAATTTCACATCCAGATACGAGGAACGAAGTGAATCAGTAATACACGTTGTCTGAGAAACTAAATATCGCGTCCGGTACTTTCATAATAAATGATATTATTTTATTAATGATCAAAAAACGGGTCCAAAAATCTCACAGATTCCAAAAAAAAAAAAAAAAATTTTTTTTTCTTTATTCACTCAAACGACATGTTTCGGGGTCAACATCTTACACCCCATCTTCAGGTTCGTAGGTACATGGGCTGTAGAAGATAACTTAAAAAACGGCCGAAGATAATTTAACTATAATGTATTTAAATAAAATTTAACGTAGAATCTGAGAATAAAATACAGGTTGTCCCATGTAAAATTTAAAATTGGATGCTGTGGTCAGCTTTTAGGACACCCCGTTTAAACGGTACTGCTAGAATAAAATGATTTAGTATAAACCAAACATTTTTTGCATACTTTTTTTTTTGTACACCTTGTATAAAATGTGTTAGAGGAGAGCCAAAATATAGTGAATTTTGTATTTTTCACAAAATAGAGCAGCCTTTATCTCGAAAACGGCAAAAGATAATATAGATCTACCTTCTACAGATTTGACTTAGAATTCAATGTGGAATTGAAAGACGAAATAGAATACAGGGCGTCTCATTTGAAATTTCAAAGTTGGTTGCTGTGAACAGGTTCTGGGACAGCCTGTATAAATGATGAACATTAAACGTGATATATATCACGTTTAATGTTCAATGTTCAATGTCTAATTGTGTGACGATCTCTTCAACTTCAACGTGCCTTGTAACCTGATATTGTAAGTTAAAAAAATGTTTTGTGATCCAACAGTTTTTATATAAGTTATCTTCTACAGCCCATGTACCTACGAACCTGAAGATGGGGTGTAAGATGTTGACCCCGAAACATGTCGTTTGAGTAAATAAAGAAAAAAAAAAAAAAAATTTTTTTTTTTTTTGGAATCTGTGAGATTTTTGGACCCGTTTTTTGATCATTAATATGATGAACTCACATTGGTTATCAACTCATTCATTCGATATTATTTTATGTTCAATATTAACTTGAATATGGCAAGTACCTTCAATCAATACAAATTACGATTTCTATGAACCAAGAGGATATCAAAAGAAAACAGTTAAGTCAATTCAAAACGGATGAGTGGAAAAACTTCCAAGGGTTGTGTGAAACGTCTATTATGAACTAATTAATATCTTACATAAAGGCTAACTAATAACCATCAACTTTCAGATAATACACCACGAGCTAGATGCATTGCTCGCAAAGCGAAGGCTAACCTGCAAAATGTCAGTCACTTGAAAATCATCTTCGAAAAACATTTTCAAACGAACATGCTTGAAAGCCATTTTTCCAGACTCTAGCCTTGCAAAAGAACTAAAGGCACCAGTTAAGTTAGAAGAAGAGTTCTTCATTTTATTTTAATCGACAAATCAAGGTTGACTTATTTCAAAGTAGATACCTATAATCAAGTGAGGAATTAGTATATTGTACAGGGTGATTCACTATATTATTGACCCCCCCTGTAACTCATCATTCACAAGGTGTACAAAAAAAAGTTTGATACAAAAGTTGTTTGGTTTATACTCATTTTTTTAAATTGAGCAATATCATTTATACAGGCTGTCCCAGAAGCTGTTCACAGCAACCAACTTTGAAATTTCAAATGAGACGCCCGATTCCACATTGAATTCTAAGTCAAATCTGTAGAAGGTAGATCTATATTATCTTTTGTCGTTTTCGAGATAAAGGCTGCTCAATTTTGTGAAAAATACAAAATTCACTATATTTTGACTCCCCTCTAACACATTTTATACAAGGTGTACAAAAAAAAAAAGTATGCAAAAAATGTTTGGTTTATACTAAATCATTTTATTCTAGCAGTAACGTTTAAACGGGGTGTCCTAAAAGCTGACCACAGCATCCAATTTTAAATTTTACATGGGACAACCTGTATTTTATTCTCAGATTCTACGTTAAATTTTATTTAAATTCATTATAGTTAAATTATCTTCGGCCGTTTTTTAGATAAACGCTGTTGAATTTTACCTAATTTTTAGTGCTACAATAAATAAAGTGTGTGCCTTTTGAAAATGGAAAGTAGGTTTTTTTGAACTAAACTAGAATCGTTTTTTACCTTTTATGAGGCAGACTAAAGCTTCAAAGCTATCTTTATTCAATATGGTTATCAAGAACCAAATCCTGAATTTCGGATTTTTCACAAAATTGAACAGACTTAATCTAGAAAGTAGCAAAAGATATGATAGATTTATTTTATATAGATTTGACTCAGAATTTAACGTGTAATCTGAAAAAAAATACAGAGTGTCTTATTTAAAATTTTAAAGTTGGGTGTTGCTTTTGGGACACCCTGTATAAATAGTATGGCCCGATTTAAACAATTCAGTATAAACCAAAGAACTTTCGTATCACACTTTTTTTTCTACACCTTGTGTAAAACGAGTTAGAGGGGGGTCAAAATATTGGATTTTCCACAATATCTAGTAGCTTTTATCTCGAAAGCGACAAGAGATAGGATAAATATACCCCATATACATATGACTTAGAATTTAACGTATAATCTAAAAATGAAATAAAACACAGGGTGTTTCATTTGAAATTTCAAAGTTGGGTGCTGCGGACAGCTTTTGGGACACCCAGTATAAATGAATGCTTAATTAAAAAAAAATAGTCCAAAACTTTTTTCTGTACACCTTGTATAGAATGAGTTAGAGGGGGGGTCAATTTATAGCGAATCACCCTGTACAACATGCATGAAATGATACTCATTTCATGCTTGATCATTCCATGCGAGTTTCACACTATACTTTTTCTACGATTGTCAATTGATATCATAAATCTATATTGAGTGTAAACGTAGCCCACCGTAGAAAATGAAACCATTTCACACGGGTTGCTTGGTGACGAGTAGGAAAAGGTTTCATTTCCTACGGTTGCACAATGTATTACGTTTCCTAATCGATATCCATTGCACAATAGTGACATTCCTTGACAGCCGTGGAAAAAAATATTTGTATTCAAAACAGCTTATCATGAAGCTACGATGGTGAAACGTAGTCAATCTGGTTCATAATTCAATTTTTTGGACAGGGTCTTTATATTTACTCATTTGAGAGAAACTGTGATAAGACAGTCTTGAATAACAGCAGCTGTTGCGGTGTCAAAGCCTTCAATCATTGTCAAAATAGATCCGGTTGAATCATCAGAAAATACTAAGCATCCTGGACTCTCGTCAATCAACAATTTTCATAAGAGTACTATATCTGGCATGATCTTTATAAATAACAAAACGCGGGACCAACGATTCTTCATGAGATAAGTACAGAGAATGGTTGATAGCAGATTGTATTTTCTGATTAGCTTCATAATGCAACCTATGCCAAGCTGTGTTTTGACAAAATGTGAGGATAATAGTTTCACTCAACAGTAATGGTAATTCAAAACAATCAGAACAGGAATCAGAATTTATCTTGTGTCTTGTGTGACACAAGACAAAAAAGGAGACATTACACAAACGACTCGAGAGACGTAAAGAGACAAGAAATGCGACAAAAGATAAGAGGAAAAGAAAATGTGATGTTGCACAATCCAGCAAAACAAAAAAAAAAGACAATGGAAGTGTATTCAAAAGAAGATTGCATAAATAATACTGGAAATCCTTACAATGAGGAAAAAGCGATTAATAAATCCGCTAGTTTGAAATGTCTGGAATATATTTTCTTTAGTAATAGTATTACTGATTTTTGAAATCAACGAGATCGTTATGAACGAGGCTAAAGAATGCTGTGCTATTATTCTTAAAACTTAACATATTGTCCTTATTGCTCGCAAAAATATAAGCAATTCTAAAAATTTTCATCAACAACGACATTTTCTAAAAGATAATCCAACCCTTGATTGTGAAGTTGATGTGCACCATCCTAATTACCTTGTATAATTCAGACGGTTCTTATTACAAATATAAAACGATTCAAAAAATTATTCCCTATAAGCAGTTTTTTTGCAAAAATGCAAAAATAGAAATATGGAAGAGCGTACATTTTTTAGTAAATTGATAACATCAATTTTTATAATAATTGTTATGAAAAATCTAAATTTTTGAACTGAGATATTAACACTATCTCTTGATGAGAGTCAAATTACTGACAGAATGGAAACATTTTCTGAGCATCCTTTTTAAATGAATATTTCAGCATTTTGATTCCATTCTGAGTCGTAACTTTTCAAAGAAGCACAACAGTGGCGAGGCGTATCTGCGAGTAGACAATCTACCTTGTCTCATTTCATCAATTTGAGAAACTGCTTAATGTAAATCCACCCCTGTAAAATATTTTACTTAAACTATAAAAAAATCATAGATACAGATTTCGTCCAATTGCATTTCGAGTAGAGTGGCTAAAAAGATTCGGAAAGTAAATAATGTTCTGTACCAATACCCAGCTGATTCAGTTGTTAATGATCGGAAAGAGATATTACGATGTTTCAACAGACTCTCATCAACCCACAGCAAATATGTGGTTTTCATCGCCCAAACGGTTGCTCTCGACCACATTATAAGTTTGGGTATTTGTGCAATCGATGATGTTGTTTTCACTTCTTCTCCCACATTCATTATTTGTTAGTTCGCCCCTTTTATTTCTCCCGTTTTTGTATCACCAAAGTATATGAAGATATAAAAACTCGTCCGAAACTGAATTAGAATCCTTAACAAGAAAATTTGAATCAGGTTAAATGAACACAAATTATACAGAAATGTCGAAAATGATACAACCCTTTGAAAAAGTCAGTTGAAAAACTTTTCAGTGTGTTTATATGTAAAGGAAATATATTTAGTTTATATGGAGGAACAAGGGGTGACCATATAAAGCATCTGGATGTTATGGGCTAATAACAGCTCATCTGCAGCAGAGCAAAACCCAACACAGACCGATACTATGTCAACTTTTCAGGGCAGAAACTGTAGTTGGAGTCACAAAATCCTCTAGTATTAGTATAATTTTCGACATTCCAAATTATTTTTAATGCTTTATCTCTTTTTAGAGATTCTTATCAAGTTTCAGTCAAGTTTTTCTATTCACATTAGTAACAAAAAAACCTGAGAAATAAAAAGAGAAAAGTAATAAATACTCAAAGTGGAAAACTTCAAAAACCCATCATTTATTGCCAAAATGCCTAGATTTGGGTAAGTCGGGAGTTGCACATTTGTGAGTGGTGCCATGTTGCCTGACTGACGCTATTCGGAACGAAACTGGTATCAGGAAGGCATTACACAAATTTTACTCTCGGCATTCATTATGACTCCGTCCCAACCTTCCGTTCAACATGTATAACATACCTTTCACCCAAAAATACAAGTCACTTCCGCGACAAATCACAGCCAAAATAGCTTGGATCTTCGAAGAAAAAAAAAAGTGAAACCCTCATTTATTTGCTACCCAGATTCATTACACTTCGCCACTGCGCCACTTCTATCCAATTTGGTAATTCAGTAACTTAAAAATTATAAAGGCTGGTCCGCGAGGATTTTCAGTGGCAAGGCAAGACAGAAAATGTGTGATAATCTCAATTTGCAACATTACATAGATTCCGTTCAATACAAATGCAACGAAGATGCATGGAGCAATAACAAAATAACGCCCAATTTTTGGCAACAAGATTACATAAAAACTTATAAAAAAACAACGAAACATAAATATTAAAGCTTCAAAAGCAATAAAACTTATTTCTAACATTTTATCACATTCGATTGCACCAGACTAAGACTAGTTCTGTTTGAACAGATCAAGACACACATAGTAACAGATTATGGCTTCTATTATACTCACACACACGATTATGATAAGGTAATTGGACAAGCTACTTTCCTTTTGTTTTTTGTTTGTTTCCATTATTAGGTTCATATTTTTTTGCATATGATTGATTGTTTGCACGAGGTCTTGCAAACGATCGTCCATACTTTGTAGTTTGGAACTCACGCTGGAAGTTCGAGTATTGACAAAATTCCAAACCGAAATAAATTCAACATACCTCGACTTTCCAACTAGCTTTTTGGCTTCATGGGACGAGTCTGAATGAAACTCATCTGTAGTTGAATCATTGACGTCCACATCTGATGATATTTGTTTGGAAGGCAATTTTCTTTTGCCTTTCTTCGCTACAGCACGTGACTCGACCACCTTGAATTTCAAATAAAAAAATATGGAAGCTAATGATACAGATATTTCCTCCGTTTTTTACTGTTTCAAACTACCTAACAATGGGGAGGTTTCATGGATTCGAAATTTAACAAAAATATATTAACATGTTTTTTAGAATTGCTCAAACAGTACTCTGTGAGAGTTTCAAGTCATTTGGGGAATTTGTCAATTTACTAGAGCTGTTTGAAATTTTGATAGAAATTTGAAACCAATTTCAATGGCGAGCTCTGACGTACTATCCCCAGCTTTTCCATCTTTCTCGATTAAACAGAGACAACCTTTTCCGGTTTAGCGTGTATTTTGCGCGTTTGCCACAGTTTACGTTTCACTCCGGAAAATAGATGAGTGGGGTTATATAGAAACAAATCAAACATTTTCTATTGAATATTCCGAGTAATCAAACTGATCAACTATTTATTTATTCAAGTTTGAGCCATTTTTTTTTATTTATTCAAGACTAAATCACTCGCTAAATCATATAATATTGGGTTAACAAGCATGATCTCATGTGATTTCTGTGTCAATGTGGCAACACCGACACAGCGCCGTCTCCTTCTACTCCTAACCTAACCTCAAATTTTGTTTTGTTTTGCTGTTTGCCTCAAGTTTGCTTCTCAAAAACTGCAAACTTTCCATTTTTTTATGCGTTAAAATCCAATCAAAAGACCTCATATGTATATTCGGTGAAGCTCTCATTCAGTGAAAAAAAGGAAAAGCTTGTGTTTGTGAATCTGTGACAAAAATGAAGAAAAAGTGCTTTGTGTCATCATTGTTATCAGTGGCTTCCGGCTCTCATATACCAGTGAAACAGTTTATATATTGCGTGACAATAAAAGGTAAACACTCATTATTGTCTTTTATTGTCCAAAATTCATAAACATACTATACTCCAATACAAAGCTTCGTAACTTCTTCGAAAAAACACTTATTAAGTCGCCTCAAACAACAAAGTGTTCAGAAAGGATGAGGCTACAATATTTTAACATAAGAAAAGGTCCATTTGCACCTGTATACTACACAAAGTGCTCTCCAGAATATTTCACGGAATCGAGGCTTTTCAAATGGCTTTTTCGTCTCCAAAGTTTTGAAGCACTCGATGGAGAACTTGGACAGGTTGAAATGGACATTCCATAATTTGTGTGTGTATTGGAATATGTTTAGAAACAATAATAACAGTAACAAGTAACAGTACCCAAATCCCAAATAACGGATATATGTAAACAATAAAAACAAGGTTAGGTTACCCACATGATGCGGCGTTGTCAGCTCGTTCGCAATTTACCTAATAGACTTGGGTCTACGAGTGATTTCATTGTCGGATGCGCTATAGAGCTAAATAAAATGCTACGCTTATTTCACAACCTGGCAACAAATTTAGAATGGGGCGTCACCAGTCGTTTCATTTGTTGATCAGGATCACGTGTCGGTGACGTAGTTTCCCTGAGAGTATTTTGAATGAAACCGTTAGAAAATTAGCAGATATTAATTGAGTTTTCTAGAATAAATATGGATAAAAAAAATTGAAAAAATTGTTTTTGGCATTAGTATGCATCAAAGAATTCACTGCAAAAAAATCCAAACAAAAAATATCTCCCTATTATTATAGTAGTCACAAAAGAGTGAAAAAAAGTACATCTGGCAGATTCAAAGATTTGTGGTATCTGAATATGAAACATCTTGTTGTCACCAAAGAGTATAAAAAAGGTACTTCTTACTGATCCAGGGATTTGTGGTATCTGAATATGAAACAGTGTGGTCACGAAAGAGTATAAAAAAAGTACATCTGACAGATCCAAGGATTTGTGGTATTCTAATAAGAAACATCTGGTTGCCACAAAAGAGTATAAAAAAGGTACATCTGACAGATCCAGGGATTTGTGGTATCCTAATATAAAACATCAGGTGGTCACGATAGAGTATAAAAAAGGTACATCTGACAGATCCAGGGATTTGTGGTATCTGAGCATGAGATAGTGTGGTCATGGAAAAGTATAAAGAAGGTACATCTGACAGATCCAGGGATTTGTGTCATCTGAATGTGAAACATCTAGTGGTCACAAAAGAGTATGAAAAAAGTATACTATTCAACGAGTGGAAAATGGCGGATATTACTCACGAGGATGAAGCGTAATCATCTAGTGAGTGATGGCCATTTCCCGCTAGTGGAATACTATACTTTTTCTATGATTATTCAATAATTGAAGCGAACTTTGCAATATTTAATTTTATTTGGAAGCACTTTTTGACAACTACTGTACTTTAAACTTAAAGTTAGGTTAGATTGTTAACACAATGACTATAAAACAAGTATGGACGGTCAAATGGGCTGTTTCAAAATGATGGACTTGAAGGTTGACATTTTGTCGAATTTTCTGATTGGCACTAAAACAGTGGAGTAATGAGAAAAGATCATTTCATTGGTTAAAAACAATTGAGTTATGGGAAAAAAGTCACTGGTATGATCAACGAATAAGATTAACCAATAGAAAGTGGATGTATAATACATGTATTATTGGATAGTCATAGAAAAAAGTACATTTGACAGATCCAGCGATTTGTGATATCTGAATATGAAACATCTTGGGGTCACGAAAGAGTATAAAAAAGTACATGTGACAGATCCAAAGATTTGGAGGTCACAAGAGAGTATGAAAAAAGTACAACTGATAGTTCCAGAGATTTGTGGTATCTGAATGGACATGGTTTGTCGTGGCGTGGAACGATACCAAAATAATCTTAGCGTTTGAATTCTATTTTTTCCAAGTTTTTCTTATGACTTAATTATTTTGGTATTGTTTCTGGTTGGGAAATAAAACTCCCTATTTATTTTGAATACTATAATATATAAATATTAGGAAATTCATGTTCCTACCCAAGTACCACCAATTTCTTTACCACGATCTTCAAGATCGCTTTAAAACTATGTTATAAAACATAAGGTTTTAAAGAATAAGCTTGAAGAACTTCTCAGGACTCTCATAAAGCAGCTTCTAGCCAAAAAAAGCCCATCCTAAAAGGATCTCCAAGACAATTTTCTTTAACTATTATAAAACCCTTTAGTTTTAATTTTTTGATCCTGAAGAGCTCTTCAAGATAACTTTAAATTCATTCATCAAAACATTTTCTCTGCGGCCGCAGAACACAAGAAAATACATAGTAGATACATTCATAGACTTGGAAAACCATTGGGAGATTTCTATGGCAACAGAATCAGTCTTGGCAGTTGATTTAGAAGAAAACAGACAGTTTTGTATCATTTTTATGTAAGTGATAGTTAACGTGTGTTTTTTCCAAGATGTACCGGAGAAATGGCAGACATTCATTTCATGTTCTTAAAGAACACATGATGGAAGTAGTTATAGTAGATGGGTGGATCATATTTTCAGAGGGCATTATTTGGAATTGTTCAGACAGATTTTTATAGAAAAAAGTCGTCAAAATACAGGCATCAATGTAAAAGAAAGTTGATTTTTCCACTATGATTTAGCCATATTCATCAAGATATCTGTTTTTTTTATTATGGTTTTTGAAGACTAGACTTTGTGGTTCAAGTTTAATCGAAAGTCACAAACACTCACCTGCTGTGGTTCAACGCTGATTATGCTTGCAGTCCGTATCATAGGCGTTGGATGTTTTGTTCTGGTGAGTATTTTATACTCATTTTCATACTGATAAAGATCATTTCTTGGATCCCATGGTCTCAAATCGGAATGTTTATAAACCCACTGTCCTGTCTTGAGATCCTGTTGGAAGTGAACCGGAACCCATTCCTCGCATTTGGCTTTACGTTCTTTCGATCTAGCTCTTTGGGCTTCCTCCAATAAAGTTTTCTCCTCAGTAGCAGCATTCATGTCATCTCTTCTTATAGCAGCGGACACATGCTGCCACAACTTTTCCGACTCGTTTTCGGCTTGATTATCTAAAGGTACCGTGTTACGTACAAGTCTCTGCTTCCTGACAGTTGATGTTGATGAAAATAGGATTTGTGACTCTCCTGTTCTCTTGTCTTTTATATAAATTGAACCATCCCAGTATCCCTCTAAAGTTGCCAAAGTTTCCTTTCCCAATTTCAACCGTCCCGTGATGCAATTCGTCTGCTCAGCTCCCCCCAGAAAGGATTTTAATTTGAATTCGATTTCTGTATAATAACCGGTTTTTTCGCAGTCGATAGAAACTTTTCCACCAAGTTCCATGGTGAGTGTGCCCATTAGTATACCTTTGCAATGTGCATATGGAACGGTGAGTTTATAATCTTCTCCGCGAGGTAAAAGGGTAAGGACGGCTGTTCCGTCCAAAATAGCTGACGTAGAATTGCCATAGAATTTTGATCTAGCTAGTATACTAGCACTAATGGCAAATCCATCTTGGCGATTCGTCACGTAGAAGGCTGACACCTGTGATTATTTGTCAGTAATAATACTAAGAATAGTCAGTTCACTTACGGGAGGATGATGCGAAACTTGCTCCGATATATAAAAGGTTTTAGATCCATTTGGATGTTGCCAGCAACATCTGAATATTTCTCCCAAAATTGGGTTATAAGGTTTTCTGAGTCCTTTCGGTTTCTTGTATAGACCTGACAAATACCACTTGACTACTTGTTTCATTCTTGTGAAAGCATCGTCCTCCAGAACAGCTCTGAAACAATCAATAACTGTCAATCACCAAAAAGTTGATAAAAATAAACTCACTTGCTCAATATATCTACATGATAATACGAATCGGACAGTTTATCAAGAAAAGACCTAGGCTCCAATATAAACGTAGGCAAAACCACTTTGCTCAAATCCATACCAGGTCTCACTTGCTTCACCAAAAACCAAATCAAAGACTTATGTTCTTCGGCCAATTCTTCAACCTGTGCCCCAACATCACCAAACTCTTCCTCGGCATTAGGAACATAGGTAGTTTCCACAGGGTCTTCTTCAATTTCCTCCTCTTTTTGAGATACTTCCGATTCGGTATCACTCAGATCAACTTCTCCAGTACTCAGTTGAGCTCCGTTGTCAGCCTGACTGATATTATCCAAATCTTGTACAAAATGCTTTTCATAATCAGTTTCGCTCCACTGAGTTTCATGAGTTGTACTTCCGGAGGTGGATTTATTACTTACTGATCTGACCAGAGCACCGTCGCTTCGTATTGATATTTCCAAAGCATCCAACCAACACATTCCTGACGCTTGACTAGGTGCTCTAAATATCAAATAGGAGGTTGGCAAAGGCTGTACAACTGCTCCTGCAAAGTCAACAGTTGAAAAAGAATTCGACGACACTGAGATGCCAATACTAACCGATAGTTTCATTCTCTGGACCTCTAGGTGCCCAAATTGTTTGATCCAGAGGATTATATAGTTTGAAACAAAATCCGTCTTTTTTGCTAGGCCTTTCAATTACTTTACAAGCATTTAATAGTATGGTTCCCACCCAGTGACTACTCTGAAATTAAAGGGTTCGTTTGATATTCATTACACCCTGTACAAAACTTTAAAACCAAGAGACACCAAAGTATGGTCACAAAATATGTTTAACTTTCGATTTACAGAATAAAAAATGGGTTGTGATAAACTGAACAGTATTTAATTCTTTATGTACAGTATAATATCACAAGCAGTCAGTATAATATTGTAGAAGACTCAGTATTTCTATTAAAAATGATAAGTAAAAATGGAATTTTTGAGCAGTAAAAGTACTATTTGGCCGGTATTTCTATGTTCACTATTGTGATTCTAATGGTCAGTGAAAATTTATGAAATGTCAGTATGACTTAGCTGGTAATAATTCCACAAATGTACAGTAAGAAATTATAAATGGCCAGTATGCAATAGTCAGTAATAATTTTAACTAACTCAAACTAACCCAAACTTGATACACATAATACCAATACAGAACACGTCAATTATGATATATAATAATAATTGTAATGTTAACCTAGTGCTAACCAACTAGCCGCTGCATATTTTTGACAATTTCGATCACCAACACAAACTAACCCAAACTTGATCCACATAAAACCAATACACAACAAGTCAATTATAATATATAATAATAATTGTAATGTTAACCTAGTGGGAACCTATCTGACTACTTCATCATGACATAAAGGCAGAGTGTTTTCTCTTTACTAAGTTGTGTTTCGTTCCGTTGTAAAAATGTTTGTATTTATACGAAATAAAATATATGACCAACCATTCATTATTTTACTGTCGCTTTATTAATTTTATGGACTGTCCATTATTTTCACCAGGCATTTACTAATTTATTTGATCGTTTTTTTATGATACTGACTCTTGATTATTTATATCTACCATTTATTATTTTTACTGACCACTTCTTTATGTTACTGACCCTTCATTATTTTTACTGACCATTTCTTTATATTACTAACCGTTAATTATTTCAACTGACCATTTATTATTATACTGACCATTCATCATTTTTACTGACCACTTCTTTATTTTACTGACCCTTCATTATTTCAACCGACCATTTATTATCATACTGACCAAGGGAAATAAAATAATGGCAAAGAGTACTGTCCATAAAATTGAAATACTGACCATTTAATTTGTTGCCATAAAAAATTAACGGACCCATTGTTCAAATTTTGTCTGATCACGTGTACTTCGGTATTTCCTGGTTTTAAACAGAGTTTAGTAAGTTTGTGTACATACTTTTGCCTTTGGGCTTTTATACAACACCAATAATCCGGGTTTCAAAACACACCAAAGTTTGGTCCAAGACTTGAGTGTGCCCCTTATTTTGAGCCAATCAGCCAATACAACAATAGAAGGGTCTTTGAGTGAATTTAGCAATTCGTTCGCAACCCTCTTTTTTTCCTGACGGTAGTTTTTCCTTTGTGCCTTGTATGATTCTTTTCTGACAAGTTTGGAACACGAGTCCGGTGAGTGTAACTAAAAATATCAATACAATGGTTGCGATAAAATTTGAGGCGAAAGGCGTCACAGTATACAGGATGTTTCAGAGTTGTGGAGGCAAGAGCCTAGACGAAACTCCTCTAATCAAAAGATAAGTAAAATTTCATATTTAACGCGAAGTCCGGTTCCACCTCTAGACCTTGGCAAACGTGTGAACGTTATTCCGAACGACGTTGATCACTTTCAGGTTTTAGTAGGTGATACTGCTTTTTGAATTGCGGGAAATTATACTTTGAAAGTTGTTTTATTCTTCAATGCAAAAATGTTTGCGATTATTATGGTTGTATGTATGACTAAGACTATGATATTTTTTTGGCAAGTTTGAGTTTTTTTTTTTCTTAAATACTGAATCTTGATTTTATGTTTTCTCATTTTGAAGCCTGGGCCCGGAAAATAGCGATAGAGATTCTCCTCTCTTCGCATAAAAATCAGTCGTTTCTTGAATCCAAGATAGCCGTGGAGCAACAGCTGGGTTCTTATTCTTCACTTCACCTGAATCAAGTAACGTCGGATGTTTATGCGAAGCGAAGAGAATCTCTATAGCTATTTCTTACAGAGTCCAGGCCCTGATGAATCTCAATCAAAGGTATTGGAAATGAGTCTTCACTATATTTATCTATAAAGTTATTAAGATTTTTTTTTTGTTCTATCTAAACCTCAAATAAAAAAAAATGTTTAAGGGAACACCCTACATTTTGCAGCAGTTTTGGGACATCAAATAACATTTTTTAGGAATATACAGCAAAACATAATTTATTCGTGGTTTTAAAAATTGACAATCATTTAGATGGTCAAAAAACCCTCATATTTGGCACACCCTGTATACTTACATAAACCAATCTTCTATTAACTGTATGTCGATTATTCTAAGCAGTTTTCCATTATCTTCCACCATTACAAAGTGATTAGGTTTTAAAATAGATTTTGAACATTTTTGAATTAAACTAGTCAAAACGAATTAAGGATCACTTTCAAAAATCAGCATTTAGTTTTTTTAAACAATATTTTATAAATCCTACAACAGTATTTCTTTCAAGGAATTATTAGGCTTTAGAATTCCTATCTTTTTTGAAAATAAAGAAAAAAAGAAACAAAATACACTTGAAAAACTAAAAATAATGATTTTTTTGTCAAAAATATTCAGGAAAAAAATTTATAAAAGTGATACAATTCAAAAAGTTAATAATGTGTGTGCCCGCCTCGGGCTAATCGGACTTCTTGGCAACGTCTAGACATAGAGTTTATGAGATTTTCAATAATTTCCCTGGGAATGTTGTTCCATTCCTCCTGGACCATTTCTGCTAGATCATTTAAATTGGCAGCGGCTGGACGATCTGTTAGCCTTCTCTGAAGAACATCCCAAAGATGCTCTATGGGATTAAGATCGGGAGAATTGGCCGGCCACTCTAAAACTTCGATGTTGTGTTCCTCCAGATATTGTGTTACTAGTCGGGCGGTGTGGGGTCTCGCATTATCGTGTTGAAGGACAAAGTCTGGACCTTCTTCTGCAGCAAATGGAATGATATAGGGTTCTGCAATGTCATCTAAGTATCTGCGAGCATTCACAGATCCATCTCGAAAGACATGTAAATTGGTGCGTCCCGTCAAAGAAATTCCTCCCCAGACCATAATGGAGCCCCCTCCGAAATGAATAGTTTCTGTGACATTTGACTGTACTGTAGATATCGCTCACCTCTACGTCTCCATGCTCGTACACGTGCGTCGTTGTGGCTCAATCGATATCTTGACTCATCGGTAAAGAGAACGTGCTGCCATTGGTCCATGTCCCAAAGCATGTTATTTCTGGAAAAATTCAACCGCGCTCTTCTATGCTCACGAGTTAACTGGGTCCTCACAGCTTTAACTCTAGATCTTAAATGGGCTTCGTGAAGCCTATTTCGTACGGTCTGGGTTGAAATTCGCCTTCACGTAGCGTCAAAATGGATATCACCAATGTTCCTTGCTGTTCGAGTCGAATTTTGGAGTGCTGACCTTCCCAAATTGCGGTCTTCGCGATGTGTAGTTACCTTTTCTCTGACAGGATAAGGTCTTCTTGTAACTATACCAAATTGTCTATGTTGATTGAGAAGTCTAGAGATTACCGAATGACTCCTACGAAGTCTTCGGCCAATACTTCTGACAGAGTAGCCTTCTTGAAACAAAGCAACTGCTGTCACTACTTCATCTCGAGTCAAAGGTGTCCTTTGGACAATATCTCTTCCTAAATCATCGAAATTGTTCATCGCACTTTGCTAAATGAAGCTGTATTGCCTTGGAATGTGCAAAATCGGATACTAATATTCCTAAATATTTCTTAAAATAACATGTCTTGAAATTTTTATACAAAAAATTAGGAGCCCAAAGCATTCTCTTTAATTTTTTTATCTTCCTTACTGATAAGGTATAAGTATATTTAATTATACCGGGACTGTTCAAAAACTTGAAAAGATACAATAATTTTTAAAAGTGGTCCCTAATTGGTTTTGACTAGTTTATATGACGGAAAAGAGTTGAGAATTTTTTGTTTTAGTACATTGGCTAAGAAACATTCATCAATTTATCAAGAAATACGAGTTTTGACCGCAATTCCCATATTCCTAACGCACTCTACGTCGACTGACATCATCTACTATAAGAATGGAAATCTCCGTGTTTGTGTTCTTATAACTCAAGAACCGCCGAAAGAAGTTGAATACAAATTTGCAGAGTTATCAGTTTTATCCGGGAATAGTCCAAGGGCATGGTTTAATTCGTCAACTCATAGCTGATTTATAGAAATTATGATTAATGTTCAAATTGTTGACATAAAATAACATTTGTCAGCATTCGCCAATTCTTTTCAGTTAATGACAATGACAGTTATTCATTTGACGTTGAAGCATGTTCTATTGATACGTACAAAACATCAAGCCGCGTTCACATCAAATAAATATTTGCATTATGTGATAAATGTAAATGAGAAACGGTGAGTAGAATAATAATATTGTATTGGGTAAATGTTTGAGGGCATATTATTTCTATTGTGCGTGGGCAAGTGAATACAAGGCAAAAATCAACATTTCGAGATAAACGCATTTAAAGATTTTGGGCGCTAAAATGTTTCATTATTTTGCGTATGATTGAGCGAAGAAACAACTTTGGCCAAAATCAAAACAATTGAGTGCATTGTTCTTAAAGCGTTTTAATGATTTTGGAAGGGTTTTTCCAATGATTTTCCAATAACTAGATATAGCCCGACGTCTCTTTGTGTGTCACATGTTTATACATTGAGGGGAGAGAGGAATTCTCACGGGAATTCTTGTGAGTTTGCCAAACTGCAAATTTAATAAAGCTACCTTGTATTCAAGGTATTTTTATCCTAATTAAAAATACTCTATACTCTATGAATGCATCTCCGGTAGTTACCAATTATATAATATGTACATTTTTAGATCACTATTGATAATAAAACATTTTCAATGATACCCATATTTTTCCATAAACCTTAGTTACTTATGTAGACACGATGCAACGAAATACATCTGGCAACACGACACAAATGCCTATTTGAGATCAACCAATCACAGCTGATAGTCATTTTAACCAATCATAGCCTGTAGCTCCCTTGGAACACTGTTGTCGGCTTGTTCAAAATTCAATATTTTTGCAGGCCGAACAGCTGATTTATGTGAACAAAACTTATCAATAATCAGTAAATTATAACTGTCTTGTATCACCAACGATATTGAAACAAATAAAAAATTAAAACATATCCTCGTTAATACACTGGTTGATCCCTTTTGATAAAAAGTGAAAATTCTGAGTGGTTTTTATTTGCAACAAGGCAACGTTGAACGAATTCAACGGACGAGGCAAAACGGATAGGCAAAACAAGAAAAAATTGCCTAAAAATCGGTGGAATTAGAGGTAGGCGGTAGGCATTCAAGTAAATAATCTTTTTTATTTTTTTGATATTGGATTTCTTTGTACTTTACATTAACTTAGAGATAATACAGAGTTTCTTCCACGTCTATTAAAACAGATTTCTTGGAAATCTTCCTCACTGAAAAGGCTCTTCTTGAGTTGTCAATTCATTGACAATGAAATTGATCGTTTCCGGGCCACTCTATAATTTGTTTTTCAGTTAGAATTGACTCTTCTAACATAGATGATGGGTCTAGGCCTAAACACGCACTTGTTTCATGTTTTTTTCAGACACTCACGCAAAGAACTTATCTAAATCGATCCGAGCAAGCTCTACTAATCTGTTCGTCCTATCAGAGTACATTTTTACACGTTTTTTCGTGTGTTTTTCCATTTTCAGGACAAAACTCAAAAATCACTGCAAAGTTGATAGATGAATACGGCGTAAACAATGATAATGTTCTTATATCATAAATCTACTTGTACTACTTACTTTTTTTGAATACTGTTTCTTAAAATGGTATAACTCGACTATTATGTATCAAACTAATTATTTATTTTTTTGGCAATAGACGTATACTGTTTGGAACAATGTATGTGAAACTCTAAAATTTTTTTTCGCTAAATATTGACTTGCTCACCCATTATAACTAACATAATACTGCCATATATCAGCTGTTTACTGTTATTGGAGTTCTTCGTTATGACAAAGTGTTCCAGAAGAGACAGGGTTCACGGAAAGAGACAGGGTTCGTGTAAAGTGTTTATGAAAGAATAGAAAATACGTGCAGTTTTCAATTAGTCACGTGTCGTGTGTATGAATGAATATTGTGAAAATAAATCACCAGGGCTCTGATTTACTGACTGATGAACGATCACATCACGTGAAAACTGACAAATTCTGTATTTTCGAAATTGGAAAAGCTACGCTTTGTCCAGAGATCACATCATATTCACTTCACTGAATCGAGGCTAGGGGTCCAAGAGTTTTCATCACAACATAGAGAGCAATCCACGTCACAGTATAATGAAGTCTATTCAGTAGTGTAGTATTATTGAAAACAGTAGTTTTCAAGTGACGTATTGAGTAAATATATTATTGTAAATATAAATCACACCATAGCGAGCCCCCTACATTACGAAGATGTGTCCAGGAACGCTTCCTTGCTAAAATACAGAATGTTGTAGATGTGTACCGAACTATGTGAAATAATAATTGTTATTTTCAAAACAGCTTGAACTATTGAGTTGAAATTTGGTAGGAAGGAACACTTTATAGAGATAATTTTTTTCCACCACCAAACGTCCTTTTGCAGAACCAACAGTGGCGTGAATTGTCCATAGTATTTTTGTATTTCTTGTTGCCAAACGGGTTTCTTCATTTCTCTTCTCGTTTTCAAGTGAAATTATAAACTGCTGGTGGGAGCTATAAATGGCGTTTGCGATGGAAACGATCAATTCTACCAAATTTTAATTTAATAGTTCAATCTGTTCCGAAAATATCAATTATTTTACAAATCAACACAGCAACGGAACGTTTCCGGATACAAATTCATATGAGCTTTTTTCATATTTTGATTTGAAGAATCTCCCCTAGGCTTTTGAAACCCCATACAGTGAAAATGATTTCTTGATATAATGTTTGTACGGCGCGCGGCGGTCGTAGTATCGGAAATGGTTATTTTTTAGTTAGTATCACTCACTAGATATCTGGAGGTTCCAGTTATGTCCATCCTATCATTTCATTTTGAATGTCGATTGGATCAATACACTTTTGTTTATATAGAAAAATGGAAAAAAGGGAACATAAATTGGTGATCACACACTTTCAAAAGGCTTAGTACTAAAACAGATCAAAAATGAGGTTGGTTCAAGTTCACGGGATATCTGCTATGTTTGTAATTAGGTGAGTTAGTATAGCTACACCCACACACATGATGAACATCGTTTGGAACGTCCAGTGGAAGTACCTACTTCCGAAACGATTTTAGTTCCAAACCACGATACGATTTGAAATGGTCGACGAATCAAAGGACACGAAATTATTTAGGCCACAGGCAAATTGCGTATTACAGTGTTCATAACCGCATTTACCATTTAAGCGTTTAAATCAGTAAAAACTTCCTCATTTGAAAAAGAAACAAGTAATCAAAATTGGAATTAATACAGCATCCGTCGTATTCGTATTCACCGGATCAAGCCCCCAGTAGACATTTTTTTATTTCTCGATTTTGAAAAAATGGTTTATTGGACAAAGGTTCACCTGGGATAAAGACATCACCACCCAATTCTGAGGGTCTTTCGAAAGCTTACTTTCTAGAAACAGATTAAAATGTTGAGAAAACCCATAAAAAGTGTACAGAGACCACTGTTGAATCACTATTTTTGCTGTTCTTGACCCTTGTATACACCACTTTTCAGTATTGATTGCGTATCACAATTTTTTTTAAACATACAGACCAAATGTTCCACTTGATCATACATGCTGATCCGACATTTGAAACAGTATCCAATGATAGAAACCCATTCAAGTGGTCAACCTTTCGACGTCAATGTCAGGGTCGAGGTCGATTGAGGAAATTGAACCGATGATGTTATGTCAAACACATTTAAAACGTATACAATATAAAGTGTGAAGAGGGGTCAATAAATCATTAATCAAGAAAAAGTTCATGATTTTAGCTATCAAAGTAAAGTATTGACTTATGAATTCTGATACCTTGGCCTTATGGAACTGAATAGCGCTCTATACAATACAAATTTATTTTTAGATCCGATTTAGACCACTATCGAATTTCTTGATGTTAAAAAGGTCCTTGTTGAATATTAGTTTCGATTTATTTTGTATTGATTAGACTTTTCGGTAACCCTGGATTTTTACATTCAACGTACAAACTAATGGGCAAAAATGATTCACGTAACACTATTGATTACCATTAGCTGTTGTAGTAACTGTGAATGTATAAACCGAGGTATAAACTTTCAGATGCACCACCTATTAACTTTCGTGGTGCGGTTTTGCAAGAAACTCATCTACTATTAATGCAAAATAAATCAGATATAATCTAATTTGATCAATCATTACCTCATCTGTTACTATTCCACAATCTAATCTGTCAACATGTGACAAACCTGGACTCCCAGGACCAGGACTGTTACTTAGAGAATCGGTGGATGGCAATTTTGGCAATATATTCAGCAGAACACGAGATTTCTTTCCATCTTCACTTTTGGGATGAGCAGGAGTGCTTTTGGAGGATGTTGGAGTATTCTGACTTGATGTGTCTGGATAATTCGAAAGAGAGCTGGGTGTTCCTGTATTTGTCGACATCGTCAATCTGAAACAAATGGAGTTTATTGTAGAGAATATATAGATTTACTTGATTTTTAATAGTTTATATAATAGCAATATTTCGTGTTGGTTTTTTATATTCCTACAATAAGTTTCAATAAATAACAAACATTAATGAAAGATTTTTCCATCTTATAGCATCTTACTAACTCGTTTAAATTCACTTTTATTTCACTATTCTTATCCAAATGCTGTTATAGACTAGACGAGACTTCTTAATGTATGTGTATGTATAATAATTTTCATTCAAGATATAGACATATCGAAGGTAGTTCAATTTTGAGTTATCCAAAAACATTCATTCTTGTTTTTGCTTCAATCAATATCCATAGAAAATTACGAGAATTTATTCCAAATGAAGCATGAATAGCATTGAATATACATATATTTCGAAATCTTGTTCTTAGCATCTAGCATGAATTTTCCAGTTTTAAAGAGAATGCGACATATTTGAGGATTTTTGAATTTTTCCTTTCTTTGTAGGCAAAATACTACCTACATTCAAAATTTGGAGTTCGTGTGCCTGCTAGAAGTGCCTTAGAATTTTGATTACTGATGAGTGAGTCAGTGACAAAATTGGGATTTTTTTTTGGCGATTATTCGTTAATTAAAGGGTATAACCAGTGACTGTTGTGTGAATTGTGATGGTATGCCTTTTTGGTCAGTAAAAACCAGGATTCTATCTTTATCCACATCGAAATCCCAGAGGGGTCAAAAGTGCCTCTTATGGCTTCGGGAAAAGGATGTTCGGCAGTATGACTCGACTTCGTAAAACTATATTGAGGCTGTTAAGAATATCGATTCTGACTGTAATTTTAAATTCCTTTTGCCTTTTCGTAAATAGTCTTACTTCAATCAATATCCACAGAAAATTACGAGAATTTATTTCAAATGAAGGCTGTTAAGAATATCGATTCCAGCTGTAATTTCAACTTCCATGTGCATTTCCGTAAATAAGCTTGCTGCAGAAGTCGGACAAATTCATAGTTCAATACACTTGGGCATGTTTTAGATTTGATTGAGTTATAAAGTAAATGTTCAAACTTAGTGCAGTATATAACCATTCATATATGAAACGTATTGTTGCCATACAAAAGAAATATATCAACTTTAAGTCAAATGAGCAAGCCGCCTGATTTCAAAAAATACAACTGCTAACAGTAGGTCTTTTACAGAACTTTAACACTTGGCCACTTCAAGGCTTGTAAACTATGTTACCTAATTTGTTCAATTATGTCATTAAGAAATCAATTTTGACTCATTTACTCGCTACGGTTGTCATACGAGTAGGTTTATCGCGAAAATTGTACCCAGGTCAGGTAACATTTACACTGTTTATGTTATTTTTGAATTTACAAAAACAATCGCTAATATACAGGGTGTCCCTCGGGGAACAAACTCGATCTATACATGGAAAACTATACGTAGGGAATTTTGAAAATTTGACAGTATACCAAAGTCTATGGGGGCACTCAGGCTAAAATATTTTCAAGGTGGTGGCACTTCCGGTTATACCGTAAGTTGGTGTCAACTTGCTTATTTTAAATAGAACACCCTATATATTATTGCATTTTTGGATTCTACGTGAAATTCTAGGCAGATTTGATGTACCATGTACCACACCCTATACCGAGCCCTATACCTAAGTATAAGGGTTTTTGAAATATTTAAGATTTTATGTCAAAACTGACGTTTTTAGGACCTAATTTAAATGTAAATTTTTCGTATCAGAAAGCGTTTTCATTGAGTTTGTGTTGGATTCCTTATTGAAATGGACATCCTTTAATAGATTTTTTAGAACATTTCAATAACCAATGATCTAATAACTATAGATGAAACATAGTGAAATCAGCATGAGGACAACATCGAACTGTGCACTCGGGTGCAGAGTTTCTCCCACCACGTTGTTTGCCAAACTCACTCTATTAAAAGTATTTCTACGCAGCAAAAAGATTGAAACATTTTTGTAATCATTTTTCAAACAATTTTATGTATGAATTTAATCAAATAAGTTGATGGTAACCTTTTTGTTTATATTGAAACATCTCTTCAAGATTTGTTTAGGTATTTAGGATTTAGAAAAACCAGTATTTTCTTCTGAAAATTAAAAAAGGTGAAGTACGGGAACGCACCAAAACTGGGTTCGCCCCTATCGATCGGATTTTGTCTACACGTTTTATTCATATTTCGTCTCATTGGCGTCTCTTGTTTTTTGAGTGGGGTTTGGAGTTGATTTTTCGAATGTTTATTGTGTTTTTATTCTAATTTAGTTTGTAGTGCTTCATCATTTACTTAGATGGTGTATTGAAATGACTCGCAAGTGTCAGGCTTGCAGTAAATCAGAATTCAAGAATTCTGTTAAATAGTTACGCCACTGACAGCTTCGCTTGTAGTAACAGAAGCACATTCCACTGAGGTGCAAACGTATCCTCACTCAGTGCCCCACTCAACTCCTCCTCACGTCTCTTCTATGTTCGATGTTGGCCACACAATTTTTCACAGTTTATGAATGAAATGTTTCATACATAGTTATTAGATCATTGTCAATAACTATTAATATAGGGTGGTCGAAAAATAAGTTCAAAAATTAAATTGAGAAATCTGCCAAAAATCAATTTTTTCAAATAGAAACCCCCAAATTTCGTGATTTCATGTTATCGGGCATCGGAAATGAAGGTAAGTTTGTGCAAGGTTGTCGTATTTTTGGAAATATTGCCAGTTTTAATAATATTTATCGATGTTTCTATGGATTTCAAGTTCAGTTATCTTTAGTTGCTATGACAGTGTTGAAAAACAATCAACTGTTAGAAAGCGCATTGAGCATTAAGTGTCATTCAAAATCTTTTTTATAATCATGCCGCGGCGCTTGAATCACACAAACGAAGATTACTTGAAGCTATTTATTATTTATAAAGAATGTAATGAAGTTATATCAAGAACATGTCACACATTTGAATATTGAAATATCAAAACATTGAAAAGTTAATTTAAGTTTATTGACTTAAATTAACAATGTCAAGAAAAATATTGATCTCACGAGCTTTAATTTTATTTCAGTAGATGTTCAAACTGACGTCCTTGTGTTTCAGACATTTCTCGCATCTAAGCAGCACCTGTTCATGAGTCGCTTTTCTGATTGACTCGTGACTCAAATTCGCAAATTCATTTCTTACTCGCTGCATGCAATCTTCCATTGATGTTAAGGGCCGCCATGTAGGGCCATGTTATTGCACAATAAACACTGAAATGCCAAGATTCTTGGAAATTTTGCTCCCGAAACACATGCAAATTCGAATCACTAGAATAATGGGAATTATGCCGATTGAAAGTACCATTCTTTGTAAATTTTGCTTCATCTGTCCAAATGATATTGTCTAAAAATAAATTGTTTCCTTGGGTCCAAGTTAGGATAAATTCGCAGAATGCAATTCGTCTTGGAAAATCACCTTCTTTAAGATGTTGGACTCGGGAAAATGCTTGTGGATGAAATTTATATTTGAGTAGTATCCTATGAACGGTATTTTTGGATAATCCTGATTCTAACGCAGCCTGTCTTAGAGACATTGTTGGGTATGCAGCGAAATATCCAAAAATGGCAATTTCAATATTCTCATCATTCGTCATAGGTTTATTCCTTTGCACTACTCTCTTGACGGATCCAAAATTCTTGAAATTGTCGATGATTTTTTTAACAGCATCGTTTTTCCGGAAATCGAATGGCAAATGAGTGACAGGTTCTTGATATAACTTTATAACATTCTCCATAAATGATAAACAGGTTCAAGTAATCTTCGTTTGTGTAATTTAAGCGCTGCGGCATGATTATAAAAAAGATTTTGAATGACACTGGATGCTCAATGCACTTTCTAACATTTGATTGTTTTTCAACATTGTCATAGCAACTAAGGATAACTAAACTTAAAATCCATAGAAACATCGAAAAATATTATTAAAACTGGCAATATTTCCAAAAATACAAATTTTTGGAAAGGACAACCTCACGCAAACTTATCTTTATTTTCAATGCCCGACAACATGAAATCACAAAATTTGGGGGTTTCATTTGAAAAAATTGATTTTTGGCAGTTTTCTCAAATTAATTTTTGAACTTATTTTTCGACCACCCTATATTAATTGTTATTGAAATGTTCTAAAAAATCTATTAAAGGATGTCCATTTCAATAAGGAATCCAACACAAACTTAATGAAAACGCTTTCTGATACGAAAAATTTGCATTTAAATCAGGTCCTAAAAACGTCAGTTTTGACATAAAATCTTAAATATTTCAAAAACCCTTATACTTAGATATAGGGTCTGGTACATCAAATCGGCCTAAAATTTTACGTAGAATCCAGAAATGTTATAAAATATAGGGTGTTCTATTTAAAATAAACAAGTTGACACCGACTTCCGGTATAACCGGAAGTGCCACCATCTTGAAAATATTTTAGCTTGAGTGCCCCCATAGACTTTGCTATACTGTCAAATTTTCAAAATTTTCCTACGTATAGTTTTCCATATACAGGGTGCGCCAAGGTAGGTGGCCTATTAGAATATCTCGGATAATGAAGCGATTGGGATTCTGAAAATTTGTATGGTGAGATTTTCAATGATGCTTTCTTCAAATGAAATACTAGCGACGATGCGAAATTTCCGGTTATACCGGAAGTAGGTGACTACTCGCTTGTTTCAAGTTGAACAACCTTTATATTATCACATTATTGGATTCTACGTAAAATTCTAGGCAGATCTCATGTATCATGTCCTATACCTAAGTATAAACGTTTTTGAAATATTTTAGTTTTTATGTCAAAAATGTCGTGGGCTTCTATTTGAGTGGACATTTTTCGTATTAGGAAGCCTTCATTATTTGATTTGTATTGGATTTCTTGTTGAAAGGACCCACTTTCGTAAATTTTTCATTCATTTGAGAACTAATATTACAGTGTGGCTCAAAAACCAGGTCTAACTCAAATTAAGAATGCCAACAATCAATTTTCTCAAATAGAAACCCGCATTTTTTATGATTTTATCTTATTGAGCCAATTAACAATCTTTTACAAGCTCACCTTTATTTTCAAAAGGTTAGCTTGTAAAAGATTGTTAATTTAAAAAAAAATATATTATTTTTTTTTTTTGGAATGGACAAACCTACAATTTTTTTTCAATGCTCAATTAGATGAAATGATGAAAATTGGGGGTTTCCATTTGAAAAAATTCATTTTTCGCAGTTTTCTTCATTTAAATTTTGACCTTATTTTGAGGCCACCATGTAATTATGGTTTTCAAAATGTTATGAAAAATCTTTCAAAGTCCCTTTCAACAAGAAATCCAATACAATTTAAATAATGGCTTTCTTCTACGAAAAATTTACATTTAAATAGGAGGCTAGAAACGTCATTTTTGACATAAAAACTTAAATATTTCAAAAACGCTTATACTTGAGTATAGGACATGATACATAAAGTCTCTCTTGAATTTTACGTTGAATCCAAAAATGTAATAATATATAGGGTGCTCCACTAGAAACAAGCGAGTTGATACCTACTTCCGGTATAACCGGAAGTCGCGCAACGTCGCTAGTATTTCATTTGAAGAGAGTATGATTAAAAATCTCACCATACAAATTTTCAAAATCCAAATCGCTTTGTTTCTCGAAATATCCTGATACCATGGCGCACCCTGTATAGATCGAGCTTGTTCCCGGAGGGACACCCTGTATACATATTATTTTCCGTTGTATGATTCGTGGTCACCAAACACTACAGCCGAATTGTCTCAGCTTCACAGGGAAAAATAATGAGTTTACGTTTAAGTATGTAGAAAGCGACCACTAAACTTCCTTATATGGAAACTTTTCTCATATGAAATGTTCTGTCTTGCGTAGATAGAGAGATAATTTCAATACAAGTTTATGCAATGTGTATCCAATATTGCAAACAGATGTCCAGAACATGTTTATATAATTATCGTCTCAATCGTGAATTTTTCGTAAACGCGAAAAATATTGCGTAGTTTTTCCGGATGGTATAAGTTACGATATATCAAGATGGTCTATAATAATTATTCTCTCAAGAAATGGGACAGTTATCATGTACATACTGGGTGGCCCAACGAAAAGGTCCCACCCTTATTTATGACTTTCCTGGTATATTTTGGGAAAACCGCTCGCGCTACACTTGACATTTTTTAATGGAAACCCCCATTTTTTTTTTCTATTTTTGAATTCTCCATGAAGTTTTTAGTAACTTTTGTATTATACAGTTTATACCTATCTTCAACCGTTTTAAAGTTATTTGAATGTTTCATAAAATTCACCTCATTTAATTTGATACCGATAATAATGGATCGTACGGAAAAAAATAATAATAACGGATACCAGCAAGAAATTTAGCATCAGTCAATGTCATTGTAAATCATAGAACAACTTTATCTTTGATTTGAGATCGTTAAGTTGCCTAGTTCTATCATAATATTTTGCAATGATTTATTCAATTCAAGAAAGGGTCGAAATAACGAAACTGTATTATCAAAACGGAAGCATTGCAAGAGCTACCGCCCGGTTGTTTAATGCGTTACATCCAGACAAAACTATTAACCATAAGTAAATTAATAAGAAAATATGAAGCAACTGGATCTGTATTTAATATTCGCCGGAATCAGGAAAATCGTCCAATTAGAAATGGAGCCAGAGAAATAGCAGTTTTGGGACACGTGGCTCTTGACAACACCCAAAGTACTCGTGGTCTGGCTGCTTCTTCAGGATTTACACGCTCAACAGTGGAAAGAATTTTGAAATCCTAAAAATTTCACCCGTACAAAATTAAACTTGTCCATGAGCTTAATGAAGACGATTATGATAGAAGGTTGGAGTCTTCCGAATTAATGACACAACGTTTAATCAATAACCCAAATTTGTCATTTAACATTTGTTTTTCGGATGAATGTACCTTCTATTTACATGGTGCTGTAAATAGACATAATAGTCGATATTGAAGCGACTCGAATCTAAATTTGTTTCGAGAGGTACAATCGCAATACCCTCAACAAATTAATGTCTGGGCCGGCATTTTCGGAAATCATATTGTAGGACCTTTCTTTATTCCTGGAAACTTGACGGGGAAGACGTACTTGGACATGTTGGAAAATACAATAGAGCCACGAATAACCGAAATAATAGAAAAAGAGGTTAATTATAATGAAAATTCTCTTCATTTCCAACAAGATGGTGCACCACCGCACTTTGTAGCTCCAGTACGACAGTTTTTGGACGGCCATTTCCCAAATCAGTGGATCGGACGGCGCGGCCCCATTGAGTGGCCACCAAGGTCTCCGGACTTGAGTCCTTTTGATTACTTTCTTGTGGAACATTTAAAAAGTAAGGTTTTTAGTACGAAGCCAGACTCCCTCCAAGATCTTCGGGAGCGGATCACGAAATGTGTGAAAATGTTAAAAATAGATTTGAGCAAAATCTTTATTATTGCATGGAGGTAAACGGACACCACTTTCAACATTTATTACCACATTGACTTTTTGACACATTATAGCTAAGTCATTAATTCTTGTTTAAATTTTTTAAATAAACGGTTGAAGATAGGTATAAACTGTATTATACAAAAGTTACTAAAAACTTCATGGAGAATCCAAAAATAGAAAAAAAATTGGGGGTTTCCATTTAAAAATGTCAAGTGTAATGCGATATCTTATTTTTGGAACACCCTGTATTATACAGTCATACACGGAAAGACGTCCCCCTGAAAATAAAAATTGACGTGTCCCAGCGTTTTTCCCAAAATATACCAGGAAAGTCATAAATAAGGGTGGGACCTTTTCGTTGGGCCACCCTGTATAAACAATTGAGGCGTTTCTCGGAAAGACATCATTTGTCCAAAATTAACATATTTGAGAAAATGAAAAAAAAACTCCTCCTTTCTCACTTTTGATAAGTGTTCCAGTAGCCTGCCTGATAAAAATAAAATTGAAGAAGGCACTCTATCTACGATCAGTTATGACTTTTTTACAGAGGTTTTTTGAAAAAACACAAAAAATATATAGACATATTATGACGTTTTTAGAAGAAAAAAATAAGTAAAAAGGTTTAAAACACAAATCCCAGAATAATAAAAAATCAGGCTGTCAAAAAAACAATGATTATCTCAGATGAAAACAAATTAACACATTTTGAAAAACGAAAAAATGAGCAAGTAGTATCCTTTTGTAAAATATATAAAAAGTACCAAAATCATAAATGTTAACTGACAAAGATCTTTGAACTGGCTCGGCCAACAACGATACACGAAAGATAAAATTATATGTGACTTTTCTACGTGAAAAAGTTGGGATTTGTAATGTTTTTGGAAAAAAAAACGATATTTCAACCTTAATATCATTGAAGCTATGGTGTTTTTAGGAGAAATGATTATTTCTGCACATGCATATGGAGGATAGCAAACAGATGACGCCTTCATCTCAAATTCGGCAACAATTGACTTGTGAGGTTTTTCCGAGAAACGCCTCAAAAACGCCTGATTGATCTGATAGTATTTTGAGTGCAAATATTACAAATCTCTCAACAGAGATCCTAGTTCTACTTTACAACAAAACAAAAAGCTGATAAGATAGCAATAAGGAATATTTTGAAGATTCATTAACTCCTAGATTTTATAGATCAGCTAAAATTCATAAACCTATATTATCTCTATTTTTTCATCTATAAATTCTCCTAACAGTAATTTGCGATACCTACGTAGTAACTGATATAACATCTTATAAGGAGAATAATATATCAAATGGATAAAGATCAAGTAAATGCCTTATCCTTGGCTTTGACTCAAATTTCTTCAAATTGGAAAACTTTTACACTTCATAAACCACTGCCAAAGATAACATCAGAATAAATTCATTAAACCACTGCCAAAGGTAACAGAATAAATTCATTTTTTTTTATTATTCATCCACCCAATGAATTTCACATACTTGAGTCATTCCATTGTGCAGAATAAGAAACTTCCTAAGAACTATGTAATCATGAGATTAGATGTGTCACATACAGTGTTGTGCATAAATATCGCAATAGCCTTAAATTTGATAAAACTTTTATAATGCACCAGCTATCAAGGAAGTGATGGTGACTTTAAAAACTTCAATCCACTTATCAGTTTACATGTCTTGGCTTTTTTTTCAAAACATTGTTTAGTGCCCTTTTTTCACGTTTAAAAAGAGGTCTAAAAATAACCGTTTTCTGGGTAATTTTGGATAAAAATGATCATCACCATTGGAAAGAGTGTCTAAAATTATGTACAGGGTGTCTATTCAAGAATGGCAAGGTGCCAGATCTCAGAAACTAGGCATCCGAGAGACTTGCGGAAAAAAAATTACTGGGTAATATGGAATAGAGAAAATGCTGGAAATACAATACAATACAATACAATATATTACTGTCAAAGCATACAATAAAAGTAACTTACAGACGTCAATAGTATAGATACATACAAAAGTAAAAACACATTATCACTGCAACATTCCAAAGCTTACAAGATTAATGCCCTGATATCTGCTGAAAAATGCAACATATTTCTACTTTTAGTGCCATCAGGTAGCTTATTATACAGCCTGACAGCAATGTGTTAGGGGTGGCTTTGACACTTTTTCAGCCGCGAGTATGCAGCCACAAGATTCCCCTTACCCCAAATATATCAGAAGTTCCCAAGATCGCCACAAGATGGCGTAACGATGCTATCAAAACACAAAATCGCCGTTTTTTCGTGATTTTTAAATACAAACAAATACAAATGAGTAGCGCTATGGATTCCTTGAGAGATTTCCTTCAAATTTGTTTTTTTGATTTTTTTTCCTAACATGTCAAATAAGACAGGTATCAGCTGTCAAACCTTACAACGCAAGAATGCTCATAACTTTGAAACAGCCCAACCGATTGACGCGATCTTGGTATCATATGAAAGAGCATGATCTGTACTTCAAAAAACTTTTTTGGTTTTGAATTTTGACCTTCGCCGTCGCCGCTAGATGGCGTTAACTGAAATGGTAGCATGTTTTTGAGTTTTTTCCAAAAAAATCAAATGTAATGGTATATTTATTTTTATATATTTTAAAAGGGGATACATTATCCTATTAAAAAAATTAAAAAAAAAAAATTAAAAAAAAAAAATCATTAATTTTTTTGTTTTTTTTTTATAGGAAAATGTATCCCCTTTTAAAATATATAAAAATAAATATACCATTACATTTGATTTTTTTGGAAAAAACTCAAAAACATGCTACCATTTCAGCATTTCCAGCATTTTCTCTATTCCATATTACCCATCAGTAATTTTTTTTCCGCAAGTCTCTCGGATGCCTAGTTTCTGAGATCTGGCACCTTGCCATTCTTAAATAGACACCCTGTACATCCTGAAAATTCCAGCTATAAAATTTTGAACTTGGTAGTAATGGGTCATTTTTTGCCAATTTTTGAAGAAATCATGAAGAATTGGTGATTTTTGCCTAGTTCAAATTTTTATAGCTAGACTATACTTGAGCAAAGGTGTGAAATTTTGAGAAAGTATATAATTTTAGACCCTCTTTCGAACGGTGATAGCCTTTTTATCAAAAATTACACAGAAAAACATTTTTTAAAGCTCTTCTTGAACGAGAAAAAAGGGCACTAAACAATGTTTTGAAAAAAATCGCCACGACCTACGTGTCGAAACGTCGTACGTAAAATCTCTCAACGCTGTTTTGTAGAGCTTGAAAAGTGGCCATGAGAAAGTATCTTTTGTTTTTACATATCTCTTTAAATAACGTCAGAAAAAAATAAAAACGAAATCGGCAAATTCCGTTTTTTTAGGCATATCTCCGAAACTACTCGGAATTTTAAAACATTCTTAACGGCATAGTGTTACGCTTGAAAATGCGCAATTTTTCTCTGATTTAACCATCTTCGTATCTCGCACGGTTTCCAAGATCCCCATGATAGACATCCTTATCTTGGACACACTGTATACGGAATGACCCTGTACCTTGAAAATTATTAGTCATTCAAGTACATATTACTAAACTATAGAATAATATTTCTAAAAACTAGAAACACCACAATTTCTATAATTTGTTTTTATATTTGACTCAAATTATTTTAATTTTGAAAGAAATGATTTCAAAGAACTGTTTGGAACTCCTATCCTATCTTTGTCCATTAAATAAAAATATGTAGATGATGTTATGATCTGATCTATCCCTCTAGTTAGATGGCGAGACAACTTTTAAATACATTTTTAATTCAAATAACAACAATATTCAATCTACTATCGAAAAAAACTAACAAATCAAATCCTTTCCTAGATACAAAACTAATCAAAGTCGAACTTGGATAACTCGAACCGGCATTTGTCGAAAAATAAATTCGACTTGTCAAAACTTTGACTTAACGAGAACAAAATACATGTATTCCTTGAAGCAATGATTTGATGAAGGATCAGTTCGTGTCATCGACACTTTGAGTTATCGAAGGTTGACTTATGGAAGTTTTACTGTATTTGGATAAATGATAATAAAGCTATTCTAGATCGGTATCAGAAACCCCCTTGCAGAAACCTAATTAAAGAAGATATTTAAATTATAAATCTGTCCACACTATAAAGACTAAAATTATTCTTATGATAATAAGCCGATTCAATGTTTGTTTGATAATGTTTTTCTTGCCCCAAAAAGCTATAACAAATAGCAACCTACAAAATCAAAAAACTACTAATTCACTGACCAAATTTTATCCAAGAGGTAAGTTATTTGAATATTCTGGTTTGACATTGACTACTAAAAAACCAAAATATCTGGAAAACTACTTACTCTAGAGGATTAAAACAAGAGTACATTTTTGCTTAAAAATGCCTAGATCACTTCTTTTACAAAAAAGTGAAAAAGTATACTGAGAAAAGAGTTATGGACAATTTAAGACATCAGAAGTGGAGTGCGCAGCGCCATCTAAAGTCCATAACGAAAGTGTCCATACTCAGGTTTCGCATAGACAGGTTTCGCATCTCAAAATATCCCCGGGTACCAATTTTCAAAATGCGAAATGCGTTTACCGATGTTCACACATTTTGAAGAATTCGATTTTTATTGTTTCACTTTTCCACAGGGGGATATAAGAAACGGAGCAATTTCGGGTAAGTTGCTTCAAATCGGCTCATTTTGACGTCAGGAATATGTGGTGAGATTGTGTAAAGACCCTTCACAGGCACCCAGTAGAATTGAAAAATAGGTCATTCATCATCATCATATTATGTATAAGTTACATACAAATTTAAATGAACTGTTCAATATATTATGTAGGTATTAAATACATAAATTCTTGAGTGCTACGAGGAAAATGCAAGAAAAGTCGCCGTTTCTGATGCTTAAGGAAGATCCATTCACTGTGTTGCAATTTTTTTTATAGTTTGCGAGATACAGATACATGAGCCATATTTTGCAAATAATTCGAATGTATCATTTTCAATTGACACATGTCAATGACAATGATTTACCACATCAATGTATCCCTTAACCAACAAGAACATTAACATTCTATCAAAATATGTTTTTTTTTCAAACAATTGAAGATACATATGTATGTATAGGCAAGGTATAGGGTATGAATTCATGAATAATGCGTAGAATTTGACAAAGAATCAATCCATAATGAATGAAAAATTAGGTGTTCCGTTGGAAAAAATCGAGATATCCAACTACTTTTTGACAACCCCTATGTATATGTATATTTTCTTTTTGCTGCAAAAAATGCAGAAAAATAAACCAAAGAATGTCGTCTCAAAAATACTGATGATATCAAGTGATTTATTCCAGTTCTTGTAATGTAACAAGCAGATATAAAACAAATCAATAAATGTGTGAACGTATCTGTTAAATTGAAAAAAACATACCGTTCAGCCCTCTTACTCAAATTGGATCCATATAATCTACGCATGAAGTTTGCATGTCTTTCAATGTATGGTAAACCACTCAATAGTTAATTATCGTCATAATGTTTTTTATTGTAAACAACGTCCATGTTGCAATTAAGCCTTCAGGATAAAATAGTTTGCATGTACCGATATATTGTAGATGAGACTGATAATTAGAAATATTTCAAATTACATGCACATTGATGATACAAATCCCCAGTGTCCATGGTAAGATTTACATTGCTTTTGACAGAAACGTGTCAACAAAGACATGAAAAAATCATGCGATCTCATCAAAATGAATGAACGAAATTCCTTTGAACCTTCGAAATATCGAAGAAACAAAAGACAATTTTGGAGCCTTGGATTTTGGCGAAAATGAGAAAAGCTAAGAAATCTTGAAAACCACTACTATGAGAATGGACGCCAGTCGCCAAATCATCTTTTCCAAATACTACGCATTAAAAATCATCTATGCCATCCTATATGAAGAGCAAAATTTTAATGTTTGTGAAAACGCACGGAATGACTTTTGTCCTCTTTTAAAATTTCACGGCAAAAACGCAATTTTGCATAATTTGCAGAATAAATATTTCTTATGAATGAAATTCCAGCTTTTTCAGCTTGTGTAGGACTGGATACAAGAGAAAGATCCCACAGAACATCTCTTGAGAAACATCCTATCCAATGATCTGAGGAGTTTCGTTGATATGGGGGCAAAAAAAGAAAATGATCTTACTGTCTTCGCGACTTTCGTCTATTTTTTAGACTTCATCAGGCTATAAAATAGACGAAACTTCGCGAAGACAGTAAGACCATTATTTTTTCTCCATGAACCTCCTCAGATCATTGAATAACTCAGGGACAAAATTAGCTCCACAACATCCTATCCAATGTTCACATGAAAAAAAAATAGGTTTTCCACGTAAAGAAAAAATGTAATGTCCATGAACGACCCCTGAAAAATGAAAGGGGTTATTTAACATAGGAAAGCCTTTTTTTTTATTATTCATAAGTACGTAGTAAACGTTTATGGGGTTCTAACCAGCAACGGTGCAGAAATTTGTGAATTTCTCGAAAACCTCGCGATATCGAGAAACTATACCATTCTCTGAAATAACAACAGCGAACGGTCGTGTGCATTGATCCGTTGGAGTAAAAACCCATCATGTCATTGTGTTATGATTGTGGCTATTGTCTTTCTGACAAGTTATTGAACAAAATCGAAAACATCCAAGTCAAGCCATGCCGGAATAAGCTTACTTGAACTTTGAACACCAAAAATTGTGGTAGATTATTATCGAGGATTTTTTTGCTCTTTGTAAAGAAAGAAGACTGTCGTTCTTGAACGACACGGACGCACAGAGGTCCATATTAAAAAAAACTCGATCGAGAATGTTTTCTCAACCTAAAATTGCATGCATATCAAGTAATAACAGTAAATTACTCATTTCATTACTATTCAACATCACTTTTTTTTCTTTTTTTATATTGATAAACTGCCTGTAGCCGTCTAAATCATCTAATAAAGTATAGCTTGGGCTACCAAATGCTTCTAAAACGTCCTTCCTAAGAGATTCTACAAGTTCAAATGAATATAAAATAGAATGAGCTTTGCAATACTTAGGAACTACCAGGAACTTATAAAATTCTTATGGTCATCCTGTCATCCTCTTTAGTATCTGAGGAAGACAATTATTCCAAAAACTGCTGCAGATAGGCGCACGCCAATTTTTTACAAGACCCATACGCCGGACGGCCGTTTAAAGATATAAATAAACCTGAAAAGTTCCAAATTCAGATGGGTGGCGTTTCATTACATCGGTTGAGTGTTAAGGCGTTATATTGAAGTGAATTTAATATGTGAAAATGTTATCAGCTATCAAAATTACGCGACTTATGCTCCACAAAAAAAATCGGGATCTGGAGAGTGATCTTGATTCTGATGAAGACTAAGGTAGACGTGTTTATTTACAGGTTTACATTCAGTTAGTACTTAGTGAATGTATAACTTAATGAAAGGCTTAAAGTTTGTTACTTTCAATTTCAATCCTTTTATTTTTTCAGGTTATCATTGTTGTTATATTATGTTACCATGATTGTAATAATAAATGTTGGTTTAATGAGGCCCTTTACGCTACCAAATTGCAATAGTTATTCACGTTACTAAGACGGTTAATGACTTTTTTAATTACGAGTCAAGATGAATCAAGATAATTTCTAGACGAGTAGTTTAATGACATTTAACGGCTGTGTATCGTACATTGTTTTGTTTCATCCTGTGATAATTTTTTTTAATCGGTTTAGAGATGAGTCGTTCAGACTCACCCGGTTCAGTGATCCGGATCTCTAGAGTCAGCTTTGAGAGCCGGGTCTTAAAAATATTTGGAGCCGGGTCACGGTCAGTCACGGATCCCAGGAAAACGAAATATTTTCACGTAGGTTGTCGGTTGTCGAATGTTTGGAGACAATGGATGCTGAGCCGCAGAGAGCAGCTGAGCAGTTGAACGCGTTACTTTACTAAATCGACTAGTCGTTTTCGTTCGGACGAAGTCGTTCACATGGATCAAAACAATAATGTAAGGTTTGCATTTTTCACTTCGAAGTGTAAGTGACAGATTTCCGCTTGGCAAGCGGAAATCATATGCTTTCCTCTACATTCATGTTGTGTTCTAAGTCATGCTTACGCCAAATTCGATGTGGATGGTAGCATATGATTCTCGTTTGGCAAGCGGAAATCTGTCACCTCCACTTCGAAGTGAAACTGAATGTACCTAACTCAGACATAATGATTATTCTTTTCATTTAATGTTATTAAAAATTATTGTTCAATCTTGATAAACCAATGGACAATTTGCATACATGTTCAAATGACTTGAAATTTTAAATGTATACGTATTCTAGACACTATTAATAATAATAATAATAATAATCTTTATTGTCTAACAGTTTTCCATTAAAAAAACAATATGACCTAAATAAGATAGCATTGAAAATTAATACTATTATACTGTGTTTTTACAGATTCTAAAAAATATTGGGTAAAAATCTTCCATTTATAATTATTACAAATTACAATGGAAATTTCGCTTTAACATTCGAATTAATGAGTGCCAACTGGTTTCTTGATAAAAATCGATGTCATCAGCGAAAAACAAATTCCAAAATACTAACCCAAAAATTCACTAAATAAATAAAAAAAAAAAAGCAAATTCCACTGTATTATCGAAAACGGGGCGGAGCCATATTACGCTCTCTCGAGAAAAACTCATCTCAGTCAATACGTCAGACAGAGAAAGATGTATTTTGTGACGTAGTGGATGTTGATTGGCGCTCTTTAATCGGTGATTACTAAATTAAAAGAGGTCGTAGGTTGAGTTTTTGAACATCAATGGCATCAGTACTTACTAATCCTTATATTTTTCATAATGTCGTTGAAAAGATTTAAATCTCAAAATCCTTCATTTGAATTTTAGCTTTAGCACGAAAAACCTACATCAAATCTTAAAATGTCGGCTCATTGCCGGGTCCCGCGTTCATAGAATGATCCGAGAACCGACTCACGGACCCGGATCTAATAACTGATCCAGATCCGTTGACTCGGCTCCTCAAAAGGATCCGGATCGCCCAAGGGATCGCCCATCACCAAATCGGTTGAAGAGAAAAAATACTCTCTTGTTGTCAAAGCACACCAAGAAGCACACATTGAGAAGGCGGTGGTGGCAATCCGTCTTATTGTTATGTTATTGATTAAAACCATGAGATGGCGCCAGCCAATCCATGCTACCAATGCAATTTCACAGACTTTGATGATGCAAAGTGTCATTTAGGGGAGTAGTAAAGTAAATTTTTATTACAGTCTCTGATGATGTAAGGTGTAATTTACCGGACTGGTAACCAGTCCGGTAAATGATACTTTACAATACAGCATCAAATAAAATGTGTTGTAGGCACTTCACTTTGGTAGATCAGTTGCATGCTTCGATATCATCTTTATCTGAGACTCTATCGCAAAAGTATTATTACATATAAACTATAAACCTCGATTAAAATGAAAAATTCACTGGAATAAAACAACAAAATAAGTTTAACACAATTATGATACAAACCCAATGATTAATGTCGGGCGAACCCCCAGCTCATTTTGTTCTGTTGCCGCATTTTTATAAATCGTTTTTCTAAAATTGGAAAGCTGAGTTTTATTATCAAACATTCAATTCACAATTCATAGGTGTACTGGACTAGATTTGGAAATTTGAATTGAAATTATTGACTTTGGTTGTACTTGGTAAAAATGGTTAATAGATAATCCATAATCCAATGAAAAAAATCACTTACCTCTACTTTATTTTGCACTAATTTAATCCTGAGCGTAATGTTTAGACTAGTCAGTTTGTTAGATTGGCAAACATCATTAATATAAATTATAGCAATCAAAACAACACTAATAAATGTCCCCACGTCATGACATGCGCTCAAAGATTTTTTTATAGCTATTAACACGACGTAGCTTGATCAGAAGCTTATCTGCAAATGAGGTGTTTGTCAATATTTTAATTTTTCATTTATTTTTCGATCAAAAAATCAACACTGGGCGAGTATGCCGCAGCTAGAATAAGAACAAAACACTGTCAACTGTCATCTGTCAAAAATTCTCTGACGTCTCCTAGTTTTGACAATCGGTTGGCTTTATGTAGACTCCCTCTTGACATGTCACATCTTTAACGAAGCCGAACGTTGCCACGCTGCAATTGAAAAGAAAATGTAGCTTTATTGCCGCCACAAAAATAAAATTAATTGTCAAAGCATAAATATGTACTGAAGACCAAAGCAAAAATGTTACACAATTCCTGGGGTTAATAATTGACATCTGAAATTTGATTAACACAATTTTAAGCTCAGTAAGGTTTCTTCTATGGGTACTTCGCGATGCGTGAGGTGTGTGATAAGTAATGAGCTGACAACTGAGATGACTAGATGTGTGTATTTTTTATTATTTGAATCCATTTACGCTATATGGCATTCCGTTTTGGGGGTCTGCTCATCAGCATTTCTTACAAAGTTGTTTTTGTTTTGCAAAAAAAAGCAGTTCGCTTTATTTCTTATGTTAGCCTCAGAGAATCGGGCAAACCTCTATTAATCAAGCACGGAATCTTCGCTCTACATTTTGGAAACAGGTTTAAAAATTACAACAACAAATGCAAAAGCTGTGATCATCCTCACACAAGGCAACAATTTAACATTCGTTTGCCTATTCCAAGAGGTACCTTGGCGCAAAAAGCTTTCATTTATGAAGGAATCAAGATATTTAATCATATTTGCCTATGTGCATTAAACGCGCCACCTCTGTCAGAGAATCCGGGAGAAGTATGAAGAATATACTTGCAGATAGACCACGCACTTTATTCACCTTCTGATTTTTTTTTATATTTGTTTTATGTCACCACTTATCTCTCAGGAGTTTTGCCTTGACTTAGTAATCCGTTTTTTTCCAGTCTATTCCAATGTATGTACATGAACTAGTTATTGTACATTGTACGATTTTTCTGCATGTATTGGTTTTAGATTATTGTGATAGTGATTGACTCGCTTGTGCCCATTTGTTTTGTGAACCTTGGTGATGTTGAATATTCATTTGTCACTACTTAGTTGTAGCCTGCTTTGTGAACAGAACTTTTCATTCTTGTCAATAAAGTATTTTTTGATTGATTTTTTGAAAGAGAAAGCGCAAAATATCATCAGACCATAAAACCAAACCGAATTTAGCCTCGGTACAGGTTTCCAAGACGCTGCCTTTAAAACCTGCTTCCCTGCTTTGGGTTATTAATTTGAATGGAGGCGCTAAAACTTCCCTCACTCAATGAAGGTCTTACTAAATGTGACGGATGAGAAAGGAAATGAAAAAAAAAGACAGGTGTAGGGTGCCACTCCAGACTTTTTTGAGAGAGTAATATGTTTTTGAGACGTCGCGTTTGTATTACACTGGTGCATCTAATAATGTACTTGTCAACCTCGCCAGTCATCTTGACTTTGCTGAACTTCTTGAACATCAGAATGAAATATGCAGGGAAAAGTTAAAATTCGAGTGAGAAATAAATCTCGACAAGTATCACGATGACCAGGCCTGATATCTACGTGTGATCTTGATGAGCTACAGCCCAGTGCCCCCGGGTCTTAGAGGGGCTTCCGTCCCCCAAAAAAATGCAAAATGATGATGAACAAAAAAAAAACATAAACAGAAATAGAGAGTTGGAAATACCACGTCAAGTTTATTCTCCATTTTCAAGTGCAACTTACTTCCGTTTATTTCTGGTTTTCCGCTCTGTCGAGTATCGCCAAGGGCTGCGCGCGCTGTACCACTGAATACGCGGAAATTCAAAATAAATACATAGAACAGGCAGCAGGCTCCCGCATACCGCGAGCAGAGAATGCAAACGAGGAGGCCCTATTTCGGTAGCCTGTTTTTCGTAACTCGAAATTGAGCATGATTATCATCAATAATTGTGACGTATTCCCAATGCATGCTAATCGATTATTTTGAGTTGAGACACATTAGTTACGTGAATTTTGCCGATTTTTATCACAAGTATCAAAGTTTGACAAAATGTGAATCCACTTTTTCGTGCCTTTTGGTCCTCCCAGTAAACCAAAACCGTCGGCATATCTTCGGCCGCCTGCCGGCACCGGCGGATAAAAAGCGGCATCGTTATGCCGACGGATTACCGACAGCGGTCCGCATGCTAGTTGCCGACGCCTCCTGCTCGCAGACTCTGATGAATAGAAAAGTGAAAGTAGAATCGCTACGTTTCGATTCTACTCGAAACTGATAGAATCGCATTTTGGTACTCTCATCAAATGCGTTCAGGAGTAGAAACCAACTTCGACCATTTCCGGAAATACTTGGGGATTTTTGTGTTGTAACACTCTCACTCCGCTTATACAATTCGACCAAGTAGGTTTGATCGCTTCGTTTGTATTTTACAGGGTTATGAAGGAAAAAATGATTACGGTAGAAAACTCCATGAGAGTGCCAATTTTCGATCGAAACGTCACTTTTCCATGCGATAATTCTCTTTTACTCATCAGAGTCCCACTGCTGAAGTCGGGTTAAAGCTTTCTAGAAGACGCCGGACCGGATACGATATTCCGAAGGGAAATGTGTCGGATCTCCACTTATCTAGAAGAAAGCGGCTGGACAGCGGCTAAAACCGGCCTAACTTTGTAAGCGAAACGGATGGGGAGTACTTTTTTGCCAGCTCCCAGCTCATTCTCACTCTGACTCATAGACTAATATTATATACTCTGACTGTAACAAAACTAGTTAATTTTGGCGTGGGGCGTTGTCTCGTGAAATCTGATCGTATCTATAACCAAAAAATACCTAGATTTGTCTTCAGCTCTTACTCTACATATGCTCTACATTGTACATTACATACATTGAATGGTGATAGTATAGTGAATAGTGAATAATACCAATACCACAGCTTGATAAGCTGTGCCAATACCTACACAAAACAAAATGGAAGTTGAACCAAAGTTTACCTATACTAAAGTAAACTTTGGTTGAACGGTGAGTTATTAGAAGGTGCTTGATGCACGGCATAAAATTGCATTTTATCATTATCAGTCTACAAAATGAAAGTGAATAAGCTAAAATTTTTAGGTACAAGTTGATTGGCTATAGGGCTTTTGAAAGATAATAGTAGGTATACCCATATCGAAAAACCTGAAAATTGCTTAGATTGATTATTTTGTTGGCCAGTAGGTATATATTGCTGAGTTTAGCGAGTGCATAATATTATTGTCATTAAATTTAAATGTATGAATACATATTTCTTCCAATTATTACTGAGAATAATATGAAGAGCTGCAGCAGTTCAATCAGAAGCTGCAAGATGATTATTACTTTGAAAAAATGGTGAGTTCGCGATATCTAACGTTACCAAAGTCACTCTGCTACTCTTCAATAATGGCAGCTCATGACAGTTAATATTTCGCATTGTCAAAAATTTGAAAAAAAATATAGAGTATATTGGATCACTTTTTTCGAAAATTGAACATGGTGAAAAATATTAAACTAGCTCTGATTCCATCTCATATCTTCATGATACAGAACTACAGGATTTCTATTATTTACAGCTCTCTTCTTTGAGTCTTCTTGGTGGAAGAGACTTGAGTGAGACTTTGAGGAAAGTTCTGTCGTTGCTGATCCAACATGAACTAGCAGTGAAACTGAACTGGACAGGAGTGAACAATAAAGGAGGTTTTCAAGCCTAAGAAAGAGTCTGTTCAATTATATATGGTGAGTAGTAAAGACAGAAAATAAACAGTCCACATATCTTTCAATCAAAAAAATAAAATAAGCGTCTTGGTCAAATTATTGCACGATGGAAGGTTATTGGACTCACAACATTAGAACTTAAGTGTTTTCCAAATAATAGATGATGTTTTGGAAATGGAATCCACATATTAAAAGAATCTCTTCAAATAGTAGTTTTACTCAAAAATTTAAAGTAAGAGCAGTAACTTTGTACTTCTTTACCATCGGCGTACGAACCGTTCAGAACTAATTCGCATGTGCAGCTATCAATGTTTCTAAAATAGCTATTTACCTAACAAGTGCGGAAAATTAGTTTTTCCGCACGAGTCTGCCGTTCACCGAACGACGCGTAGCGGAGTTCGGTGAAGCAGCCGAGGGCGGAAAAACATTTTTCGCAAGTGTTAGGTACAATAGTTTTTCCACAGACGTGCGGAAATAAGGATAGGTATAATTCGTAATTTAAAAGTTTTGATGCAACTAATGACAAATAAATAATAATAAATGTCGAAATGTGTAACTAAGCGACCATAGTAACCTGGAAACCTGGTTGCTGTTTGCTTATGATATTGTTAATTTTGACATATCCGTGAGAAAAAAAAAATCCGCACTGGTGCGGGAAATCTGATTTTCCACACGGATATCGGTGCGGAAAATTCATCTGTAGGATAACTCATTTTCGCCATATATTGTTTTCAAATATAGTTATGTAATTTTTTTCCACACATCTTTGATCAAAAGCTCTTTCTCATCTGTTTTTCAATCATCTACAAAGGATAACCATTTCTTTATGTTGATTGTAGAGACTAATTGAATTAGATAGCATTTATATTCAAAGCCACTCTTTCATTGTGGGGGTTTCATTAAAGTCTTGAAAAAGACACCAAATAAATCTGCCTTTTCAAAAACTTGACATCTTATTGTAATACATATTGCTTACATTACGAAATATAGAGTCGCTGATATGTATATGGGAACGGTCGATTATTGGTTAAACTATACGAGCTTCTCGGAAAAGTTAAGTACAGGAGTTGAAGGGTTTTTGAATATCTATTAGATCGTGATGATTATTTGAAGTCTAAAGGGTCTGTCATAAAGTCGTGGAACATCAATGAAGGTCTTTGTATGTTATTGGATATTTGAATTATTATTTTTTCAATTTTGAGCAAAAATTGTGATACGTACACATAATGTTCCCAAATTCAGCCGTTTTCGATTTATCGCGTTTTGACGCTTTGACTTATTTGCATCTTTGATATGCTATAAAACTCAAACGATTCAAGATAAACAAAAGGTCTGCACTTTCTCGCCTGAAAATTTCAAGTCATTCAAATAAAAGGTACTGCATCTAAAACTGTCAACTTTTTTCGACACATTTCAACATTTTTTGAAAATAATTAATTTCATGTCCCGAGATAGATCTTGATAAGTTAATACTCGAAAGTGCAGGCAGACCATCTTGAACCGTTTATACCCAACTAACACAGATTGTGCCTTAATAAACCAAAATGCTATATAACTGATATATTAGGGTCCATCAATATACAATTTTATCATTTAGTGACGTTAGTTAAAACAAAATACTCTCAGAGACAAAAAAGTGTTATAATCATGTAATATAGCTCTCTACAAAACCATTTAATAAATCTTTTATAAAACGGAAGAAATTGAATTCTTATAGCATACTATAGTACCAATGTTATAAGAGTAATCACTCTCTTAGTCTAATTTGTTGTATTATTGGTTCATTATTGTTTTGCAAAGAACTTATAAGAGGGTTACAAAATATTTTTATTAGAGATTTATTATATTATCATATAGCTATCTTTAATAAAACAGTTAACTCGCAAAAGTATTTAAGACTGAATTGTCTTAAGAGAATATCTTATAAAAATGTTTTATAGGATGCTTGATCTAGAACGTACAAAACAGCACTATAAAACCAATATAAAACACTGACAAAATAAAAATGGACACAAAATAGCAACACTGTCTTATAGTTTATCCCAACTAACACAGATTGTGCCTTATCAAACTAAAATGCTAAATAACTGATTTATTAGGGTACTTCAATAACAATTGTATCATTTAGTGGCGGTAGTTGGCACAAAATACTCTCAGAGACAAAAAAGTGTTATAATCATGTAATATAGCTCTCTAGAAGACCATTTAATAAGCCTTTTACAAAACAAAAGAAATTGAATTCTTATAGCATATTATAGCACCAATTTTATAAGAGGAATCACTCTCAAGTCTAATTTGTTGTATAATTGGTTTATTAAGGTTTTATAGAGAACTTTATGAGATCGTTACAAAATATTTTTATTAGAGATTTATTAGTTTATCGTTAAGTCGCAAACGTATTTAAATCTGAATTGGCTTACGAGAATATCTTATAGAAATGTTTTATAGAATACTTGATTTCGATAAAACACACTAACAGTTTCGCACACTATAAAACAAATAAAATAAAAATGGGCAATAGCAACATTGTCTTAAAATATGTCTTGCCTAAAGATCCCCACCCCGTTTGCGATCATACAGTGAAATTCGCGTCTTCTTTTCCATTTATTTAGTATATTTTTGGGTATTTTGGAAAAATGTATTCGCTGGTGACTTTCAAATAATGTCTAGAATACGTATATAAGATTTCAAGTCATTTGAAAATGTATGCAAATTGTCCAATACCTATATAACAAATTTGTCGCAACAAGCACAGTTATAAGAGTTCGCCATATTTGGTAGGCGAACTTTGTCGGTCATTTTTTAGGTTTGGGAAAAAAAACCAAATATTTATCAAGGAAATACGATAACAAGAACGTCATTATAAGAAAAACATTGTAAATATCAGACAATTATTATTTAATAGAGTAGTTTTTGTTTGTAATTAAGATATTGAGGTTATGAAATTTAAAATATCAGGATAAAAAGTCTTGAATTGCCTCAAAATGCAGGCGCATGAAAATTTAGTTCATAATGTACCCATATATTAACAGTAAAATCAAATTCGCAAGTCAAATCAACATATTATCATGCTTGAATTTTCAATATTTTGCAATATGCTACTTGTCTAATAGTAGGATAGACTCCATTAATTTTTCGTCATTCACAGTTGATATTCTTTTACAACAATTCTGATTTATTCTGCTCTGAACATACACAAAATTGCAGTGTAAATGCCGCGAATATATCAACAACAAAATATATTTATAACTGTTTTATAAATGTGTAACTTGGAACAATTCACTCTTATAAGAGCTTTATAGCAGTAGTAAAGTAGCTTTATAGTTGTTACCTAGAACCCCTATAAACATTTTAATACGACAAAAATATTTTATAAAGTGGTCCTTTTTCGTGTTTATAAGTGTGTTATTAATGGCTATGAAATGATTATAAAAATATTTTCACGAGCAAAATGTTTTACGAAACTGTTATATAACGGTCTATAGAATACTTATAAACATATTTGTGTTACTTGGGTAGCTTGTCAAAGATTCAAAAATGTCACAAGGGTTTCATTTGAAAATATGCAACTTTGTTGTTCCATGAATTCATTATCGACCCTGTATAATTCAAGTTATCACCAACTAATAGATATTTGAAAAACCCTTGAATTTTGAATTTAAATTTTTCCAGTAGTTCGTATATAGTTCAAATGATGATAATCGCCCGTTCCCATACATGTCCCCGCGACCCTGTATACATAACATATGCATTACTTGTTCAAGAAAAAGCTTTTTCTCGATTTGCAGCAGCTGTAAGGAGAAATTTCATTTGTAGCAATTCTACATAAATATGATTGATCTCGCTTAATATAGTTCAGACAAAGAAGGTGGAAGAACGGACAGAAAAAAAAAACTAGGTAGTCCTCATCGACCTCATTCGAAAGTTCCTTCATTTAATTTTTTTAGAATTTATTCTCTTTTGTGACTTAAAATTACTTTTTTTTGTGATATATATTTATATAATATGTATATGTTTTTGTTATGCTATGTTTAATAATAATACATGATCAGTTTTTTCAAAAATGTTTTGGCTTTCTTTCAAACAGCGGCAGAACACCCGGATATTATACTGCGGTAAGGCAAACTAGCCGGTCGCTGACCGCGATCGGCCGGATGCAAATTCAGCGAACAAACCGTTGCCGGCTAGCCTTCGGGTGGACGGCGGCCCAGCGGCGGCGATCTCGCTTGTGTCCTTAGGCTAGACGGCGGCCCGGCGGCGGCGAGCTCGCTTGTGTAGCGCCGCGAACGGCTGACGGCCAATTGTACAAATACGGTATGCATGCCGATCAATTTATCCGGCTTCTAGAAAGCGGCCCGACCTCTTCTTCGCGGCAAGCAGCAATCGAGCCGCTGACGGGCCGACGAATTGTGTTTACTGGGCCTTTGGGGTATTGGGGTTACCATGTTTTTAAAAATTCTCATTCAACAAGATTGAGAGAGTCTTTTTTTTGCTGAGAGCTGAGAATCTTTACACCAGATCCTACTAAACGTTGATTTCTTCAATTTATACATCACATTGTCAGAGAGGAACTGGAGACTTTTGAATTTATTAAATGTGATTGTAAAAAATGTCAAATAAAACTATCCACTCGCTGGAATCTGATATGTGACCAGATAATTAAAACGCCATAAACTTCAAGAATAGGAGCAGCTGCTTTTAGTAGCAGGAAAGTTACTGCAGACTTTAAATTGAGACAAAGCGGATTGTCTGTGTCAACTGAATATTGGTAGGGCCCGGATAACTAACACACTTGTCTATAAAGAGACCTTATTTCACGATTATCTGTTGTTAATGATGGAGAGGTTGGTACAGAACCGTAATAAATACCGAGTTGTACATTCATGTGAGTAGCGCCCTCCTGATACCGGTTTCATCCCCCATAATAGGAATCATCACTCAGGCTGCATTCGTATGATTAGTATTGGAGCTTTCGACCCATATTATCCCAGTCTGGATATTGTGCAGGGGTGGAGTTCAGAAACGTCACACCCGGCGTGAGTTTGATCCAAGTGTCAAACACTAACCGTTCAGATATCGCAAGTCGTTCTACTTTTTATGCATCTATGCTTATAATGTGTCATAAAAATAGTTTTTATGATATTTTATGAGCAGGGTTGAATAAAAAGTAAAATGGCTTGCCATATCTGAACGGTTAGTGTTTGACACTTGGATCACACTCACACCGGGTGTGACGTTTCTGAACTCGCCCCACTAGATGTTTTGAAATTTTGAACATCTATTGGACCGCTTATCAGCGAACGCGTATAGATATGATGTAGGGAATGATACAAAAATAATGGTATGCCGACTTGTCTTCCCAAATTTTACGCGTCGCGCAAGCAGTCCATATACTTATTAATACGTATATGAAGCAGTCATGCTGGAGTAGACAGCAGATGACGATGACAATATTGACACCGCGATATGTGACTGGTGTGTCATTGACACACGACATCTTCGCAATTCGCATTAACTTAGGTTAGAATCACGTCACAACGACATTTTTAGCTGTCAATTTATTCCATTAAAACGTATAGACATAAAAAGCGGAAAAACGCTAAATTCTGCGTTTTATCGCCTGTATGTCATGGCACTTAAGGAACATATGAGTCGAGAGTTCCATTTGTGTGAGTAGTACCATGCTGCCTGACTGATGATTCCTATTCAGGATAAAACCTCGACTTCTTGAGCTGTTTTTTTTCGCGCTTGGAGAATTCCATATCATATTGGCTTCAATATTTTTCTGGAAGAATACTCATTTTAGTTTATAAATATATTTGTTCGCGTCATAAGAGACACATACATTTTTAACATTTGTCTCCAAAAACTATAATTTGTCAGGAAGTTCCCACTTGGCAAGAGTGCAATGTTCTTGCCAAGTGCGAACTTCTATTGTTGACGAGATATGTTACACATCATTTGCCTTTCAAAATCATGTGGCAACGCGACTGCCCAATTGACATCTGTCATCTGTCGCAAATAGCAGGAGAGACGAAAAAGGAAAGAGGAAAGAGCTCTCATCTAAACAAGTGACTTATGAATGGAAATGGACTGGAACGGATATACATTATTTAACGCATATGATTTAACGTATTATGATAAAATAAAAGACAAAAAGCATGATTAGGTGCCAAGATTTTTCTTTTTGGAGCACATATATAACTGTAGATCTTATTTTGAAATTTTAATTTTATTGATATGTACCGTCATGGTGGCGGCTGATGGTGATATATTTCCAGGCAGTGCGCTAAGATTAAATTTATGACTCATCACAAAAAATAGGTACCTACCACCATCTGCAAAAATTAAAAAATCTATCCAGATGTTGGTAGGTACCCATTTTTTGTGCTGAGTCATAAATATATCCAAATATCATTTTAGCGCACTGCCTGAAAATATATCACGAGCCGCCGTTGTGTACCATGTCAGATGAGATAAAAGAAATGTTATGTTTCAGTTAGAGTCTGTTATTCCAGATCCGAAGCTGCTTAAGATGATGACAAAGTACATGTGATCAGACGAAGCAGAACGACCAAATTGGTCACATGAAATAGACAGCACATGTGACCTTCAATTGTTCTGCTTTGTTTGGTCACATAAAGTTTGTTGTGGTTCAACAATAAAAATGTATGACTAATAGAAATATATACCACTTTACATCCGAAATATGTTTTGCATCGCAGGTCCAAAAGTCTAAAATTTTGTCAAATTAAATGAACCATGTATCTATGGAACACTCTTCACCAAAGAACTAAATTCTATAAATAAAAAATGCAGAACCCCTCGCTTGATCTTTAATACATGGTGTTTCATCAATATTGCGAAATAATTTGAGATGAGTTTTCCCGCTCTAAAATAAGAACAGAATTTTATTTTCATTTTTATTTTTCTTGAATAATATAATAATATGTCGATCTCTTGATGAAAACTGATATTTGGGGTTTTCTCACCATGCGAAATTTGAATTTGATCTTCGTCTCTAACTTGTAGAGGGCGCTACCTATATACACTTATTTTCCAGGATATGAACAGCAATTACTTTTTTGGACTTCTGTATTATATTTTTAAGCATGAAAACAGATTTCTTTATCATTTTTACGCAGAAATTTTATACTTGTTAGAAGTCGCTCATATTTGAATTTGAACCAATTATAAACATGTGTCGGGAAATGCTTCGCTACAGAGTTACAGGTGTTTAAGTTTTTATTTTATTTGATTTTTTTCAGTTTTTTTTTTTCATTTTTTGTCTAAATAATATTTTAATAAGAGTTGTTGATAACATTACACACCACTCGACATTCATCTTTTTCCTGAAAATATGAAGCAATCGTACGAAATATGTAATAATTTCTAGTAGGTTTCCTTCACAATAGGCGATTTCAGAATCTCATAAGTCATTAATTATTTCAAATCCAAATATCTCGAGAAACGTTGCACGTGCCTATAATTATCATACATCTTCTGCGTAAAAATGATAGAGAAATCTGTTTTTTGACTTGAAAATATAACACAGGTTCGTCCAAAAAATCTAGGTAGTGCTGTTCAACAGCTAAAATATGTGTAGGTGGCGCCTCTCACAAGTTAAAGCCATACCAAGATCAAATTTGAATTTAGCATGATAAGTAACCCCAATCACAAATTTTCATCAAAAGATCGACATTGGTTCAAATATTATTTAGAAAAAACAAAAATTAAACTGAAATTCCAACACACTGTTGCTCTGTAACGAAACATTTCCGGATACATGTTTATAGGAAGTTTTGATTTTGTGTTAAAGCGATTTTTTTCGCATAATTAATGAAACACCTTGTATATCACGAAAATAGTGCTTCGCAAGTGGTGCTCATGCAATATTTCCTCCTATTGCCCTTACAAACAGTCAAAAGACCATCGAATATAGTACACCCTGTACATATAAATATCTTGTCACAGGTCACGATCACGTTAAGGGTGGTGGTATATAACTGATCAAAAATTGCAGTTTGAAAGAGTCCCCGTTGAGGTAAAACATCCTACACTCTCAGATATGTAGCACAGTCCGGGAAGTTCTTTCTCAAAGATGCACTTAATGATCATAAAACGATGAAATAAACTTGAAAAATAGCTTCACAGAAAAAAACCGACCCAATTTTTTTCTAGTCCTGCTTCGGCGTCGTTCAAGTTTCGAACTTCATGATACTGAATTGGAAAGATTTATCGCTTCGATTCAGAGTTTATAATGAGAAATAAACTATAATAAACCATAGTCGTTGGCTGTATTTATCAAATAAATTCCATTCTGAACACTGCTGAAAAGTGATTACTATGAGCTATTTTTATAAGAAAAGTCAAATAAATATTTGCGGAAAAATCGCCATCAAATAATTGGTTGTTCTTACCCCAAACAATCACACTTCAGTATGATACGCTTCCGATATTTATTTTTTTAATTCTGAGCTCAGTGCAGTATGCATTGTACCAAATTTGTTTTTTTTTTCGAAAGTATTGAAAAGAAAGATGCATCGGCGATTTTCCCGAAAACCACATACCCTATCTTCCTATATATGAACTGAGAGTGCTTTTTCCATGTAAAAAGCCTGATACCTAAGCTCAAAATCTGAAAAAAAGTACCATAAAAATGAGATTCTTTTCATCCCCAAGTAGGTATATGGTACTGCGGCAATAAATGTCGTGATGTGTAGGTATCAATATACAGGGTGTCCCAGCAAGGGTGGCCACCGGCCATATCTCAGAAACTACTGGCCCTAAAGTTCAGGAAAAAAAAAATTATCACTAAAGTGGCCACGAGAAAATGCTGGGGAATATTTATAACTTCGACATTTTTCCGCTAGGGGGCGCAATCAAAGCTTAAATATTAAAATTCGAAATTTCTCCGGAAATTCTCAGATTGAGGTATATCTTTATCAACATGGTTAGAAAACCTAGACAATTTCACGTCTTTTTGGTACAGGGCTCATTGACGTACCGATCTTCGTGTGAGTAAGGGAAGGTAGTGAAAGTGTAATTGTTCAAGTAGCTGTAACTTAACGACTTGTCCAATTTTGTTGCGTATAGGCTTGTTTAGAAGATAAATGTGAGTACTTTCGAACATCGTATCCAGTAGTGCGTGATTGTCTCCAGCAAAATTGCTAGAAGGGGTAACTTGAATTAAAAATAGTGTTTTTCATTTTACCGCAAAAATTTAAATGGTATGGTATAATTCTGATAAGAGCATCGAAAGGTACATTAAATTAACAAGAAAAAACCTTTGAAACGCAGGTGGATATCTTTTTTCGATTTCGAGTTATTGCCGAGAAAAGATTTTTTGACACTCGAAAAGTTGTTTGTTGTGTAGTTCTATTGCAACCTGCTTTTTTTTTTGGCTTCAATAATAATAACTAGTCCAAATTATGTAAAATTTAATGTTTTCATTTGCTATTTCAATAGAACAAAACTCATAATAAATGAAAAATATTTTGATGAGCATAAATCCCAATCTAATTATGTATTAAATATTGCAATGATGGGTTGAAAAAAAATCTAGGTAGCTGTGGAAAAACATCGGCGGGTTTTCATGGAGATAATTGAAACAGATATTGCAATCATAACAATCTCTTAATTATCATTTTAACATTCTCTGTTAAAATGTCTAACACCAATGCCGAGGCTTTTGATATGCTCGCCGTATATTTTCAATGTTTTGGAAATGCTCCGATTGCGGCACGTGAATACGCTGCAAGGTATCCTGAACAAAGGCACTACAGCAGAAAGGTATTTCGGCGAATGGCAATACGTTTAAGAACAACGGGAAGTGTACAGCTCAATCCAGTTCCAATCAGAAGACGTCCGGTAAGAAACCATGAAGACAATATTATAAACGTTCTCGCTTACGTGGAAGCTTCACCGCATTTGAGCACAAGAGAAATTTCCCACCATCTAGGATTAAGTCGTTCTTCAGTGCTCCGAATTTTAAGAGACTTCAAACTTCGTCCATACCATCTTTCCTTACACCAAGCTCTATCAGAAGATGATTTCAACAGGCGACTAGACCATTGCTATTGGCTTCGAGAAATGTGCAACGAACATCCTCAATTCCTTTCCCAAATTTTATGGACCGATGAAGCCCGTTTCTCTAGTTCTGGAAATGTTAATTTGCATAACATGCACTTTTGGTCGCGGGAAAACCCACACTGGATGCGGGAAGTGGATCATCAAAACAGGTGGAGTGTAAACGTCTGGTGCGGAGTGTTAGGAAACAAAATTATTGGGCCGTATAATATTGATGGCCATTTAAATGGTGAATCATATTTAAACTTTTCAGAAAATGACTTGCAAATACTTTTAGAAGATGTTCCCATTGCTCTTAGGATGTCCATGTGGTACCAACATGACGGTTGCCCAGCTCATTATGCACGGAGAGTTCGTGATTTTTAAACAACCGTTATCCGTTATCCAGATCGCTGGATTGGAAGGGGCAGTTTGTTCCCATGGCCACCGAGATCCCCCGATTTAACTGTGTTGGACTATTACTTGTGGGGACGAATCAAGGACATCGTTTACAAAACTCGTCCCATCACAAGAGAAAATATGATTGAGCGGATTGAGGATGCTATACATTCCATTGCACCAATTGAAATAGAAACAGCTGTTTCTATTTGTAGGCACAGAATTGAAAAATGTATTTTACAAGATGAAGGACAATTCGAACATTTATAAAGTTAAATAAAACTACACAACAAACAACTTTTCGAGTGTCAAAAATTATTTTCTCGGCCATAACTCGAAAACGAGAAAAGATATCAACCTGCGGTTTGGAGGTTTTTTCTTGTAAATTTAATCTTCATTTTGATTCTGTTATCAGAATTATACCGTACTATTTAAATTTTTGAGGTGAAACGAGAATAACAGTTTTTAATTCAAATTACGCCTTCTAGCAACTTTTCTGGAGACAATCACGCATCACTGGATACGATATACGAAAGTACTCACATTTATCTTCCAAACAAGCCTATACGCAACAAAATCGGACAAGTCGTTTATAAGTTACAGCCACTTGAACAATTACACTTTCACTACCTTCCCCTACTCACACGAAGATCGGTACGCCAATGAGCCCTGTACCAAAAAGACGTGAAATTGTCTAGGTTTTCTAACCATGTTGATAAAGATATACCTCAATCTGAGAATTTCCGGAGAATTAATATTTAATATTTAAGCTTTAATTGCGCCCCCTAGCGGAAAAATTTCGAAGTTATAAATATTTCCCAGCATTTTCTCGTGGCCACTTTAGTGATAATTTTTTTTTTCCTGAACTTTTAGGTCCAGTAGTTTCTGAGATATGGCCGGTGGCCACCCTTGCTGGGACACCCTGTATTATAGGTCTGTTTGTAGAACAATCACAAACCAGTCAGAGTCAATAAGCATTCAGCATTAAATTTGCAGTTTGCAAACTATTTCTGATCATTTTGACCAATCGATTAAGCTATGACAGATTTGGGATTGTTCTACGAACAGACCTATGATATACTACAACGAACAAGATATAAGCTCACGCGCATCTTCGCTCTTCGCCTATGCATGGTGACCCAAATGGTCACCATGCGCGAATCGGTTTTAATTTCGTCCAGCTAGTGAGCTCAATTTACCTTGTGTGTTTTCGTATCAAGTGTAGGAATCATATTTCATGATTTTTTTAGAACGGTTTCGGAAATATTGAGAGAAAGACGTCGTCGGGTTGCCCTTATAAAGCATTTCTCGGTAATTATTTATAAGAATGCGTCAAAAATCACTCCACGAATTTATTCTCAATGTTAAAGGAAGCACCCTGTATATCTGATGTTCATATGAGAGACACAGAGACCGTGATGGTGGGTCCCCATGTGCGTATTTCACGGACGGCGTTTTCGCGAATCACGAACCAATCCTGTTCGTGATTTTTCCGCCGTCATGATCCAAAATTATATAACCAATCAGAACGGGTATGTCAATACGCTTCAAATGTCAAAACGCGGCCACAACGCCCATGGGGACGCACCATGAGACCCAGCCCCCTACACATATAAAGCGTTTTCATGGAGTATGGTATCATAAGACCATTCGAGGTTGGTTTGTCATTAACGTCACTTTCAGCCAATCGGCGAGCTGCAAGTGACGTTAATGACAGACCAAACTGAAATGGTCTGATACCATACTCTCATCCCAGTCCGTTCCATTTCTATAAGCTCAATTCATTCGCAGGAAATGCGTTTTGCGCAATGCGCAAAAGCAATTTGATCTTGCAGTGGTGGTGGAGTGGAGTGTGGTGTGAAATCATTTCCTCTTTCCTCTAGTTCACTTGTCTTGTTGTTAACACCCGTGAAATAATTATTTTCTATGTAGCTGCAAAATTCAAGAATCTCAAGCGAAATGTTTCTCGGAAGTGAAATACCAGACTCAAGGTCTCAGATGATAGTCAGGCCATGCTGTACGTAGTATTTATATTGAAGTAATCCATGACCGTGATGAAACAGGCTTTGTGCAAAGTTTCAAGGAAGCTATCGATTCCAATATGTCTGCATTCAACATAAAACCTTCCAGCGGATGGATTCATTCGGATAAATTAATTGCACGACAAGGAGCCACGTATGCTGTACGGGTAGGTAAGAAACAATATTTTTATGTCTTATTTTCCTATCTCTTTGTGTTGGTTTTGTAACTTCGTAGTCAGCCACACCCTAGTCAATTAAGACGTAGATCAATAAAATAACTCAGATAATTCTGTAAGCTGTGAGAGAATTTCTGAATTTCCTGTTCAATATCGTAAACACAGTTTAACAAGAAGTAGGTAGTAGATATTAGAGGAGTTAGAGGGACTTGCTTTTTTTAAACATTCCGGATTGTTCGTTCCAATTGCCGATGATGTCACCGGAATCAGACATTTTAACTGTATAATTTGTTTCTAGTTTCGTTCTATTGGGCTTTGTGATTTCTGCAAACTAATTTAGTCATAAATTCAGATTCGCTATTTTTATTATACATTCGACGTACATAAAATCCGGTATACCTACATCTTGTGATATCACTGGATGATTAATGTTCTTTGGATATTTGTCACCATGGTACCTACTTGGTTTTCCAGAGATCATGTGTTAAAAATGTAGAGTTAAACCTAGTTTTCTTCGTTGCCGAGAAAACATTTTAATATATGCCTTGGCAAGTATCTGAAAATAAAAGTACCTAAGTTATCTAGAAGTTTCACATGTTATCATGAACTTTCCTCAATATTCAACTCTGAATACTCTGAAACACCCTGCATTCTTGATACAGATTTTCGCACTTCCATCGTCTTGATGTTATTCTGTTACACGACGTTTCGATCAATATCATCTCTGATCATCATAAGGTATAAGCGAGGGTAGGTATAAGGTTGACGTATTCATAATGGACAATTTGCATACATTTTCAAATGACTTGAAATTTTATATACTTATTCTAGACAATATCTGAAAGTCATCAGCGAATTTTTTTTTCAAAATACCAAAAATATACTGAATAAGTACAAAAAAAACGCAAATTTCACTGTATGATCGAAAACGGGGCGGAGCCAAATTACCCTCCCGAGAGAGAGAGAGAGAGAGAGAGAGAGAGAGAGAGAGAGAGAGACATCTCAGGCAATACGCCAGACGAAGATAGATAATGTATTCTGTGACGTAGTGGATGTTGTTTGGCGCGGTTATCACTACATCAATAGAGGTCTTAGGTTGATTTTTTAAACATCAATGGCATCAGTACTTAAAAATCCTTATATTTTTCATATTTCCAAAAAATGTGCAAATTGTCCATTGATGAATACAGTATCAGAAGATATGACGGTCGTAGAGTTATGTCAAGATACGACCAAGGTGGATTTTTAATACATTAAATGAAAAATGAAATCTGTACTCAGAAATATGTGCAACTCAAATTCTTAAAATCTACCATTTCATGATTTTCTCTTGAAAAGAAAAATATGAACATACTCCTTCGGCTTCTATCTAGGTAATGGTAGTACTCGGGCGGTTCAGATGTACAGGGTGTTGAAAATCCGATGCTCACCATTGGTATCTTGGAAACGGTAGGAGATACAGCGGAGTTTAAATGGGGGCAAAGTTGCGCATTTTGGTGCTCATTAAAATGCCGTTTTGAAAGTCAAGAAATTCCGAATAGGTACTTTCGGAGATATCCGGAAAAAACCAAAATTTTGTGAAATCGTTTTTATGTTTTCCAACGTTTCGTCTATGAGCAGTCATCCATCAACTTTGTTTTCTAAAATACGGTCCTGGATTTTTAATTACGGATTTTAAGAGCCTCTTATGTTCCTAAACCAACAATGTATCGCAATTATTCAAAAAATGTATATCAATGGATTTTTCCATAAAAACTCATGTGTTAGAGAGAGACAAAAAATATATTTTTAATAGGATCACAAACACCTGTTTTTTAATAAGTGCGATACATCGTTGGTTTAAAAATCCCTTAAAATCCGTAATAAGAAATCCAGGACCGTATTTAAAAAAAAACAAAGTTGATGATGGCTGGTCATAGACGAAACGTCGGATCATAAATTTAATGAAGCCATTTTGTAGAGGAGAAAAAGTGGCAATGAAGATGTGACATTTATTTTGAAATATCTCTTCAAATACACATAGGAAAACATAAAAACGATTTCTCAAAATTTCGGTTTTTTTTTCGGATCTCCGAGAGTATTCGGAATTTCTTGAATTTCAAAATGGCATTTCAATGAGCACCAAAATGCGCAACTTTGCCCCCATTTAAACTCCGCTGTATCTCCCACCGTTTCCAAGATACCAATGGTGAGCATCGAATTTGTAACACCCTGTATATTGACCCCCCTTCTAACTCATTCTATACAAGGTGTACAGAAAAAACTTGTAGACAAAAGTTGTTTGGTTTGTACTAAATTTTTTCAATAGAGCAGCATCATTTATACAGGGTGTCCCAAAAGCGGTCCCTTTAGAATTTTAAATGGAACACCCTGTATTTTATTTTATTTTTAGATTCTACTTGAAATTCTATGTCATATGTGTATGAGGTATATTTATCCTATCTTTTGTCGCTTTCGAGATAAAAGCTGTTAAATATTGTGGAAAATCCAATATTTTGACCCCCTCTAACTCATTTTACACAAGGTGTAGAAAAAAAAAGAGTAATACAAAAGTTGTTCGTTTTATAATGAATTGTTTAAATCGGGCCATATTATTTTTACATGGTGTCCCAAAAGCAACACTCAACTTCAAAATTTTAAATAAGACACCCTGTATTTTATTTTATTTTCAGATTAAACGTCTTATTCTGAGTCGAATCTGTATAAAATAAATCTCTTATCATTTGCCACTTTCTAGATAAAGTCTGTTCAATTTTGTTAAAAATCCAAAATTCAGGATTTGTTTCTTGATAACCATATTGAATAAAGATTGCTTTGAAGCTTTAGTCTGCCTCATAAAAGATAAAAAAGATTCTAGTTTAGTTAAAAAAAAGCTATTTTCCATTTTCAAAAGGCTCACACTTTATTATGTATTGTAGCACTAAAAATAAGGTGAAATTCAACAGCTCTCATCTCAAAAACGGCCGAGGTAGATCTATCTTTTACAGATTTAACTAAGAATTTAACGTAGAATCTGGCAATGAAATAAAATACAGGATGTCCCATGTCAAATTTAAAGTTGGATGCTGTGGTCAGCTTTTGGGACACCCCGTATAAACGATACTGCTAGAATTAAAAGATTTATTATAAACCAAATAACTTTTGCATACAACTTTTTTTTGTACACCTTGTATAAAATGTGTTAGAGGGTAGTCAACAAAATATAGTGAATTTTGTATTTTTCGCAAAATTTAACAGCCTTTATCTCGAAAACGGCAAAAGATAATATAGATCTATCTACCTCTTAACAGATTTGACTTAGAATTCAATGTAGAATCCAAAAACGAAATAAAATACAGGGCGTCTCATTTCAAATTTCAAAGTTGGGTGCTGTGGACAGCTTCTGGGACACCCTGTATAAATGATATTGCTCAATTTTAAAAAAATAGTATAAACCAAACAACTTTTGTACCAAACTTTTTTTTGTACACCTTGTCTAAACTGAGTTAGAGGGGGGGTCAATATATAGTGAATCACCCTGTTCCTCAATTCAAAGTATTGTTATCCTTTTTCAATCTACTCATCAACTTATTTTCTCAAAAAGTGAGGAGTTTCTCTATTACGTGAGGTGAGCGAAAAATGTCAAAAATCCAAGTCTGCGGCGTCATTTTGACCCTAGCGGGAGGTAAAAGTACTGTATGTACGTCTGGACCATGAACTTTATCGATTGAGAGAAGTCGCAGCTTTGTGTTTTTTTGTTCCCAATTCATTATGTAAAAATTCTTAGTTGTCTTTGGGTATATTCTTGCTATTTGAATTAACAGTTTATGTACGGATTTTTGCATCTATGTTGGTAATAAACAGAATCGAAGATACTACTTTACAAATTATCCTAGCAACATTTGGCTTGATAAACTTTTCTTTGTTTGAAACTGAAAATACAAGTTTTATTTAGATTGTTGCTAATTTATCAGGTGTGTCTTAAATTCCATTACATTGTAGTATTCGTAGTAGTTTCGTGACTGGAACGGACGTAGCTTAGGTGTAGTGTCTTGTGGTTTTGTTTAATCGTGAGAAGATTGCATAATTTGAATTTTATCAGAGTTCAGAGATACAAAACGCGGTCACCACAGATATGTTTTCTTTTGAGATGATGCACTATGAAAAACGATTGTTGAATAGTGCAAAAGTGTAAAGTTCCGCAACTGATAATTATCTAAAATAAAAAAGTCTTACATATACACACCAAAATTAACGCATAGTTTTAATTTGATTATATATTATTATTTAATATATTATATATTATATAATAATTTAATTTAATCAATAATTTTCAAATAATTTCTCGAACGAATCTTCATTTTTTCATCCTAGCTGTCAATATCTGAGCAGTTTCTATGAAAATTTTATTAAAAAATAAAGAAAATTATCCAAAAAAAATAGATCAAACCAAATAAAATATTCTTATGTTGATAAAAACGAATCTTGAAAGCACGTATTTCCTCTCCTAATATTTATAACACCTTGGCAACGATCCCTCATACTGGCTATAGGCCTGGTTTACATCCAATTTCACTTCGGAATTTAAGTGACTGATTTCCGCTTGCCAAATGGGAATCATATGCTACCATCTACATTGTATTTGACGTAAGCGTGACTTTGAACACAAATTCAATGTAGATGTCGTCATATGATTCCCGTGTAGCAAGCGGAAACTTGTCACTTCCACTTCGAAGTGAAATTGAACGTAAACTTAACATTATGTCTCAAAAAAAGATCGGTCTTCTTTTTATCAGAAACTTTTATTCTGATTATATACCTAAGTGGCCATAGCCCATTTTTCAAATCCAGGGTCAGTTGGCTTTATGGACTGTCACTTAGACACCATTATACAGGTTTCCCCAGATTTATCATCCGGCAATATTAAATTCAAATGAACAATTTTTATTCTTTGAACATTTTTTCAACTCCTCGTCAGTTTCGAGATTATACACCGTCAAAGAGTTTTCAACATTTATTGATTTGAAAGAGTTAAATTGCAATTTTTTATAAACCAAATTTAGTTGAACCTACTTTTTGTTTTATTCTGAAGGACGACGAAATGTCCTCTCGAACCATGACAATAACCACTCAAAGAATTGAGGTTATTTTCATGCTTGTAAACTAAAAATTGCATTTTTTTATTTTTCCCTATTTTTTGAATGGCTGTTAACAAATACACTAAAAAACTTACGAAATTGTGAGTGTCTGTGAAACTTGCTTTTCATATTAAGTTTCGGTTAGAGTTCAAAAAAATTCAATTGTTTGAGGCTCCAGTTGGTTATAAGTATGTTAAAAGGAGTTTTCTGTTTATCTGAAAATATGACTTATTTGAGTGAGGTATTCTTGTAAAAAGTGGATGAAGGAAGACCTACTTGTCCAGTGGTCTGAGAACCGAGTAGGTAACCGTCCAGTCAAGAACAGTCTTGAACAGCGAGTCGTCCATGGAATGTTTTCGTCCACAACTATTATTACTGCCTCCATACGTAATTCATTTTTCCAAGTAAAAGCCTGAGAGATAAATAAATAATAAAAATTATCAATATTGCAATGGGTACCTATTCAAAAAAATCAAAATAAGAAATCTTATATGACTCAAAATATTTCACCACAATCTCTTAGTTTGCAGATATCGGAAAATTCCCTGCTCGAGAACATATAAGGCATCTTAATTTCGTATTGTTTTCATCTAGAGAATTAACACCAAACTACATCACCACAATATAATACAAAAATTATTGTACTAAAATATTTTTAGTCAGATAAGTCAAGAACCAATTTTTTTTAATTAACATGAACACATGAATAGATACCCATAGCCAATAATTCAATAGGAACCATAGCCAATATTGATGGTTTTTATTATTCATTTATCTCTCAGGCCTCTACTTGAAAAAAATGCATAACGTAAAAAGGCAGTGATAATAGTTGTGATAGTGATAGTGATTTAGATGATAGTGATAATGGCTGATCAAGACTATTCTTGACTTGATTGTCACCTACTTGGTTCTTGGACCACCGGGCAAGTCTGTCTTCGTTTATCAATTTTTTTCAAAAATACCTTTTTAACTTTATTGAATTTGATCATATTCCAGTTACTAAAGCAAAAATATGGAATAAGTCGTATTTTTAGATAAACAGAAAACTCATTTTGAAATTAACTGAAGCATAAAATAATTGTTTTTTTTTAACGCCAATCGAAACTTAATATGAGAAGCAAGTTTCACAGAAATTGAGGAATTCGAAAATTTTCTTTGTGCTCGTTTACAGTCATCCAAAAAAAAATAGAAGAAATAAAAAAAAATATAATTTTGACTTTGCAAGCTTCTAAAAATGGACTCAATTCTCTGAGTGGTTTTTGTCATGGTTCGGAAGGTCGTTTTGTCGTCTTTCAAAATAAAACAAAATTTTTGGCGTTAGTCTCAACTTGATTTGGTTCGTAACAAATCATAATGACATTGTTTCAAATCAATTGATGATGAAAAATCTTTGAAGGTGTACATCTCGAAACGGACGAGGAATTGAAAAAATGTTCATAAAGTTAAAATTGTTAGTAGAATCTAAATTTTATATGTATATTGCCTCTATCCACTCGAACTAACGCCATACGACACTACAGTATCACTGACCCACCACCATAACTCACTGTTCACACAATGTTACACTGGGTGCATTTTCCCGGTCTTCTGTACACTATTTCCTCTCAAACAATATTTTGGCCCAGGCTTCAATTTCTCAACCTACATGTTCACGAGCAGAGTTCAATCTTGGTCTTCTATAATCTGCATTCTGCAATAAGAAACAGACAGTCGGGTGCTCTGGAGTGTCATCAGATCAAAGGATGCAAGTCTTCTTATCGTATTTTGACTAGTTTCAAAATACTACCGCTGCAAAATTCATTTCACAGTGTTCGATGCATAAAAATCGTTCCTGATCAGCGGTTGTAACTCTCCCATGATCCTGACCCAGTCTTCCTGAGTTACTTCCTGTTTTGCAAATCGTGTCAAAACTACCAACGATATTACATCACGAAGCATGAATCAGTCGCATATTCACATTGAATCGTCCTTAACACAAATTGAAATTGAAATGAACAACTTTTATCTTGGCATTCTGGGCTCAAAAATAGAAAAAAATATTTTTTTTGCTATTCCTATTACTCAGATATATAAAGACATCAGAAATATTAACATATAGGTAACCCAACAAGTTTTGAAAAATTAAAACTATGATTCAGGTATCATCCTTTTTGAAATAATGCATCCATTTTGGTGGGCGGTGTAAAAAAGATTTAAAACCTTGGGGTATAATCCTGGGTATAATACACTTCCATCTGATGTTATATAAGTAATGCATGTCAATCTTGATATCCATACGCATACGAGTATTATTTATAATTTTCTGTTTGTTACAGTATGTGGGCTGCCTGGAGATTAAAGTGTCCATGAAAACTTTGGACTTTAAAACAAGGTCCAGTGTAGCAAAGTAAGTATACGGTGGGGTTAATTTGCAGTTCTTCGTTATCCATCAAGTAATAACACCTTGTAGTCACTTTTCAAGATATATTGAATGGAATTATTTCAATTAAAGATAAAACATCTATGTTACAAATATTCTAATTAATCTGAAAAGCAATCACTTGTGGAAATTTGAACCTTTATGAAGGATAAGATAAAAGATTATTGTTGTCGTTTTGAAAAGATACCAGGGGAGGGGTTCCACCTGTTCCATTTCTTTTGCCAGGAAAACACATTTCGAAAATTCGAGCGTCGATTTAGATAAACAATATCCTTAATTCACCTGAATATCAATTAACACTCCAATTTCTTCCCCAGAGAATGCATAAACAAAGTATGCGAAACAGCCGGTCTAAAGACTGTCGACAAGAAACGAAAAGTGGACAGAAAAGTCCTGAAAGCCATAGCAGACACTCCAAATATGACATACGCTGGCACTAATGTCACGTTAAAAGTGTCTAGTGTGAATCTCTCTTTAACATCACTAGATAACAATCAAGTTATCGCCAACCATGAGATGCCGAAAATCTCATTTGCTTCTGGGGGTGATAGTGAAACACTTGATTTTGTCAGTTACATTGCAAAAGATGCAAATGAACTGAGAGCCTGTTATGTACTAGAATGTGGAGGTGGTCTAGCAAAAGACGTTATAGCAACGATAGGTCAAGCATTTGAGTTGAGATATCAACAATGTAGTAAGCCTAATGTTCATGCTACTGCTGTGAGTTCTGCTGCTGTGCAACAAGGAGGAGATGCTGATAAGGACTATTATAATGATCTGCCAGGAAAGGTTCCTCCCGATGTTGTGGGACCACCTCCCGTACCGCCTTTGCCTGCTTCGGTGCCGCCGTTTACCACCTTGCCACCTGTTACCCCTAATTTAATTGACTTCAATTGTGATGTTCCCTCTTGTGAAGCTTCGCAACATTATTATGTTAATGATAGTGTTGTCGTTAATCGAGAACGGGATGTTTTTGATATGCGTAAGTAAGACTTTACTACTGTTACTTTTTATTTCTATTTAGGTTTTAAAATTGTTTTTTTAAACTGTTCTACTAATTGATTCTGTATTCTTCGATTCGGGACAAGACATCTAAAAACTCAGGGAGATACGTCGAATCTTGATTTTAATCAATTATGTTTAAAAGTCTCTAAATTAAAATGCATATTTCGGTTCGAGAGTAAAGCTGATTTGGCTAGACTCACAGCAAATGTTAAGAATTTTCGATCGATGTTCTCACGACAATCTTCTATAATCTGTTGTTTTTTCTTTAAAGAACCATTCACACAATCATCAACATCAACGCCAAAATCAGATGTTGATGGAGTAGACAAACTACGCAGAGAATACTGGTTTCATGGAGCAATTAGTAGAGCAGATGCGGAGAAGTTGCTGCAAAAAGACGGGGACTTTTTGGTTCGGGAATCAACAAACTCTCCAGGACAGTTTGTGCTGTCGGGAATGCAAGACAATAACAAGAAACATTTACTTCTGATTGATCCTGAGGGTGTTGTAAGTATCTTTTTTTTTCAATTGACAATGAATAATATGATCAGTCTGTGCGCATCTTATCACATTAACTTGATATCGAGAATGATTATTTTTTACCATTGGAATTTCCATTTTTATACAAATTTTTTTAGATAGAAGTTTTTTTATGCCTAGTTGAGACTGTTTCCTTCATTATTGTTTGCGAATCACGAACAGGTTTCAAATCCACCGGTGCTTTTTCATACATAAACGCATACTTAATGAAATGAAAAAAAGTATGGATATGTTCAATACTGTGTAGGTTGGGACAAAACTACAATTAGATAAAATTTGTTTTCTGAAATCGCAGACTGGTGCAAGATGGGCAAAACTTTTTTGTTCACTTTAAAATTTATGTTAGTCATGAAGTTTGGCCAAACTAGTACCTACATCGAATAAAAATTTCTTTAACATCATTCCACAGTTAAATAACAATCTTATTAAAAAAAAAAACAAAAGATGTGGTGCAATAATAATTCAATACTCATTACCCGTTCTTGCACCAAGCAAAAAGAGCAACTTTTTAAACCTACATAAGCAGCTAACTCATTTTTGCTGAATTATGCACTTATCCCCTTCTTGCACAGGGTCTTTAATTGTGGTCAGATAATTTTCAAAACATATTAAGTGTGTAACTTGTCAGAGCCATATTTTAATTATTATTTTGACGGGTGATCCTTTTCAATACTGAGCGCGTTTTGTGATATTATGCTAAAAAGGGTTGACAAGATTTTTCACCTGAGAATTGTGAAAAAGGACAAGTTTTTGTAGTTCAGAATCGGGTTTTTCATCACGATAAATAGAGGACAGTTTTTTCAGGTACTACTTTCATTCAAGACCCGTGTACTGGATGCTCGATGTGAGACGGGTAGTTTTATACTGATGCAGCCGACATACAATAATAGACATAATTAAGAGACATCCCAAAATTTGATAAAACTCTACTCCTGCATCAGTTATCAAAGAAGGAAATATAGTTTAATGCATCTTTTTCACGTTTAAAAAGAGGATTAAAAACAAAACTTTTTCTGTGTAATTTTTGATAAAAATGGATAGCTCCTTTGAAACCTGTCAAAAATGATTTTTGAAAAAATCATGAAGGACAAAGATTTGCAGTTTTGTGAGCTCTACTCAAAATCATTTTTAGTTTTAGAAGACTCGTCAATAGATATGTATGTAATTTGAAAAACTGATCTTCGTTGTTTTTTTTGAAACGCTCCTAGCTTTGCAAATAATAATTTTAGGGAAAAATCTTGAACACAAAAGTCTTTTTTTTTGGGAATTTAATGATTTTTTTGAAAATTATGTAGGTAGTAATTTATCATTTAAAGCAGAAACCACCCAAGTCCATGTGATGTTTGACCTTTTTACCTTCAGTTACATGATCGATATTCACATATTTGAGGTTTTTTTTTTGAAGCTATTGTGCTAATGTAGCAGATCTGTTATTTTATAGTTTAAAAAAACACGTCAGTTGTGACTGATATCAGTGATTAATTTGATTTATACCTGATTCTATAACATTCATATTAAAAATGTTATTTTTCATTATCCACATATTTTTAGCAATTTATAAATAGAATATCTTGTAAAAAGAAAATTCAAGTATGCATTGACAGTATATTAAAAGTATAAATTTTCAACTTTTAACTTGGAATTTTCATAAATACCATTATTCTGATCATTACTGGTCTATTTTCAATCACATGAGTTCAATTCCTATAATAAAAGAAAACAATTTTCAAAGAAGACCGTAGCCGGATCTTCCATCAACTGACCTTGCAATTGCAAAAGACTGATCCAACTTGAATTGATTTCATTTTTCAAAAATAAGCAGATTATAGACAAGATGGCCTTTCTATCACATTTTGGCAACAAAGTTTTATTGAGGTTATGACAAGTCATGTTAAGAGTATCAAAAAATATGAAAAAATATGATATGGATTTATTTTTATGTTTATTCGGTTCCTGATTACAATTTTTCAATTTGTTGCTGACAGTTTAAGCGACAAGAAAACAATTGAGTTTGCTTTGAGAGATAGTTTTTCTGCAATCGGTTGTGCATTCTCAATTTCCTCAATATTTCATCATACTATAATATGATCCGTAACAAATTTAGAATTTTATGTCTGTCTAATATTATCTGTTGAGCCCATCTTAGGAGTCTCAGGATTCATCAGTGAAAGGTTTCGTCATTGATAGATCCGTAAAATTTTGAAGTAAGTTTCATTTGGTAAGGTTGTGATAGGTTCTAGTAAAAGTGAGTTCATTCACAACTATGAATCAAATAGTGATAAGGCGGCCGTCAATGCATTCCGATAACTATTTTTCATTGTTTCCGATGGTAATGATCTGTGATGTGAGTATAGGACTTGACCCAGGCTCACAGGGCGATTAAACTTTTGGAAAACCAGGTAAAGGATACGGTGTTCATAAAATGGTGGACTGTTAGTACTAAGAACATAGTGGTTATGCAAATTCTAGCGGATATAAATTTTTATTCGGTTCGTTATCATTTATCCAGATTTTTTCTGTATAACTGCAAAATGAAGATAATTTGCGATGATTGTTATAGTAGTATAAGTAATTGTGTAAAGTCGTATTTACCTCTGCTTTCAATTATCAGAAAAATGGAATATTGAAAAAATATTATCGACATGCTGTGTGTCGCAGTTCAGATGAATTCTGCCCATTTGAAGGAGTCGAGGTTCGAAATTTTGTACTGCTACTGCTATACAGACTGGTGAGCTCCACTATTCAGGATACTTAACTGAAATCTGATGTCTAAACCCCGCCTACTACGTCTTCGCAAAGAGGGCTAATTCTTGATATTTTACTTTGCGGTCAGAGATATCCGAGGAGATATCAAAAAAAGTTACAATATTTCAACCTCACATACAAGAGAAGATTACAATTTTTGTGTTTATATTTTTCTTGGAAAATAACCTCAAAAGTTTTTTTCAAGACGCCGAAGACGCCATGACAGTGTTTAATTACAAAAGGGATCAGATTGTTAGTTTTTATGGGGATCATATTATGGCAAACGAAAGAACTTCGTTATGAGTAAAAATATTCAAAAAAAAATGTTTTTTTTATGAAACTTGGTATGCGGGATTGGAATATAATCAAGAACAACTTTTTCCAGTAACTCTTTTCTCCTTATTCCAGAGTGGAGGCAAAATATCGAGAATTGGCCCTCTCTTCGAAAACGTAGGTATGACCGTGAAAGATTAAGAACCCCGACTCCTTCAATAGCGAAAATACACGGGTGAATTAATCTCAAATGCGTATCGCTGTATGTATTTATGCATGATCTCGCAAGATTCGGATGAATTTTTAAGTCAAGTTATATACAGAGTGACCCATTTGAAAGCGGGCCGTCCTCATAACTTTTCAATTTATTGATCTATTTTGACGTTTTTTTTTGAAATGTGGACAGGGGAAAGGTGTATTTTGAGGCCATACGTCGCCCAGTTTTTTCCAAAAACCAAGGCTACTAGAGCATATTTAGAGGCTGAAAAATCCAGAAAACATATTAGCGATTTTTTTAGAGAAAATCTGACTACGCCACTGGATTTTTCATCCCCTGAAATGGGTCTGTACCAAATTTCATGAAAAAATATTCAATTCAAAAATATTATTTCTGTGTAATTTTTTTTCAGTCTCGGTTGTTTGTTTCCTTTGTATTTTGACATGAGAATATCTATCAAATGTTTATATTTAATTTTTTTTTTCGGATATATTTGCTATCGCAAGTGATCCGAGGTAAAATACTTATTGGTGCATAAAAAAATTAATCGTTAATTCTCAATATTTTTCCATGAAATTTGGTACAGATGCATTTCAGGGGATGACGAATCCTGTGGCGTTGACAGATTTTTTCTAAAAAAATCGCCAATATGTTTTCTGGATTTTTAAGTCTCTGAATATGCTCTAGTAGGCCTTCGTTTTTGGAAAAAACTGGGCGACGTATTGCTTTAAAATAAACCTTTCCACTCTCCACATTTAAAAAAAAATCGTCAAAATCGCATCATGAATAAAAATGTTATGGGGGTGGCCCACTTTCAAATGGGTCACTCTGTATACGAGTTAAAAATCATGATTTTAATAAAACTAATTGAATCATCCATTAATTGCCGAATGGAATTTAAAATTGTGACTTGATATTGATAACTTGGAGAACGTCAAGTTTTCAACCTCTTAATATATGCTGAACAATGATAACCGTCCCTCAATTTCAACTGACATTTTTTTTGTTGGATTTGCGTTAATACATACTTTTTATTCCAGGTCAGAACCAAAGATCGAATGTTCAGCAGTGTGAGCCATTTGATCCAGTTTCATTTTGACAACGCCCTTCCAATCATTTCTGCTGAAAGTGCTTTGGTTTTGAGGCACAAAATTCCAAGGCCATCATAGACTGGTGAATATTACCTGTTTTTGAATATTTTTTATAGCAATGTACTCGATATTCGTGTATAGTGGAGCAAAGGCTTTTGTCGGTTCATATTGCAGCTCAACGTATCTGTTTTTTTTTAATTAATTATTGTTTCTTGGTAACGATTCAATATGAATTTCATAATAAGACATAAAATATGAACAAGTATGCCAAAGATATCTCCGTTTCATAAGGTGATTTTTGACAGAAGCCTTTGTTCTTGCTTATATTCCAGTGCAATGCAGGATATAAACTTTTTGCTGAAAATTCACTGATGATTAGTTTGATGAATAGAGAACAACGCAATATTTCAGTCGGTACCCGGACAGCGCAGATCTCTTTTTTGACAATTACATGTTCAGATATTTATTACGCCTCGCTACATCATTACAAAATCTTTAAGACGAGAAAAAGAATAATATTATCAAATTAAATAAAGTCAAAACCGGGGTCAAAACGGTTTCTCCTCCACTACGCTGATACTAAGTTCTACCGTTATAGTCTAAGGCTCTACCTATGTTGGGTCTATTTTTTTTTTCTGTTTTGAAAGCCTTTCGACAATTATTGCTTGTTTTCAATACTCGTATTTCAGTTTTTTATTTGCTTCGATGTTTTCTTGTGATATTTCTTGTCCAATAGTGCTTTTTTTGAAAAAGTATAATCATGTACTATTTTTTTTGTATGAGTTTCTCTTGATTTTTGTAACACTTTTCTTATCGGGATTTCCAATCAACCGTTTTGAAATTATATCATTTGATATGCGCGTCTCAGCTCTCAGTTTTATTATTATTTTCGAATGCGTAGATGGTACTGGAATAAATAAAATTAAATAATCATCTTGGTCAGCATTCGATAAAATAGACTTTCTTTTTAGTATTATTTGACATTATTGTTATGAAGTGATAAATTAACGCTGGGTTGAAAGATTTGGAATGCTAAATTACTATGTAATGCATGTGGTATTAAGTCCGGAGTGCAATTTGTTAGAGTTCACAGTTTATCCAGTACTTGATCTTCTTTGATAATTTTGTTTGAAATAATTTATGAAATATGTACTCTATTTCTGGATCTGAATTAATGCTGCAATATTGGTAAAGCTTTCTCTCAAATGCTACAGAATCTCTTTCTCTGAACAATTTTTTATAGTAGGAATAAGGACCTGTAATAATTTAAAATAAATTTAGTGTCAGTTTTGAAAACATGACTGGGATAAAATTGATCAGAATCTAAGAATATGTTTCCATTGCAGTAAGTGAGTAAGTCAAATAAAAAGGGGTTTTTAATATTGTCATAAGACATAGAGTACCTATCTTCATATTCTGTGAAAGAAATCATTAGGTGATTACTCGTTTATAGCAATTCCAGAAAATTACTCCAACTCCCTCCACTAAAACCCAAAAAGAAAAGAGACATAATAGAATTAAAAAAAACTAAAGTCTGCCTCAAATTATTTCATTTTATTTTCTATTTCACACGTCTTTTTCTTGATTGTTCTTGTTCCTTCATGCGCGATCGTGACGCCCTATACAAAATATGCTAGGAAAAATCATTATCAATACTTAGATATGTACATCCATTCCATAGTTTAGTTTTGAAATCAAACAACACGCGAGTATCACAAATAAAAGCAAATTATGTATTTTAATTATCATTTTCACGTGGTTTCCAACCAGATAAGCCGATCCGTTGTTCCGTTGTCCAAGATGAAGTCGCTGATTAACCTTCTTTGTTTATTCTTTGCCGAGATTTAGAGAGTTACCCTCTTCTTAAAGGTCTTTCAGGTAGTTAGTATCAATAGCAATAGCCGAGTCTCTGCTGGCATACCAATCTACTGTATTTTCTTAGAGTGAACCTATTGATTTTTTTATGGAGGTTGACATCTCTGCATATCCATCCTGAGATGGTATGACTTTCAAATAAATTTTCGATTTTCATTCAACCGGGTTTTGTTGAGGAGAATAATGATAACGTCCTGTCTTGACAATAGGAAATTTGTAATAGATCTGCACCATTCTTTAGAATGTTGAAAATAATAATTTTTGAACGCAAAAAAAATTAACCAGAACGCTTATCACTCAGTTTTTCGATTATTAAAATGCAGGTGCAGATGAACACACAATACACCTACGTGTATTCTATTAGGTGTGTTTGTTATTCCGGTGTAGGATAGTGTAGTGCGGACTGCTGGTGTAACTTATGGCTGTCGTTAGTGCAGTTATTTCAACCTGAAAAATAAACAAAAATTAAACAACGATGGATGATTCGAATAGTAATGTTGAAGTATTAGGGATTACTTATATTGTTTAACGTTTTTGGCGTTGATGATAACTCCTCATCTTCAAGTTCTGATTCTGAAGACACCATATCCGAAATAATTTTGGTCAAGAAGCGAAACTTTAAAAAAGTTTTTTGAGACTGTAGTGCCTGCCTCTACGAATATTGTAATCAAAATACATTTTCGCATTGGCAGAGATTTATTCAACAAATTATCTTGATATCTTGATGCACTACCAACAGTTGGGTTGGATTTGGGGTAACATGCTATACCAGATAAGCCACTGCAGCTTGCCTTGGGATCATTATCAATGATTGCTGCTAATGTTGATTTTTGAGAGTTTATGAGAAGTGTTGCGAATTCCAAATCTAAGCAGGAGAGAAAATTAAATTAAAATAAAAGCATCTTTTTGCATCTTGAGTGAATAAAAAGAATTCAAATGTTTGATCGGAGTCTATATCGTATAACTGTATACATCCACTTTCACTATTGTCCTTACCAATTTAAATTTATTTGATAAGATCCACACTGATTCTTCACTACAAATTTTCTTTTTGTTTATCTTTATTATAGGTTAGGTTAAGACATGGTCTGTTAACAAAGTACACAAAATAAGCTCCCCACCTTATTCTATACTACGCTACACTTTTCACAGCTCCTCTTGACCTGGGGCAGCGAGTGCAGTGATGGGCAACCTCACTGATATAACAAACTACACCGTTTGCTAGTTCTTCGCCGGTTTTATATAAAATGAAAGCTCATATCCAGATTAATATTGTAAGCAATTAATTTGGCGTGGCGATTTGTAAAGTTGTGAGTTGATTGGAGAGTAATCAATTGGGATGAGGACGAAATATTTTCTGGTCTTCTTCTGGGGTTTATCAACATCTCCTCATAGACTCTTGTCGAAAATGTTTTGGATATTTGCTACTTTTCTTGTTAGGGTTGCCTGAAACTTCATTTATCGGCCTGGGTGTAAAGTTCGAACTTTTTCTTTCAGAGGGTTCAATTATTGTAAAATCCGAGGTTCGCAGAATGAAATTTGTATTTGTATTCTTCTTCAATCTTCATGATCTATCTTTTTTATACCCTCTATTCCTCCAGTTTGAGATTGAAAATATCGTTGTTTTGATATTTCTGCTCTACCTAGTTATGTTAAAACTCACTTTTTCTATGGATTCCAATATTCACAGTTATCATTGCACATTGCACCCTATAATTTTTTAAGTCATTGCATTATTGAAGATTATTTTTAAAAACAATTTGGTTATGCTGTTGAATTTTTATTTTATCAGCATGATGTATATTTTCTTTAAAATACTCACATAAATAATGTATGCCAATGTAATGCATTTCGAAATTTCAATACGCCTTTAAGATGTTGTTATTAAGGGGATTCATCCGGTCGGAAAAGCACTGCTAGCAAACATAAGTTTTCATCACGTCAGACAATTTGTGAATTACATGAGATTTTGTGGAAAGTATTACTGATTTCTGTTTGATTATATAAAACTGCGAATATTAGAAATGATCTTAGAAAGGTTCAATTTAGTTAATAAACAATCGATTTTTTTGATTTAACGGATTATACGTCTCTCACAAGAGGGCGGAATATGTAGATGTTTTGTATTTTTTGACCATCGAGATACCGTCTTTGTTACCGTTTTTTTTTCAAAAATAGATATTGGGTTGCCTATCAAACAAGGCAACCTTACCTAACCTTACCTATCTAATATAGCTTGAATTGTTCCAAAAGGTTATGTAATAAAAAAATGGCGCATGCCAGAAAAAACGCTTGCATTGTGTAAAATTTCAGACCAGATGAATCCCCTTAAGGCTGGTACTAGGAGACGGAAATTTTTAGTTTCCACTTATTTTTGAGCGATTTCAGAAAAACTATTGGAACATATTCTACCATTTTCAACGTTCAAAATGTGCTTTTGATAAAAAATTTCCCTCCGCAAATCGCGAATATAATTGGCGGTTGGACCTTAGACTGAAAATAAAATAGACAGCAGCCATTCATTTTGTAATATATGGAGCTTTGTAAATATGGAGCCGTGATTCCCCTTCATAAGCAATAGTCTATCATCCACGTGATGAATGAAAGAATTGAAAATAAAAACCGTTTTACTATAAAATTTGACAGTCGTTTAATATAGGCGCTTTCGGTTTAGAGAGATTCGATAAACCAGTATCATCAGCTACCGAGTTTTTCTCTTTTTGCTTCACGTTGATAAAAAAAGACGAAAGATGATCGAGTTAAGCGAATTACCGTTTACTTAAGTGCCTATTTTAAGGGGAGTGGCATTTGTAATACACGAGGACGATGCCGCATGTAATTGATTGTAAATACTAATTCTGAGTTTTTGATTAAAAATTACATCTATATTTTTTCAGATCTTGAAATTATCAAAAGCGAATGGCATGAATGCCTTTAACGGTTTTTGCCATAATCAAAATAGATAATGAACATTTGGAAACTGAATTTCACGAATCTTTAAAGCATGCAATTGCGGAGAGATTCCTTTCGTCTGCCATTTCAGGGAAATATGGCATTTACCGCAAGTTATGATTTGACATCTATGCTCCATCAAATAATTTAAACAAAGCTGTCTATTGTATTTATAGTCTAAGGGTTGGACAACGAAAGTATCGGTAGCTAGACGGTTAGTTTTTGATTTGTTGCTGTTGGTACCCACCACTGCACAGTAGACCATTGTTCAAAGTGAGCGAATAAAGAAATATAATCATTAAACTATTAATAATACCCGAGATAATAATACCCAAATCATACAGTAAGCATCACTGATGTAAACGAACAGCGATAACAATCTCAAAATCTGTCAGCGAAGATTCACTTGAGCTTATCTTGTTTGTCGCAGTATCATCGTTAGTGAGGTAAGGAGCTGTCTTCGTAGACTTTTTTTTGCCTTGCGCCGTTCAGACGATAAGACATCTCGTGCAGTTTGGGTATCTCCATTGAAGACGCGTTCTTTGCTATTTTCGACACCCGATTCGATCAGTAGAAATTAAGAACGAGTGAAATTCTTGAACGAGTTCCTATTGGTCGGATCGTGTGTCGCCGCCGACACAACGGAGCTAATTTGTAGAAATACAAGAGTGTGTGGATATGGTTGTAGTGGTACAAACATATCTATACACTTGTATTTCAACAATGGATAAATGCATTATTTGAGCATCTGCACAATATGCTTTAAATTTTGTCGTTAAATATTTTCAATCAATTTGATGCAAACATCGAGATTGTGTTCATTGGTGTAGATTCAGATTTATGTAGAAACATTGCTTGTTTCAAACATTTTAGCGTTTTCATCAGTGAATTTTCAGATTTTGAAATGGATGTGTTCACATCGTGTATAAGTACAAATCTAACTATTTGGTGTGCGCTATCCATACTATCCTAGTACTGAAAAAAATATATGGAAAATCGAATTCAAATCAAAACCAGCTGAACGTAGTTCTCCTGGATATGTTTATGTGATATATTTTTTAGGTTTTTAATTTACACTTTGTATAGCCTAGGAAATGTTTTCAAATTATTCATTTTAGAACAAATGTATTTATTGCTACCATATTTTGTGGTTATCAATTTTTGTAAATGACGACATTAGATTTTTTATGCAAACTTTTTCCTTGTGTATAGTTGTGGAATAAAAAGTTTTATTGGTATACAAACATTTTTTAATCAAAATATCGGACAAATGACTTTGGTTTGCATAAAATCTGTTTTTAGTAATTTGGATTCAAGGGCTTGAAAGGTTCTTTCATGAAGTTGGTTATTTTAGAATATTACCAAAAACAGTGCCAACTTTTCTCATTTCCCTTTCTGTCCCTACGCCACCAAAACCCCCTTCTTTAGAAATGAAAAAGTTTCAAAATTTGCAAGTTGAAAGTGTTTTTTTTTTCTTTTCATCAGACAGAATATCTTGACTGACGTATTTAGGGTTCAATTGTCATCAACCCTTCAATCATTCAATGCTTTTCTTCAAGTCCCCCAACTTCGAACTGTTTGATATTATTAGAATGAAATTTGAAGGCATAATATGTAATCACGTCGTGCATTTTTGACATAGTGGTGACTGCTGAAAATGACATCTGGGTGCCATTTTGGAAAAAAATAATAAAAGGCCTTGGGTGTTACTTTTTGAAACGGCTTTTTGAAACGGCTCGCACTACTGATTTGACGACAACTCCACGCACTATGCGATTATCTCTTCAACCCTCGAATCAACCTGAGCTGTTTAACTTTTCAATCAACTGATTGCAAGGTTTTTTCACCTTCATAACAACCTAGAAGTTTGAAGTGGCTGTCACCATCTAATACTCTTTCTAATCCCATAAAAAGTCAGTATTTTGTTCTCAAGATGGCGCCCACTTGTCATTTTTAGCGATCATAGTATGCAGAAATGCGGAACGTGCAAATGTTTTGGAAACACAGTTCGTTCTGATCTATTAGACGATTTATGATTCAGATCGGAGAGACATTGAAGAAAAGCACCGTACTCAATTGGATTTTGTCGCCGATTCTTGTTTAATGGTTCCCATGCATGCGCGATACACTCACGACGGTAAATTCTTGCGCATCCGGCAGTGATGTCAGCGGCTGACAAACAAGAGATCACTGGTAGTAGTGTCAAAGTTTACTTGATAAGTAGAAGTTGCTTCCCTCCTCGTCGGCACTTTGAAGCGTGGTTTCTCAGAGCTATCTAGATTAGTCATGAAACCCCCAGGGGAAATAAGGGTAAAAGCACAAATATTGGTTTAGTGTTAGTGGAGGTTCTTGGTTTCTTATTTCATGTGCCGTACATGGTAGAAAGAAACAAGGTATGCCAGCGCGCATCTCATTGTGAAGTCATTCGCGGCAAAGATACAGTGTAACCATATTGGCGATTCATCACAAATAGGCTACTTTTAGAAACAATAATTCACGACAAAATTTAAAGAAAAATCGCTAAGCGGTTCTTGAATTACTTACTTTGATTTGCTATATTTATTTTGCCTAAAATCAAACATAATTCAGTAATTTACCCTTATTTTGAAAACGTTCAATTGCGAGGTGTACATACAGTATTTTTGCAAGTTGGCAACGTGGACTGGACGTCTTGTCATGTGTCAATTCTTGGCATGAGGAACGAGTCTACACAGAGTCAATCCAATAATGTTGATTTGAAATTTGAGTAATTTGGATATTTTCAAACGAATAATTCGTCTTATCTCTTATTGCTACGTTCGTAACTTTGTTACCTAGTCAGTTAAATCTGGTTTTTGATTGCTTGATATCAAACTTAAAAAAAGATGGGAAATAAACTTGGGGCCGATTCTACAAACCAAGTATATTCTTGGAATAAGCAATACTATATTAAGTAAACTTTGGTAGTGTTGTTGAATCATGCCTTTCGTGAAAGACAATTTCTGACGCGAAGCACCAAAGAACATGACAGTTGAAGTGCTTCTATTTACTTAGACGTGAACGTGGTGAATGACATCTGGGCGAGTGCACTTCGTTTTTTCTCACGTTTGCGTTTACGGACATACGTAACTCTTGCGTGTCTTCATGTAATGCACATTATCCTTTATACTTAATCAGAGGTTTGCCGATCAAGTATACGATCTTGGATCATCTCTCAAGTCTCAACAAATAAATTTTGAACGTTACACGTCATACTTTTATTTGTTCTCAAAATTCAATAACCAAATTGACACAGAAATCACTTTTTTTCTACTTACACAGGTCGAAACATTATATGTTAGTACAACAAATTAGGTCAAGTCAACAATTTTTTGGGTCATTACGAAGACGTTGATTTTACCGTGTTAGGTAAACGTTCACGCCTTGGCTCAACTTCAACTGTCTGATGAGTTCGAATTGCATGCGTCGATGTTATGTGAACAGTCAACCACCTACGTCATGCGCGAAAGGAATGAAATTTTGACGATTGAAGAACATACCGTTAAGTGTATCGTTTGCATGTAAATGTTTGATTATCAATACATTTTTTGTTGGCTTTGTTAACCTCAATTTTTCTTATTAGCCCTCATTGTTACCTTTATTCTTTTGTTCAATGATTATGTCTCTGTTTTAAATCAAAATCAAAAATTTACTTGTTTTTTAACATTTTTACGAGCATTTTTAGTTGAGCAAACTTTTTTGTCGAAATGTCTTATCTTTTGTCAAATCAAATATTATTCAATATGTTTTTGAGGCTATTTTCCTCAAATTTCATTAATTTTGCAAAGAACAATTTTATTTTGTTTTTTTATCTTTTTTCAAATTAATTTATTCAAGTCAAGTTAGTTTTTTTCCTCAACTTTGTGACCGTTAATATTTCATGGAACTTATCTATTAATTTTTCGTTATTTTTTTCTGATTATCTGATTTGTTTACCATGTTTTTCCATTTTTTTTTAAACAACGAATTTTTATTGTTTTATTCTTGTTTCTTGAATTTTGTTTTTTTTAAATTGACTTTTCTTAAATAAACTTCTCTTAAATTGATTTTTTTAAAGTATTTTATTGAACTTAAAAATTGTTTGTGTTATTATTTTCACATGTCATTATTTCCTCAATGTCAGAAACAATTATTATGTTAGCTTTCATAAACAGACCTGATAATTTTTCCGTTTCAAATTTCTGAAAATCAATTTTTTTTTGTAATATTTAACATCTTTGTCAATAATGTACGTACTTATTTTCACATTTAGACGTTTAAATTCGAAAGTTTCATCTCATATTATCCATTTATAAAAAAAAAACGCACACTTCCACACAAATCCACTATTAATTTCATCGAATCTCTATTTGAAAATCCCGCTCATTTTACCAAGCTATGGCGCAGTTTTCATGCGTAATATTCTAGAAGCAACCAACCTAACAGTTTGAATTTCGCGGCAGGATATGATGTCAAACGAACGTACTTGGATCATTTATATGAATTTTCTTCGGCAAACCAAAGTCGCATCTTTACCATGAATCCCGAAAGCCCGGACCTGTAATTGGAAGCCGGAATTCCATTGGTGTAACGGGTATCATATTTTGTGACGTGCCGTTGCGCACTTTGAAACACGCAAAACGTTTCGCCGTGCCGTGCTGTCGTATCCTCGTCCTCGTTCTATGAGAAATTAAACATGGCCGTGCAACGTTCTGAGCTGGCTGTGCAGTGACAAAAGTAATGTGCACCAATGGCGTAACCTTAACCCTTTTTTTGTTGTGAAAAGTGATAATCTAACCTTAAAAGTGTCTTTCGCCTATTTAATTCTACAGAGCTACCGCGAATAGGACGTTTAATGCGAAATTTGGTTACTTAATTTCATTGTCCGACTCGCAGAACAAAATGGCGTAGAAATTTTCTTCCGAAGAACTTTTCACGATTTGGCCACTTGGTACTCGATTATCTGATCTAGTACCAACTTCTTTTTACTACCTACACTCCAAGGGATGATATTCGTTTGTTAATTATCCGGTTTCAACTGAATTTACCTCGATTTACACTTGGAATTTCGTTTAAAACAGGCGCCCAATATGACCGAGGTAAGTTTTTCTTAAATAAATTAATAATAACGTTGAATTGTCCACTTTTCTTGCTTTACAATGCCTTTGCAGTGTGTCCTGATTAACGTGTCGTATTTAATACAAGGGCGTGGCCCTGGGAACCAGTAACATATTCTTTTAATTTGCCTAGTGTTTTATTGTTTACAAGTGGTTTCACCCCAATTTTCCTATGAAGGGAAGAGTGTTCCACTGGTTTTTTTGCTCACGTGGATTCTTCAGTGTTTTCTCCACCCCCTAGGCTAAAAATTTTTAATTTTGAAGATGGACCCTTTTGAGCAAATTGAGCTTGAAATTAGGCTTTACAATCCCCACTAGATGCTTTGAAACTTCTTCATACCCCAAGATACATTTGGGAATATTTCTGGCAAATATCTATGACGATGGTGTTATGTAACTTGTACTTTATCCTTCTCGAATAACTTGTTGGGATTTTAATACATTTTTGTTTAACAAGGGGGTGATAAGTGTTCAGATTTATTCCGGTAACGCTTTGCATAATGTGTGTACTTTTTGTATCACTAAACTTGTGTTAAAGAATAGTTTTGTGGCTTAAACCTCACCCAGTTGAGGGATTTGGCCAGTTTTTGATTATTTATGATCGGGGGTCTTGTATGGGCTAATGACCTTATTATACGTCATAATTATTACTCATGTACCTAGTGGACAATTCCATCGTCTTCAATGTTGCTTCTCATATTTTATTCTAAGGGACGCAGATAATTTTATTTCACAAAATCCGTAAATTTGAGCGTTGACTTGATCACGAGTTATTGAAAAAATTTAAGAATAAAAATATAACGATGGTTGTTTTCTTTCGGAGATTTAGATTTTGTTTTTTATAGAGTGGGGATGAGTCTGATAAATCAGGATCAGGCTCAGAAAGTGGATCTTCTTCAGAGAGTCAACATAATTCTGGTTCTGATAGGTAAGTTTTTGATTAGTGTTGGAATTGGTTAATAAAATTGAGTAAACGGGAACTACGTTGATTTCTACACTACAAGATTTTTGACGGTGTTGGTTTAATATTACATGGTTCACGTCAGGAATTTATGGTTGTTTGTTTTTTAACACGAGTTGGTGTCTTGGAATCAATATAAGGTTTTCGTGATGAAGCCGAAAACTGTGAGCATATATGGGTAAGTAAGTATAGAATGGGTGATTCATACGTTAAGAAGGCAACATTATTGATTGGTTTTAAAGACGGAACCAATACCTACAAATCACCGAATACCTATTAACATTAACTAAAATGTTTTCTTTCTGTTGATGAACAAATTACGATTATAATGATGCACAGGTTAGTAGAAATCAAAAGACAAAACGGATAAACGAGGTAGGTTGGAGGCAGCAGCAGATAAATTGAGAAATAGAGGTTAAAAGATGGAGAGGCAGACTCAAAATAGTTGATCATATGGTTGTGCTCGAGTGCTTGATAAAGTCTGCAAAGTTTATCAAAACAATATGATCAATTTTTTTTTCATCTTCACAATTTTGTACCTATGGGGCAAAAAATATTCGACCACAGATTCTGGTGAAATTTTGTATACCAAGCCAATTTTCAATGATTTTCTCTTGCCTAGGTTCATATGATGGATTGATTTCTATTTTCAAGAAATTAAATAAATAAATAAAAATTTAGCTTGAATTGAAGTTTTTCACAAAAACACTATCTGAAACTCAATTGAGAATAAATATGGAATACATTCACTTTTCGTTTGCAACAATTTTGTATGAAAGTGAACCGGGTTCTTATTTGGAACATTCCACATGTTCGTAATTCAAATTAGAATTTAATTGATAAATCAATATTTCATATCAAAAACTAATCGCTTTCAAAAATGTTTCCATTCACCTTGAACTGGAAGGACTGTCAAATGTTGTGCCATCAATATGGTTTTCTTGGTTTCAATTTTTCATTCATAAGTTGGCCGATAAAAATTGCACATTGATAACCGGATACGATTTTATCGACTAGAGACAAGAGAATAATTTGTATGCATAAAAATCGGGATTTATCTACAAGTCAAAACTGGGAAAGATGTGGCAACATTTTGTCAGGCATTTTGCCTTGTTTTAAACAAAAATGGAAATTCATTTTTTTTTGTGTGATTTTTGATAAAAATGCCTTTTGCATCATTCGAAAGAGTTGCATAAATTATGAACTTCTTCAAAATTACGCTTGGCTCAAATGACCAATTTTGAAGAAATAATCATGAAAAAATTATAATTTTTATGTTCAAACTTCAATGGTAACTTGAATGGGAACCTTGAAACAAACGGTAGACTCGTTGGTTTCAAGATTTGTTTAATTGTTGGGTGATTTTTGGAAAGAATGGGGTTTTTCCTTATAATCTGCCACTGGCTTAGAGCCGTTTTTCTAGGAGTTATAAAAAATTGTAAATACAAGAAATGTATGTTTTTGGTTAAGTTTTTATATCCCGGAACAGGGTTGCAAAAACTCACGTTCTTTTTTTAAGTAATAAGAAATCAGATTTTTTCGATTAAATCGTGATTTTCTTTAATCTTAATCACGATACTGATTCTTTTTTTTTTAAATATGGCAATAATAAACCAAAATCACTTATTTTCTTTTTTTTTCAATATTTTTATCTAACAGCACAATGTAAGGGAGAACTTTCCTCTCTTGAAAAATTCTACTGGTATAAGTGGTTATGCTATTTTAAATATTTATATTTTTCATCTTATTAAACGATTCTTTTCTAGCATAACCAATATTAACCATAACCACTCAAGAATGCTGGCAAAATTTTTTGAGAGAAGAAAAAACTTCCCTTTACACTGCGTTATAATAAGATTAAAACATCTGGATAATCAGAAAGTCAATTCCATAAAAAATTAAAAGATTACTATTTACATAATAATGACGTCACTTTTATAAGTTTTACTCAAGCTAATTTATAAATTAGATAATAACGAGGATAATAATACCACATATTTTTTTTTGTAATTCATTTTTTTTTTGCTCCCGCTGGCCGTATTACCCCATAAAACCTACATAATAACAACACATATTTTTTAATTTTTTTTCAATTTACTTATGTATTTTCTCTATTTTTTTTTCTTTCCTCGCGCTGATCGTGTACCCCATAGAACCTAAATATTACCAAGCGAGTTACCAACACAGACTTTTTTATTTTTCTATTTTTTCATTTTTTTTTCCTCTAAACCATCTTTGGGTCTCGCTTTGAGTCAATGCTTTGAGTAGAGGATTAAAACTGTGCAAATTATCAGATAATTCTGGGCTACGGTTCAAAAGCCTTAGCGTTAGAAACACACAGACTTTCACATTTATTGTATACTTATAAGAAGATTAATGATAACATTGGTAACACAGATTTTTTCAATTCCTTTCAAATTAATTTTTTTCATGTTTTATTTTTTTTTCTGCCGCTGGCCATATACCCCATAGAACCTACATAATAACAACACATTTTTTTTCAATCTACTTACCTGTGTTTTTTTTTCTCATTTTTTTTTCTCCCGCTGGTCGTATACCCCATAGAACCTACATATTATTACCAACAGAGACTTATTTTTTTAAATTTTTCTCATTTTTTCAATTTTTCATTTTTTTTCTATTTCTTTATTTTTCAATTTTTTTCCAAAATCATCTTTGGGTAGAGGCTAATGACTGTGCAAATTTTCAGATAATTCTGTGCTACGGTTCAAAAGCCTTAGGGAAAGAAACATACAGACTTTCACATTTATATATAAGATAAAATTTCCGATTAATTACAGCCGGTCGCTATGCTAACAAAAAACGAAATTTCATGGTCCTTCTCCCGCTGGTCGTATACCCCATAGAACCTACATATTATTACCAACAAAGACTTTTAATTTTTTAAATTTTTTCATTTTTTAGATTTTTCATTTTTTTTTTATTTCTTCATTTTTCAATTTTTTTCCAAAATCATCTTTGGGTAGAGGCTAATGACTGTGCAAATTTTCAGATAATTCTGTGCTACGGTTCAAAAGCCTTAGGGAAAGAAACATACAGACTTTCACATTCATATATAAGATAAAATTTCCGATTAATTACAGCCGGTCGCTATGCTAACAAAAAACGAAATTTCATGGTCCAAGACTGGGTACCAAAACTAATTAGAATCAATCTACACGTTTTTGAAAAATTTAGGAAAAACCCTGTCGACCTATTTTGACGACAGCATTCTGCCATCTAACGTGGTACAAGTATTTCCCGAACTCCCTGTATAATTTGATTCAAATCACTATTCAAATTGAAAAAAAATTCAGTTGATTTAAATCACGATTAAAATCGTCACAACCCTGTTCCGATGTCAAAAAAAGCCAATGAATTTTGGAAATGTCAACATTTTGAAATCTATTGCCTACTTTTTTTTAACAGGAATGCCCCTAATATTTTGATATAAAAAGACATAAGATCTTTTTTTGTGATATTAATAATAAATTGATGTTTGATTAAGCCGTTTTTGCGGTCTCATCATTGAGTTAAAAGTTAAATTTTCTACCATTAAAATTACCAAGCCACCATACTTATGTTTCCATGATTTATCGTTATATGTGATTTTAATGGTAGAAAATGAAACTTTGAACTGAAATAGCGCAAAAAAGGCGGTACCAAATATCAACTTCGTATTTTTGAAATCACAATAAGAAAAAGATCTTTCGTTTCGTATAAAAATATGAGGGTGGGAATTCCATTAAAAAAAAAAAAATAAATGTTGACATTCCCAATATTCGTTTTTTTTTACATCGGATCATGAAAATCTTAACAGAATCATACAAGTTTTGTATTGATAATTTTTTTATAACTTCTAAAATAACGGTTAAATGCTTGGTTGAAAGGGAGTGGCAAATTGTCAGAAAAATCCCTTTACATAATTTCTGCCCCTCTTTCGAAACATGCAAGCCATTGTTACGAGCATTTTTATCAAAAATCACACAGGAAAAAGTTGCTTTTCGCAAAAATCGAACGCGTTAACTCACAATTGTATTGAAGCTTTGGCATCAAACTTATAGATATTTAAATACAAAATTATCTGATCAGAGTTGTCATACCGGCGTATCACATCATTTCCGAGAAGACTCATGAAGAACATCCATACGTAATATGATAATTATTGTTGTCAAGGTGGTTGTCATCGCTGCTCATCATTGATACAGTTATTATTATTAATGCTAACCACAAGTGATGAAATTAAATTTTCCAGAATTCTAAGATATTCGAAACACAAACATAGCGATACAATAAAAAGCAAAATGGGTAGAGACAAGCAAGCAATGGAGATACATTGTGTCCACTTTACTTCAAGGGATTTTTTTTCCAAACATCTAGGTCTTACCATCGCATAGTCGAAATACAGCGGCTACGGCATTTGTTGATAATTCACAAAATATCAGGGGCTGTTGCACTGTTACTACACTAGACATAGACTCATACAGGACACAGACACTGTTGAGATGCTTTATTCAACCGAAAAAAAGCCAGGACTATTTTCTTTTTCTACGACCGGCTCTAGATGACCATTGATCAGTTTTGTTTATGGATAAATAACTATTATTAACTATCGAATTTCGATAATCGATATCGAACCAGATATTCATAGAAATAACACTATTTCTATGCAGATATTAGATATCTCTGATCGAACTGAACTGAAGTTAGTTGACTACTAACTGTCAAAATAGTAGGCTTACTAAACTGAACTCAGGCCAGATTGCAAATTACCACTATAAACTAGGACAAATAAAAGATTATGATCTTGAGTAGATGGAGTGTTTCTGCAATTATTATTGAAACTATTGAATAGTTTCTTTACAATCTTAACAGGCTTCCGGGATTAAATTTTTAAAGGTAATGTTTCTTCTCCTATAATTTCGGCAATAGTCATATCATATCGTCGTCGTCACATGTCTCATCTTCTTATGATAACTCATCATGTCCGTTATGATAATAAATGAGGCCCTTGTTATTATTTTCTCTATGGATAGGGCACAATAAAACACGAGGCACGTTCAAGTATTCAGAATAGTCGGGAGGAACGGACCAAATTTCAGGAGTGTATTATACACGTGAAAACAATATAAAAAACCCTTATGTTTTTATCCGATATTCATATTGTTTTCAAGTTACAGCGTGATACCACATAAATAAAATACGTTCAATTACTGCCACAATACACAGACACATTGTCAAGATAACATAGATGTCAAATAATGTAAAGTCTTGAGCCTTGAGCTCTAATTACGTGAAAATTTTGATAAATTTGAAGGAGAAAAAAAAATGATATTGAAAACAAATGAATATCGAAGTAAAACCTTTTAGGTTTTTACATTGTGTTCGCGTGTATCACTTGGTGTATCATATACTCCTGAAATTTGGTCCGTTCCTTCCGACTCACCCTGTATTCAGACCACAGGACCCCCATTCACTATCTCGAGAAAAAATTCTCTTGATAGGTCTTTCGTTCGCGAATATATCCTTAGAACATTAACCACAGCTTATTCAGCCTCCTCATCAAAAGTTCGTCGTCGTCCATTTCACAAAAATAAAAAAGATCAGTCTAGGTACAAAATTACTTCAAAACTCACTTCATAACAATCACAACTCAACATCTTTGATACTACTCAATAAGGTCAATAAGTTCCATTTATTATTTTTAGGTTAATTAGCCAAAGCCAAAGTGCCCATGTTTATTCTCACAAAAATCAGAAATCTCTTGGTTTGACCCGGTAGCATACATCTTTCGCAAAAGAGAATATGGTTTTTCTTTTCTCTTGGCCTTGGAAAATACGGCTTTTGTCATCATATGAGAGAATCACTCAATCGCATGCGCAATGAAGCTGAATTTCAGGAGAATTTCCGTTCACGACTATTCCTCTACTTAGTGAATAGGGGTCCAGGACTGGAGAAGGACTGAACCGGAATAACAAGGACGTCAAAAAATGTCATCATAAGCCCTCTATCAAACTAAAGAAGTTAGGAGAAGTACATACGTCACAAGTATGCCTAGCAAGTAATGATAATAACATGGGTTTAATTCAAAACGTTATCTGATCTTATTAAAATATCTTATATTTCTGATTTTATTGCGTTAATGTCAAAAATATGGAAGCATTCGTTAAACTCATAAGTAGTCTCCATCGGGTTGGCAAGAGACAGAAGTAGTCTAGTCTAGTATTTGGTTGTACTTTGATTAATCTTATTTTTAATATAATGAAAAAAAAAGTAGGTGTCTTTGATAAATCAATTTATTATCTCATGAATAAATGAAAATCCCAGAATAAACCAGTTTTCGAGGCATATTTTACATGGGGATGCCGGGGCATTGAGGCAAAAACTTACCACGTATTAACCAAAAACGCAAAAATCTGCCGTTCTGATTGGTCCGCGACTATAAAGAGGTACGTTTTGTCTAGAGAGGTGTGAACGCGGGTACGTATTCTCCTCACATTACAGATGACGTATTTCGAATTGATGCAAGATGACAGAAAATGAAGTGGAAATCATTTTGAAAATTGACTGCGGCGCTAATCTCATTTCTGAAATTGAGAAAACACCCCTCCAAGGAGAATTTCTCACTGCGCCACTGAATTCAAACACCGGGCAGGAGTTCTTTCACTATTTTTCATTATTGAAGATTCCACTACAGGAAAGCGATATATCGTTCTGGCTTTAGGGAATAAAGCAATTCTTACGATCTTATGCTCCCCTTTCACAAAATAAAAGCATGGAGAAAACTTTGAACGCTGCGATGAACTGTTCTTCATTTGACAACCCTGCATAAGATTGTTTGCCAAATGATTCACAGGAGCAAAATACAAAGTCTGTTGGCGATAAATTCCAACAACTTTTAGACACAATGAAAACCAATCACAAACAATTTGATTCCTCGAAAGAAATCATCGATACATGTTTATTTGAAGTTAAATGTTAGAACTCGAAACAATTGGGATAATTTTCAGCAATTGTGAAGATCGTATTCCTGTTCGGAAACACCATGGATTAGCCATTCGTGTGCAATGTGCAATCCACTGCGATAGCCAGAAAAGAATGCTAACTGTTCTTCCAGCTTCTAATGATGTCATTAGAATAATAAAAAAAAAACATAATTTGGCAAATAACGAGGATTACATTATACCTCAAGCCAAAGAGCATGGTTCTGGGCATTTAAGCACTAAATTATTTCTCAATATACATATATATATATTTTTTCAATTCATTTTTCATCATGATTCTCAATAAATTACTTTACTTACCATTCATTTTGTGTTTTTCTAATTAAAATGGCATTCTTGTTCTTTTTTTCCTGGGTTTGTATGAAGGAATATTTCATAATTATTGACGTCACATCCAAACAGCCGGTTGTTTCGCTTTATAAAATGTCAACAAATTTATGATTTCTCGTTTCAACGAGCAACCATCATCAATCCTTTTTTTTTAATAGTCAAATTTCGTTCTACGCTCGTTACACTCTGATTTTAATTCTTATTCGATGACTTATCAAAATGAACATTTTTACAAAATAAAAATGAAATTTGCTACTTTTTCTTCAGCTAGTTTAACTGTAACGTTCTGTTGTTAAAACGTTTCTTTACTCTGCCACTAGAAGGCAGGGTAGAGAAACCGTCCTATCCTATAAAAATTGTTACCTAGTTTGACACTGACTCTATTTTTTGGAGCCAAAATGTCATCAAATCACTCACATTGTACAGTGTCCTCTTTTTTTCTCTTATCTCTAAGAGTTTTGAACTTTTCCAAATTTCTGGTCAAGCGCCGGCGCTGTCTAGAGGCAGAGTAGGGAATTATTTTTTCAATAGAACGTTACAGATAAGCAAGCTGAAACTTTGTATGTTTTATTTTGATTTATGAGACATATTCGGAATATACCCATTATTTTATAACATACAATCACCTCCTCAAAGTAATTTATAATAATTGAAGAAGGTATTTCCTACAACTGAGGAGTGACTTATCAAAAGCATTATGTCACCCAAAACTAAATCCCCAATAATGACCAAAAACCCTTTACGACTAAAAACAAAGTGGTTTAGCAAAATGTGTGTATAGAATCGTTGTATATACATGCATGGACATGGAAAATAGTCTCATTCAAATCAAAAGTACCTCAAGTTTCTATAAAAAGACTGAAAAGTCCTGGACAAAATGCGTTTTGCTGCATCATATTGTGCACCGAAATTTTCAATATTTTGAAAAATTATGGATAGTATCACCATTTATACTCACGAATGAGGTGAAAATAAACTGACTAGGGGTTCCAAATGAAAAAAATAAACAAAAAAATAGAAATTATGTCAATATTAATAAAAGTCTGTAAAAAAAAATCTCTAAAATATTGATTAATTGATGTAATAAAACTAAAAAAACACCTGTTTTCGGAATTCGATCAGCGCCGCCAAGCCTTTTGATGTGACTGGTCGATTTTGTATTCGAATTACTATGGGATCAAAGTTGATTTGCTGCATTCTGTGGATTGGTACGTATATATTGTGTCTTCATGATAGCAAAACCACATCAAAATCACAAAATTTTGTTAAGTCACTCCTCAAGTGGTACAGCAAGATGTTGTATACTTTATTTGGTTTTGTGTTTATTACTATTCATAGGTTTTTAGTAACATTGACCGGCGATTCTACGGGCGGGGTGGTAAAGGGTATAATCACCCCCCTTATATACACAGAAAACTTATTTGTATTATCTCTATTTCTTTGGGACGAAAAACAGAACAGCCATATCAGGAACAAAATCAACTGAACACTATTGAATCTGAAGCTAAGAGTCTTTATTCATTTTTGCTTTCCGAAAATTACGAGGTTTGATAAAATGGCGAATGTGCAGTCGAAATTAAATTTTTCGACAACTCACTTATATCTTGTGAGTTGTCGAAAAATTTCTTCCCCCGACATTTTACTCCAGAACCGCCGTTGCTGTCTCAGATTTTTCTGTTCAACATTCTTCATAGTGATATTCCCACAAATTATCAAACTCAAATCATTTTTTCATTCTCATTGATGCACTATGATTCTTTAAAATTTCATTTAGTCTTCTTCAACTATAGTTTTGACGTGCTGTTCTTCATGTCCTTTGATCTTTTTTTTTTAAATAGGCGAAGCCTTTCTTACTTCCCCATTCTTAGCAGAACTCTCTTAAAAGATCTAATTAAAACATAATAAAACCATAATGTCACCAGACAGAAAGCTGGTGGTAATCCGAGAAAACAGTAGAATAAAATCATTTTCCAGTTGAGAATGATGTTTTAACAGAGGTTGGGATCAATCTGTAATAATTATTATATTGAATTAAGTATGAGGAATGTTGACGAATAACGAAGAAACTTATCTATTTATTTGTAAAGGATATCAGACTTGGAACATTGAAAGACTAGAACCAGCATCCTGACAAACTGAGGGCAAATTGTTCGAGTTCTTTTCTGAGTACAAATCTTAAAACGACTTTTGTAACGAATATGGTGACTTAATCTATAATATTAAGATCCTACGATTTCAAACTAGTGTAGATAACGAAGAAGATTGATACAATATGGCAACCCCAACGTCCTAGTTTTAGCTTCGTTTACGTTTGTTGATTGCCTTGACACCGGTCTGTTAGGTTATGTTATGATAAACGATGACTACTTACTTTGTGAAAAGAACGATTTGAATTGCCCGTTTTTTGCGATGTTCTGAAAACTGCACACGTTCTATCTAACCATTTTTGACACTTACAGCTTACAGAGTCACTACTAACACAAAAAATTCCATTGGGTGAAATATCCAGACAATCAACGATCAACCGCATCAAACCATCCTCCATATTTGCTGACGCTTTGGCGTTTTCACTACGGCTTTGCGACATTGCCGGACTGTAATTTTCGGGGCGATTCCAGTCAAATTCTCTTCAAAAATAATTTCTTATGTTGAAAAAAATATCAGATACACTTTCGAATTAATACTAAAGATTCTTACTTCCTATTTTATAATTTGAAAAAAAAAAATACCGTTGAAGCCGATGATATTATATTACTTAGTTAACAAATAGAAACTTCTTATGGAAATGTGTGTACATTTGGCAGGCAGTATAAAAAGCAGAATACTTATTAACTTTTATAGAGATGGGAGAGGGATTGTTGATTATGATGATTTGAGATCCCGGAATAAAAAGCTTGGAAATAATACTAAAGACATGATCTTGAAAAAAAAAAACTCTTCAAGATTTATGTTTATCTCGAAATTAAAAAGAATGTGAAGAGCGAAACTATTCTTCAGATGCCAAAAATCCTCTTCAGAGTATGCGGAAGTGAATTAAGGACGTGAACATAACAAATATTTTTGAGACGTTCAAACTTTTCAAAAAAGTAACGTAGTTTTTAGCATTTTTAAATACATATTTTCGAGAGTTGCTGATGAAATCCGAATCTGTTTATGTAGCGCTCTATTTATGAACTTATTTATAATGATCATATACATTAGTTGATTCTGAAACACATGAAATGACACTGAAAATAATAAATTATTCCAGCGGATCTTCATCAAGTTCAGGCTCAGGATCTGAGAGTGGTGCAGAAAATGCATCCGAAAACGACAATTCCAAAAATGACGAAGACAGTCATCTCCCTTCACAATCTACCGTGAGTAGTCCAGGTCCATCAGAACAACACCAAAAGTCTGACTCATCGAAAGATGGTAATTCGGACGATGATGATGATTTTGATGATCCCGGCATCAGAAGATCAGGTAGATCACGACGGGAAGTAGAGAAACCAGAAATTGATAACAGTTTGAAAAAGAAGGACGAATGGAAGTATAACGATGCAAGTTCATCATCAGATTCGGATGATGAAAGAGAACGGCCTCCACCAAGTAAAAGGGTGGGGGCTAGAGCAAGAGCAACAGTTCAGAAAAAGAAGCCCTCTCGAAAAAGAAATAGATATAGTTCTGAAGAATCCACAGATGGTTACTCAGACGAAGATAAACGTCGTCTTTTAGCGAGGCGAAATGCGGCATCTGTTAGTTATAAAGAAGATAGTGAAGAGAAAACTGATTCTGATGATCTATTGGATGTAGATCAAGCTGAACCTGTTGAAACTGTGATAGAAGATAAATGTGAAACTATTGAGAAAGTATTAGGACAAAGACGGGGTAAAAAAGGAGGTAGGTTATATCACGCAGCAAGACTATTATTGATCGTGGAACATGAACCAATTTACGTTTAGCAACTGGAAATATTACCACGTGCTACTATGTCGAAGAACATGGTGATCCAAATGAAGGGACCGATCCACTTGATTTGGAAAATACAGAAGACCAGTACCTCATCAAATGGAAGGATTGGGCTCATATTCATAATACGTGGGAATCCGATCAATCTTTGAGGGAGCAGAAAGTCAAAGGAATGAAAAAGCTAGAAAATTATATCAAGAAAGAAGTAGAAATACAACAGTGGATGAAATACTCAACTCCTGAGGATGTTGAGTATTATGCATGTCAGTTGGAATTAACTCAAGAACTACTGAAAAGCTATAATAGAGTCGAGAGAATAATTGGTAAGTTTGTTAAAGAATATCGTTATTTGTGAATACAACTATGTTTTTGTTTCTAGCCAAATTCAATAAACCAGACGATGCAGGTACAGATTACTATGTAAAATGGGAAAGTTTACCATATGCGGATTCTACGTGGGAAGACTCAGTGTTAATTCAAAGGAAATGGCCAGAAAAAATTGCAGAGTTTCATGAAAGAGAACAATCCACAAAAACACCTACAAAACACTGCCGAGTTCTCAAATATCGGCCCAAATTCCACGAAGTAAAGGAACAGCCTGAATACATGATGGGCAAAGAAAAGGTTCTCTCCGTTACAGCTAACATAGTCTCCAGTTCTTTAAATTATTTTTGTAGAACCTTATATTGAGAGATTATCAACTCCATGGCTTAAACTGGATGATTCATTCTTGGTCGAAAGATAATTCCGTTATTTTAGCTGATGAGATGGGCCTGGGTAAAACCATTCAGGTAATAAAGATTTCATTGTTTAAATTACCTTGTTTTTAGAATCCTTACTAAATTCTAATTTTTGTCCAGACTATTTGCTTTCTGTATTCCCTATTCCACTCATATCAACTCCATGGGCCATTCTTGTGCGTAGTTCCTCTATCAACAATGACGTCATGGCAACGAGAATTCAGCCAGTGGGCACCAGAACTGAACATTGTCACGTATCTTGGCGATGTTCAATCAAGAGAAATCGTGAGTTATTCTATATATGTACTCGCCTTCAAAATAAAATTGAGTGTTTTTTAGATTCGTCAATACGAATGGTGCTATGAAGGTTCCAAGCGCCTTAAATTCAACGCGATATTAACGACGTATGAAATTGTTTTAAAAGATAAAGCTTTTCTTGGTAGCTTAAGTTGGGCTGCTTTGTTGGTTGATGAAGCGCACAGACTGAAGAATGACGATTCTTTGCTGTACAAGGCTCTTATGGAATTTGACACTAATCACAGGCTACTTATCACTGGTACGCCTCTACAGAACAGTTTGAAGGAGTTGTGGGCTCTTCTTCATTTCATTATGCCTAGCAAGTGAGTCAATCGTTTGTATTCAATTCGGTTATTGTTAGAGTTGGGCATGATCAATTGGCCAACACATATTTGACCGGTCAAAATATCTAAAAAAAATATTTACCGAGTCTGATATTTTTTTATTTATTTTAGGTGTTCATGTCTTTATGTTTTCCATGTTTATGTAAAAACAAACGTTTTTTATTTCTACAGGATGTTCCCGCTTAACTAGAGAAGTAGTTTGAGATGTGACGCCGATGAAATAAAAGTTTGTGTGTTGTATTCTGGTAACAAAAAAATGGTACGACACTGTTCTTAGACAGATTTTTTTTCCATAATACTCGTTCAATTTTCAATGAAAAGGCTTCTAGAAGTTTTTCTCTGCGACAAAAAAACCGTTCTCAAAACTGAAAATGTTTGGTAGTGAACATTTTGAAGGACAGTATAAGTATAATTTTTATTTTTTTACTTGGAAATCGCGCGTTGGAGAGACAAAACTCAAGAGACTTATCCTTGAAAATGAGTAATTCGAAAAAAAAAAAATCTTCATCAATACATAATATACATGTTGTCCGGGGAAATAACCTTCGTATAATCTGAGGGGTGGTTCTACTTTTTCGCTGGGTAGACATACGGATCAGCGCATACATAAAAAACTCGGATTACAAGATACACCATTAATTGGAGGTTCGGATTAACGAGGCTCTACTGTATAGTGTTCAAAAGTTCAATTTCTATTTTTCTTTTATTCAAATAAATTCCATAATAGTTCTGATAATTTAACAATAATCGGTATACATACAGTCTGGTCAATTTATCTTGTCCACATTTTAATCCTGTGTAGGTTCTTCTTATTTTTCATCTTATCGGGGTGAACCAAAGAATATGTTGTAGGGCTTTCTGATTTTTTTTTTTATTTTGATATCGAAACAAATGATATACGGGGATTTAAAAAAGTTATTCACCTTACCTACTTTTTCCCAACAGTCGAGTTATACCTCATTTTGAAGGTCTTTTCATCCTTTTTACACAATCAAAGTCTTAGGTCGCTGTCTCGTTTCAATTTTTCAATTTTGGGCCAGTCTTATTTTTAAAAATGGCGCCCAATTGACGTTTTGACATTCTCAGCTGATACTACTGTGTTGAGGAATGCAGAACGTGCTCATATATTTTGTTTTGTTAGTTAAATCAAGGACACGAACTTTCACATAGATATTTATAATTGTCGTTTCAATTAAAGTAAATATAAGTAAAAATAAAAGTAAAATATAAGTACGTTTTGCATTTCACACAAAATGTCAAAACGTCAATTGGGCGCCATTTTGAAAAATAATACTGGCCCAAAATTGAGAAATTGGAACGAGACAGCGACTTCAAACTTTCAGGGTGTAATAAGGAAGAAGAGACATTTGAAATGAGGTATAACTCGACCCCCTTTTCCATTTGAAAAAAAAGTAGGTTAGGTGAATAACTATTTGAAATCCCCGTATATCATTTGTTTAGATATGGAAATAAAAAAATGGCTGATTGTCCTAAAACATATTTTTTGGTTCGCTTCGATAAGACAAAGAATGTCGAACTTTAAGATGTGGACAAGATAAAGTGACCAAACTATACAGGGTAGAAACTTAAATTAGATATAACTATTACTATGTGGTGCCATCTACGAGTTTTTTTTACTGTTTCAAATGGTCATCACTTTTTTGCCCAATCCTGTATCTCTGTTTTGACAAAAAAAAAAAGATTTTAACATCATTTTCACGTAGAAATGATACTCTTGTTGGAAGTTGCTAGGAACAACCGTTTTCGAGATATTTGCACTTAAATTAATTTATGCAATGTGGTTTTAAATGACAAATTTTGAAAATAGACATGGGTGACGTTGAGGACGGCGTTATCATGGTAATTTTGACAGTTGTTTCATTGTTCGATGTTTCTTGAAAAATAAAAATTAAAAAATTAAAAACGAAAAAAAAAGAAAAATCTAAAATTAAATATATCATTTTTGGTATAAGAAACATTGAAGAAATTGTCAAAATAACCATGACAACGCCGTCTTCAACGTCACCTATGTCTATTTTCAAAATTTTCCATTTAAAACCACATTGCATAGATAACTTCAAGTTCAAATATCTCGAAAACGGTTGCTCCTAGCAACAAGAATATCATTTTCACGGGAAAATGATGTTAAAATCATTGATTTTAGTCAAAACAAAAATACAGGTTTGGGAAAAAGTTATGATCATTTGAAACAGGTAAGAAACTTGTAGATGGAGCCACATACAAGTGAGAGTCATAGTAATATCAGATTTGGATTTCTTATTTCAAAAATACCCTGTATACCGATTTTTGTTCAATTATCAGAATTATTATGGGGTTTATATACATAAAACAAAAATAGAAATCGAACTTTGACACCCTATATCTTGAAAAATATGCATTTTCGGACCTTTGTTTATATGAAAAAAAAATCTCATTTTCTAATGTAGAATCACCCCTTAAATTATTCGAACGTTATTTCCGGACCCTGTCTTCACCCTGAACATTCTATCAAAATTGGAGAATGCATTTTGAAGACAGAAAGAAAAATTCGTATTTTTTTGAACTTCAACACCCATTATTTTGGAAACGACGCGGTCATCATGATAGGTGTGACACCTAAAATGACTTGAATATACTCTGGATGTTTTGACCAGTTGAGCGGGGACAGCTTGTATAATTTGCTTTGTATGGACCTAATTAAACCACCCACTTGATCATCCTTTATGAATTAAGGTACTTATCGGAATAACTTTCAACAATAAGCAAAACTTTTTTATATAAAAATTAGATTTGTTCGTGAATCGGTTACGAACCAGTTCAGATCTCATTCGAATGCGCAGTTATCGTTTTCATAAATTGCAAAATAAGAATGTTGTATAGTTGGGTTCATACACAGCATTTTTATTTTTGTAAGTCATTCCAGTCAATTGACCAAAAAACTTTGACCGGTCCAATCCACAACCCTTGTTATTGACTAATGTTTCGATTTAAACAGATTTGAAGCATGGGATGAATTCGAAAAACATCACGGAAACGCAACTGTTAAGGGTTACTCGAAGCTACACAAAGAATTAGAGCCATTTATATTAAGACGAGTCAAAAAAGACGTCGAAAAATCCTTGCCAGCTAAAGTAGAGCAAATTTTAAGAGTAGAGATGACTTCCATCCAGAAACAGTATTACAAATGGATTTTAACAAAGAATTACAATGCCCTAAGGAGGGGCGTGAAAGGATCAACAACTACCTTCTTGAACATCGTGATTGAGTTGAAGAAATGTTGCAATCATGCATTTTTGACTAAACCAGCAGAGGCGGAACCACAAAATAATTATCAAGATAGACTACAAAACATTTTGAGAGGTTCAGGAAAACTGGTTTTGTTGGACAAGTTACTAACCAGGCTAAAAGAAACCGGTCATAGAGTCCTGATATTCTCTCAAATGTTGAGAATGTTGGATATTCTAGCTGACTATTTGCAGCTAAGACATTTTCCATTCCAAAGATTGGATGGTAACATAAAAGGTGACATAAGACGACAAGCACTTGATCACTTCAACGCTGAAGGATCGCCGGACTTTTGTTTTCTTTTGTCTACCCGTGCAGGTGGTTTGGGAATCAACTTGGCAACTGCTGATACTGTTATCATATTTGATTCCGATTGGAATCCGCAAAATGATCTTCAAGCTCAAGCAAGAGCGCACAGAATTGGACAGAAAAATCAAGTCAACATTTATCGTCTAGTTACAGCAAGGAGTGTCGAAGAGGAGATCGTAGAGAGGGCGAAACAAAAGATGGTATTGGATCATTTGGTTATCCAACGAATGGATACTACTGGACGCACAGTTTTAGACAAAAAGGGAGCATCCAATAACAATCCTTTCAATAAAGAAGATTTGACAGCTATACTTAAATTTGGGGCTGAAGAACTGTTCAAAGATGAGGAGATAGAGGAAGAGCCCATTTGCGATATTGATGAAATCTTGAGAAGAGCAGAAACCAGAGATGAAGGTCCAACCATGGCTGGAGATGAACTACTCTCTGCCTTTAAAGTCGCCAGCTTTGCAGCTTTTGAGGAAGAAGCTGCTCCGTCTCCAGTTCCTAATAATACCAATACCAATGACAATGATGAAGAAAGCAAAGATTGGGATGAAATCATACCAGAACGTCTTCGGAAAAAGGTGGAAGAAGAAGAAAAAAGTAAGGAAATGGAGGATTTGTATCTGCCCCCTAGAAGTCGAAAAACGTTACAACAGATCAATCAGACTGATAGTGAGGGTGAAGGAGGTAAAGGGAAAAAATCGAAAAAAGACAACGATGAGTCCGGTGAATCAAGTGTAGAAGGAGAAGAATCTGATGAGGATAGGCCAAAGAAACGAGGAAGACCTCCCGCTGGCAATCGAGAACGAATAAAAAGCTTCACAGACGTGGAAATTCGACGGTTTGTAAAGAGCTATAAGAAATTCAGTGTACCTCTGAAGCGACTGGAGGCCGTTGCTTGTGATGCAGAACTTCAAGAAAAACCACTTCCAGAGCTGCGCAAACTTGGCGAGCTGTTGAACGAGAGATGTGTAGCTTATATGAATGAACAATCCAAAGAAAACGACGCCAATAGCACTGATGGTCAAGGAAAAAAACGTTTGAGAGGCCCATCCTTCAAATTAGGTGGTGTGTCAGTAAATGCAAAAACAATGATGCAGTGTATAGAAGAATTAGCGCCCTTGGATGAAGTGATACCGGCGAATGAATCCGAAAGGAATAAATGGACTCTGGAAATCAAGACCAAACCAGCACATTTCGATGTGGATTGGGGTGCAGACGAAGACACTAGATTATTGAAAGGAATCTATATTTATGGCCTTGGCTCTTGGGAGCAAATAAAACTTGATCCCTCACTGGACATTCGTGACAAAATATTGATGAATGAAGATAAAAAGCCGCAAGCTAAACATTTACAATCACGAGCTGAATATCTTTTGAAATTGCTGAAGAAACAGTTGGATCCTTCAAAGAAAGGTGCGCAGAAGAGCAAACGGCCTCGAAAAGTGAAAGAAATCAAAGACGCAAAATCCAAAGAAATAATTGAAAATGACTTTAGTTCGAATGATGAATCCACGTTGCACAGCACCAAAAGTATGGGCAGCATTTCATCATCGAAGAAAGCTAAACCACAAGCAGTGAAAAAAGAGGTTGAAAAAGAGAAAGAAGTGCCCGAAAATAACATCAAAAAAGAAAAGAAAGAAAAGAAGAAGGCGAAAAAAGAAAAGAAGTCAGAAGGTCCCATGCATTTCACCGCTAACAACGAACCAAAGGCTATAAATGAATTGGGTGATTTGGATCCATCAATATTCAATGAATGTAAGGAACGAATGAGACCAGTCAAAAAAGCTCTGAAAGCCTTGGATAATCCAGATCAAACGATGTCAGAAACTCAACAGGTACAACATACTAGGGAATGTCTCATTCAAATTGGAGAACAGATCAATGTAGTCCTCAATCAATATTCTGACCCTGAGAAAATCAAGGAATGGAGAAGGTTTGTTTTTCACATATTGATTCAACAGTTTTTGATGATGGTTTTTTTTTCTCAGTAATTTGTGGTTTTTCGTATCGAAGTTCACAGAGTATGATGCGAAGAAATTGTACAAATTGTATAAAAAAGCTAAAGCTAAAGATTTGAAGAAAAGTGAGAAAAGGGAAAAGGGGGAAAAATCGGAAAAGAAGAAAGAGCGTGAACAGGTGAGTTGATGAAAATTTCATCATTTGACTATAGCTAGAGTAGGAAAAATACGTACTCATTTATAATGTGAAGCATTTAAACAATTATAAAGTTGAGGACTCTGATGAAATCCTTTTCTGAAGTGACCTCGATATGTGATATTATCTAGTGCATACATTTTTGCGATCTAAATTTACTTCTGGGTTTTTTTTCACATGTATGGTTGATTTTTCTTCGTGATTATGCGAAATTTTCAGGATCGATTAATATTTTCGATGCGTCGCGACGCTTTACTCTTGGTAGGCGTCGAATTTTTTTAACTGTGAAAAATAACTACTCGGCCCCATACATTGACTACTTTTTACAGAAATCAAATACTCCTATTCGTTTCCGAGATATTGACGTGCGGAGTTTCAAGTGAAAAGCCCTGTATATTTTATAGAAAAAAATATGGTACGCCACTGTATTTTTGAAGATCAAGCAATTACAGATGTCGCTTTTAGGTGTTCTTTGTTTTTCCTGTATCTAGCTTCGTTTTTGAGATAAAAATTAAAACCCGTTCTCCTGCTCTATTCAGAAAAAATCGTTTTTTCATTAATGACTCAAAAACCTTTCAGCTGATTTTGACAACATTTGGCACGATCATTTCTCTTCTTAAGGGTAATCGTTTTGTGCGATTAAAATAAATTCATGGTGTCCTAGAGGGTAATCTAATTGATATTCATAGGTAAAAGTATGGTATGTCACTGCTTTGTTGAAGAATATCTAATTATTTTAGTTGAAGCAATTAAGAATGTTGCGTTTTTGTCTTTCCAGTTTTTTTCCTGTATCTAGCTTCGTTTTCAAGATAAAAATTAAAAACCATTTCCGTTTTTTAAGGTCCACAGGCAACGTCTCAAGGTAATTGCAAGGAAATGTTTTTTAATTTTTATCTTCAAAACAAAGCTAGATACAATGATTTTCCAACAACTAGATATAGCCCAAAGTCTCTTTGTGTGTCACATGTTTATACATTGAGGGGAGAGAGGAATTCTTGCGAGTTTGCCAAACTGCAAATTTAATAAGTAGCTACCTTGTATTCAAGGTATTTTTATTCTAATTGAAAATACTCTATAATCTATGAGTGCATCTTCGGTAGTTACGAATCATATAATATGTACATTCTTAGATCACTAGTGATAATAAAACATGTTCAATGAGACCCATATTTTTCCATGAACCTCAGTTACTTATGTAGACACGATGCAACGAAATACATCTGGCAACACGACACAAATGCCTTTTTGAGATCAACCAATCACAGCTGATAGTCATTTTAACCAATTATAGCATGTAGCTCCCTCGGCACACCGTTGTCGCCTTGTTCAAAATTCAATATTTTTGAAGGCCGAACAGCTGATTTATGTGAAACAAACTTAACAATAATCAGTAAACCATAACTGTCCTATAACACCAACGATATTGAGACAAATAAAAAATTAAAACATATCCTCGTTAATACACTGGTTAATCCCTTTTGATAAAAAGTGAAAATTCTGAGTGCTTTTTATTTGCAACAAGGCGACGTTAAACGAACGTTGAACGAATTCAACGCACGAGATGTAAATAATAACATGTTTATTATAGTGACAAACAATCTGCCCGGAATCTAGGGTGTACGCTAAGGCTAGATACATAAAAAAACAAAAAGACAAAAAAACAAATTTTTGATTGCTTTATCTAAAAAAATATACAATCTAGAAAAAGCAGTGGAGTATTATAGTTTTATCTATAAGTATCAATTGGATGACCGTCTGGGACGCCACTGGTATGAACAATTTATTTTAATTACATAAAAGAAAGACCCCATGGCAACAAATAAGCGTGCAAATCAGGAAAGGGTTTTTGAGTAATTGATAAAAAAAGATCTTTTTTTTCTAAAAAACTTTGACACCCTGTATTTTGAAAATGAAGCAAGTCAAGACACATTTTTATACAAGCATTTTTTTTTATTTCTGGCTAGTCAATATACCCATGAAACCTCGTACTCAATTTTAAACACCCTGTATACCTCTAAACCCACGGCAACCGGGTTGTCGGTTGATTTTGGTACATTGGAGACACAGAATAGGTGGTTTTTTATTGTCCCTTTTTGAACTTGAGGTGGTGTATTTTGTTAATGGGGTAGATATTTAGATTTTTTCAGGAAATAAATTGGATTGCGAGTTATCTTTTGGCTTATCGGTGTCAAAGAATAGGTGTCTTTTTGTTGTTATGCCTTTTTGTTTAGGGGGTTGTTATTTTGGTTCTTTCGCTATTTGGTTCATTGGTTCTGTGGTTTTTTGGTTCTTTGGTTCTCTCGTTCTTTCGTTTCTTCCTTCCTTTTTTTTTGTTCTTCTTTGTGTTTTCATTTTCTTTTATATTTATACGAATTTATTGTAAACCTTTGTAGAATTTTATGCTAATAATTTATTCATCGATTTATTCATTTCTTCTTTCACAAAGTTCTGTTGTTCAACCACTCAAACAATCACGATGATGACAGTTTGCGGCAATCCGGTGTTTTTTCATATTTTTTTTACCGTATTAATCTTCATCAAATTTCATGAAACCCGTATTTTTTTTTGTTCTACTCCAATGTCATTCCAACTTTGAAAAAAAACATTTAATGAAAATCTATCATTTAAAATTCAGATTAATGGCGCCTTTGACGTCAAAGTAGTCATCCACCGATTGCCAATAGTGGGCTACCATAAACTTACAGGTTTCTACTTCTTTTGACTTAGCTTCCGCCAGTTATAAACTGTCAAGAGAGCTGCACAAAACCTTATTATATAATTTGTTTTTGAGCATCGTAGTTTTGGGTTTTTGGGCTGTATCTTAGGCGTTTATTCATTAAAATGGACAAGGTTTTTGAAGCTACCTCCAATAATCTTCCCAAGGTAGACATATTTATGGTTCACGAGTTGTAAAACGTGATGGCCGTTTTTTGTTGGTTTACACATTTTCAGTAGACTTCGATTCATTGTTTTATTCATGAAGTACAATTACGACTACGCGACTCAAGCACCCTCAGAACCAATGTTCTAATAACTAGAGGTGAAACATAGCGAAATAAACATGAGAACAACATCGAACTGTTTGGGTGCACTCGGGTGCAGAGTTTTTCCCGACACGTTGTTTGCCAAACTTACTCTATTAAAAGTATTACTACGCAGCAAAAAGATTAAAACATTGTTTGGAACCATTTTTCAATCCATTTTATGTATGAATTTAATCAAATAAGTTGATGGTAACCTTCTTGTGTAAATTAACATTAAATAAACATAATATCTTCAAGATTTGTTTGGGTACTTAGGATTTAGAAAAACCAGTATTTTCTTCTGAAAAATTAAAAAAGCTGAAGTTCGGCAACGCACCAAAAATTGAGTCCGCCCCTTATCGATCGGATTTTGTCCACACGTTTCATTCATATTTCGTCTCATTGGCGTCTCTTGTTTTTTGAGTGGTGTTTGGTGTTGATTTTTTGAATGTTTATTGTGTTTTTATTCTGGTTTAGTCTGTAGTGCTTCATTATTTACTTATATGGTATATTGAGATGAATCGCAAGTGTCAAGTTTGCAGTAAATAAGAATTTAAGAATTCTGTAAAATAGTTACGCCACTGGCAGCTTCGCGTGTAGTAACCGAAGCACATTCCAGTGAGGTGCAAACGTATCCCCACCACTGATCTCAACAACTGGATGAGCAAACGCCGCACTCGAAATGGCTAAATTACGACCGAAAAACGTAAATAAACCCGAACATTTTCCGGCAAGTTGGATATTGCGCATTGCGCACTGCAGCAAAATAATGTCATCATGACGAGGTGTGGACAGGACCGACCTCATGAAGGTCAGGTCACTGAATATCACAAACAAAAAAGGCACTCAAAAGTCAGTCCTCATAGTCAAAAAGTCACACACAAACACTACGTCTAAAGCAAAATAATCCACACTACAAAACATTGAGTTCTAAAAGCACAACACAACAAATCATAAAGCAATATGGCGTCGATCACGTATAAACGAAAACCGAAGTAGTACGGGACTGGTTCAGTTGACCGCGAGGGTAAACATCTGGTCGGATCGATAGATTGAATTCTACTACGCATGATCAACATTCCCAGACTCTGCTGGAAAATGACCGTGGATCAGACGCAGAAACTCATTTTTTCGCCCATGCCTCGCCACATTTGCTTCAGATGACACATGCATTATGCTTATTCATGGGTTCGGATCAGTGATCCCGACTCAGTGCCCCGCTCAACTCCTCTTCACGTCTCTTCTATGTTCGATGTCGGCCACACAATTTTTCACAGTTTATGAATGAAACGTTTCATCTATAGTTAGTAGATCATTGATCATGGTGCATCAGCGCGCGTACTGCGTACAGATTCCAAGAGAACCAATATTGGAAAATGTCCAGTCATTGGCGTTCCCTAAGGGCCACTAACCCAAGCAAACGTTCTTCATAGTTCAGGTTGGATCCTTGGAAAATAGTTCAAAATTATGCAATAATGTCTTCTTGATCGAAAGTTTTATTATTTATGTCAGTATATTCGATTCGTATTGCAATATCGTCGAGAAAAAAACAATAGGTAATAAATAAAATACCACTAAACCCATGTTCTGTTTACATCCATTTTTGGTGCCAACCACGTGATGTCCCTCAATTTCATTGATAAATACGCACTTCACAGTCAGTGGTTTAGGATGCAGTTTTCTGGGAAGTTATGAATGACAGACTTTGTCTATTTGGATAGGTAGTCTTAGGGTCCGCCCCTATCTATCAGATTTTGCCTAAACGTTTCATTCATATCTCGTATCATTGGCGTCTCCTGTTTTTTGAGTGGGGTTTGATGTTGATTTTGTGAATGTTTATTGTTTTTTTATTCTGGTTCAGTTTGTAGTGCTTCATTATTCACTTATATGGTATATTGAAATGACTCGCAAGTGTCAGGCTTGCAGTAAATAAGAATTTAAGAATTCTGTAAAATACTTACGCCACTGTCAGTTTCGCGTGTAGTAGCCGAAGCACATTCCAGTGAGGTGCAAACGTATCCCCACTCAGTGCCCCGCTCAACTCCTCCTCACGTCTCTTCTATGTTCGATGTGGCCACACAATTTTTCACAGTTTATGAATGAAATGTTTCATTTATAGTTATTAGATCATTGCTCAGAACATTATTCTTTAGTAGCGATATCTCTTACTTATCACGTTAAGGTTGTATCCATGACGTCACAATTTTTGGGCGCCTGCGTTCAAAATAACACTCAATTTGAATGAAGGTTTATTCATTAATCATATTTTCGTCGCAAGGGTTTTTTCATTTCATAGATACCTTTTGATTATTTGAATTGCATTTTACAAACAAAATCAATACATTCAACTGCAGTCAAACACCAGAACAATTCGCTTCAAATTGTTATTTTGCAGGAATCAGCATCAACAAGTAAAGAAAAGGATCGATCAAGAAAGGACAGTGACAGAGATCATCATCACTATCAACAAAAGAGAAAACACGAGCCTGTAGAGAATGATCGGGAGGAGAAAACTTCGAAAAAACATCACAGAGACGGCAATGAAAAGTGAGTATCTGTAACTCATCTGAATTTATTTAAAATATGTCGTCAACTAGAAGGCGAGACAAACATCCAGAAAAAGAAAGAAAACGAAACCGGGAAGAAGTGAGCACCGAGGAAGAGAATGATTATCGTTATAACCGACATAGAAATAATGGTCCCGGATTTCGGCATGGGCCGCCTCCACAACATGGAGAACATGAACGATGGGCTGGTAATCCACGAGGAGAACGGTTTCCTGATCATACAAAAAGACAGTTCAATGATTATCAACGTGGAGGTATTCCTGGGTATCATAGAGAACGAGAATATCCTCGAACTGATAAAAGGTATGTATTTCCTCAGTTGTATAGGATTTTGGACTTATCTTTTGGTTTTTAGGTCGCCAGATGGTAAGACAGATTGGCGGGGATATCCTCGAGACTCAAGAGTGATGCTGCATCCAGGTGTACCGCCCCGACCGTTGTTTTATGCTCAAGGAAATTTTCCTGTTGTTGGGCCCCCAATGTATCCTGATGGAAGGCAGTTCTCAACTGGCGAATGGAGGCCGCCGGACAGAGATTATTATAGAAATCGTCCGTGAACTGATATCTACATAGATAACTTTTATTGAGTATGACGATCGTTGGAATATTGTTTTTACATAATTTATCTTTTTATATTGTATAGGTTTTTGACGATCTTCAAATTTAGTGCATTTTCCAAATACAATTTCGTTTTAGGAAGTTGGTGTGAGTAAGAAAGTTGTGTCTATTGACACACGTACCACTCTTAAGTGAGAATAGCTCTTTATTCTTTTTGTATATACTAAGTAAAATTTTGTAAATAACTAATGCTAGATAGAATATGTTTTGATAAGATTCAAAGTTTTATTATTTTTTGTTTTCAAATCGATTTTAAATAAATAATGTCGATGTCATTAATAAATTTGTTTTATTTGAATTTTCAGCTTTAATCAAAATAAATTATCATTCAGGTAAGTATTGACCATTGGAAAATTGAAAATTCATAAATTTATTGAACCACTATTTTTCAACTGACAGCTGGTTCTTCAGTGAATCTGGTAAAACTGTCACCAAGCATCTCATATGTTTTATGTTCTTGAAAATCTGCAAAAAGAATGTCACAAAGTTTTTCGAGAAATTGGTACTTTTTCAATTTTGTGAGACAATTTTTCTTTAAAAAAAGCATGATATAACAGTTTTTCACTGATCACTCAAACACTTAACATTTCACGAAAAAACCATTCTGCGCAAAAATGTAAATAAGAAGATTTGTTTTGTCTTGCTTTTAGCTCATTAGAAAGAGAGTTATGGTTGGTAAAAAAAAAAAAAAAATGCTCTTATTTATCAAACTAGAAATTTTAATCATCAATCAAAAACGGACAAACGAAGCATTTTTATACGGGGAGAACACAGATTGTTTTTTTTTTAAGTAGATCTTCGAACTGTTTTTTTGAAGAATACACTCAATGTACGCTATGTATTAATGTTTTGAAAAAAAATGTTTAAATGGAAACAAAATTCATAAAACTTCTCTAAAACTACCGAAGACACAAGTTTGAACAGTTGTTTTTTTTTTGATATTTTTCCATTTTTGCATTATGCATGCAAATCAAATGAGTTATTGCCTTTCAAGAATTTCAATTTTGCGTAAATGATATCTTTTTGGACGTTGACTTTTATAAAATTAAAAACCTCCTCATTTCGAATTTCAAGTCATAAAATTTGATTTACTCATACAGGGTGTTTCAGGAGGAATGATGGATATTTTGGTATATTGTAGTATACATAATTCTGAATAGAAAAGTTCATATAAACATGAATCCTAATCTCAATAGTTGATGAGAAACAGCTATTTTAAGTTGGTCTAGCATAGCAGCCGGAAATTGATCATACGGTGAATGACAGATGTCGTCATGGGTGACAGTTGCATATGTCATCGCAAATTGTTATGAATGCCGCACGTCTTTGCGCACGCAGATTATGCCGATATGATGTTCGTTTATGGTACCTGCAACGGAAGTGCAAGATTAAGATTAGCAAACATGTTTATATGAACAAACTGTCTGTATCATTTAAGAGCTTTCGATTTCGATAACTTTTTGTAAAATATATGTTTTTATACAACATTGTTACCCAATACCTTCAATTTTATGTAGAATTTCTTGAAACCAATAATAATAATTATTGTTTTTTTTTGGAAAATTAAGTTCTTTTAGCTTCTTTTTTTTTGTACAGTGTGGCCAAATAAGCAAGGTAGGGGCTATATCACAGAAACCACTCATTGTAGAGACTTGCGGTAAAAAAATTGATGTCTAAAGTGGCCAAAAGAAAACACTAAAAATAATTTCATACCTCCACCGCTAGGGGGCGTAATAGGGTAGAAAAATTGATTTTACCAAAACATTTTTCATCATAAGTTTACTGAGAAAATTCAGTTAATATTTTTTTTTATGAGACAAATTTTTCTCACTACTATAATATTTTTTTTCATACTGAGAAAATCAATTTTTGGATGTCAATAACTGGATCTTCTCAGAGTGACCCTATGACCACCAATCGTATATCTTTTAATGATAAAAATTTTGCTGACCCAAAAAATTCCTTCTTCTGCAATAAGTGTTTCATCAGCAACAAAAATAGATTTCTTTACTGCTCAGCACAGTACATTTTTTCTTCGTTGAATGATTGTTATTGGCCTTCAAAATTCGTTTATTAGCTAGTCTTGGCAAAGCGTGTCAGATCGGTCATTTTCGTGAGTGTTCGTGAATATCCTGACCAATGAGAGAAGTATTGGGTACGACACGACACGTCTCTGAGTCTGGAACGAGAGATTAGATAGTTGAAGTGCTTTCATTCACGTAGACGTAAACGTGGTGATCGACATCCGGGCAAGCGCACTTCGTTTTTTCTCACGTTTGCGTTTACGGACATACGTAACCCAGTAGCGGCTCCTCGAAGGAGGCAAGGGAGGCTAAGCCTCCTCAGAAGGCATTGCCCCATCCGCTAACCTAAATAATATTTCTTATTACCATCAATCTTATTACAATCAACATAATTTTTTATTCAATATAGGTATTATCCCCCTTGTTTCCATATCTTGAATTTATTTTTACAAGTTGGCAACAGCGCAGAGGCTTTTGTGTGCTTTGGCTCAGCATTCCTCACATATAAGGCTGCGTTGTTGTAATAATTGATGAATTTTGACCTGCGAAAAGAAAGAAGTAACGGCAAAACAGCTGTTTCTCAATGCTATTTGGCAACGTCTAATCTAATGCAAGCAGCCTCTGACCAATCACGCTCCGGAATTCGAGCGCGGGTTTCCATGTTCATAATCCGTGAAGTTCGTGCTCCTTGTCTCTCTCATAGCAGAAGTGTCTCGCACCTCTCACTCTAATCTTGAATGCAAACGCTTCGCATTGAATAGATGGGCATTCCAAGTCTTTTACATGTCATTGTAATGATCGTTTATTTTTAGGTTGATATTATTTTATTATTTATTTATTTACCTATTTGTTTTGAATCGTGTCGGGCCGGTTAAATGAGATGGCTTCACGAGGCCGAGAGTGCGCGAAGCCGAAAGCGCGCGTAGCCGAAACGGAAGCAAACGATAATGATTCGTCAGGGATCGGAATTTGTCTTGTTTTCCGCTTTAGAAGGTCATTTTCGTCGAAACCTATGTCGCCAGTGGTAAATTTATTTAGAATTCAATAATTTCGAAGAGAGTATGAACCGCTATGATCCGGATCCGGTGAAAGATTCAAATTACAAATAGGTATATGATTATTAATAGAAGTAAGTACCTAGTAGGTTTTAAAAATAATCTAGGAAAACAAAAAAATGATTATGCATCAATAAGATAATAATATTGACTTTATATTATTTCATGTCTGAATAGTTTTATAGTTTGTGTTAGTTTGGGTTATGCACATCAGCATGATTATGCAGCAGCAGCATCAGCATGACAATCAAGTCATTTTATTTATTATTGAGATAAAGATGTCTTCATGTCGATACGATTACAATAAATTTTGGTAGGTATTTATTAAACAACAATTCACAAAAAAGATGTTGAATGAGTGCTTTCATAAATAGGTACCAACTAAAATCTCTGACTTGGTGTTACAAAAGACCTTGCAGCTTTTCACGGTGGAAGAACTGCGCCGCGAGACTTTGGTACCACATTTTATGTTTTTGTTGAGATCATTTAGACGAGGATGTATTTCACAAAAAAAAGGGTCCCAACAACATATAACCAGAGAAGTTATTTTGTTGTTCTCTTATACAGGGTGTCCCTGGAAAGGCTGTACAACGCTTAACCACAAATCACTTGACCAAAAATAAGGCGATCTAGGCAAACTTACCTACATCCAAAATTGTTTCGTTAAGTCTACAGAGGGCGTCAAAGTTTCAAAAAATTTTTGGTTTTTCCTACAATTTTCAAAAACTTACAAATCGATTTTGATAATTTTTGGTACCTAGTCTTGGACCATGAAATTGCGTTTTTCGTTTCTATAGCGAACTGTTGTACTGGATCGGAAGTGTTAAAAAAGTGACTTTCACATGTTGTTATTTGTTTTGATTTTTTTTGGAATTGACTTTTTTATCATTCAGATGCTTTTATCTAATAGTTCAATGTATTGGGGAGTTTTTCTCTCTCTTGAGAAATTTCGCTGGAATAAGTGGTTGTGCCAGAAAAAAAATATTTACAATTAGGTACACAGATATTTTATCATTGATTTATTTTTTGCTAACATAACTACTCATCCCAGCAAATTTTTTCAAGAGAGGAAAAAACTTTCTCACATACTGGGTTATTAGATGAAAACATCTGAATTATCATAAAGTCAATTCCATAAAAAATCAAAAGTTATAGCTGCATAAATGACGTCAGTGATTTTTTATGGAAGTGACTTTCTGATGATTTAGATGTTTTCATCTAATAACACAGTGTGTTTCCTCTCTTGACAAAATACGCTGGGATAAGTAATTATGCTAGAAAAAAATGAATCAATAGTAAAATATCTGTGAAGTTGGTTGATATTTTTTTTTCTGGCACAACCACTTATCCCAGCGAAATTTCTCAAGAGAGAGAAAAACTCCCCAATACATTGAACTATTAGATAAAAGCATCTGAATTATCAAAAAGTCAATTCCAAAAAAAATCAAAAGAAATAACATGTGAAGTCACTTTTTTAACACTTCCGATCACGTACAATCGTTCGCTATAGAAACAAAAAACGCAATTTCATGGTCCAAGACTAGGTTCCAAAAATTATCAAAATCGATTTGTACGTTTTTGAAAAATGTAAGAAAAACAAAAAAAATTTTGAAACTTTGACGCCCTCTGTAGACTTAACGAAGCAATTTTGGATATAGGTAAGCCCACCTAGGTCGCCATATTTTTGGTCAAGAAATGGGTGGTTAAGCGTTGTACAGTCTTTTCAGGGACACCCTGTATAACTAGACAACGTTCTGTAATGTATTCAGAAATGTTTTCAATACTAGTCAAAAATGCGGTCTTCGTGTTAAGTAAAGAGCCGAGCGGCACAATAATTAACACGTTTTGTGGCTTCATAATAACAGCTACTGATTCATTGGAGAAACGCTGTTGTTATCAAAAATAAAATAAGCTACTTAGTTTGTCTAAAAGAATGAGATACAAAGATGAAAAAATAGGTAGAAAGTTAAGTACCCACTTGCCTATCAAGTTCAATCAGGGTGTTTCGACAGTTCATGTCTAATTTGTTCGAGAATAATCTATAACGTAATTTTTAAACAGCCTAGGCCTTTTGAAAAATCTCAAGTCGTCCATTTACGTATAGAACAACAGTAATTTTATACAGCCTGAACCTGAAAACGCTGGTTTCCTGGGAGTAAATTGGTCTACTTTACAGCTTTCTGAAAAATCCGTGTTGAATAATATCGAGAACTTCGAAATCATCCTGAAGAGAATACATTCTAATGATGTTTTATTTGTAGACAAATCGCAAGATCATAAAAAAACGGAACCTTGAATAACGATAAAGCCATCCAATAACACTAAAAACAAACTATTTGGATGTTCAGCACCACTGGCGACAACAGCCTCTTCCATTTCGACTCTTTCGGCTACATGCACATCACGTGTTCGGCTACATGAGCATTCTCGATTCGGCCTCGTGCCCACTCCCACTGGCCACTGGGATTTCGGCCACATGAACTTTCGGCCTCGTGTGGCGTTCCCGGTTAAATTATATTTTCATAACGATAATTTGTCATTTTTGTTCGATACGTTAGATATGAGTGCCGGATTTGATTTAGATCGTGATTTAGTGGAGTTTTTCTTAACCCACTCGTTTTCTACTCTAAATTACGAAGACGTGGTTTTAAAACAGAGCATTATAAAAAATATTTATGGCTAACTGGATCAGACGTTAGGAATAAGTTGTTTTGCTGGTATTGTCTGCTATGTTCTACCGATCAGTCATCTTGCTGGGGAAAATTAGGGTATAACGATCTCAAAAATTTAGTACGCGGACTTGAGAGACGAAAAGTCTCAAGAACACTTATCGTCAAGTGTTAAGTTCAAGTTGTTAGAAAAACAAAATATTATTAATGTTATTGATTCTGCTCGACTACGTGAAATAGAAATTTTCAATAATAAGGTTAAAGAAAATCGTGAAGTCTTGAAAAAAATTATTGATTTTATTTTATTTTTATCATCTCAGGATTTGTCTTTTCGGGGACACGACGAATCTGAGGGGTCTCTGAATAAAAGTAATTTTAAAGAATTAATAGATTTGTTTTGCAAGTACGATAAGAAACTGCGAGATTTTATATGAATAATTCATCAGTGTTTTCGGGAACATCAAAAACAATTCAGAATGAACTTTTGGATTCAATAAACTGCATTTTACAAAATTTTATTGATGAGGAATTATTAAGTGTTCCCTTCTTTTCCTGGCAAATTGACGAAACTACAGATATAACTTGTAAATCACAATTATCTACTGTATGTCGCTATATAAAAAACGGAGTTCTTATAGAAAGATTTTTAGGTTTCTATGATGTAAGTTCGGGAAGAACAGCCGATGACTTATTTAATTTTTTGAAAACAAAATTTCAAAAAATTTGATTTTGAGAATAAATTAGTTGCTCAGACTTACGACGGTGCATCTGTAATGGCGGGACATTTGAGTGGTTTACAAACAAAAGTAAAGTCTGTTGCGCCTCAAGCTCTTTTCACTCACTGCTACGCACACAATATGAATTTGATTTTGAGTAATGCTTGTAACTTCATTAAAGATGTCCGTATGTCCGTATTTTTTTTTCAAATGTATTTGCCTTTTCAACGTTTTTCTCAAAGTCGACGAAACGTACAAAGGTTCTAAACAAAATAGTGGGAAACAGAATACCCACTAATGCTCTGACAAGGTGGAATTTTACGTCACGAGCGGTTTTTACAATTCATGAGAATAGACAAAAATTAATAGATGCTTTTTATTACATACCAAATAGCGACGAGTTTATCACAGATAAAATTACTATAAATGCCGCATTGGGATCGAAATCGTATCTAGAGAATTTCTTAATACATTCAAATTGATATTTGAGCAAACGGACATTGTTTTCCAAATTTTACAGCACAAGTTTAGTGATATAGTTTATTCAAGAAATCGTTTAAAAACTCTTTTAGAAAAAATTTCAAGTATGCGCAGTGACGAAAATTGTTTCAATTCCCTGTTTTGTACATTTTTCACTGAAGAGACAAACACTGCAAAAAGACGGAAAACCTACAATTTTGACGATAAAAAACATTATAAACAGCTGTTCAATGAAATTTTAGATACCATAAAAGGCCAAATTGAAGTTAGATTTTCAGATTTACATGAATTACAATTTTTTGACTTACTGAATAAAAATCTGTTTGAAGTTTTTGCAGAAAATTTCCCAAATGATCTTTTGGATAATTTATGTCAAAGGTACACTTTTTTTGATAAATCTATATTAAGAAATGAACTCTGTACTTTATACTCTGATAAGGATATGTTAGGCCAATTTGAGAATCACGCTGATACGATCAAATACATGTTTGATAATGACTTACAGCAAGTGTTAACAGAAATTTATAAACTGCTTTCCTTAGTTATCACTGTCACTTCGGCATCAGTAGAAAGATCTTTTTCGACACTCAAGAGAATAAAAACGTATTTACGGAACATCATGAGTCAAGAACGCTTATGCAATGTTAGCACAATATCTATAGAAAAAGAATTAATTAAACATCTAAAACAAGATGAATCATTTTATGAAAAAATTTTAGACCATTTTGCACATTTTAAACAGCGGAGAATACCGTTGTTGTATAAGAAAACGTAATTTTGTATAGCACGCAAACCCGCACGCAAATGTTGGTTTTGAAAGGATTTATTTTTTACTTACCTACTTGAGTTTATTTTTTAAGAATGTTATTTATTTTATGTTGGTATTATTTTTTAAGAATGTTATTTATTCTTTGTTGTTATGAAGAATATAAAGTTTATTTGGGGCAGGTACGTGCGGATAAGAAAAACATTATTTATTCCTTAGAATTTGGTACCTACTTTTTTATTTTAAATGTTTATAGAATGTGGATTTTTTTTTGGGAGTAGGACTATTGATGAGACCCCCTTTATAGGTCAACGCATACGCGGTGGTACCTCTCGGGTAATGTGGAAATCCACTGCATTTTTAGATCCAATACTGACAACTAAGACAATTAACTTTTAACGAAATGCATTGTATATCGGTTCGACTTCTGGCCATTCCTATATAGTTTATTTCAACGAAGAAGCGTTGCACGTCACGGTTCAGGTGGATGATGCATATTATCATGCATATAACAAGCAAGATATGATGAAGAATAACTTTTTTTGAAAAATCGGGATTGAAAATGTTTTCAAAATGAGAGGTAATTTATTAGAAAGTAGGGGAAATTGATTTGAAAGTAGGGGAAGTTCCAAAAATGTTTCGCCTGCGCCGCATTTCTTTATCTACCCCTCATAGCCCCACCTCACTGTAAGCCTCCCCATTTGAAATACTCACGAGTCGCCACTGCATCCTTCATCGCCCTGAATATCATAGAAAACCGCATCTCGCACAAAATCTTCAAAAATCAGTACAATGTACGAAAGTCCATCTTCAAAAACATTCGAGAAATAAGAAAAACTGCTTGATTCCCTCAGAGACGACACCTCGAAATGTATCCACTTGAAACCAAATTGGTCGAAAAGTCTCAAGAGTTATCTGTGGCCACAGAGAAAATTAAATCCCTCACCGACATAAACCAAAACCTAACGGTCCGAAATAAAGAGCTGTGCCAGGTCGAAGGTAAAACCAAAATTCCCAGCTTCTTTAAGGGCACGTTTGAATTAGCGCAAAAGCACAGGGATAAACTCAAAAATGAACTTAAAGAGGTTCAAGATTCAATTCTATTCAATGAATAAATTAAACCAAAACCTAACGGTCCGAAATAAAGAGCTGTGCCAGGTCGAAGGTAAAACCAAAATTCCCAGCTTCTTTAAGGGCACGTTTGAATTAGCGCAAAAGCACAGGGATAAACTCAAAAATGAACTTAAAGAGGTTCAAGATTCAATTCAATTCAATGAATAAATTAAACCAAAACCTAACGGTCCGAGATAAAGAGCTGTGCCAGGTCGAAGGTAAAACCAAAATTCCCAGCTTCTTTGAGGGCACGTTTGAATTAGCGCAAAAGCACAGGGATAAACTCAAAAATGAACTTAAAGAGGTTCAAGATTTAATTCATTCAATGAATAAATTAAACCGAAACCTAACGGTCCGAAATAAAGAGCTGTGCCAGGTCGAAGGTAAAACCAAAATTCCCAGCTTCTTTAAGGGCACGTTTGAATTAGCGCAAAAGCACAGGGATAAACTCAAAAATGAACTTAAAGAGGTTCAAGATTCAATTCAATTCAATGAATAAATTAAACCAAAACCTAACGGTCCGAAATAAAGAGCTGTGCCAGGTCGAGGGTAAAACCAAAATTCCCAGCTTCTTTAAGGGCACGTTTTAATTAGCGCAAAAGCACAGGGATAAACTCAAAAATGAACTTAAAGAGGTTCAAGATTCAATTCAATTCAATGAATAAATTAAACCAAAACCTAACGGTCCGAGATAAAGAGCTGTGCCAGGTCGAAGGTAAAACCAAAATTCCCAGCTTCTTTGAGGGCACGTTTGAATTAGCGCAAAAGCACAGGGATAAACTCAAAAATGAACTTAAAGAGGTTCAAGATTCAATTCAATTCAATGAATAAATTAAACCAAAACCTAACGGTCCGAAATAAAGAGCTGTGCCAGGTCGAGGGTAAAACCAAAATTCCCAGCTTCTTTAAGGGCACGTTTTAATTAGCGCAAAAGCACAGGGATAAACTCAAAAATGAACTTAAAGAGGTTCAAGATTCAATTCAATTCAATGAATAAATTAAACCAAAACCTAACGGTCCGAAATAAAGAGCTGTGCCAGGTCGAAGGTAAAACCAAAATTCCCAGCTTCTTTAAGGGCACGTTTGAATTAGCGCAAAAGCACAGGGATAAACTCAAAAATGAACTTAAAGAGGTTCAAGATTCAATTCTATTCAATGAATAAATTAAACCAAAACCTAACGGTCCGAAATAAAGAGCTGTGCCAGGTCGAAGGTAAAACCAAAATTCCCAGCTTCTTTAAGGGCACGTTTGAATTAGCGCAAAAGCACAGGGATAAACTCAAAAATGAACTTAAAGAGGTTCAAGATTCAATTCAATTCAATGATTAATTAAACCAAAACCTTACGGTCCGAAATGAAGAGCTGTGCCAGGTCGAAGGTAAAACCAAAATGCCCAGCTTCTTTAAGGGCACGTTTGAATTAGCGCAAAAGCACAGATATAAACTCAAAAATGAACTTAAAGAGGTTCAAGATTCAATTCTATTCAATGAATAAATTAAACCAAAACCTAACGGTCCGAAATAAAGAGCTGTGCCAGGTCGAAGGTAAAACCAAAATTCCCAGCTTCTTTAAGGGCACGTTTGAATTAGCGCAAAAGCACAGGGATAAACTCAAAAATGAACTTAAAGAGGTTCAAGATTCAATTCAATTCAATGATTAATTAAACCAAAACCTTACGGTCCGAAATGAAGAGCTGTGCCAGGTCGAAGGTAAAACCAAAATGCCCAGCTTCTTTAAGGGCACGTTTGAATTAGCGCAAAAGCACAGGGATAAACTCAAAAACTTAAAGAGGTTCAAGATTCAATTCAATTCAATGAATAAATTAAACCAAAACCTAACGGTCCGAAATAAAGAGCTGTGCCAGGTCGAAGGTAAAACGAAAATTCCCTGCCTCTTTAAGGGCACGTTTGAATTAGCGCAAAAGCACAGGGATAAACTCAAGAATGAACTTAGAAAGGTTCAAGATTCAATTCAATTCAATGAAGAAATAATTGAAAAGAAGAACGACTGCATTGCGTTGCTGAAAAAGAAGCTGCAGACTGCCAACGACAAGAGTTATCTGTGGCCACAGAGAAAATTAAATCCCTCACCGACATAAATCAAAACCTAACGGTCCGAAATAAAGAGCTGTGTCAGGTCGAAGGTAAAACCAAAATTCCCAGCTTCTTTAAGGGCACGTTTGAATTAGCGCAAAAGCACAGGGATAAACTCAAAAATGAACTTGAAGAGGTTCAAGTTTCAATTCAATTCAATGAATAAATCAAACCAAAACCTAACGGTCCGAAATAAAGAGCTGTGCCAGGTCGAAGGTAAAACCAAAATTCCCAGCTTCTTTAAGGGCACGTTTGAATTAGCGCAAAAGCACAGGGATAAACTCAAAAATGAACTTAAAGAGGTTCAAGTTTCAATTCAATTCAATGAATAAATTAAACCAAAACCTAACGGTCCGAGATAAAGAGCTGTGCCAGGTCGAAGGTAAAACCAAAATTCCCAGCTTCTTTAAGGGCACGTTTGAATTAGCGCAAAAGCACAGGGATAAACTCAAAAATGAACTTAAAGACGTTCAAGATTCAATTCAATTCAATGAATAAATTAAACCAAAACCTGACGGTCCGAAATAAAGAGCTGTGCCAGGTCGAAGGTAAAACCAAAATTCCCAGCTTCTTTAAGGGCACGTTTGAATTAGCGCAAAAGCACAAGGATAAACTCAAAAAAGAACTTAAAGAGGTTCAAGATTCAATTCAATTCAATGAAGAAATAATTGAAAAGAAGAACGACTGCATTGCGTTGCTGAAAAAGGAGCTGCAGACTGCCAACGACTGGATTGACCAGTGCAGGAATGACTCTTTGGGACGCGACATTGATGCCATATCTCCATCGGCTGGTAACTTATCACGAGTTATTAAGACGGGAATGACCTATACCGAGCTGTACTCGCGCTATGTGTCTGTCAACGAACAACTAGCCAGCAAGGACGAGGAGTGTGCCAGACTCAACAACTACATCCAGTCGATTGTCAAGGAATACAGCAACTCATTTGACGCCATTGAGGCGCAGCTGAAGGACTACGAAAAGATACACGAACAGATGAGAGAGGACTATGAGACTTGCAGAAAAGAACGTTTGGAACAAGTGGAAGTGTTGGCAAAGGAAAACAAGCAGCTGACCACTCTCAACCAGCAAGCTCAGTCCAATAACAAACTGTCCGAAAAAAATCGCGCCTTGTCTGAAGTAACTACAACCAACAATGAACTGAAGAGTAATCTGGCCAAAGTGAGGAAGATCGCCAGGAAGTACAGGACCCGATTATAATATACTGAACGAGTTCGAATCGTTAAAGGAACAACAACGACAAAAGGAAAGCGAGGAAAATGCCCAGAAGTCCGTCATGGAAATGGCGGACAAAAGCGCCAATGACAGAATTATGGCGTCGATCGAAGAAAACAACGGCAAGAAAGAGGATCAGTAGAAAGATCTTTTTCGACACTCGAGAGAATAAAAACGTATTTACGGAACACCATGAGTCAAGAACGCTTATGCAATGTTAGCACAATATCTATAGAAAAAGAATCAATTAAACATCTAAAACAAGATGAATCATTTTATGAAAAAATTTTAGACCATTTTGCACATTTTAAACAGCGGAGAATACCGCTGTTGAATAAGAAAACGTAATTTTGTAAAGCACGCAAACCCGCACGCAAATGTTGGTTTTGAAAAGATTTATTTTTTACTTACCTACTTGAGATTATTTTTTAAGAATGTTATTTATTTTATGTTGGTATTATTTTTTAAGAATGTTATTTATTTTTTGTTGTTATGAAGAATATAAAGTTTATTTGGTGCAGGTACGTGCGAATAAGAAAAACATTACTTATTCCTTAGAATTTGGTACCTACTTTTTTATTTTAAATGTTTATAGAATGTGGATTTTTTTTTGGGAGTAGGACTATTGGTGAGACCCCCTTTATAGGTCAACGCATACGCGGTGGTACCTCTCGGGTAATGTGGAAATCCACCAAAAATGCATTGAAGTTGATGGTGGTTTGGTAGAAGTTACAAATTTTTAGTTTTATGTCATTTTTATTTGTTTTGATAGAATCAAAGATTGTTAAAGTGCGGATTTTTAATTTTTTTCAACTTGATATTTTCGGTTGAAAATTTGTATAGACCCGTTTTAAAGGATGCTGAATCCAGTGGCGCACACAGATTTTTTCTAAAAAAATCGCTAATATGGTTTCCTGAAATTTTGCTCTTAAAAACTAACATAGTAGGCCTTGAAGTCAAAATGGCGAAGGTAACTTTTTGCCAAGAATATACAATTTTTCGAGCTCTACAATCCAAAAAAAAAAACGAACCAAATCGGTTAAGAAATAAACTTTTTATCAGGGAGTTCCCAAAACAAATGGGTCACACTGTATAAACAACGTCGATCCGTATCACGTGATTTTATACTTTCTGGAGGGATCAGGTAAATCGATCGAAGCCTCTACTTTAACCACAAAAATATTTTGCTTGCTGTTTCTGCCATTTGTCATTCCGTCACTCACGTCACTGTGAGTTTGAGTGTTGGTAAGAAAACATTTTTGTGGGAAAGGACGCCATTGCCCTGTGATTGTGCCTCAAAATCAAATATACAGGGTGTTTCCTAAAGATTGGTAAAAAATTCGTTGTGTGATTCCTGGGGTATTTTCATGAAAAAAAGTTCCTATAAACATTTGCCGAAAAATGCTTCCTAAGGGAGCTACGCCCCTTTAAATAGGGCACCCCGAAGACGGTTTTTCCTCAATATTTCCGAAACCTTACATACAAAAATCATGAAATTTGGTACATCATTGGTAAGGTTTCGGAAATATTGAGGAAAAACCGTCTTCGGGGTGCCCTATTTAAAGGGGCGTAGCTCCCTTAGGAAGCATTTTTCGGCAAATGTTTATAGGAACTTTTTTTCATGAAAATACCCCAGGAATCACACAACGAATTTTTTACCAATCTTTAGGAAACACCCTGTATACTGTAGAAAGCGATACCATGATGGACAATAAAGAGGTGAGCCTTTTCTGTATCATGATTTAAAATCTCTAATTATCTATCATTTGGGTGCTAACAGTTAATCCGCTTTTGAAAGGGAAAATGAGGTTATAAAAAGTTTGGGTCAGTGCACCCTTGGAGCTCAAGAGAACAGTAAGTTATTGTTTAAAATGTCAGGACAACCAATTTTGCTGTTATATATTTTGATTTCCAGAAAACGATGGAGACATGAAATTTTCTAGTACCTATGTATCCAAAACGTTTTATGAAGGAAATTTACAGACATTTCTATTATTTTAACATGATTTTATTGTTCAGTTGAAATGTTTTTTTTTTACATTTTCCATAAGTGATCATTTATTCTGTATTTTATTCAGAATACTGTACTGCAAATGTTTATCTATATTATAGGTATTGGGTGTTTGGCGAAGGGTTAGCCAAACTTGACCGTATAAATAGATCTCGTTATAGATCGATATTTTATTAATGGACCTGTGCCCTAAACGTCCCCGATAATTAATGGGCCTTTCTATACGCCCAACTTGGTGGGAGTCTGACCCTCCACCAAACACCCGGTATATTTTTATTCAATGCTGTTTATATTTTTTATTTATTAATAAATTACTCACAATATGTTTCATTTTTTTTCCCAAAAACATATTATTTTTTTCGTCTGGATTTATGCGTTCGTTATCCGGAATCCGGAAATTCTTCATTGGTCGAAATTTACTTGGAATTTCAATCAATTTAAGCTGTTTTCAAAGGATAACTGAACCATAAGAATCCGACCTATAATTACTAATAGCAATATGGATGAAATATTTCCAGAAAATCCTACTGAAACATAACACAGAAATGTCCATGGAACATTACACAGAAATGTCTGTGAAACATTACAAAATGCGACATTTTCACATATATATATGTTTCAGCAGTATTACAAATATGTTTCAAAATATATAGGAAATATTGTAATCTTACAAAGTAGTATTTCTGAAATATTTCCGAAACTATACTGTGCTGTTTGGGCATAATCAGGGTTGCGATGGTTGTATGGTCTTAATATAATTAGCATATTTGCAACGAGTCACACGTCAAGATTCTTTTGGTGTCAAAGCCCAGTAAAATTATTTTAAGCACCAAAAATAGCTTTATTGATGACTACAAAGCCTTTTCTTTTAAAATAAATAAGAATATTCAGCATGAAAAATAATTATTTTCGTGGTGACAAAAAGTCTCTTTGACAGTTAATAAGTTTTTTATTAATAGGTTGACCTTTTCACCGCAAAAAAAGTAACTTTCATAAAACGAGTTAATTACTAGAACAATTTTGAGAGTTCCTATATCAATACAGATTTTGTTAACAGTCAATAGAATTATTTCTATTATGGATAATATTTTTTTTCCTGAGTTATGCTAAAAGAATATCTCCACTGTAATCCTCGTGTAATTCTGCATCTTTTTGGTTCACTATTTTTGATTGTCAGGTATCAGATAAAAAAGGGGAGAAGGGTGAAGTCTAACCTATTGAAATGCTCACAACCTCAGTTGACTCAACATATTTGAACGAATGTTTCGTTTGAGAGAGGAAATAAACGTCAAATCTTTGTCTAAAAGAGTTTAGTTGATTCTGCATAGTATTGTGCCTTCTTCTCTCTTCTAGCAATAACTCCTGTAACTTGACGCGTTATCAAGATGCGGTAAAGAGGTTTCTGCCGGTAATGTTTATATACTTTCTGTTCCCGTTGAAATATTGTATCAATCCATTTGAAATTTCGAACAAGAAAAAAAATATAAATGTTTGCATTGGAGCAGAGTGAACCAATTGTTACAAGAAAACAAAAGAAAACAAATTAAAAAGGGGAAATGAAAGAAATAAATGTGTTTAAAAGAGTTTTATTTCATACTGTACCGTATAAAGTATCATTTACCGGACCCAAAACCAGTCCGGTAAATGATACTTTACATCATCAGAGACTGTAAAAAAAAATACTTGACTACTCCAAAAATGACATTTTGCATCATCAAAGACTGTGAAATTGCATTGGTAACATGGTAACACGGTTTGGCTGGCGCCAAACAAGATATTTTCGTTCACTGTCTTATCTACACGGAAGATTTTGCGCCATTCGCAGAAAGCCTCAAACTACTTTTGATACCTTTCCGCCGATTTGCGCTTCGCAGCTTTTATGCAAAATTTGGTCCATTTTGCAACTTGTTCACTCAACATAAACGGTTGGTAAGGTATATCAGATACGACAAACATAAGTTGTTACATGGTCTGGCTGGCTGGCGCCATCTCATGGTACGAATGTGAGGCGGACTGCCACCCTAAATGTGTGGTTTGAGAATAAAGCACTTTAAACCGATTAAAAATAGTTATTACAGTATGAAACAAAACAATGTACGATACACAGCCTTTAGATGTCATTAAACTACTCGTCTAGATATTCTGGACTCGTAATTTAAAAAGTCATTTACCGCCTTAGTAACGTAAATAACTATCGTTTTAAAGAAGGATGGTGGTGGATTGGAGATCGTTATGCTAGCTGAGCGTAGAGTGGTCGTGGGTAAAAGACACTCAAAATAAAAGGTTAGTAGAGGGGGAAGGTAGCGCCACTCGCTTCAAAAGAAAAAGGTACTTACCCACAATCGCCAATCCGAAAAGCGAGAAACAAAGAAAACGAAATGCTCAAGAGAACCCGCAGTCAAACATTTATTCACAACCTTAAAGATAAAAGAAATATTATACAAAATGTACAAAAGACGATATCGACCTCGACGAGCGTATTATATCGCCGATGCCACCCTAACTTATGTCCGACTACTAATTCGGTTTCCCGCTAGATATGACAGCGGAGATAACAAGAGACGCGTTTTTTTTGGTTTGAATGTGGCAGGAAAAATGAAGAAATGCTACGTAGTGGTGTATTTGTGGTGTATGTCTCCCAAATTCAACGTTACTGATTCGATCTTGGGTCATTTTTCAGTTTACCGACTATTTAATTACAGACTTGAAATAACTACTTACTGATTCTCAAGAACATCCAGAATACGATTTATATATTCATATGCTGCGCAAATGTTTATAAACATTAAAAAACAATTATTTTTTTTTGACATTTCTATCAATTCTTACGAGAAGTTATTACATATTTAACGTCCGCTCCAACGGTTTCCCTGACTGACATCTGACAGTTCTGACGTTCTGACTGCTCGTTTTCTCAACAGCGTTTTCAAGGGTGCGTTCACAATTCTTAACCCGGAACTTTCGTCAAATGTCAGTTTCATCAGACAGATGACGTATGGTAAATAATCCTCGTTCACGATTGTTCTACTTGTTATGGTTTATCATAACCTTCAAAATTTGAAAGTGTTATAATATGACTGTTACGGCCATTGATTAATAATACAACTATTTTACAAAAACACTAAATAATACCACCATAGCTATACTTCCTAAACTTTCATTTTATACTGTGTTTCTAAGAAGTTATAAGCGTGTAGAATAAGGAATAAATAATGTAAAATATGGATCCCGGCATTCCAGGACAGTGATTCGTCGTCAGATAGCGCCTCTCATTCTCATTTGCCATTGTCACAGGGAAATACTCTAAAGCATTGTCTGGAAAAAAGTTAATTGACAATGATGTTTTTTTAGCTTACAATTTTTTACCTTCGATTCGGTTTAATATCATTTTTCCATCGTCTGATAAAATTAGTATCCGCATCTACCACAAGATTGTGCGATTCTCACGACATAATATTCATTTTTTAATTAAATTATCACCAGCCCTAATGTATCAACGATCAGCCGTGTAGTTTGTTGTTATTGGTTTTTCACCAGCTAAAAAGTGGGTTGAAAAGTTCATCGCCCGGAGAATATTAACCCGAATTGTGAATGAGTGTGAATCTTACTCGGCGAGAATTGTGAACAGCCGGGAAAGGTCAGAGCGTCACCGTGCGATCGCCCGACGACATTTGTGAACGCACTCCAACACTTCGTCAGTGAAGCGGGCCATAGCAGCAATCAAAATGTGCTAATTTGCACCTTGAAGGGCGGTCATTTGACGACGTCATAATCCTACAAATTTATTTCACTTTGGGAATGCCGGTACAGGTTTCGAAGGCGTTTTTGAAACTTTAAACGCAAACTTAGTGCTTCCCAAACCCAGGCGGCAGGCAAATAAAGAAACGGATGTCATTTCTAGAACATTTTTAATACTCTATCCAAGGTGTTATCACGTTATCGGATGAATTTGCCTCATGAATGTAAACAAGTTCAACGACTGCTCCTGCCCGAGTAAAAAGGTACGATCCTACCCAGCGTAGCCGCGGTGGATGTTCTCTTAAATATCGTTCAAAAAGTAACGCTCCTACCCATATGGCTGCTCCTGCCCGAGTAAAAATGTACGCTCCTGCCCAGCGTAGCCGGTGCATGGTTTTTCTCTTAGATATCGTTTAAAAAGTAACGCTCCTGCCCATATGGCTGCTCCTACCCGAGTAAAAAGGTACGCTCCTGCCCATATGGCTGCTCCTACCCGAGTAAAAAGGTACGCTCCTGCCCAGCGTAACCGGTGGATATTCTCTTATATATCGTTTAAAAAGTAACGCTCCTGCCCATATGGCTGCTCCTGCCCGAGTGTAAAGGTACGCTCCTGCCCAGCGTAGCCGGTGGATGTTCTCTTGAATATCGTTTAAAAAGTATCGCTCCTGCCCATAAGGCTGCTCCTGCCCGAGTAAAAAGGTACGCTCTGCTCAGCGTAGCCGGTGGATGTTCTCTTAAATATCGTTCAAAAAGTAACGCTCCTGCCCATATGGCTGCTCCTGCCCGAGTAAAAAGGTACGCTCGTGCCCAGCGTAGCCGGTGGATGTTCTCCTAAATATCGTTCAAAAAGTAACGCTCCTGCCCGAGTAGAAAGGTACGCTCCTGCCCAGCGTAGCCGGTGGATGTTCTCTTAAATATCGTTTAAAAAGTAACGCTACTGCCCATGGCTGCTCCTGCCCGAGTAAACAGGTACGCTCGTGCCCAGCGTAGCCGGTGGATGTTCTCTTGAATATCGTTTAAAAAGTAACGCTCCTGCCCATATGGCTGCTCCTGCCCGAGTAAAAAATTACGCTCGTGCCAAGCGTAGCCGGTGGATGTTCTTTTTAATATCGTTTAAAAAGTAACGCTCCTGCCCATATGGCTGCTCCTGCCCGAGTAGAAAATTACGTCGTGCCCAGCGTAGCCGGTGGATGTTCTCTTGAATATCGTTTAAAAAGTAACGGTCCTGCCCATATGGCTGCTTCTGCCCGAGTAAAGAGGTACGCCCCTGCCCATATGGCTGTTCCTGCCCGAGTAAAAAGGTACGCTCCTGCCCAGCGTAGCCGGTGGATGTTCTCTTAAATATCGTTCAAAAAGTAACCCTCCTGCCCATATGGCTGCTCCTGCCCGAGTAAAAAGGTGCGCTCCTGCCCAGCGTAGCCGGTGGATCCTGCCCGAGTAAAAAGGTACGCTTCTGCCCAGCGTAGCCGGTGGATGTTCTCTTGAATATCGTTTAAAAAGTAACGCTCCTGCCCATGGCTGCTCCTGCCCGAGTAAAAAGGTACGCCCGTGCCCAGCGTGGCCGGTGTATGTTCTCTTGAATATCGTTTAAAAAGAAACGCTCCTGCCCATGTGGCTGCTCCTGTCCGAGTAAAAAATAACGCTCGTGCCCAGCGTAGCCGGTGGATGTTCTTTTTAATATCGTTTAAAAAGTAACGCTCCTGCCCATATGGCTGCTCCTGCCCGAGTAAAAAATTACGCTCGTGCCCAGCGTAGCCGGTGGATGTTCTCTTGCATATCGTTTAAAAAGTAACGGTCCTGCCCATATGGCTGCTTCTGCCCGAGTAAAAAGGTACGCTCCTGCCCAGCGTAGCCGGTGGATGTTCTCTTAAATATCGTTCAAAAAGTAACGCTCCTGCTCATATGGCTGCTCTTGCCCGAGTAAAATGGTACGCTCCTGATAGGAAAATTTGAAAAACATAAAAAAATAGCAGAAAACCCTATAACCAATTATTGTTACCCAAAAAAGACAGTGAAACGTGAGTTTGGGTTAGTAGTTCACAATAAATTACTCAAAACTTGGCGTTTTTCTTATGATTTTTGCGCTTTTCTTTACCCACCCAGCACCCCTATTCGCTCCATTTCCCGTAAGATTGTCACATAACCACACATTTGCGCAACATTTCAATGGTTGCAAACACCTTCTAGAAGGGTCTAAATAAAGGTAAAACAAACAAAAAATAAAAATTGCAATAGTCGGTAAACTGAAAAATTACCCGATTCTGTTGTACAGACTTAGCATAAATAAGCACACCGATAGATTATGGCCATACACTCTCTTACAACTTATGCGCGCGTGTAGTGTTTATATCGCATTTGCAGTGTCAACATGTAATCGTAAGTGAGGAATCAGAATTTACTATTTAAGCTAGTTTTCACAGTGATAGTCGAAAATGAAATGAGTTACTGCATGTTCAAACAACAAACTAACTAGATTTAAAAACGAACCGTAACACGATCTCCCATGGATATATTTTGCTCTTAATAAACATCCCCTATTATGGCAGAATTTTTTATTCCACATACGGGATGGTTGCAACCCGAAGAATAGTTTGCGAACATCGGCAAAGGGGACAATGGAGACATTTTGAAGTGTCATCTTGTTCAAGTTTGATGTTTTATAACTTTTTTATGTTTTATCCTATTTTCAAGAGTTTTGTACACATTTTGTAGATAAATCTATTGTGATTCTTTTTGATTATTGTGAAACGTAATATTTTTCGTTTAATCATTATTAAATAGTGCCCGCCATAAAGTTGAGTACCTACATATGTGATTTTTTTTCAATCATTTATATTTTCATGAAACTTTCGGAGATAGTTTGTTCATGTATTTTCGAGAAAAGTTCATTGTTGTGTCAAAAAATGGGTCAATTTGAGATATCGAAAAATGTTATTGGGAAAAGCTGTTAAGAATCCACCAAGGATTTCACATAATAAGCCGATTTTGTAGCAAATCAGATAAAAAACATCAAACTCATATTTTACCCATTCCATTGGAAAAAAAATCAAAAATGATGATGCTATTATCAAATTCACTTTATTCAACTTAACTAAATCGCATCGGTTTGATGTTGAATCAGACATATTTTTTATAAAATAAAACATTAATGGGATCTAAATTGAAAAATACCATCAGGTCGTGTCCCATAAAGCTGTATGCATCCGTTTTCACAGATTTTCTGGAGGTCAGAAAAATAATTCATTGATAAATATTCCTTATTAGCTGCTGGACACTCGAACTTATACATGCACATTTTTGGGTTAGTCCAATATCTTCAACGAGAATAGAGATATTTCAATGCGGTTTGCGGATTTTTTAAGCTAGTTTCGTCCGGATTCAGATGCATGGAATGGATCTTTTGTAAAAGTAAAAAATCATGATATATAGGGTGATTCATGAAGTCATGCGAAAGATCAAAATTTTTGTGATTATGCCATATTAGTGGGCATTGAATTCAGGCGATACAATAGAGTTTGTAACTATGGTGATGTTGATGTTGATATCTCCAGAAATTTTTGTTAGTTTTTGAATTCAAGAGCGTTGTCATCAGATACGCCCACAAACATCAAATTGGTGGAGCTAAATGTTTGAAAAGCTATAACTGTGCAATGCATGGACGGATTTCTACGATTCTTGCAGTGTTGGGAGTCTTATTTTTACCGATTAAAAGGAAAATTGAAATAAACTATTTTTTTTTAAATCGATAAAGGTATTAACTCTAATGGTCAGATGAATAGCGCAAGCCTAGAATTTGTTGAAAATATTATACATCAACAGTTATCAAAAAAGTATTGCTGTATTTAACAACTTGAATCCATTTGTCAGTTCACGGGTCCAGGCGATTTTTTGAAAAAATTGTTCAAGGCTTTTTTATCACATTTATTATTACAAAAAGATATGTTGAAAATGAACCTTTTTTTCTGTGTAACTTTTGATAAAAACGGCTAGCGCCAATCAGACATTCCACAATAATTCATCAAAGGATAGTGTAGCTTAGTGTTGCACAAGACTCTTGAAAATGTCTTGCAAGATCAAGACTCTTGCGAGAAATTCAAGACAAGACTTTCGAAATGTCTTTTCTTGCACTTGCAAGACAAGACAAGACTTTAATATGCAAGAAATTGCAAGAGTCTTGCAAGATTTCTTGAATTCAAGATTTCTTGAAAGTTGGAAATGAAAAATTTTTAAAAGTGATAACTAAGTCTTTGCGCAAGTTAATACTGACCAGTGTTCATTTTTGTTTGCATCATAGCCAGTGTTTTAGGGTTGAGAATAAAATAAAATAAAGTCGAGGCAACAGACAGTATATTGGTATAAGAGCTTACACAAAAAACTAACTGACTAAATATAAAGATACCTAATAGGAACTCAAAACCTACAAACCAAGAATTTGTTCCGAATTTTAGCCTCTGTACAGGAGTACAGGGTATCCGAAAAGGTCATGTCGAATATTATGTAAAAGGGGGTCAAGATAATGGCTGTACTTCATATAATTTTTTCCTATCGAGTTTCGTTTCATATTTTATTCTCCTTAAAAGTTTGAGTCAACTTGAATCGATATCTTTTTCTTTTACCCTTTTGGAGATAATCGCATTTAAATAACAACATTCATGATACGTACTAATGCTTTGTTATGTAATAAATATGAAGTACTCACATTATTTTGACCCCTCTGTACAGGGTCATTCCGTATATATTGACCCATATGCTAGCGGTGTTATCTGTGGAGATAAGAAAATTTTGTAAATATGAAAGTTTTAGATATTCATCTGAAACTTTCATAAATCTTATCAAAAAAAACTAAAGACTATCGGAATGTCAATATTTTTCTCAAAGTAGCATTTTTTTCAATGGAACCCCCTGTATATTATCATATATTATGAAAGATCTTATTTTCCTGATTTCAAAAATATATAGTTTGATATCTTTCTGATGAGTCGTTTAGTAGATATTTAGGTTTAAAAATGTGTAAAAATTGGTATTGAAATCCCGGTTGCCATGGATGAAGTTGCACAAATTCATTAACTCGTGCATATTTGGAGTAACATCCAGAAAATAAAGTTATTTGACCTCCATTTCTAATAATTCAATCTATATAATCACGATTCTATCATTTTTTCCACAGCAACAGGCATGTAAATTTTAATTTGTAAACATTTTTAAACTTGAATATGTCCTGAACGACTCATCAGAAAGATACCAAACTATATATTTTTGAAATCAGGAAAATAAGCTCTTTTATAATATATTTTACGTTTTTTAAGCAAAACTGATTTCCTAGACTGACTGCCTGGTTCTCTGCTGATCAAAATGCCACTTTTTTACAATTTTTTCTCTACAAGATGGCATAATGGCGCTTAAATGCAGCTCATCCTATTTGACATTTGAAAAGATGTATTGGCCTACAAAACTTGCCATTTTAAGTCAAAAAGTAAAAACTTCACATTATACAGGGTGCTCTTTAATGATGTGTTAATCTTAAGAAAAAAACTTTACATGAACATGTGTCTTAAAAGCTCCAACTTTTTAGATACAGGGTGTCAAAATTTAAAAAAATATAATTTTTTCACATTTACTGACACTATTGTGAACATGTTTATGAAATTTGGCACACATCTGTCATCTATTGGGCACTAATACGCATTTTTTGATAAATAGATTTACAATTTAATTATTTTTACCAGACCGTCCATACGGCTTTTACCGAGGCTTTTACTTTAAATATTTTTTGAGCAAAAAATATTACACCACTGGTTTTTCTTGAAAAAAAGATATTTCATAATCCTCATTTATTTCTGAGGAAATTTGGTAACTTGGTATTTTTTGTCCGATGCATAGTTTCTGAACCGATTTATTTGAAATTTGGCAGTTTTCAAAAAGATTTTTCCTCAACGAAAATTTGCCGCGGGCTTTCGTTTTCGATATACAGGGTGTCTTATAACTACGCCACTGGTGATTTTTTTTAATCGTTTTTTTAATAAAATGATATTAACTAGTGAGTTTTGAGACTCTACCAAATCTGATAAGAATATTCCAAGTGGTTTAGAAGTAATTGAAGAAATACCATTTTTTTCTTCATAAATTTGACACCTTGTATATCGAAAACGAAAGCCTGCGGAAAATGTTTGTTGAGGAAAAGTCTTTTTCTTTTTTGATAACGAATCTACAGTTTCACGTTGTAACACTTACTCTGTTACACCCTGTATAGACAAAGAATTAAATTATTCTTTATATAGATATACAGGGTGTCCGGGAAAATGTTCTGATAGAATATTAAAAAATAAGATGACAAGTTGCCATAAATTTTTTTCCTAGCGTTAGGTTCACAATTTCGTCAAGAGCACCACTTCGTCATGGCTTTTTTCGTTTAATAAAAATTGTTTTTTCTCGAAAATGGTTCATTTTATCGACAATGAACAAGAGTACCTTTTCTTTAGCTTAATGTTCAAGGTATCCAAATTTATTTTTTTTAACTCCTTATCATACAGGGTGTAAAAAATTTGAGCGTTAAAATGTACAATCTAGTCCGTCCCTGGTAAACTAAACAAGCTAATTATGTTTCAAGAGAGGTATTTTGAGAGGTCCTTACTACTGTTTATCGTATTAAATTTTCATTGAATTATATTGAGTCGTTTAAAAGTTATTCAAGAAAAACCGATTTCCAGTGGGGTCCTTTAGGGGGCCGTATCTCCGTAGGGAGGGCCGCTAGGAAAAAAAATTATGGGAACTTGTCATCATATTTTTTAATGTTCTATCTGGACCCGAGAGATCTCCCACATTTTCCCGGACACCCTGTATAAATGACACTTTATATCATTGAGATAAGAATAAAATGGGCTACGTTCGAGCATGGAGTTATCAATATGCACAGAGCGTGTTTCAAGATTTTTTTTGCTAAATTTAGCGTCGTTCATTTCCGTATCACTTTTTCTATACGACGAAGATTCTTTCTATGAAATAAAATATAGACGTTTTTTCACCTTTTTGTTAGGATATAAAATCTTAACAAATATGTGCAAGACAAGAAATTTCAAGAGTCTTGCGAGACAAGACAAGACATTAGTATGCAAGACTTGTGCAAGACAAGACTTTGAAAATTTCTTGTCTTGAAATTCAAGACAAGACAAGAAATTAGTTTTCAAGACAAGAATTCTTGTCTTGTGCAACACTTAGTGTAGCTATGAAATTTTAAACTTGGCAATATTTTGAAGAGATGATGGAAGATTTGTAGTTTTTGCCATGTTTAAAATTTCAAAGCTGGTGGGTTCAGTAATTGTGAAATTTCATAAATTTTGCACCGCTCTCAAATGGTTCTAGCCATTATTTTCAGAAGTCACACTGAAAACAGTCTTTTTATTGACATCTTTTGAACGTGGTAAAAGGGCCCAATTTTTAAAATCAACAGTTTCCGTATACTGACAAATGGATTGAAGTTTTAAAATGCACCAATACTTTTTTGATAACTGATGCAGTATCAAGGTTTTATCAAATTCTACGCCTGTGCTATTTATCTGACCATGAGTGAAGGTGCATTATCGTTAAAAAAAAAGTGTTCAATTTCATTTCAATTTCTCTTTAATAAAGGTCTCCAGCTCTTCGAAAACCGTAGAAACCCATCGATTCATTGCAGAGTTATAGCATTTGAAACATTTGGTCCCCCTCCCTGATGTTTGTTAGCGTATCTAATGACAACGAGCTTGCATTCAAAAACTGACAAAAATATCTGGAGATATTAACATTACCATAGTAACAAACCATATTGTATTGCCTGAATTCAATGCTTACTAAAATGGCATACTCACAAAAATTTCGATTTTTTGCATGACTTCATGTATAACCCTGTATATCATGTTTCTCAGTTTCTACTTAAGATCCATTCCATGCGTCTGAATCCCTACGAAACTAGCTTCAAAAATCTGCAAACCGCATTGAAATATCTATTTTCTCGTTAAAGATATTGGACTTTGAATTCAACCCAAAAATGTGCATGTATAAGTTCGAGTGTCCAGCAGTTTAGTTTGCCTATATATGATTGAGTCTTGAGAGTGATGATAATAAAATCGTATCTACTGTGGAAAGAAAGACATGGGTACAATTATTAGGGACACGACCAGACGGTATTTTCACTCACAATCTCCCTAGAGCTCGAATTATTTCCGGAAATTTTGTCGAGTGCGAATTTTTTAAAAATTTTCGCGAGGAGCAAGCCGAGGGAAATTGTCTTGAAAAATTCGCAACGAGAACAAATTTCCGGATTTTTAATTCGAGCTCTAAGGAGATTCGGCAAGAAAATTTCATGCCAAAACTGATCATTGGAAAAAACATAACCCAGGACTCACCTCGCATTTAGTGGAAGAAACCAACGGCTCCTTACTCTACTCGCCATTGAGAAAGAAAGAAGGGAATCAGGATTTTATAAAACATTTGGAAGTTATAACCAATCTTGTCCATAATTGATAACATTGCCACTTTGTATTGGAAGTTGAAAATAAATCATTTATCAAAAATATTTGTCAGTGTTTTTAACAGCTGTCAAGCACTCGCGGCTGGATGTAGCTCCCATGCACCAACCACAGTGTTGACGTTTGCCTTATCTCTGTCTGTGAAAGTTGGGTTGGGTTGGGATTGTTAGGGAGAGTGGGGACGGCAACACTGTAATCATATGGGAGCTACATCCAGATGCAAAGCCAGGGAGATTTCCACTTATTAATCTTTCAGTCACGTGATTATGAGCAGGGTGATTTCCGATAAAATTAGGTCGTTGCCATAGCAACATAATAAAATGCAAGCCTATGATGGTTAGAATTGACTGGTAGGAATTTTTCCAAATAATATCCCTTGGATGTTTTGATTCATAAGAAATTCGACTGATTCAACATCAAACCGATGTAGATAAGTTGAATAAAGTTAATTTTATTATAAAATCATCAAAATAAGCTGTTGGAAACCATGTATTATAGATTTGATTGTAATCTTTTTGAACTCAGTATCGATATAATTGTATTGTCACTGTTCACCTTTAGAAGTGTGTGTCAAATTTTAAAAAAAACGTCTTGTTAGTCATTTTTTGTTGAATATGAAAACTTTTCCTTAAAATTGGATTTGCCTGCTCATAAGAACCCAGTCCGAACCCGTCTGTTCCGGAATAGCGGATAGCTATATCATTAGACAGACGTAACAATAAGCAACTTACGTTATTATCCGAAATTGCCCGGTTTCCTAGATACAGAGTGGTATTGTTAAAATATAAATATCGATAGTTTTGAAAATGTATGAACATTGTTTAACGTATTATTTTGAAAATTGGTGGCCGAGGGTTTTGAGGGATGCGATAGCTAAATTTGGACACCTTATCACTATGACCGTCAAAGGGCACTGCAAACTGTACTTCGGATGTTTTTAAATGGCCATTACTTTTTTTCTAGGTGTAGGAGATGATAATTGAAACACTTTCAAAATGTATCCTTTTTATAATTCACTAGATTGAGCCGTTTCGAAATATTGGTTTTTGGTGTTGGATGCCGCACCGGAATATTCAAATTACTTACCTCCAAGGATGAAATTTGGTCAGTGAATCAATAGTAGGTGTTTTATGGGGCAAGAAACCCATATCAAAACCAAGAATAATATCAATTCATGGGCGTGGATATGGACTGATTGATCTCGATTTTGATATGACTTTTTTGCCCCATAAAGCTCTATGGCGACCTATAAAATACAAATAATACTAGTTCACAGACCAAATATTAGCCTTAAAGGTTTTTTTTTTATTCAAAGTAAATCGAATTATTCCGGTGTGGCATCACGGTTATTACTTTAGCGGCTTATAAACAAGAGCACATTTTCTGCTTATGAATGCTTTCATTTTCTCTCAAAAAAAGTGAAAAACTACACTGAGTAAAAATGTATGGACGTTCTCAACCATCAGAGGTACTACAGTGTGTGTGAAGCGCTCTCCAACGGACATAATGAAATAGTATCCATTTTCAGCTTTCGCATCCAAAAAAAAACCCGGTTGTCAATTTTGAAAGTAATACATTGAAAAATCTCTTTAGAAGAATTCGACTTAAGTATTTTAACTTTACCACTCTGTATCTACAAAACGAGGTAATTTAGAAATGAGATAACTTGCTTTAAATCCGCTTATTCTGACGTCAGGAATAAGAGGTATGATTTTGTAAAGACCTTCTACAGACACCTTTTATAAAAACAACTTTTTTTTAGTTAAAAAGATTTGTCATTCAACATGTATATAGTTTAAATGATTTCTGTAATATCAAATGTATAATCCCCAGATAGTCAAGATGATATCTGTCATCTTAGATATAATTCTAGATCGTCAAGTTCATCTCTGAATAATAATTGTAGATAGTCAAAATGACTCCTGTCATTTTAGAATTCTTGAATGTATAATTTCTAGATATTCAAAATGATATCTGCCATTTTTGATGTAATAATCCCTAGATTGTTTGTGATTATCTAGATTTCTGTGATTTTAGACGTAATAATTATCCATATAGATAGTCAAAATAATTTCTGTAAATTTAGATTCAATGAAAAATTCATCAAATTAGACCACTTTTGACGTGAACCTTTTTTATTATTTCTATAAGTGCTTTTGAAGGGATTCGCCTACGACGTTCTTTGCTCACTACACAGAAGATGAGACAAAGTAGAAAGTACGAAACTCATTTGAAGACAATGTGGATGGATGGACATTTTCTGATACAGTTTTTTCACGAAAAATTGATGTGACGAATGCAGTAAAACCCCATGGAACATTCCTTGATACAAAAAGCTATTTAATTGGAAACTTTCGTACGTAGATTTGCAGATGGGATGAGTTTTTCGAGTTTCAAAGAGACGCAGACGGTTAAAGTCTTTTGTTGGCCCACATGGTGAATGCGCTTCTACAATTGGATACAAGAGTTTTTTGGCAAAATCTTTGCAATATCTAATTTGAAGAGGTTTTGTCAGTCAGCGGAACAATTTCCCATTGAAGTGAGCCATGAACATTTGCCAAATCGTCAATGTGGAGTGGAAATACTAGAAGCAGATAACGAAATTTGGAAGAGTGAAGCTCTATTCGGGTGAGACTTGAACCATTACAATTATCTTGTCAAGTTTGGTCCAACTCATCTAAGACTCCATTTTATCATTAAGTACCTGGTTTATATGATAGTGCTGATTGGAACACCAGTCTGCTCTGGTTTGCCCTTGGTGATACTAACCAGAACGCGTTTAACTACTGTTTTTTTTAGTTCAAATTGTGTGAACGGCTGATTATTGAATACGTGATTGTTGTATCGTAACAACAGAAAGTCAACAGTTGCCATTTTTGGATCAACTGAATTTGATTTGGGTGATCCATGTAAACCTGATATTCATCGCCGATGATGGAAGAAGTTGAAAGGGAAAGGGTTATAAAGTTTTTCTAATTCTATCTAGTGTAAAATTGATGGATCTCCGCATAAGAAACATCGGAAAACTTTTGTCTTATGGCTTCATAGAGATATAAGTAAATAAAATATAGCGGTATACAGGTATAAGGCCTCCAATCAAACGCCCAAGAAAAATATATTCTCCAATATAACTACGACATACAATCCATTATTTTGTTATTTGTGTGGTTGTACACAACACAGCTACACTTTTAATCTAAATCAAATAGAACCAGCAACGAGAAATAACTAATTAAGTAAAAATAGCTTATCTTATCAAGGACAAAACTTGCCATGCATGCTCTTCAATGCAACATGTTTTCCCGATCGATACCGCAACCTGCAACAAACGTGACGTTTTGCGTGGGCCCTGCGCAATTTCCTCCAGGCTCCTGGTATTCCGTTTCCAGGGCAACTGCACAGCTCATATAGAAGCGCTGGCAATTGCTTTCCTTGGCGTATCGCGTGTATTAGCAAAAAAAATGGCATCCTCCGCTTTGCGTATCTGTTTTGAGCTTTATACTTTGTACAGTTCCAGTCATTCAGAGGTCCGTTTTTACATTATAGGTCCATGGCCATAGAAAGCATTTCTTTCCATGTTTATTGCCCTGGCCCAAGGGGTGGCATTCAATTTTATTAAACCTACATTTAAGGAATTCATCATTTCGAATTAGGTCGCATAATGGTCTAATATTTCAAGTAAGTAGGTAACGTATAGAATCCTAGATTCATTTTTGATTTTTAATTATTATTATTTGATCAATAATTGTTGACTTAGATTTTTTTTTTAAATCCATATAGGTATAGTTTGCAATAATGAATTACCGAAAAGCATGCAAGTACTTTTTGTAAAAACATCTATTCTATTTTCATCAACTCATTTAGCAAACATGTCGTATGTGTCATTATACAACGTTATTACAATGATGATCAAAGACAATGCGTTGATTTTGCGAAAGCTCATCAACACACACTGCTCAATTGCCTCTCATCAAAAGTAGAAAAATATACATCAAAATACTCTCTTTTGGATTACATCAAAACATTTTTGTAGAAATCAGCAAAGAAACACCTCAGAAGTAACCACTGAGGAAGGTGCTTTTGGCAGCATTTGAGAGCCCTCAATGGTGGTGATGGAATGGTTTCATAAGAAATTGTAGGTATGTACTTTATAGGACCCTGGTGACAAAAAGCTGCAAGACTCATAAAGTCGCTTGCCATATATTACTGAGAGTGTCCATGAGTCAGCAAACCTTCATGAAACTTTACAGTTTTTTGTCACCAGCTTCCGCCTATTATTTGTTTTTATATATTTATGTCCATTTATAGATCAACTGGTGTTTCCTGCTAAAGCTACCTACTGAGCATCTCGAATTCCGATGAAGAACCCAAAAACTCCTCCAAGTTGCTAATTTATGTGTTTGTCTCGTATATTATGTTACTCCATAGTAACAATGATGACAAATGTCTTTTGGTGGCAGAACAGGTATTTGTTATCATTGGTTATATGGATGTTCATCACGAATCGAGAGCAAAACTATTATCATAAATAAAAGCAAAATGATCAATGAGAAGATTTGTACATATGGTATATACTTGATTTTTTCACTTGATGAGTGCTGTATAAACCAATTTATGAATACGATCAGATTTGAGTGTGGGTTGGAAGATTGTATGGATTATTTCAAATAGGCAGGATAATTTTCTTTGGGCAATAGAACAAGAGTTGAATTGGTACAACTAACAATTATCTCTCATTCGAAATACCTATTCAAGCTTCGATAACCAAAGAGTCCTTAAACCATATTATCTTTTACGTTAGATAATTGTATGTCTATCTTTACAATACACTGAAACAACTGAATGCTACTTCTTTTGAATATATATATATATATATTTAAAAACATTGTATTGCGACAGCAAAGTTGATACATGCTGATTGAATGTTTTGATTTTTTTTTCAATGATATGTTGACGGCAGTTCTAACTGTAGTGAATTATACAAGGTGTATTTTGAGACAGGACTAATTAAGAGAAGCAAATTTCTCAAATAAATCTTTTTCCTTTCTTTTTTTAATGCTTCACATTTGGATGATGATTTTGCAATACTATCAAAGTGAGTGTTACTACACTTTTTCCCAGAATGTCTGCTTATTTTTCGTATTAAATACAGTTTTCGCAAAAGGACTTTATTTAGAAACATTTGAGTTTTCGAGAGAATGTTATTTGAGAAATTTGCTTCATTTATCAAGTCCTGTCTCATATTGGAAAGAAAAACCCCAACTATAAATACACCCTGTATAAACATAAGACTGTTGAGATAAAAAGTCTTTTCTGCACCTTGTGGTGCGACGCAGGTCCAGATCTCGCGTGAAAAATGTTAGCTTATGTAAGACAGGTAAGAATCCGACAACTTTTTGGAACATGAATTTTACCGAGATTAGTAATGGATCATTTAAAAAAAAATGTCTAGAAAATTGGAATTTTGAGGTAATAATCTTGGAAATATTTTCAAATGTTAACTTGTGTAAACTTTTATTGTTCTGAGCATGAATAAATAAATTTCAATTTGAATTCTTAACTAACAATAGAGGGTGTTACTTAATGATAGGCCGTACTTCCAAAGATACATTCCTGAACCAAATTCAAGTAGAAAAGGTCCAATAAATATGTGTCCCAAATAGTCTGTTTCTCGAGATACAGGTTTAGAAAAAAATCGGTTCCATTATTAATATCTCAAAGATTCCTCTGCCAATTTTGTTCAATTTTGGCAAAGTTTCTCATTGTAACGAGGCTAAATAGATGCTAATCATGAGCTCCAGTGGTGTCCAGAGGGTCAGTTACACGAATAAAATTGACAAAAAAAAGGGCGTCACTAAGTTTTTCTGAAATGTTTTGTTTTTTTTAAATAATGCAGCCAGAAATACAACTCTTTTGTCTCTTCCGTATCTTTCTTCGTTTTAATATAATAATAATCCGTTTATTTAGCAAACGCTATATAGTTTACAATAAGTTTACAAAGTAAGTATTAAATGGACAGCAGCAGAATCAAGAAATAATGAAATGATAACACAATAATTACATAAAGACAAATAAATAAGTATAAATAAAATTGTTGTAAAAAGATAAAACTTATAAACTAAAATTATTAAAATTGACTAAAAATGGGACAAAACATACGGTCTTATAAGTCTCTTGAATTCAGTTATTCTATCACAGTTCTTGAGAATCTTTGGCAATTTATTATATTCATAAAGTCCTCTGAAAAGTATGGATTTCGCCATTTGAGATGTATTACATTTATTAGACAATATAAAATCCTCGCAGTTCCTGGTGCTATAACCATGTACATCACTAAATTGATTAATCTTATCACATACATAATCAGGTACCAGTTTGTGTTTGATTTTGAAAACAAATACATATATGTTAAACATAATTTTTTGTTTTACAGAGAACATTTCCAATACATTCAACATGATATCTATCGGTGTATACCTATCACATTCCAACATTCTCCTCATTGCACGATTCTGAATTTTTTGTATTTGCTCGATTTTGTAGGCTGGTAGGTTGAACAAAAGTGTGGAACAATATTGCAGATGTGGCAGAGCGATGGTGTTGTACAACAGAAGTTTTGTATTAAGGGACAAACCCCCAAATTTCAAGGAAACAAATGAAAACCACTTCATTGTACGTCGAAAAATTATCAAAATAAAATGGTTTTTATTTTTTTTTCTCGAAAACGAAGAAAGATACAAAAAAATATAAAAAGAAGTAAAAGTTTTATTTTTGGCTGCTCATTCTGAAAGATATTGAACATTTTGAGAAAAATCCAGTGGTGCACAATTTTTTGTCAACTTTATTCATGAAACTGTCGCTCTGGAACTTATAATTACCATCTAGTTAGTGCTTGTTGAGCATCTTGTTACAATGAAAAACTCCACCAAAATTGAACAAAATCGGCAAAAGGAACTTTGAGATATTGATATTAAATCCGATTTCTGGAAACACCCTATATGTCGAAAACCAGACGACCATTTCGGACACATTAATTTTTTTTGTTTCTTCATATTTTTTCGTATCTTTCTTCGTTTTCGAGAAAAATGATCAAACCCACTTTATTGCATGTCGAAAAATTGTTAAATTAAAGTGGTTTTTATTTTTTTCCTCGATAACGAAGAAAGATACGGAAAAATATCAATAGACAAAAAAATTGTATTTTTAGCTGCTTCATTTGCAAAAAATTGAAATTTCAAAAAAAAATAGTGACGCACATTTTTCGTCAATATTATTCGTGAATCTGCCCTCCTGGACCTATTCCATTATTATAATCTAGTTAGTGTTAATTTAGCGTCTTGTCACAATGAAAAACTGCCAAAATTCAACAAAATCGGCAAAAGGATCTTTGAGATAATATAAATTCGATTTTTTTCAAACATTTAACACCCTTTATCTTAAAAACCAGACTATTTAGGACACATGTTTATTTCAACTTGAATTTGGTTAAGGAATGCATCTTAGTGATTATGGCTTATCATTAAGTAACACTCTGTATGTTGAGTGAGTAAGTAAAATAACTCTTGTATGTTTTGTAAAAAAAATAAATAATAACCAGTGTTGGAATACACATAACCACACCGTGGACACAGTATATTTGCTTCAGCGAAGCTACTTGACAATCTTTCCCTTTGACGTACTTAACTTGGAATAAGTGTGAAATCATGCACTCATCGTCACCGTGAAAACTTGTCTATCAAACTCACTAGCATATTGAAAGCTCCAGAGAATTTTATTGTTTTTATACATTTTCAAGAAATGAAGTGGTAGTACGTTCAAAAAATCTTTAACAAGAAAATCATATCAGGTTATAGGACTTTTACAAGAGACATAAGATATCCGAGTTGAGGCTGTTATATGGCTAATCACAAAATCAAATCATAAATACATAATTCATAGGGACATGACATATGTATCTAAATGAAAGATTGGGGGCTCCCCTTATTGATCAAAGGGCTGTGGTCTGGTTTTTAAAAAGGGAAGAAGTGTTTTTTTGTGAAAAACTAATAATCTGTATCAAAATATCTACCTACGGAAATCAATTGATAAGGTCAAACTCAATATTCCATACAATGTTTGAATTAGATTGTAACAAACATCAATAAATCAAACCAACTCAAGTTGCGCACGCTGTCGATCTGACCCTGCCCCAACCCCTAACGGCTACAGCCGGGCCAGCACAGTAGCACAGTTGCTCAGTAGTCAGTAGCACAGCTTCAGTCCAGAGTGTTTCAGCTTTGTACATCCATAAACAAGAGAGCGAAAAGCGAAGATGACATCAGCTTTTATACGTGTTTGTTGCCAATATCTTGGTTCTTTATACAGCTCCAGCCATGCTGAAGTCCATTTTCATTTGATTCCATGGCCATAGATAAGTGGGTGGTGGCCTACCCCATATTTATCAACCCACATATAATCCTGTATTAGAAATCTAACTAGTTATGGAGTGACTGCAGGGTGATATTTGCAGAAGGTAAGTCATGATCGCCTTTTTTTTGAAAATGACTCAAAGCTGAGGGAATCGCAATTTTTAATTTGTTTGTGCCAAAATAGCCATACTCCTTGATGCGTCAGAGTTGTCTCGACCTAAATATTTTTTATCACGTATTTTACGTCAAAAAACAAAAGAAAATTTTCTAAAAGTTCTCCATTTTCCAAATTCAGTGTGAAAGCTATATCCTGATGATGATTTTTTGGTGAACTTACGCTTCTATAATTTTGAATCAAAACTCAGAAAATTGTATGTATTATATCAGGCTCGAAACGTTTGGTGGTCGCACCAAATCATTAACTGTTACGCAAATTTTCATACAAACTCCAACCTCCTGTATAACGAATACGAAGAATTTTTGGACATGTGTTTAAATGAAGTTTGTGTTTTGTTTTTGTCAAAATATTTTATGTTAATTTTGGGATAGCCAGTGTTGTATGCATCTTCACTTTTATATACAGGGTGTTTATTAATTGGATGCCGATACTTAGGGGTGATACTCCTTGGATGATTTTGGGACAAAAAGTTCATATGGACATGGGTCCGCAAGAGCCTAGATTTTAAGATACAGGGTGTTGAAATTAAAAAAAAAAAAAAAATCATTACTTTGATACTATTCTAGGTATATTTTTGAAATTTGGTACACGTCTTCTATGCATCAATATGCATGGGAATGTTGGAGAGGGCGCCACTGATTTAAAAATATTGGAAGACACAGCAGGGTGTCAATGCCTCGGTCAATGCAATTAAGTGGATTTTATTTTTTTAAGCGAAAACCATGCATGCACCGGACGAAAAAAAATAAAGAGAACAAATTGGCTCAGAAATAAATAGAGATTTCAAAAATAATTTTTATTTTGAAAGGAAGCAGTGGCGTACAAGTTTTTTTTCCAAAAATATTGAGTGCAAAACCCGTACGGACGCCACTGGTTAAAATGATAAACTTGTTCGTACATCACAAAATGCATATTGATGCATAAGTTATGTGACCATTACCGCTGCATCAACACCCATTGTCTATTGTTCTATATACTACGTCTTTATGAATGTAAAGTGTAGAATAAGCATTTCTTAGTTTATAAATATGAGTTCCTCTCCATAATCAACATACACTATATTCTGCTTTTAACTGTATTACATGTACTTAACGCTTGTCACCAATAAATATTATTTTTTAAAAGTCACTCCCAAGAATTTCACATCTTACTGGCGCAGTCGGTAGGATTTAGTGCAGTTTCGGTCAATAGTCACGACATCGAGTTCGCTATTGATTTTGTTAGAAACGTGAGTCTTAACTCTTTGGCCTGAAGAAAGAAGAACCAGTGTGGCAAGCATAGAAACCAAGCAGTCTTTGTGTCCAACAGAAGGAGCGGTTTATCGACTTTCCATTTGTGAGGGTAAGTGCCTAATACTCCTGTTGTAAAACCATTTTTCCTTCCTTTATTGATATTGATTTGGAAAAGACATATTTTATTCACCATAATAGTGCAACAATTTGTGTGTTACATTTGAAACTGGCGCGAAACGGTATTTAAATGATAACTGACTCATTTTTGAATGTCACAACCAGAAATTGATATTGCATGACGAATTGGTCAATCAATTTTTCAGCGTTCTTAATTTTGACGCAAACGCAACAAGTTCAACTAATAGTAATTTGCTTGAATCTAATACAGATAATTCAAATAGCAACATGGCTGAAGTCAATTATACACTTTTGAAAATGGTGACTCTAAAACTTTGAATAGTTTTCTATCAGCTGGTGATTTTCTTTTTGCAACGTATGCTCAAGCCAATGACGTTATATCAAGAGATTTTCTGATAAGATCGATACGTCTAAAATTAACAGAAAGAGCTCAATTACTTGTAGGGTGCCGAATCGAACTAGATACTTGGCAACTCATAAGAACAGCTTTATACGACTCATTCGGAGATAAACGAAATCTCGATTGTTTGGAACAAGATTTGTTTATTGCTAGTCCATATAAAAATGAATCTCCTTTGAATTACGGTAAAAGACTTCAAATATTAAGAAGCACATTAGCTCAAAAAATTGCTAGTTTTCCCGCTATCCAAATGGATCAAGCTACAAACATTTACGCCAATATGACCAACTCACTTTAAAAACTTTTATAAGAGGTCTAGAAGGTAATTTGCAAACCATCATTAGGTTGAAAAACCCCTATTCTCTAGAAACGGCAAAGACAATGGTCACTGAGGAAGAAAACTTCCATTACTCTCAAAAAATATTTAAACCTCAAAAAAGTGAAGATTCCAGAAACGAATCTTTTAAAAAGAGAAACTATAATAATTCTCACAACAATTCCAATTTTAAGAATTACGACAATTCTAATTTTAAAAGGTTTCCGAATCAACAAAACAGAAATCAAAATAATTTTCAAAATTACAATCAATTTTCAAATGGAACACGAAATTCTCAATTTCCAACTGGCCCAGTAAATACTGGTCAACCAAGAAATTTTACAAGACATTTCCCAACTAACCGAGAGGTTTTTGGAAATCAAAATCAACCTCAAAAAAGAAACGCATTTAGACCAAATCAAACTCAGAATCAGCATCAGGTCTATGCTGAACCAAAGTCCACTTCTCATAGATTATCAACTCAACATAATCGGTTTCGTAATCCAGAGCCCATGGATGTAAATTATATTGAACATAACCATGATGACTATTATGATACTTCAAATGCTGATGATGACTACCAATACAACGAAACGTACGAAAATGATACTTCTCATTTTCAAGAAAGTAACGAATACAAAAGCTTTGAAAATAAAAAATCTGATGATCAAAAATTTTTGAATTGCCAAAAGTCCAAACAATGTAACGTAGAAGTAAATACTGTCTCTGACAATAATAAATTACCTTACGTTACAATAAGTAAACCAAACATGAAACTCCTAATAGATACAGGATGTTATCATTCTATTTTAAAACCTTCAATTGTTGAAAAAGACTTTTCTGATAAAATCTTTAATTCACCTTCAACAATTAGAACAGCTGCTGGACAAAGACGAGCTTTATTTAAAGCAACTATCCCGGCTTTCTCTGAACTAAAATCAAATGAAAATATAACTTTCATTCTTTTCGACTTTCATCATTTTTATGATGGTATTTTGGGACTAAAAGATATTTTACGATTAAGACTCAATATTGATCTGAGGAATACAAAATTGTTTAATAATACAATTTCTATCCCCTTTGAATTTCGCAATCCCGCAGTAGAAAAGTATTGCATCACCATAAATGCACATGAGATAATTACGACAAACGTACCCGTATCTGAAAATAGTAGTACTATTTTGATCCCTGAGTTCAAGTTCAAGACGAATAAGTTATTTATACCTGAAACGCTTACGATAGCTCAAAACGGATTTGCAAGAGCGGAAATTCATAATTATGGCAACGAACCCATCACGGTCGAATTTACAGAACCCTTGGAAGTTTCAAAAAATGAAAATTTTGAACTTTTCCAAATCGAAGACATTTATTTACCCAAATATTATGATAAAAAGAGAAACGATCACATTGAAACTCTTTTGCGTACTGATCATCTCAATAAAGAAGAAAAGTACAAACTCTTAGAAATGTGTAAAATGTATTCTGATCTTTTCCATAAAAAAACCCAAAAATTAAGTTTTACGAATAAAGTTAAACACGTGATCAGAACAAGTGACGAAATACCCGTTCATACAAAATCGTACAGATATCCCTTTATTCATAAAGAAGAAGTTCAGAGACAAATAAATAAAATGCTTGATGAAGAAATTATACGTCCCAGTCAAAGCCCTTGGAGCAGCCCTATCTGGGTTGTACCTAAAAAGAAAGATGCAAGTGGAAAACAAAAATGGAGAATAGTAGTTGACTATCGAAAAATCAATGAAAAAACGGTAGATGATCGATATCCTTTGCCAAACATAAACGACATTCTCGATAAATTAGGCAGATGTATTTATTTTTCCACAATAGATTTGTACTCTGGATTCCACCAAAGAGATGGATCCAAATTCGATAGAAAAGACAGCATTCAACGTAGAAAATGGTCATTTTGAATATCTTAGAATGCCATTCGGTTTAAAAAATGCCCCCGCGACATTTCAACGAGTTATGGATAATGTCTTAAGAGACATCCAAGGCAAACATTGTTTAGTCTACATGGATGATATCATTATATTTTCCAGTAGCCTAGAAGAACATCCAAAACATCTCAAGCAAGTCTTTGATAAATTGCGAAATGCAAAATTGAAAATACAACTCGATAAATCAGAATTTTTAAGAAAAGAAGTTGAATTTTTAGGACATGTCGTCACGAAAGATGGAATCAAACCAAATCAGAAAAAAATAGAAGTAATTAAAAACTTTCCAATTCCAAAAACTGCTAAAGAAATAAAGTCATTTTTAGGACTTCTCGGATATTATCGGAAGTTCATCAAAAACTTCGCAAAACTGACAAAACCTTTTGTGTTTGAAAAAAGGAGCGAAAATTGAACACACCGAGTTGTTCAGAAATACATTTGAAACTTGTAAAACTCTATTGTGCAACGACCCAATACTTCAATATCCCGATTTTGAAAAACCCTTTATTTTGACTACCGATGCTTCGAATATAGCTATTGGCGCGGTCCTTGGTCAAGGAAAAATAGGTTCTGATTTACCTATCGCGTACGCATCTCGAACACTCAATCCGGCAGAACAAAATTACTCAACCATTGAAAAAGAGCTTTTAGCCACCGTTTGGTCTACTCATTATTTCCGTCCCTATCTTTTCGGAAGAAAATTCTACATCGTCACGGACCATGAACCTTTACAGTATCTATTCAACATGAAAAAACCAAATTCTCGATTAGTCCGATGGAGACTTAAACTAGAAGAGTACGAATATGAAATCCTCTATAAAAAAGGTAATGTAAATACCAACGCTGATGCTCTCTCTAGAATTGAGCTAAACGCCATTGAAAATGATTCCATAATCGGAAATCCTGGTGACATCGATGATGAAATAGAGAAATATATACAGAAAGAACAGAGTCATCAAGTAACTGACGACCAACGAGAGGAAATTAAAAATATAATAGAACCTCCAAAAATTAACATAATTTCGGATATACAACTTAGACCCCCATTTTCGGATACCGATACAGTACATTCCTCGCACGAAAATCCAATTTTAGAAATTCCCATAACAGATAATTGTCTGAATACTTATTCAAATCAAATTATCTTCCATCAAAAATCAAACAGACATTACCACGTAGTAAAGTCAATGATTTTCGAAACTAAAACGCGATACAATGTATTTTTAACTCAAGATTTTGAACAAGAAATAATCAAATTCTTCATTCAATACGTCGACCCTCAAAAATTATACTGCATGTATGTTAAACAAGAAGAAGTTGACCTAGCCCTTCAGCTTAGTATAATACTTCCAAACACCTTCAAAAACCATGCATATAAATTAATTTTAACAACCACGTATCTTACAGACGTAATTGACATGGACAGACAAAAAGAACTCATGACACATCATCACGAAACAAAAACGTGTCATCGCGGAATAAATGTCTTTAGCTCAGTTACGACAGTGACAACTAAAGACATACAAATATCCCAGATTAAGACACCTTTACTTCCCTTCCACTTAGGAAATGCGGAAGTAATTCAAACGCAGCATACATTTCTGCATTATATAGAAATAACCCCGCTTGTAGTCGAACTAGAAAATATAAAACGCTTTTATAGTATTCTAGAAAGATCGCAAAATAATATGAATAATCAGTTAGAAAATAATTCTTTTATAAGTTAAGATAATCTATTTAATCATGCTAAATATTTAATCGCAGAGGCAAGCATTAAGTTAAACAATATAAGACCCCATCAAATAAGAACTAAACGCGGACGTATACATTTTGTTGGAAAAACTTCAAAATGGCTCTTCGGAACCTTGGACTCAGAAGACGGTGAAAAATATGAACAAGCAATAAATGAGTTACGGAATACGGCAAATTCATATAAAAAAGAAATTGCTCTACGAACATCTTTAACAAAACAGCTGATCGACAACTACAATCAGTCAATCACAACGCTCAGCAAAAATCAACCATAAAAGGTTATGTTGAAAATTTAGAAAAAGATTTGAGAGCAAAAACTTCGAACATCTCAAACTTCTTCAAAGTAACCAATACGATTCACCAACTTATTGTGAACTGTCAGAGTCTCATCACTTTCCTAGACAATCTTGAAGACGCAGTCCTGTTCGCTAAATTGAACACATTAAAACCACTGTAATATCTGCGTCAGAATTAGGAAACATAATTTCAAAATTAAAAAGCCTATATGGCGAGGACAACATAATTCATTTTAAAGACTCAAATTATTACAATCTAGTCACAGCACTTCAAGTGAAATTTTCAAAATCAAAACTAGTTTTTGCGATTCACTTTCCAATAGTACAAAACGAAAAATTCGAAATCTTTCGTCTCTATCCAATTCCAATCAATCAATCAATAATTGTTCCTACCCTTTCCTACCTTATACTGGGTACACACCTTTCGCAATATGAAGCAGAACCATGCCTAATGGTAGAAGACACTTATATCTGCCATGATCATCTGAGACCATTCAAAGAAGATTGTGCAGTCAGCCTCATTCAGCAAGCCGAAAAGTCAAGATGCCAAACTCTCCGAGTGCAAATCACAACTCCAATAATTCAAGACATCGACAATCAATACGTACTGGCCATACCTACCAACAAGTCTCTCAAGATGCACCAAACTTGTGGAAGAAGAGAAATCAACTTCATCCAGCACCCAAGTTTAATAAAAATTCCATATAAGTGTGAAATTCAAATTGACGACCTCCACTTCATCAATAATGAAGACCTTCTTCAAGGTAGTCCATTCAAAATACCCCAAATCCAATTCGAAGAAGAAGACCAATCCACATCGCAAAAGTCAATCGTCTTGGAATCCATTGATTTCGACAAGATCAAGTCACTTCAAGATCAAGCCAACAATCTTGAACCAATACCAGAAATCAACCCCATGCGATGGACACTCACATCAACGTTCAGTTCTACAATCATCCTATGTTTTGCACTGCTATTAGCATACATTCTCTGGAGATGCCTGAAGAAACAACACTTGTGTCCATGCCTACCACTGTCTCGAGGTCATACAAGTCAAGAACCACCCAACGTAGAGATGAAGCCCAGATCCAGAAGATTTCCTGAAAACAACCTGGTGAACCCGTTGTTTTCATCTTTGGTGGGTTATGGTTTTCATCTTTGGTGGAGGAGTTATGTGACCGCTGCATCAACACCCATTGTCTATTGTTCTATATACTACGTCTTTATGATTGTAAAGTGTAGAATAAGCATTTCTTAGTTTATAAATATGAGTTCCTCTCCATAATCAACATACACTATATTCTGCTTTTAACTGTATTACATGTACTTAACGCTTGTCACCAATAAATATAATTTTTAAAAGTCACTCCCAAGAATTTCACATCTAACTCATAGAAGACGTGTACCAAATTTCATAAAGATATCTGGAATAGTCTCAAAGTAATTATGAAAAAATCATTTAGTTTTTAAAATTTCAACACCCTGTATCTTGAAAATTAGGCTTTTGCGGACCCATGTCCATATGAACTTTTTGCCTTCAAATCATTCAAGGATCATCACTCTTAAGTATCGGCATTCAATTAATAAACACCCTGTATTGACAAAACAGGAATACTCACATCTAGAGAACACTCTCCTTGACTTAAAATTTGATCATCACCAGACTATTTGAGCATTTTATTGTAATCTTGAAAAAGACCAAAAATTAAAGGTTGAAAGGTCAGTCTAAACTTAGTGGAACAATCACTTTTCTCTCGAAATTTGAATACTCGTCAAACTGTCTTCAATCTATTTATTTCAATTTTTTTTCCGACTAAATCAAATAAAAAAAATTGCAGGCTCTAAAAATGGACATGGTAACTGCAAAGGAAACTACCTTTCGGCGCAGACATCAATAGTATGGAGAACACCAATGAAGGTCTGGTGGTGGTAATGTTCGAACACTTTAACAGGTAAGTGTTGTCCAGGATCTGGTGATAAAAATTGAAGACTTTTTAAATTCACCCATTTCTTGTATACTTTCAATTTGTGTGTTTATAACTCCTAGGTCGCTAGACGGTCAGCCGGGTTTTTAAAATGTGGAGTGAATGGGGTTGTGATGTCCAACATTTACAGTCTTCTACTAATGCTACTGAATCCTCCAACTTTACATGTCATATCCTATAGCTGGTGCAACTTGGTATACCTACTGAGTAACCCCGCCGAATACTGTAGCAATTCATACCAATGGAAACAAGGACCAGGACAAGAGAGGGAAAAATAAGACACAATATTGATTGCCTATTCAAATATTTTAAGATTGTATCGCGGTATCACTCAATTGTACTTTTTATAGGGGACAAATCAAAATGTGAAGTAAACATTCTAATTGAGTATAGTGTTGACTAAGATTTGATCTAAAATTTTTGAAAATTGGGTTCATATCCACCTCCTACTATGCCACTCGTCGAACAGCTCTCTAGATGTTAGGATTGCTTATTTTTATCAATACATAGAAGAAAATTGTATTTTGTGGATTTGGTAGACTTAGCTCTCTAAAATATTGAAATTCAAAGCCTCTAGATTTTTGAAAAGAGTTTCACAACAGGCACGCGATGGAGTAATCTGTTCACAGAAGAACGAATCGTAACGGGTTGCTCATCTATGGAACACTACCCTTTTACCATTGCATGCATTGAATGTTAATCCTTTCAAATATAATCATCAAACCATGTTATTGTACCAGCAAATTCAATATATGGTATCTAAATGTGATAATGTATTTTTTTTCAATGATCATTTTAGCTCTACATAGTAAAACCTCTTCAAAGTTAATACTCGAATACATACAGGGTGTTACAAGTTACAACTTCGATGTTCACCATTGATATCTTGGAAACGGTAGGAGCATACAGCGAAGCTTAATTGAAGTAAAGTTGCATGGGAATTTGGTGCTTGCATGATAAAGTATTCGTATATGAAAAATCTGATTTCGTTATTTTGAAGAAAAAAAACGAACGTATGTAGATATATAAAGTATAAGATGAATTCGATTCATCACTTCAAGTATAAAAAACAAATCAAAGAATTATTCATATTTGCAGTCTCAAAAGCTATGGTTTGCAGAAGTATGTATTTTTCTGATTTTTTTTTACAGCGTCTACTTGAGTTCGCATTCACAGTGTAATTTTTTTCTTCTAAAAGATAACGTGATTGGATTTTTGATTCGACGTTTCGTTCCTTCTCAATCATCATCAATTCTCAACAATGATGGGTGTGGGAGATATAAGCGATGAATATTATGTGTGATATCGTCGCCCCAGAGAGCAACAGTGAGACAAGTCTAAATTTCGGTAAAATCGAGTTTTTTCGCCACTTCAATTCTGAATAACTTCTCTATTAGCCCTTTAATATTGATCAAATTTTGGTGATCATTTTGTCTTCTGCTACACGTATATGTATATATGTATACTATATATGTATTTTCACATTTAGGTGATTAGGAATAAATAGAACCTCTTTAACTTTTATTTCTCGCTCACTTGTGTCACTGTTGTATTGTTAGACATTCAGTAGATAATGGGATATCAGTATAAAATAAAATGAATGGGAACCTTACATAACCCAGTGTTGCATAGAACATAACTAGTGCAAAAGGGCCCGGACTCTGTAAGAGATTCTCTTCGCTTCGCATAATGGTGGAGAGTCTGTTGACGCTCAGGTTACCTTGGGTGTTCCTCAGGGCTCTGTTCTTGGACCATTGCTGTTTCTTATATATGTTACAGTAAATGTTAGAAATTCAGTGAAAGCTAGCTTTCACTAGTTGATGCTAGCAATTACTTGATCCGTTAGGAAATGTTAAATTTTGATTAATATTGTACACTTTTACTAGTGAATGTTGGAGACACTTTATCAAATCAACTTTTACTGAAAGCAGTTAGGAAAAGTACTTTTTAAAACTTATTTCCGCCTTTTAACTAACCCAAGGTGCACGGGGCACTAAATGATGTTTTTTGCCAAACTCAAACTAACCCCTACTGAGAATGCTTAACTTAAGTATTTTCCATAATACGGTATCTGAACAATGTTCACATTGTACACCTGCGATTAGTGCGATTCATATAACTCTCGTATTTTCCAGAGCGTCTAATCTGTCGGCGAATTCGAACTCGGACCAAAAAGGATATTTATAATTACGATAATAATTTTCAGTGTAGCAGCTTTCACTAGAAAAGTTACGTGAATGCTAACAATTACTAGTAAAAGTATGATGAAGTCGATCGAATTCAACTTTCACTAGCTTAATGTTTCCAAATCAGGAAAAGCTCACTTTTCCTAGTCACAGTTAGCTTTCACTGATTACCAGGTTTTACTGTGACATATACATAAACGATCTGCAGCAGACCACGATCGAGGATGAATTCATAGTCTTCGCAGATGACACAACTATCCTATGGCAAGACACTGATTTGCATATTTTGAATAATAGAGTACAGAATGATCTTCTGATAGTAAAGTCCTGGATCGACGCTAACCAATGATCTGCTAACCTCCTGAGTTTTAATGTTTCTAAAACCAAAATCCTAAATTTCAAATGCGTGCTTGATAATATTTTCTAGACTCTGTTCCTCTTTCTCCGTACAGTTTAATAAGTTTCTAGGTCTAAGAATCGACCGATCCTTGAGGTTTTAGGATCACATTCTGTGTGTTTGTAATCGGGTTTCTTCTGGCTGTTATGCTCTGACAGACTGTTTGGATTTTGCGTAAGCTAAAAATGCGTAGTCTTATTATAAAATGGTATCATGCATTGGTTGAGTCTCACCTTCGCTATATATGAAATCTTTTCTGGGGTTCTTGTTCCAAATACCTTTTCAATACTGTCTTCTTGCTGCAGAAAAGAACACTCCGCTAACTGTGTATGGTGAAATCTCCAAGGAATTCAACACTTGCCGTTGAACGTAAGGAAGACAAAATGTGTAGAAAAATTTAAGAAGGCAGTTGATGATCTCCTGTTGAGTGAGGATTTTTATAATTTGGAAGAGTTTTATGCCAGGGCATTAGGCTGAGTAATTGAATTTGTTTAGAGTTTGTTGTTTCATGTTTTATGTTATCTAGTTGTAGTATCTCCATTTCAATTTTCAGTCTGTATGTTCAACCGTAGTATACACATTACAGGCTTTATCAGAAAAAAAATTCATATGAACGTATGTCCTAAACGCCTTAACTTTTGAGATACAGGGTGTCAAAGTTTTAAAAAATAGATACTTTTTTTACAATAACTTTGTCATTACTGTAGATATCTTTATGAAATTTGGGTCATGTATTTTAGGCATTAATACTCATTTTTTGATGCACCAACAATTTAATTATTCTGACCAGTGCCGTCCATGCGGGTTTTGGTTTGCATATTTTTTGGGAAAAAGTTAAGGCGTTTAGGACATACGTTCATATGAATTTTTTTTCTTAAAATGAGCCCAAGAATCACCCCCTTTATTATTAGCATGTTATTCTGAAACACCCTGTATAAAAACACTGAAAATGTTCAATATCTTGTGAAAATTCAGAAATCTCAGTGTTATATTGGATGGTTCTATCTATCTGGAAGTCAAAAATGAAAAAAAACCCAAAATGGCAAATTTTCGACTTATTCCACTGTTGCTCTGGGGCGACGATATGTCGTTGGAATCAGAATTAAACTTAATGAATCCAAAAGGACAAAGTTCAACTGAATTGACGTGGATCATAGACTAATTCAATACTCTCACGCCGAAACCATACAACTCACGTGTACAATCTGAGTTTTACGCGTCGTTGGAGCAATTTTTGAAATTTGTAATATCTCAGATTGGCCAAGCTCAGAAATCATGAAAAAAACAACAACTGGAAACAAAGGTCTATTGTGACATATAGAATATCATTCAAACGATTCCGTTTTCTAGTCTATGAAACTGGAGAACGGAAATCAGAGAAAAGCCAAAAGCCATCACTAACATTATTCGAATATTATCAGAATATCTTTCCACTTCATCACAATCAGTGAATATCGCAAACCTGCATATAAATAGAAACATTTTTGAATTTACAAAATAAACAACAGATTTAGAAGATATTTTCTAGGAAATCCTTGTGAAAAACATCACTGCTAACTAATTCATAAAATCTAAACAGCCCTCCATGTATGTCTCTTTCAAGTTTATCGAGATTGGTGTTTAAAAGCTGATTTGAAATCCAGCTGATAGCGCAAAGATGGCGCTGTTTAATAATTATGGTTTCGTCTGCAGAACCGAAATGTTTTTGATATAATTTTTTTATCATAGTTCTCATACTCATACTGTTCGATTCTTCAATTTAGTGTACTGTAAAAGGTGCCTTTTGGTATTATAATGAAAGGATTTATCTTCTTTCAACGACTATTTACTGCTTTTTTTACAGTAGAATTGATATCTGTCAAATTCTCTATTTTCGCACCTTCACCTGCTTGGCGGGAAAGTTCACACAATGCATTAATGGACAAAAAACCAACACATACAGATGAATTGATTCGTCCTTTCGTTCAATCCAAAATAATGCTCATCGATCATAGTCACTGACTTTAAAAAACCCAATGATCATAGTACAATGAAAAATTTGAACAGAACCACGCCGAAGATCATATTTTGAAAAATAGATGGAAATAAATCATTATTATGGAAATATCTTTTTCATTGAAATTTTCTTGAGTAACTTCGGAATCAGGGCTAGGACTAGATGTGGGGCAAGTTTTTTAATTATCATTTCACCTTAAAAGGCCAAAAAATGAAAGTTTGCTCCCGATTGCTTTCATGTTTTTGCATTTATCATGAGAAACAATTTTCTCATTGTAATTGGTATTTTTTCAACATAGGTATGCATCACTATCACAATCGTCATCACTCTGTTCTGTTACTTATTCAGCATCGTCATTCCTTGTCGTTCAGCGCTTTTTGATTGCTCCAGATGGTAAACATGTCATATATATTCGTATTGACATAGTCTATCTGAAAAAAAAAACGATTTTTCACAATCCAGAAAGAAAGGTAATGTAACAAATTAACGATAAAAAAGTTATCGGAACAAACATATAGACAACACATTTGGCAGCCTTTTTAATCTTAATTTCCATTTAACAAAAAATTCGTTTTATATTTTTTTTACGTGTGTATATCTACTTCTGATCACTAACAACATACGACTGTTCTGGTTCTAGCAGATTGCTCATATTGAAAATTTTCTATATTTTGATTCTTATATATTTTATACATTTCTTTGTGACTTTTTTTCTACCTAGAATTTAAAAATGACGTCTGCGTGCCGGTTTAATCAAGTTATGCTATCTATATGCTACAGTAATTGCAGAGTTCAATAACGGTGCTACAAGTTTAAAAGATATTTTCTCACGAAGCTGTTTCGTGATACTGCAAATAATTAATTCATACAATATGGACAGTGCCCTCTATGTATGTCTCTTTCAAGCTTAACAAGATTATTTGGTATATAATAAAAGCTATTGTTTTTAAGTCCAACAGAGGGCGTACGGATGGTGATTAATATTTATGGGTACGTTTGCAGTACCGACGTGTTTCTAAAAGATATTATTTACAGAATATCATTCCTCACAGTATTCACACAGATTGATTTATCCATTGTTCAATCCAACAATGCTTAAAGATCATAGTAGCAATCGATGATTAGAACAGAACCACTGTTTATTGAGTTATGATACAGTATACATGTAGTGTGGCATAACGCTAAGGTATTCAATGGGTCACTCCCAAGTAACACAAATATGTTTATAAGTATTCTATAGACCGTTATATAACAGTTTCGTAAAACATTTTGCTCATAAAAATATTTTTGTAATCATTTCATAGCCATTAATAACACACTTATAAACACGAAAAAGGACCACTTTATAAAATATTTTTGTCGTATTAAAATGTTTATAGGGGTTCTATGTAACAACTTCTATAAAGCTACTTTACTACTGCTATAGAGCTCTTATAAGAGTGAAGTTGTTCCAAGTTACACATTTATAAAACAGTTATAAATATATTTTGTTGTTGATATATTCGCGGCATTTACACTGCAATTTTGTGTATGTTCAGAGCAGAATAAATCAGAATTGTTGTAAAAGAATATCAACTGTGAATGACGAAAAATTAATGGAGTCTATCCTACTATTAGACAAGTAGCATATTGCAAAATATTGAAAATTCAAGCATGATAATATGTTGATTTTACTGTTAATATATGGGTACATTATGAACTAAATTTTCATGCGCCTGCATTTTGAGGCAATTCAAGACTTTTTATCCTGATATTTTAAATTTCATAACCTCAATAAGATCTTAATTACAAACAAAAACTACTTTATTAAATAATAATTGTGTGATATTTACAATGTTTTTCTTATAATGACGTTCTTATTATCGTATTTCCTTAATAAATATTTGGTTTTTTTCCCAAACCTAAAAAATGACCGACAAAGTTCGCCTACCAAATATGGTGAACTCTTATAACTGTGCTTGTTGCGACAAATTTGTTATATAGGTATTGGACATTTTGCATACATTTTCAAATGACTTGAAATCTTATATACGTATTCTAGACATTATTTGAAAGTCACCAGCGAATACATTTTTCCAAAATACCCAAAAATATACTAAATAAATGGAAAAGAAGACGCGAATTTCACTGTATGATCGCAAACGGGGTGGGGATCTTTAGGCAAGACATATTTCAAGACAATGTTGCTATTTCGTACCCATTTTTATTTTATTTGTTTTATAGTGCTGTCTTGTACGATCGAAATCAAGTATTCTATAAAACATTTCTATAAGATAGGTATTCTCGTAAGCCAATTCAGATTTAAATACGTTTGCGACTTAACGATAAAATAATAAATCTCTAATAAAAATATTTTGTAACGATCTCATAAAGCTCTCTATAAAACCTTAATAAACCAATTATACAACAAATTAGACTTGAGAGTGATTCCTCTTATAAAATTGGTGCTATAATATGCTATAAGAATTCAATTTCTTTTGTTTTGTAAAAGGCTTATTAAATGGTCTTCTAGAGAGCTATATTACATGATTATAACACTTTTTTGTCTCTGAGAGTATTTTGTGCCAACTACCGCCACTAAATGATACAATTGTTATTGAAGTACCCTAATAAATCAGTTATTTAGCATTTTAGTTTGATAAGGCACAATCTGTGTTAGTTGGGCTCTCGGTTACTACAAGCATTTTATACAGGGTGAGTCATTTAAACGGGAAAGCTAAATTGCGCCTAAACCTTTGAAGATATCGAAATGAGCAAAATGGGTTTGAATACGCAGGAGGCCCCAGTCCAGTTTGTGAAAATGTTTTCCAATATACAGGGTGTATGGTTTTTGCAGAGCAGGTGTCAACATAGTTTTTTTTTCAATGGAAACCCCTGTTTATCTTTGAATATTTGAATTTGCACCTTTTCGGGCATCTCGAATCCGTACAGTTTCTGCAATTCGCTTTAACCGTTCTAAAGTTATTACACTTTTTTGAAAAATCTATGCGTTCGCAACCATTGATTAAAGATACCACAGAGAGCTTTGTTTTTGAGATATCAAGTTGACACTTTGCCTGACTTTGCCAGTGTTTAAGCAACTGCCTTGGGTATCTTATGGTGCATGGCAATGCCATCGATTCTTGATTTGCATTATGGTACCACCATTGAACTCAATACTACGTAACTGGAAGGGCCCCTGTCGTGTCGACAGCTGAGGCAATATTAGTCGTATTTTTTTGGCGCATACAGGCGCATAGGTATATTTTGATTGGACTAAAAAGGTGATGCTATCTTTGTCACACTCATTGCCCTTATGCGAAGTCGGAGGTTTACAAATAGTTTGAAGATAACAAATTGAAAAAACGGTTGATTTCTTTGGAAAAAATCACTACAATTCTGTGCATACTTAGTAGTCTTAATTATCATGATATAATGGATCTATATTTCAAATAACTATCTGGAAAAATGCAAAATAAGAAAAGAATTGGTAAATAATGAAGTATATACTTGGATGATCCGTAATTCGATTAAATAGTTGAGAAAATACAGGGTAGGTATAGTAGGTGCAGGGTGATTTATATGTTTAACCTTTGAATTGAGTGAAGTAAAGGTATAAACTTGGAAAACCATAATAGCTTAAAATAAAAATACTTTTATTTTTGAGGTCACATTAAAACTAATAAATATGGTGTTTTTTGATACCCCTTCACACCTATCTAGCATTATTTCAAGCAAGATATGAGAAAACAAACTTTGGAAATGATGTTAGTAGTACCAACGAACTCGAACAGGATGTGAAATTGTCACATTTTCAAAACAAAACGTCCTTTACAAGAAAGATTCTCCTGCGGCAGGCCTAGATTGCCCCAATCGCCATGCCTCCTAGATTGCCCCTGCTGCAGGCGTGTGAGTAGGGCCCTTAACTAGGACAATTTCTTGTAGGTATAGGGGAGTTTGGGGCAAAGCGGCCCATCGGGGCAAAGCGGTTTTTGTTAATATTGCAACTACCCTGCGACATTTGGCAACGCCATTCAGTACATTTTGTTCTCTTATGTATGTACCAATAACCACTTTGTCTGTGGCCACCGAGAAGACAGCACGCTTGTTTTGGCAGCGAATGAAAATTTTAAACCACGTGCGTGTAACATACAGCGGTAAGTTGATAAGCATTTTGGCTAAAGCTGAGAATATATTTTTTTGAATTTTAACATTTTTTGGATTTGATTGATATGGTAGTAAAATGTATCTATAAATATTTCACCTAAATGCTTGCGTTTTTTCATAATCTTAGTTTTGATTTTTGGTTATGTGTAGGGGCAAAGTGGTTTTTTAGCTATGGGGTAAAGTGGTTACAATATCCACTTTGCCCCATATGGAGAATAATATCATAATTATCAAGTTGCATTGTTTCAGCTTTTTACAATGGTTCGAGCATACAAACGAAAGTCGCAGCAACATTCTTGGTCGGAAGAAAGCATGAAACAAGCTATACAAGATGTAAAAAGGCTGCATTGCAATATATGGTCCCTTACACAACTCTACGAAGAAGAGTCAATTCAGATAAGAATCCCGAGGATGCTTCAAAAAAGATTTTAGGGCGATTTAGACCAGTTTTTACCAAAGAGCAAGAGAAAGAACTGGTTTAGTTTATTTTGGACATGGAAAGTCGGCTTGTTGGCCTAAGCACAAAAGAACTACGGCACCTGGCGTTCCAGTATGCAGAAAAAGATGGAATACCTCACCACTTTAATGAAGTTAAAGGTCTAGCAGGGCGAGATTGGATTTATGGGTTTCTAGAGCGAAATAAAAATATTTCATTGAGGCTGCCCGAGTACAATTCAATAGCTAGAGCATCTTCATTTAATAAATATAATGTCGATTCGTTTTTCAACCTTTTGGGGGATATGCTCAGAAAGTACAAATTTCCGCCCAGTAGAATTTTCAATTGCGACGAGACCGGTATTTCAACGGTCCCGAACAGGCCTTCCCGAATTTTTTCAGCCAAAGGAAAAAAACAGGTTGGTAGTCTTTCCTCTGCCGAGAGGAGTACGTTAACTACAGCTGAAATTTGTTTCAATGCATTGGGATTCTACATTTCTCCACTTCTAATATTCCCACGAGTAAGAAGGTGTCCGGCTCTGGAACAAGGGTTACCCCCAGAATCAATCGTTGAATATCATTCTTCAGGATGGATGCAAAGCCATATATTTTCTGATGTTTGGTTTAACCATTTTCTAAAATACTCTAAACCTACCGAAGCAGATCCGGTATTGCTGATTTTTGACGGGCACGCAACGCATACTAAAAATTTAACATTGGTCGAAAAAGCCAGAGCGAATCACGTGCACATAATTGTAATACCACCACATACATCCCACCGTCTACAGCCATTGGATGTGGCATTCATGTTTCCTTTGAATACGTATTACAAACAAGAGACAAAAAAATGGTTAATCAACAATCCTGGAAAAGCAATAACCATTTATCAAGTTGGGGAACTTTTTGGAAAAGCATTTCAGCGTGCCGCAACCGCCCAAAATGCGATAAACGGCTTCAAGGCGACCGGAATTTACCCTTACAACCCTAATGTTTTTCCAGAAGAGTTATTTAAACCTGCTGAGACAACAGATAGGTCATTAACTGAAGCACACCCAAAAAGTCCCATCCAGATGTTAACCAACGACCAAACAGGGGTAACTCTTGTAAGTCATCTTAGTCATCCATCACCAGGTCTATCTATGTGTAGAACTCCGTCTCCACAACCGGGATGCTCGACAGCTAGAACTCCGTCCCCAAAACAACGAGGCTACACGACTCCCTCCTCTCAACATTTACCTATTCTTACAAGTGACAAGAATATTGCGAGCCTTTATTATTCTCCGAAAGATATAATGCCCTTGCCAAAAATTGGTGAAACAACAGCTCCAAAAAAAAATGTTAAAAGAGGAAAAACTATGGTGTTGACGTCAACTCCAAATTATGAAGATCTGAAGAATTCCACGACCTCAAAAATACCAAAGAACAAGAAAAAAATTGTCAAAACAAATTTGGTGAAACTGAAAGTAGCCAGGAAAGATACGAAAGTCGATACGGATACGTCATCAGACAGTTCTACAGAAATTGAGTTACAGAGCTCAGATGATTCAGATGGCAGCGACTTTGAGTTTTATCCGAAGCCTAAGCCATTTTGCTTAGAGAATATTGACGTGAATAATCTTAAAATAAATGATTCTGTTTTAACGGAACTAACATCAGAAAAAAGAACCAAAAAACAGTTTGTTGCCCAAATAACAGATATCCAGAAGGGCTTGGATTCAAAGATTTTTGTTTCATTTCTACGACAATATCGACAGTCGACAGACATTTTCGTTTTTCCTGAGGTCCAAGATGTGAGTGAGGTCTTAAGAGAAGAAATTCTAGGAAAACTGAAAATCGACATTCAAAGGCATGGGAAGATTAAAGTGTTTTAAAAATTATTTTTAATCTATTTAAATATAGAACCTTGTTTTTGTTGTTAGTTCGTAAGCTTTTTTTTATTACGAAGACCAAAGAATTCCAAAAATATTTTTAGTTTAAGGGTTTCTTATTTTCTGTACGAATTTGAATATTTTTTTTATTTCAGATATGAAAGAATCATGTTTTATGTTCAAATATGTTGTTTCACTATATTTATAGTTGGATTAAAATTTTATTTCAAATTTTACGTTTCTTTTTGTACATGTTTCACGTTGTTCACTTTGCCCCGACCTGTTATCCGCTTTGCCCCATATATGGGGTAAAGTGGATAATTTGCACTTATTATATTTTTAATTAATTTAGTCAAGAGTATATATCTAGAATGACTAAAAATGTTGTTAACTTACTTGTGGATCAATAAGGCAAATATTGGTTTTGAATAAATCTCAGTTTGATAATTTTTAAGATATTTTTAATTTTTTTTAAATTAAGGTGGCCACTTTGCCCCAACTTCCCCTACTTCAGGTGCCCTTGTCCTTAATAATTGGAGTTATATCACTTACCCAAAAAATAAAATCTGCTTTTTTGGAGTGTATTAACCATTTTGGCACCCACACAGCAGCAAAGTCAAGGCTTTCTCTTGGGTTTCACTACTCATCATCTACTCACTAGCCCAATCACCCAAAATTACAGTATATTATACCCTCGATTATAGCCATGAAACAGTCACGACTTAATCAAGATACCAAGGAGTAAAATCACAAATGAATCCAATAACGCTCACGCTTTTTCCTTGAAAACTAGAAAATCTCAATGGAGAAAACACAATTAAGGCAATGACATTATTTTGAACCTACAGAGAATCAGAGAAAGCTACATATTGATTGAAAGGTTAGCTTGACATAAAAGGGTGTTCCGGTGATCATGTTACAAACTTCTAGGGTAGATAAAACAATAGAAAATAAGAAAAAAAGTTTCTTATGAACATGGGTCCGGAAACGCTTATTCCTTCTTTACCAAAATACCCCCCTGGTTAAACGTGACAAAATCCGGAAGGCTCAAATTGATGAACCTACCAACTAGATTTCATGTCCCAAAATAATTGGTGAAGATAGCTACAGTCTTCAGTGGTACCAAAGCTATAAAACGAAGAGTAGTTTTTGAAGGTCATTTTCGAAGTGCCCTAGCTCCCTGAGGAAGCGTTTCCAGACCCATGTTCATATGAACTTTTTTTTTATTTTCATGTGTTTTATCTACCCTAGAAGTTTGTAACATGATCAACGTAACACCCTGTATATGTCTACAGATATGACAAAGACACCCCTTTCTGTCTCTATCTCTTTCTACTCGAAAATTTGTCTTCAGTCAACTCGATGTAAACAGCACGGACGGGTCCCTTGTGATAATAAAACTGATGGTCCTCTCCAATTTCCCATCGTGAATAATTTTTCATAGTAATTCTATATGTTTCTCATCAAAACTAATATAATAATAGACTTGAGACTTAATAACGACAATATAATATTATGATAATTATTATTTACGGGTTAGTTTGTGTTGAAGTAGAAAGAAGCTTTGGTACCATATGTACATCAGACGTTGCGTGATCTGCTAATTCTAAATTTTTGCTGATTTGTTCATGATGTTGGCCCAATTAATAATCCAAGTTATCGACCTCGAGCGTCAAACGCAACATTGTCAAATTTCAAAAAAATTCCAAAATTTCTACATTTCATCAATTTTTGGCAATTTTAACCCCGAACGACTAAATTTCGATTTTAACCATGTAACTCTTTATTAAAGTAGACTAAATTGTAGCAAAATTTTGGATCAAAATGGTCTCTGAAGACCTAATAGTTTACAAGATAAGTACAGATTTTCAAAATTTAGCGTTATTTCTGCACACTTGAAAATGTTTACATAACCAACTATCAAAGGTTCGATGTAATTGTCCCGACACGTTATCATCCCGACAGTAAAAATCCCGACAGTATTGCATCCCGACAGTAAAATGTCCCGACAGTAACTCTTCCCGACAGTTATTGTTCCCGACAGGAAATTATCCCGACAGTATTTTTCCCGACAATATTTTGTCCCGACAAATTTGGAAGGTAGCCGTAAACGGAAAGTTGATAGCAGCGTTGCCGATACTGTGTTGTGTCAGTTGCCAACTTATGCAGCTCTCAATACATGAAGAAATATAATAATAATTATATTATTATTAGCAAGTAGGTACCGTACCGTAGTATACACATAAAGTGAATGAAGTGAGATCAGAGATAAAGGGGACATTTGAAATGGAGACTCTAATGCATGGATAAAAGAAAAAAACTAATGCTTCAATAAGTATTGATGAGCAGTAGGTGTGGAAGTTGAAAAAGTACATTTTGGTGGGCTTCTGAGTATTTTTTTCCGTATGTAGGTAATGTAGGCATCACCCGGATGAAAATATTCAGGAAAAGCAGTTTTCCAAATTTCGTCGTGTTGACTAAAATATTCAGTAGATCCTAGTTGGGCGGCGTTTTAACGATAGGGCCGTAAAAAAATTATTTTTCCATAAAAATAACCATAGGTACGATAACGATTTATAGAGGCGTTTGTGAAAGGAAAAAGTGCGGAAAATCGATGTATTTATAAGGTTTTTGTAATTTGAGCTTACGTAATTCGGATCGAATAGGGGTGATGGGTGAAGGTGAGGTGAAACAACTGAAAGGACAAAAAACTAGCCCAAATAATTATTCGAATCAGATGGTTCGTTTGGGTTCGCCAGTTTTTGACAAAAATTAGCGGCATCATTCAGGCATATGGTAGGCACAGTAGGATCTTCCCGTAATACTTATTAATTTTTGCACCCCATACTTTCAGAGCGTTTATTTGAAAAGATATTTAAGTGAGGTTAATAAAAGAGTTTTTTTTGTTTTTTTTATGAACTTTGAGAATTTGTAGGGTAAAATGTAACAAAAAAATGAATAGTAATAATAAGCCAACCTTGGAAATGCGTCCCATTAATTGTACTTATCTCCAATAAATTGCTCGAATCATACCGTGGCGGGGTACCTCACTGATATCATTGTCGTATATGATTATGATATGATACCCATGTGAAAGACTCCTTTTCCTTCAGTAGATAAGTCAACGACTTCTAACTTCCTGAAAACTAAAACCATATTCTTGTGAGTTTTTGACGTTGTATCATTGCTCATCCATCATCGCAACCACTGGGGTGTGATTTCTCGACATTGCTGTCTGGACTATCACTATTTAAGTGTCTTTATCTTTTGTGTTTGACTCAAAAACTATTTTACTTTCGACAATCAATACTAAAAACAAATCTTTGGGGCACCGATGGGATCCACAATCTCACACATTGGATGACTTGGTGACACACTACACTGCCTACAGAATCTTCCAGTCCAACCTCTTGTGGAAGACCTATTCTGGCCCTGCCTGAGGAAAGCGTGGTTGCAACTTTGGATGTTTTCAATTCCCTCAACCCACATTTACAATTATTCACAGTGGATATTATTGATATTATTTCAAAGTTTCTTGCTTTATTTCGACCCCCCTGTATCAAATTTCCAGATTTTAAGTGGGTAGTATGGCAAGACTTTTCACAACAAGCAGAACTTTACTTCAGTTTTTTCGACCGATCAGGATTTTTGTCAGGTTGTCATAGTCTGAAAAATTGGAAGAAATTTCGTGTTTTTCATGAAAACGATTAATTTTTTCGATGTGAATGAGGAGTACCTTTTCTACTCTCAATTGATTAACGAAACTAAATAAAAAATTGCATCTCTTAAAAAAGAAGGCGTGTCAAGTTCAGAGGTATTTTATGGTAGGGTTGGTCCGCCCTAGCCTTCCAAGATGAGATTGAAATTCTGCTATAATCTCAAATTATTAGTCCATACGAACAGCGTATACTGTCCAAGTTTCATTAAAATTGATTTCACCGTTTCGGAGCCATCACGAAAAAATCTACTTCAGTCGATTGTAACTTCAAAGTACGAATAATTCCGAAAGGAAGGGTCGTATGACAATATTTTATAGAACATTTTAGTCTTATTCTTTCTTAATCAAACTACCTAACCGTCCTCGAAATATCTCCCAATACTTCTGGGACACCCCATTTGTGATTTTTGCATTACAGTGCGAAATATTATTCCATGAGACGATTGTTGCGAAGGTATAATGATTCATTAAGCTGAAAAATCGGTTGCAGACGAATCACTACAATTATCTGAATAAATATTCAATGGGAACAATAATTAATAATATAATGTCACTTTGTATGAATAAATAGTTTATTTATCACCTCAAAATGCTACAAAGGTATACAATAAAAGCGTATAAATATAAATGTCTCAAACTAAAATATACATATAAAAACAAATTACAACGAAATTATAAAACATAGAAGGACAATACCAAAAGAGTGCAGGTAACGAATAAATTAAAATAGAAAATTTAAAAAAATTAAAATTAAAAAATAGACAAAAACTAATATGGTCTCAGAAGACGTTTAAACATCATGAAACTATCACAGTTTTTGAGTTTCTTTGACAATTGGTTCAATGTTTGTAATAATCCCGTGAAAAGTATCTATAGTGTGCAACATCTGGGACGTGTGACATTTGTACAATATAAAATCGTCACTGTTTCTTGTACTATAAGTATAGACCGTATTAAAGTGACTAGTTTTATCACAGATATATTTAGGCAATAGTTTATTCTTAATTTTAAATAAAAAATGTACAGATCAAACATGATAACATGGATAATGGACCAATGTCAAGATTTCTCTGAATAATATCATGGAAACAATATAAAATAAATGAAATCCTTTTGTTTTCTAATCACAAAACATTATATTAGGTATAGTAATTTACGTTACTACGCCGATAAATGACTTATCCCCCTCCCTCTGTATTGCAAGCCACCTATTTTGACTCTGCTTTGACAGGCGTAAGTGAAATTTACTCAACAAGGTATTGGTTGCTCTTAACGACGAAATGTAAAGTCAACTCACATTCCCAAGGTTAACATCCCTAGACGACGAAGAGACTGTAGCCCACATCCTGACGGAATGTCCAGCTCTTAGCAGCACCAGGATGGAATACTTCGGAGTTGCTTCCGCAACACTCCAGGAACTGAAAGGGATCTACTTGAGGGACCTGCTGAGCTTGAGTTGCAACAGGCCCAGGAGGCCTGAGCAGGTTTTGGCGTACGCCACCCACCTAAACATCTACATCTACAACACCCGTAATGTAACAAATTTTTATGTGCCTACTAGTCGGTTAGTGAAGACCAAAAACAGTCTATTCTATGAAGGACTTGCCGAATTTAATAAACTCCCAAATGAACTTAAAAACTGTGATACTCTATATAGCTTTAAAACATTCCTAAAATCATATGTGATCAACATGTAATTGTCTTTTATACACGCTAACTTGTACTATAGATATGTATGTATTCATTTTTTCCGCTTCAACTTTTAACTTTTAAATGTTTTTTGTTTTGCTTTCTTTTAAACTCATTTGTTTATTATGTAAGTAGTTTTGTAAGTCTTCATTCAGCCCATATGTATTTATTTATTTATGACTTGTGAATTGTTTATAGCTCTGCTAAATAAATGATATATTATATTATTAATTAAAAAAAAAAAACATTTATCGAAAATGAAAGCCCGCGGAAAATTTTCGTTGCGGAAAAATCTTTTACTTTTTTGATAACGAATCTATATACAATTTCACGTTGTAACACTTACTCTGTTACACCCTGTATACTATATGGGATGTAAGTACATTAACCAGTAAATGTTACGTACATCCCTTGTAGTATACTTGATAGTTATTTATTCCATGAGATAGCCAACCAAACTATGCATGCATGTCACCACTAAGGTAAAATAGATAAAGATACTTATATAAGCAACATTTTATGTCAAGTTATTAATTATAATAGTTATTGACCAAACAATGCTACCACTTCCAAAGATAGTTAAATTATGTATTCTTTTAATCAAACTTTACAGTCTCTGGCAATGTAAAGTGTCATATGCACCTACATTCACTCTATCAATTATTGGTCATATTTATTCGCAAGATAATAATCTAACAATGAACTGTAGGTAGATTCCTACTATTTTTTCTGGTAACTGTTTACAAAACGGTTTTTTCCCATTAAACGATCATAAGCAATTTTGCCTATAAGGGCACATTTTGATGTTTATAGAGTACAAAATCACTTGCGCAGATGGAAAAAACGGCTTTTTGAACTGAAAAAAAACAGTTTTGGATACAAAATGTCCATAACTTCACAATGACTCATTCGCCAAAACATGAAGATTGTTTTTGAAGTTGTTCTCGGATGTCCATTTTCACCAAACAAAAACTAACCCAATCTTACCAAAACGGATCCAATCTAACCCTTACACAAAACTAAATGATGAAAAGTCAAATTTTAGACTTGGGCAAGTGAATTCATATTCCTTTTTATAAGCAACAGAACGTACATATGCAAAAAATATTGCATATAATGCCAAAAGAGCAGAAAACCGTTTTGTAATTAATAACCTTTTTTCTAACAACAACAAACGGATCTAAGTCAAAACTTGATCGTATAAAAAATCATTGTTTTCAAACGATTTTCAATAATTTCTCTACCCTGAGAGAAGTGGAATTATTCAAGTAATGGGGAATGCGTAAGGTAGAGATGTTCGACCTGTCCAATAATAATTGGATTTTTATAAAGCTAGAAGCGCATCTAATCTAGATATGTTTAATATTGTTTGTAATTATTATATTGTTCATAAATGATTAATATTTCTGTACAGTTTTCTTCGTCATAAGTTTTAAACAATATAGAATTACGCAGATGATCTAAAACAAAGTGAGAAATTGGTACGTGGATATACACCATTTATCATAATAGATTAAATAAGATGGTGTTTCCTTGTAATTTGCCATTCCTCTTCAAGAATCAAGGAGATACGAGAACAAATTTCAAACAAAAGTTTCATGACTTTTCCTGAAAGTTATATAAAAACTAAGCGAAAGAACAAATCACTATTGGAAATCAGAATTTTCTATCTATATTTTATCACAGAAATTCAAGATATCATCTTCCGCTTTTCAACTATACATCAAGTTATTTAAAGTAAAATAACTCAAAATAACGACTTGTTCAAACATAGGCCAACTATACAGGGTGAGTCTGAAATAAGTGCGCATTTCGACATGGTGAATAGCGTATAGTAGAATAATCATGACCCAGTTTTATCCGACAATATTTATGGTAGAATGTGTGGTTTTCCCATGGTATTCCCCATTGATATTGATGAGAATGTTTTTCATTCTGTGCATTCTTGTCATAATTTTAACGATTTTTGAAATGTCGAAGATGTAATACCTATTCCTTCAGAACTGATTTTATTATTTTTATTATTAAGTCTACCAGAGAGTGTCAAATATTCAACAAAAAATTGGTTCTTCCTACATTTTTCAAAAACGTGCTAACCGATTTTGATAATTTTTGGTACCCTGGTCTTGGACCACGAAATTATATATATGTTTTTTGTTCCTATAGCGACCGCTTGTAATTGACCCAAAAGTGTTATAAAGGTGACGAACCTCATATGTATAGTTATTTCTTTTGATCTTTTTTGGCATTTACTTTTTAATAATTCAGATGTTTTTATCTAATAGGTAGTTCAATTTTTCTGGGAGTTTTTCTCCCTCTTAAGGAATTTTGCTGGAATAAGTGGCTGTGCCAGAGAAAAATATTTTCAATAAGGTACACGCAGATATCATTGAATTATTTTTTTCTAGCAAAATCACTTATCCCAGCAAATTTTTTCAAGAGAGGAAAACATTTTTTTTATTTGACGTCACTTTTATAACACAAATCGATTTGCACGTTTTTGAAACATGTAGTAGGAAAAGCCATTTTTTTTAATCTTTGACGACCTTCGTGGACTTAACGAAGCAATTTGGATATACCCGCAATCAAAAGTTTGGAAACAACCCAACCTGTCATTATAATTTTGATCCTGCATCCGTTATCAAAGAACTGATGGTGCATTCAAAAATTTCAATTTACGTGTCAGTTTTCGTGTCCTGGCGATTTTTTCCAAAAAATTGTTTAGTGCCCTTTTTCACCTTCAAAAACAGGCCACTTTTCAAAACATTTTTCTGTGTCATAAAAAAAAACGGCCAACACCATTCGAAAGAGGAGCAAAAATTATGTACTTCCTGAAAATTTTACAATAATTGAGCAAAGGATAGTCTAGCTATTAAATCTTGAACTTTGCGTAATTTTTGCAAAATTCTCATGATTTCTTCAAAAATGGCTCATTTTTGCCAAGTTCAAGATTCTACGGCTAGACTATCCTTTGCTCAATTATTGTGAAATTTTCAGGAAGTACATAATTTTTGCTCCTCTTTCGAATGGTGCTGGCCATTTTCATCAAAAATTATACAGACAGGCAAACTGACAAATAAATTGATGTTCTTGAATGCACTCTCCAGTTCTTTGATAACTGATGCAGGATCAAAATTAAATGACATTTTGGGCTGTTTCCAAACTTTGGTTCACGGGTGTAGGTAAGTTGGCCTAAATCGACCAATTTTAACAGCAGGATTCTGCCATCAAACAACAAAGGTTCTGAAGAAGGGGCGCTCGGGGGCACATTGAATCTCCAAAAGCTTGCATGACTAGTACAATAAATGAGATCCCAGCTAGGTCTAACTAGTCTCATTTTTGACTGCACTCACTAAAATTCTTACGGAAAATGAACGAAGCCACTATTCATACATTAAGTATTGTGATATCATACACAAGCATGCTCAATGAAATTTGTGACACTAGAAATGAGATGATAATTGCACGCTTCGTTTATTTTATGCGTCTGTCCAGATTAAGTTAACAAATGGACGACTTTTTTATTATCGATTTTAGCGAAAAAAAGTATTTTTCATAAGAAGTTTTGCTTAAAAAAAAACATGATTCATCTAGAAATCAAGTAATTTGTATACAAGGGGTGGCCAAAAATTGAAAAATATCAATAATTTTACCAAGAAGCAAACTACCTCTATAATTTTAATTTTTAAGGAAAATTTTATTTGAAAAAGTTGCTAGTCCCCATATGTAAAAAAATAATAATTATAATTATAATTTCTGGATGAATCAAGTTTTTTTTGCAAGCAAAACTTTTTATGATAAATACTTTTTTTCACCAAAATCGATAATATATTTTCTTTTTCATTTATAAATCAAAAAGATGTCTACTTCTCATATAAGGCCTAGACATCTTTTTATTGCAATTATCGATAAGAGGCCCTCTTTGAGAAAATGGACGACTTCCTAGTAGCTTTTCATTTGCCAACCAAATTTGGGCACAAATTAAAAAAGTAAAATTCCTTATATCAATTGGGTATGTGATTCTGAACAATTTTTTCAAATAAAATTTTCCTTAAAAATTTTAATTAGAGGTAGTTTACTCTTAGGTAAAATTAGCGTTTTTGCAATTTTTAGCTACCCCTTGTGTACAAATTACTTAATTTCTGGATGAATCCTGTTTTTTTTTTTAAACAAAACTTTTTATGAAGAACACTTTTTTTCACTTGAGTCGATAATAAAAAAACCGCTCTCATCTTTCAAAAAGATGTAATTTGGTGAAAGAATGACTTGTATGTAGAAAATATTACCAATTTAGTTACCAAAGAAATCAAATCTAACATAGGTAGGTGTACTATATCTTTCGTTTCCCTATCTATTTACTAGCAAAAGTAGCAAGCCAAATCGACTCTAGCCTAGGAAGTATTTGTTGTTCCTATAGTATTAGATAAAGCCTATTATTGTGTCTTATTTCTTAATTTTTTGTTCTTTATCTTAGCAGTATTGATTATTTTTTTCAACATTTTTTCTTTCAAGGTGCGTTCCTGATCTGCGCTCCGACTATTTGTCTAAGTACTTGAAGGGGTAGATATCTATTAGATTATCTACACGATGCGGAATATCTATTGAATGTTCGAGGGTTTCCCCTTGATCGCGAAATTTCTTCAAATTCTTCAAATGAATAATTTCAACGAATCGCGAATGTTCGTGCACATAATCTGTACCTTTACAAGTAATTATAAACATATAACGTGTGTAGGTAATTATAGGAGTACAATGAGTAAGTTAATAAATAAATAGGTAACTTTAATGAACAACCCAAACTTTTACTCAAAAAATTAAATAATTGTAATATTATGAGTTCGTTCTCATTTATTTATGTACTTAGGTACTTTTTAAGTAGCTATGATAACTTCATTACTATTTGCAATGAAATGCTTTTTAAGTGTAACATTTTTTTCATTCAGTCTAGGCATTCAGTGACCAAGTTCGTAAATAGGATTTTTTTCATTGGATCTTTCATTTCCATTTGTATGTTTTAAATAACATCTGCAAATTGCGCCTCGGTAGTGGTCCTGGTACTCTGGCAACAGCGCCTATTCCTCCTAGGATCTAGTTTAATCTTTTTCTTTTGTTTCAGACGAAAGTATGACACCCATTAATCAATGTATTTTGAGTTGCCTGCCTTTATTCGGATTAAATTCGCTTACTGTCCCTACACCCTTGTGCGATCTTTTTTGACTAATTATATTACATATTTACAAGTTGCAAAATATTCTCTGATGCCTGCTTTTTGATCAATTCTCTTTTGAGAATCATGATTTCAATTTCTTATACGATAGAATACGAAAATAAAATTACAAGCGGCAACGCTGCTGTCGATATTTTTGTTTTCGGCTACGTTCCAAATTTGTCGGGAAAAAATATTGTCGGGAAAAATACTGTCGGGATAATTTACTGTCGGGAAAAAATATTGTCGGGAAGAATTACTGTCGGGACATTTAACTGTCGGGATGCAATACTGTCGGGATTTTTACTGTCGGGATGAAACAGTGTCGGGACAATTACGCACTTCCCTATCAAAGCCTATTTTCTGTGGTAATAGAACAACATTATTTATGGCTGCCTCACCTGGATAAGGTGTCTCAAGGATAGTTCTTGAAAACGACTGAGAGAATTAATAGTCAACAAACATGGTATATTTGAAATCAGAAAGATGAGATCTTTCGTTGTGGCTAGAAATAATTGTAGCATTCCATTTAAAAAAAAAATACTTTTTGTCGCTCCCCCGTATAGTATATAACTACAGAAAATCACGATTGATATTTGAACTACGAAAAATTTCTTCTTGAAGTCAGTATTTTTCATTTTGCTGTACATCCACCATAAATAGATAATTTGTTTTTTTTTAATGCTTAAAAAAAGTGATACCCTTTATGAATATAAAAACGACGTTTTCGGAATTTGCAGAGTACAAAAATAAAAATAATATTATCAACTGAATACGCACTCTTGTTTAAATGTCCACTCAAAATATTGACGTTCAATTTTGAAACATCCTGTATATCAACCATAAATACTCTGCCCATTTCTAATACCTAGAAATGGCGATTTTTTAGTTTAAACAAATAAAAACTAGAAAATCAAAAACCAAATTTGGGAAATCATAATCACAGATTAGCATCTCTGTTAGGCAGCGCTAGTTCATAATTATTACTGAGTCAGGCCCACAAAAACCACACTTCCAAAATTGATAGGCATAGTATAGTATACATGGTTTAAAATAATACCATCACATGGACCATAGAGATACAGACTCAGCCCACTTCTGATATCTAGAAATGGTGATACCTTTTGTTAACATGAATACATCATTTTTGGAATTGACAGAGTACACTTGTAAAAATAATATCATCAACCAGATATACACACAGTCATCATCATGTGCAGCCTTCTGTACTTCATCTCTGGATAAAGGTCTTCCCTAATTATAGGGGGGTTTTATTGCTTGCCGTCCTTTTATAGTTACCCAATTCAAATCCATTATCCCCAGGGATTGATTACCCCAACTCAAATGGATCTGAACTAATCCCCAGGGGGTACCAGGGCCTCACGGATCTTGGACTCCGTGGTGAGTACATGAATTGATACCATCACATCAACACTGACCATTTTTAATATCTATTAATGGTGTTGACCTTTTGTGAAAGAAAACAGACTTTTTGGAATTGGCAGAGTACACTAATAAAAATAATTTGATCAATTATAAATACACACTGTTCATTTTTAATATCTAGGAATGAAGATACCTTCCGTAAATATAAAAGAGCCCTTTTGGATTTGTCAGAGCAAACTAATGAAAATTATACCATATAAACCATAAATACACACGTTCTAATTTTATTATTCAAAAATGGTGATACCTACCTACCTTTTGTGAATATAAAAACAACCAGTGCACATTTTTTTTTTATTTGAAAATGTATGACATCCATATCTACAAATTGACAGAGTACATGTCTGAAAATGAAACGCTATGAGTCTAAAGATTTGAAAGGAAAACAAAAGTTCTTGTTCGGCGGTTACCATTAGTTATAACTACAAAAATTTAGATATAAAAAAATAAAAACAGGAACCCTCCTCCTTTTTCCGGGCTTGGGACCGGCAGTGATTGGATTGGATTGGATTGAGTGGGTGGTTATGCGATCCACTCATTCATTATCCCAGGCGGATTTGAGTATCCTAATAAAACAAAAATCAAATTAATATACAGTCCGGATATTCAACCGACAACGGTTAAAAGGTGATATACAGCCTTATTGAAGTGCTTAGTTTTTGAGATACAGAGATATCACGGTTCTGACATCACTACTAGGGCGCCACCTGTGGCCCATGGAGCACATCTAAATTTTCAAAACTTTTTCCCAGTTGGGTGCATCGATGTGAATATTGAAAAAATCGATGCATCAACCTATTTTACGTAAAAAAAGTGTATCCTGTTCAAGTAACTGTAACTAATCATTATCACTGAAAAAAAAATGATGAAGTAAGAATTAATGCCAGGATAAAAAAAAAATAGATCTTTAACATACCCAGTTTTCAAAATATTAGACAAGAAAATTTAAAATTACATTATACTGAAATGCTTTGAAAAATTGTTTCCAAACTGATAAGCAATTAGTTTCAAAGTTTTGATAATTAAGAGAAGCTCGATGTGCCGTAGGTGCCGCCCCCTAATAGTGACATCAAAACCGTGAATGAATTTAGATTTCTCGTCATAAAAAACCCCCCTATGCGAAATTTTGTATCGCTGTGTCGTCTTGATATGGAATAATTGACAAAAATCGAAATGAAAAATAAAAGTTTCATACCCTGTCGGAGATCATAAATATCAGGATATTGATTTATTGAAAATATCAAAATATGGGATATTAACAGTATACAGACTAATTTTAAGACAAGAAATTCAAATGAACATGAGTCCATTCTTTTCCATTTTTTAAAAAAACTATGTTGATATTTGAGTTTTTCGTCATCAATCTCCCCAATATCCTCAATTTTACCCAATTGCCATGTTACTTGACAAAAATATAAGCAAAAAAACCAGTGTTGCGGATTTTTCTCATTCAAGTACATACAGAGTGACCCATTTTGAAGCGGGCCACCCCCATAACATTTTTATTTATGGAGCGATTTTGACGATTTTTTTTTTGAAATGTGGAGAGTGGAAAGGTTTATTTCGAGGCCATAAGTCGCCCAGTTTTTTCCAAAAACCAAGGCCTACTAAGTAGAGCATATTTAGAGACTGAAAAATCCAGAAAACATATTAGCGATTTAAAAAAAAATCTACGCCACTGGATTCGTCATACCCTGAAATGGATCTGTACCAAATTTCATGAAAAAATATTAAAATTTAACGATTATTTTTTTATGCACCAAGAAGAATTTTACCCCGAAACTATTGCGATAGCAAATCTATCAGAAAAAAAAATAAATATAAATATTTAATAGATATTCTCATGTCAAAATACAATGAAAACATACAAACAAGACTGAAAAAAAAATAGAAAAAAAATACACACAGAAATACCTAATATTTTTGAATTGGATATTTTTTCATGAAATTTAGTACAGACCCATTTCAGGGGATTAAAGGCAGATTTTCTCTAAAAAAATCGATAATATCTTTTCTTTTCTGGAAAAGTATGGACTCAAAATACACCTTTTGCCTCTCGTCAAAATCGATCAATAAATTTAAAGTTATGAGGGTGGCCCGCTTTTGAATGGGTCACTCTATACATCAGAATGTTTGATGGAAATCTTTTTTTCTACATATGTATTGCGTTTTTTTAAATAAAAATTTTTGAGATAGATTTATTCTGGAGATGATATTTTATTTCAAATTTTAACACCGCAACTTAGCTACTGTCACACTTGGTAAAAAATAACTGAATACTAACTCAATTGACATTTAATCAGTTTTAATAAACAAAACCAACAAATAAAGCATCGGCAAGACTAAATAGTACTTGTATTTTGATCAATTTGATTTTACTTGTCAAAAATGGAAGCAGAGAAGGGAAAATATATTTTTTTCAAACATATGATTTAAATCAATGATTTTTTTTAAAAATCATGTGATTTAAATCGCGATTAAGAGAACTGATTGGAATTAACGCAAAAAATCAAATAAAATAGTTCTTTTTTTCCCACAACATTTTTTCAAAAATCGATTATCGACGGAGTTACATGGTGTTGAAGATACATTTGATTTGCAGTTTTTTGCAATACCTTTTGCCACGCTTATAATTTTCTGACAGATTCTCGTATTTGAGGCTTTATCGGGATGAGGAATTCAAATTAAAAAATACAAACTTATGATGCGATTTGAATGATCTCAACTTTTTTGTGCTACATTGTATGCGACTTTTGACCAAATATTTGTATTCTTTCAACCTTTTGACATAAAAAAGAGACACTACATTTGATTCGATAAATCAAAACGTTTTCGAGAAAATCGCTTATAATATTACTCTGCTTGCATGTAATGAATACAAAATCATTTTAATTTATTTTCAACCTTGAACATAGCATGCGCTATAGTTGTCATAGGCAAGTTTGAGAAGAATTGGTTTTGAGAGTTATTAATTTTTGAAAAATTTGTTGTTACGCTGATGGTGGCCAACAACAAAAATACCGAAAATGAGAAAAAAAAACTAAAAATGTACAAAATTACCAACTGTCAAAACTAATTCTCCCCAAACCGGTTTCCACGGCAACTTGAAGCGCATGATACCAAACCATGCTCTTTTAAAGTTAAAGATAAATCAAAAATTTCGTATTGATCACATACAAGCAAAGTTATATGGGTGTTTTTCTCGAAAACGGTTAGATGTATCGAAACAAAAGGGGCATACATTTTCTATGTCAAAAGGTTAGGAGAATCAAAATATTCACTCAAAAGTCGCATATAGGTTCGTATGTGGCTTCCTCTACAAAATGCGAAAAAAAAGTGGGCAAATTTCGATTCCTCGTCGCCATAAAGACCCAGCCATGAGCGTAGCAAAAAGCAATAGCAAAAAACTACAAATAAAACTACAAATAAAATTTAAGGTCAACACCCTGTAGGTCCGTTAATAATAAATTTTCTAAGTAATGTTATGGAAAAAGGTGGCATCTGTTTTCGGTCTAGAATGCTCCCCTGATTTGATATACAGGGTGTATATAAATAAGTGCGAAAGAATTCAAAGCGTGTTTCTTGGATCAATGTAAAAAAAAAACTGTATATGAACGTATGTCCTAAAAGTCCTAACTTTTGAGATACAGTGTGGTAAAGATTTGGGAAAAACATATGTTTTTTTTATAATATCTAGGAAACCCCTGTAGATATTTTAGTGAACTGGTATGCACTTTCTATGCATAAGAAGGCCTTTTCTGACGTTCACCTATTTTTTTAATTGTACCAGTGGCGTTTGTGCGGGGTTTTAACTAAATATTTTTGAAGTAAAATATAGTACACCACCGTTTTCTCTGGATTTTTTTTCCAATTAATTTCTGAAATTTGATCTCTTGACATTCGTTCGTCCGACGTTGCATATTCGATTAAAAAAATAAAAACCACTGTTTGTTCAAAAGTTTTATGTTGTTATTATTTATGTTCAAATATGACTCGAATATTTGTTTTGTACTTTTTGAAACACATTCCGAACTGACAGACATTTAACTAACAACAGTCAGCAGATAATTGTAAGGTTAATACAGGGTCTCATAGATATTATAAAAAAAACATATGTATGTTTTCTTTTCAATCCATACCTTTCAGGACATACGTTCATATAAAGTTTTTTACCAATATTAACCCAACAATAACACCCTAAATTTTTTCGCACTTATTTATTTATACCCTGTATATCGGATATTTTCATATTTCATAAAAATATAAGGCTATCAATAAGAGAGGGTGTTGAAATCCCAATAAATTAAATGAAGAATGAGAATCTTTTGAATACCTACTAATGGAAAACAACATGAAACAAATTAAAAAAACACATACAGGGTGTCCCAATTAAGATGGATACAAGTCAATATCTTAGTTGTTTCTAGGGTTGTGGATTGGACCGGTCAATGATTTTTTGATGTTGAATCGATTCGTCATCACGCAAGATACTTATATTGCGATTTTGATAAAGATTGATACAGAATGTGTCATACAAATCTTAACTTAGTTTAATTTTCGAAAATAAATAAAAAGGGACCTTTTCCACGCCACTGGATTCAACAAAATGACCATATAATAATCAGTGTATACTTCTTGATGACTCGGATAACAAACAAGAGACGGAGAATATCAAAAAACATTTTTCACGAGAAAAAAAAAAGAAACAATTAAATTGAGTTACAATGGAAACAAAATGTACTTTTTTACATAGCAACGAGCAAGTTGTCATGTGAAAATTGAATCATTGCTAAATTTGTGCAATATAAAAAACGGCATGTGTTTGGCGGAAAAAGTGTTTTTTGATATCCCTCGTAAATTGTTCTATTCCAAGTCATCAAGAAGTGTATACTGATTATTATAAGGTTATTTTGTTAAACCAGTAGTGTGGAAAAGACCATTCTCATTTATTTTCTGATATTAAACCCAGTTGCGATTTTTACGACCTACCTTTTGATACAAGGTGGGTCGTAGGTCTTTATCAAAATTTGAACATTGGTATTTTGGATGATGACGAATCGACGCCAACTATCAGACTTCACATAAACTAGGTCCTAGAGGTAGTTAACTCTTGGAAAAGATATATTCAAGCCGCTTTGAAAAGTATGCCTATGAGTTATCATACTTCATACCCCGAGGAAAATCTGAGCCTTACGACCCCATACCAAAATTGATCAAATTCGTTCAAGAAACATATAAGATATTGACTTTTATCCATCTTAAGTGAATACATTTTTCTATTGAAAAATTGAAAAAAAAAAAACAAAAAATTAGATTTTTTTTTGTTCTTTTTGTATACATTTTTAAAATATGTAAAAATTAATATACCATCACATTTGATTTTTTTGGTAAAAAAAACACAAAAATGAGCTACCGTTTCAGCTAACGCCATCTAGCGACGACGGCGAAGGTCACACATTCAAAAGCAAATAAGCGTCTTGTAGTGTAGTGCAGATTATGCTCATTCATATGAGCCCAAGTTCGTTCAAATCGATCAAGCAAACGGGAGAAATTTACGTTTGTTTGAAAAAAAAAAACTGAACTTCACCACTTTTTTTTGGAAAATAAAAAAAAAAACCGTGTGGGTAAATAGTCAGTAAATATATGAAAATGATACCATCGATATATTTTCCTTGGGCAAAATTCTATAAAAATCCTATCTACTTGGTGTTGGTTGTCACGCCCCCTAGCGATCATTTCAGAAACTTGAAAATATGTTCCATGTTTTTCTCTTAGCCTTTTTAATCATCTTTTTTCCGCAAACCTTCACGATAAATAGTTTCCGGGATATGGTCGGTGGCCACCCTTACTGAAACACCCTGTATCTTGCGAACTAAGCACTTTAGTCGAGGGGGTAACATCATTGCAAAATGTGTGACAGTATTGCGAAAATCCCCATGATTGTCCTAAGACTGTTGCGATTTCAACAACAATCGGTCATTGCGACACGATTGTGAGTTTTTTTAAGGATATTATTGTGATTGCTTCAGGTTGTGAATGATTGCAGTCGATTGAATTGATTGCGAACGATTGTTGAGATATAGTGAGTGAATGAACATTTTTTATAGCTGTTTCGGATACTATCACAGCAAGTATTACGATGACAAATTTCCCGACATATTTATGGATTTTGATTATAAAGGATGATTGTTACTTGTTAGTGAACACTAGATGAACATTTTAATCATCCGCCATAAACTTATCAAGGTAGATATGAGTTTTTTTTACCATTTCATATTTTTATCTTCGGGTGCATGTCCGATACCCAAAAATTTGACACATCTCATCGGTTTAGCAAAAATCAAAAAAAAAATAATTTGGGTGTCAAAAATTGGTTAATAAAAAGATATTGAAAAATTTCATAAGAAAAAGTTGTCCGGAATCAACCAAGGAGTCCACATCCAAAAAATTAAAACTCTATAATTATGTACCTAGGTTTCAAGATCTCGACTCAATTTACGGAAATAGAAACTATAATAAATAAATAAGGAGATGCAACATTCACTTAAATTATTTCAATTTCAACAGCTTATTGTTTATTTTTCCACTTTACTTTCTAACCTCTCAAAAGTGGATTTATTTTAATAGGTAGTTCTATTTTTATTTATATCTCTGTGTCTTTTTTTACGATGCTGAATTGAATATGTTCTTCATACATTTTCTTATAATTTTGATAATGTGTCCACCAAATAAACAGTCTTATCAACATTATAGAACTGAATATACAAAAAGTCCAAACATTCATTAAATAATAATACGTAGGTATATAAAACAAAAATAAAAGGCTAAAATTGTGACACATAATTTCAAAACATTATCGTATGTTTCCTGTACTAATATTTTGTAAGCAGTCACATGATCACTGGTATAAATTTCAATGATTAGTCACGTGATAATGCAGGTAGTTCTATTTTTATTTATATCTCTGTGTCTTTTTTCACGATGCTGAATTGAATATGTTCCTCATACATTCTCTTATAATTTTGATAATGTGTCTACCAAATAAACAGTCTTATCAACATTATAGAACTGAATATACAAGAAGTCCAAACATTCATTAAATAATAATACGTAGGTATATAAAACAAAAATAAAACGCTAAAATTGTGACAAACAATTTCAAAACATTATCGTATGTTGTCCGTACTAATATTTTGTAAGCAGTCACATGATCACTGGTATAAATTTCAATGATCAGTCACGTGATAATGCATGTAGTGCGGACAAATTCACTTTCATTAAATCAACTATCAAGATTTTTTTTGTTTTATTTTTTTGAGTTAACTTGTGTTCTCCTTTTCGAGTTTGTGCAAACTTTTCTCTTTATGCTTTTGATAATCTATTCGATCGAAGAATAATCATATATTCAATTTTTTTTAATGTTCGATTGTTTTAACAACCTCATCGAGTTCTACAGAGATGTCGTGGAAATCAATGTGATTCAAAAAACGCCATAAGCGCGGAATATCCATGTGTGAATAGATCTTTGCTACACCCTATTCACAACCAAAAGTCACCAACGTAAATGAATTACACGTGATCAAACAAACGGAAGAAATTGAAAGATCACGTGAGATGTGATCACTTCAATCGTGTCTCTTTGTCAAATCACGTGTACTTTAGTTTTGGTTGTGAATAGGGTGTGGTATAATCAAAATTGAACTTATACCTTTTCTGTTGAGATGTCGTAACTCCACTTTGCTGCGGAATGGTTTTCAAGAAGATCCTCGTCAGCGGTCGATGTAGAGTGTTGAGCGAAGGCAACGAAGGACAAGGATGTACTTTTCGAATTCTACTGTTATCTCGACTGTTATACTTCCGCCTTGGCTTCACAACCGGTTGCTCAACCGGAACCGGCTCAACGGGAACCCTAGTTTTTTCAGCTTCGTACAGCCGGACAAAAGCTTCCGGTGGCTTGACTTCGGGACGAGGTTACACTGCGCAGGAACCAAGACGACTGACTGTAACCTCATAACATTACAAATTTCCATGAAAATGTACTTTTTTACATAGCAACGAGGAACTTGTCATGTGAAAAATTGAATCATTGCTATATTTGTGCAATATGAAAAACGGCATGTGATTGAGTTTGGCGGAAAAATTGTTTTTTGATATCCCTCGTAAATTGTTCTATTCCAAGTCATCAAGAAGTGTATACTGATTATTATAAGGTTATTTTGTTAAACCAGTAGTGTGGAAAAGACCATTCTCATTCATTTTCTGATATTAAACCCAGTTGCGATTTTTACCACCTATATACCTTTTGATAGTTTTGATACAAGGTAGGTCGTAGGTCTTTATCAAAATTTGAACATTGGTATTTTGGGTGATGACCTTGGTGATGACGAATCGACGCCAACTATTAGATTTTACATAAACTAGGTCCTAGAGGTAGTTAACTCTTGGAAAAGATATATTCAAGCCGCTTTGAAAAGTATGCCTATGAGTTATCATACTTCATACCCCGAGGAAATACGACCCCATACAAAATTGAACAAATTCGTTCAAGAAACAACTAAGATATTGACTTTTATCCATCTTAAGTGCATACATTTTTCTATTGAAAAATCGAAAAAAAAATAGTTTTTGTTTTGTTCTTTTTGTATCCTTTTTTAAAATATGTTAAAATGAATATACCATCACATTTGATTTTTTTGGTAAAAAAACACAAAAAAAAGGTCACACATTCAAAAGCAAATAAGCATTTTGTAGTGTAGTGCAGATTATGCTCATTCATATGAGCCCAGGTTCGTTTAAATCGATCAAGCAAAACGGGAGAAATTTACGTTTGTTTGAAAAAAAATAACTGAACTTCACCGCTTATTTTTGGAAGATAAAAAAAACCATTTTAGGCAAAAAGTGTGGGTACATATTCAGTGAATATATGAAAATGATACTATCGATATATTTCCCTTGTGCAAAATTCTATAAAAATCCTATCCACTTGGTGTTGGTTGTTACGCCCCCCCGCGATCATTCCAGAAACTTGAAAATATGTTCCATGTTTTTCTCTTAGACTTTTTAATAATTTTTTTTTCAGCAAACCTTCACGATAAATAGTTTCCGGGATATGGTCGGTGGCCACCCTTTCTGAAACACCCTGTATATCTCCTGTGCCCTGTATCTTGAGAACTAAGCATTTAAGACTTTAGTCGAGGGGGTAACATCATTGCAAAATTTGTGACAGTATTGCGACAATCCCCATGATTGGCCTACGATTGTTGCGATTTCAACAACAATCGGTCATTGTGACACGATTGTGAGATTTTTTAAGGATATTATTGTGATTGCTTCAGGTTGTGAATGATTGCAGTCGATTGTATTGATTGCGAACGATTGTTGAGATATTGTGAGTGAATGAACATTTCTTATAGCTGTTTGGGATACTATCACAGCAAGTATTACGATGACAAATTTCCCGACATATTTATGTATTTTGATTATAAAGGATGATTGTTACTTGTTAGTGAAAAAATAGGTATCTACGAGAATATTTATGAACACAAATAAAAGTTTCAACCTCGTTAAAATCTAATATCTATTCGGAAAAACACCAGGAAAAACATAAGCACAGGGTGTCCCATTTTCGTTGCAATAACCCCCAATTGCAACGAAAATGGGACTTGATTATTACCTCGGTTATTACTCAAGATAGAATCTTTCGGTTTTACGAACCTGAGCTACAGGGCTACAGGAAGATTTTGAAAAAACCTGCATTTTTGAACACTCCTCGTTTCTAAGCTATCTGGTAACTTATCGAAAATGTGAAAACGGGCTCTAATAGAACTTTTTACTTAGAGTCCGGCGTCGTCATCAGTATTTATCCAGATATTACTGTTTTTGAAATATGTAGGTATTGACCAATGTTGAGTTTTTTAAAATGGGACACCCTATATATTAATTTATCAAAAAATTTGATTGTCTTTTTACAGACTCAAAAATATAATATTATGTGAGTATACTTTCATAAACCATGACAATAATCCCAATTTTCATAATTAGCAAACAAAATTTTGCAGTAGGCCATGAAAACCAAAGATGTTTGTTATCGTTTACTTGGTAAAATAAGTTTTCCAACTGTTGTGTGTATGTGATTAAACAAGACTTTCGAAAATTTTGAAAAATCAATATGGAGAGTGGCATTAAATGACGAACAGCGTCTATTTTTAAAGAAAGGTAGCTTTATCCAAACATAATACAATCAACCACTATTTATTACGGCGAATAAAGTTCATAGTCCTGGAGAAAAAGTTTTTAAAAGTCTTGGTATAATTTGTTTTATTTAAACATAACAATCCAAATTGGAAATATTCGACGTCAAATATCAAATCGTGAATACTGACAAAACATATCAACTGAACCACTATATTATATTTTTGATGAGCCTGTAAAAAATCGAATCCATTTATTTTTATAAAAACTTAACAATGGTCAAAATATTTCAAAAACAGTAATATCTGGAAAAAACTGATGACGTCAGTGGATTCTACGTAAAAAGTTTTACAAGAGTTTTTTTTTTATAGTTTACCAGATACCTGAGATACGGGGGTTGTCCAAAAATGCAGTTGCTTAATCACCATGTAGCTCAAAAACCTCGTCAGAAACTAAGAGGCCTATGAGATTTTTGTGAGTGTCATCTTTCGTTTCACAAAAATTCTTCCAAACCGCAAAATTCTATCTTTAGTAATAACCGACCATTGGGGATTCCCAATTGCAACCAGAATGGGACACCCTCTACACACATAACATTCTTGAAAACGATGTTGAATGTTTGAATCTTTTTTTAGAATCTCAAACTTATTTTCAATGTTCACCTTGTTCCGCATTTTAAGCCGAAAAGGGCCATATCCATGCAGAGTAATGGGAGGATGAACGTGAAAATATACTTTTCTTGCAATTATTTGTACTTATATCCTTCTTTTGCAAAACGTAATCATCAAGGTCTCTCCTCGACATGATTATTGGATTGCTGATGGGATTGTGAGATTGTTTGAAGTGATTGTATGAATGTATGATTGTGAACGCGATTGTGAAACTGCGACTATTCGCTGGCTTCGAACTTCGAACTTCGAGCTCGAGCTCACGGATAACGGATAAATATGCTTGCGCATGCGCAGTTGCACTTCAAAGGAGGTGGAGTACGAGTACGACTGCATGCGCGATTGCCAACATGATTGTTCGATTGCGACATCGATTGTGGGATTGCCGATGCGATTGTGAGATTGTTAACGCGATTGTGTAACCGCCATAGCGATTTTCATGGTAATCAAAGGGATTGTGAGCGATTGCTGACCATTTTTGACAGTATTGCGAGATGATGTTACCCCCTCGACTTTAGTGGTGCATGTCCCCATCTCAAATTTCATAAAAATGCAAGGTCTGTCACCTCGTTCGGTTGAATATCCAGACAGTTTACTTTGGGAACTACGTATGAACGTCCCAACACTTCAAATATGAATTTCAGTACCGATACTTTTGTGAGATTTGAATCAAAAATACTTCATTAGAGGGAAGAAAAATGACAACATAAATCAAAATACAGAATCACTTGAAGATAAATTGGTTTATCAAACATCTTAAACAAAAAACCATTGGAATGTCAAAGAATTTCAAAGAAAAAATTACTTTTTAAGTACTATGAATTATTGAAACACCATTCTCGCTATCGCCAAAACTCACTTTTAAGCTTTTTCAATACTCACCAAGTTCTACGCAAAGAGGTTGACTCCACGTGAGCTGAACACCATTCGCTACTATTTTTGCAAAAAAACAGATATTATTTGCAAAAAACAGGCACGCACAACACCACAATACCAATTTGACCTTTGACTGATATGACAGTTTTGACAATACTAAAATAAACGTGGCATTGGCGTCACGTGGCTTAGGCATTGAACTCGATACTACGTAACTGGAAGGGCCCCTGTCGTGTCGACAGCTGAGGCAATATTAGTCGTATTTTTTTGGCGCATACAGGCGCATAGGTATATTTTGATTGGACTAAAAAGGTGATAACAAATTGAAAAAACGGTTGATTTGTTTGGAAAAAACTACTACAATTCTGTGCATACTTAGTAGTCTTGATTATCATGATATAATGGATCTATATTTCAAATAACTATCTGGAAAAATGCAAAATAAGAAAAGAATTGGTAAATAATGAAGTACCTATATACTTGAATGATCCGTAATTCGATTAAATAGTTGAGAAAATACAGGGTAGGTAGTAGGTGCAGGGTGATTTAAGTGTTTAACCTGTGAATTGAGTGAAGTAAAGGTATAAACTTGGAAAACCATAATAGCTTAAAATACAAATACTTTTATTTTTGAGGTCACATTAAAACTAATAAATATGGTGTTTTTTGATACTCCTTCATACCTTTCTAGCATTATTTCAAGCAAGATATGAGAAAACATACTTTGGAAATGATGTTAGTAGTACCAACGAACTCGAACAGGATGTGAAATTGTCACATTTTCAAAACAAAACGTCCTTTACAAGGAAGTTTCTCCTGCGGCAGGCCTAGATTGCCCCTGCTGCAGGCGTGTGAGTAGGGCCCTTAACCAGGTCAATTTCTTGTAGGTATACTTCAGCTGCCCTTGTCCTTAATAATTGGAGTTATATCACCTACCCAAAAAATAAAATATTCTTTTTTGGAGTGTATTAATCATTTTGGCACCCACACAGCAGCAAACTCAAGGCTTTCTCTTGGGTTTCACTACTCATCATCTACTCACTAGCCCTCACTATAGCCTAATCACCCAAAATTACAGTATATTATACCCTCGATTATAGCCATGAAACAGTCACGACTTAATCATGCAAGATACCAAGGAATAGAATCAAAACTTATCAAAATCACAAATAAATTCATTAACGCTCACGCTTTTTCCTTGAAAACTAGAAAATCTCAATGGAGAAAACACATTTAAAGCAATGACATTATTTTGAACCTACAGAGAATCAGAGAAAGCTACATATTGATTGAAAGGTTAGCTTGACATAAAAAGGGTGTTCCGGTGATCATGTTACAAACTTCTATAGGGTAGATAAGACAATAGAAAATAAGAAAAAAAAGTTCATATGAACATGGGTCCGGAAACGCTTATTCCCACTAAACATATGTTACGTACCATAAACAATTTGTAACGTTTCATAAAAGTTTATACATTAACGTTTATTATTTAATTTTAATGATACGTAATTCCAACGTGCAATAGATCGAAAGAAAATGTTGTTTTCCGATATCGTTATAGTTGCGTTATTTATCCGTCAACGATCAAACGTTTCTGGCAGGAAACAGAAATTCGTAATTTTAAAGTATATCTTGGTAGTCAAGTTTGTAACGTTATACATTTAACATTGAAAGTACGTAACAATCGTAACAGATTTTTCATGTTGTCGATTCAACATTGCAATAATGCTACTTTGAAGTGAAATCTTAACATTATTTCAGAATCACCTTATAATATTCTCATGAAACTACCTCTATGAAAGCTAGTTTTTCACGGTGTCCATTTTTAAAGGTCGATTTCAAAAGTTTCTGATCATATCGTGTTAAGTTGGATCGATCCGATCATAGCAATGAAAAGCGCCTCTGATTTACATGATAATATAATTATTATGCTACCATCCACATTGAGTTGGTGTTCAAAGTCACGCTTACACAAGGCATTCTACTGCGAGAAATAAGTAGTGATGAAAAATGTTTTCGAATTTTCAAATTTACCGCCGAACGACAAAAACCGGAACAATACCGTGCGCAAGGCGCCTACATGAACTGCATCGGATATCGTGACGTGATATCGATCCACAACACGACAAGCCGGCAAGCAAACCAAACAGCAAATTGACGCCATTGTTCTGTTCAGCTGTTGTGTTGTGTTGTGGTTATCTCTCATTGATGCTTATTCCAAATTTGTTTTGAATGTTTTATGCTTTGTTTTTGTGAGTTGATCCTCACGGCCAGGGGCTCACGTACTCACTACTCAGATCTCAACTACTACTACAACAGTGAATAAAATGCGGACAAAGAAAATGCATTGAGTGAGTGAATTTGTATCATATTATTATATATTCAACTTTTCAATGGGTATAATCTTAAAAATTAATAATTGTCAATATATCATGTTGCTATCTCGGTAATTTAATCTCGATAATTCTTGACTAGTATGATATTTGAATAAATTGAATTACTGGATATTTAATGTATGTATATTTCTGTTTATTTTTCAGTTTAATAAGCTTTGCCTTGTGGGTGGCATGAATTGGAAGAACGTGTGAAGAAGTTGTTTGACACTTTGACAGCAGTGAATAGTGATGGATGTACCTATAGCATTTATAGCAATGATTTGGCTGCACTCACTCAGCTCAGAGACCGGTCAAAAAAACAACTTTGTGGTTAAACACAAGACTTTTAGTAAATATCTTGAGAGGTGAGCATTGGTCCATCTTCATTGGTTTGGGATATAAGAATTTTTGAACACCTTGCAGTTTTCCATTTATAATTATTGTGTAGGGTGTACATGAAATTTTGTTTCAGGTTTTTACTGAAACATTTATTTTTCGCAATTCTGAGATAAATAGTTTCTGAGATTTGACACCTTGCCATTCTTACTAACCACCCTGTACTAAAAAAGGTTTGCCAACCTTTAATCTACAATTTTGATCTGGCACTAATCACTATAATCCTTATTAAAAAAAATTAACTGTGTATTCAAAATGTACAGTGCTTTTAATTTAATTTGTCACACACTTTCAAAAGAAAATATTCATTTTTTGAGCTAAAACGTCGAACACAAAAAATAAATGTAGGGTTTTTCGTAAAGTTTTGTGCTATTGAGTCAAATATGTTCTAAACTGTCAAATGTCAAGATTATGGACACAGGTAACTTACTTTTTTTATGGGACGGACACCCTAATATCGTTACATATTTGGAAAGGCATTTTCTGTTCACGAAAATATAGCACTACTATCAACAGTGTCATTTGTCAATCTAAAAGTGTGGACATTGGTTTGATTTCATCCGTTTGTACCGTTTCCCGCCGGCAAAACGTTCTTAAAAGTCGCTCCGAAAGTATACGGCTATTTTGAACGACATTATGCAGACGCTTACCCTCTCCCTTTCCCATATATCAATCATCTCTCCCATGGAGGAAGATCTCTCCATTCGACTTTGACATAAGTCAACTCATAGAAAGGCTTACATTCAATTTATTTACGAATTGGAACTGTCAAATTTCCGCTTGGCCAACAAGAATCATATGCTACCATCTACATTGCATTTGTGCTCAAAATCACGCTTACGCTCAATTCAATGTGGATGGTAGCGTCTGCTTCCCGTTTGTCAAGCGGAAATTTGACAGTTCCACTTCGAAATTGAATTCAATGTAAACGAGGCATGGATTAAAGCTTTTTTTGGGCTTTGCCAGTAATTGCCAGTAATGGCGGAACTATTTGCCAGTAATTTTTGTAACAGCTATCGGCAACACTGGTTGCATGAGGCACAAAACATTCCCGCATTCCCCTTAGAACTGCGTCTCTTATGGGCAATGATAGTACAGTGTTTTTAGTTGGCCGAACTAGGGTGAGAGGCCGTGAAAGCTTTGACACTTATTAGGGCCCCACACACGGAGTGACATTTTGAGCGACTTGGTATGCAGCGGACAGTGTCTGTCATATATTTTTTATATATGGTGTCTGTCTTATTTTGCATACTTCGACCGCCCGTTAGTGCGGAACGACGGACTCGGTCGGTGAAAGACTTGTCACAACACTCTACCTACCTACAGTCAAATTTTCATTAACAACTAACGTAAAGACCAAGACGTTACGGCTCGCTGTTTGATCGAGATTCAAATTTTGTTCATGTGGGGCTCTATTAAGGGGTTGTGTCCGTGCACGAACAGATCGTTTGATAAATCGCGGACCAGGGTGCCTATTCTGGGACCGATACAACGATCATTTCGAGAGAAAGAGAGAGACAGTAAACGGAGAATTATATGGAAGTGATCGTTTATCTCTCTCGTATGACCGTTCTATCGTTCCCAGAATCGGTACCCGCAGGTATGTCCGTGTGTGGACACGACATATCAGATCGCTCACAGACCAAAGTCGTCGGATATGGTATGACAGACCAGGGTGCCTATTCTGGGACCGATAGAACGGTCATATCGAGAGAAAGAGAGAGACAGTAAACGGATAATTATATGGAGGTGATCGTTTATCTCTCTTGTATGACCGTTCGATCTATCGGTCCCAGAATCGGTACCCTGGTCGGTCGACCCGGTCGGCCAAGCTCGACCGACCTCGTCGCTCCGTGTGTGGGGCCCTATTGACGTCACAGAAGACCCCATTGATCCTGAATAAAGTAACGGGTTACATTAAAATTTGATTTCGAAGTGAAACTGTCAAATTTTTGCTTGGCAAACCGAAACCATAAGCTACCATGCATTCACATGGAGTTTGGCGTAGGCGTGAAAAACGGTAGCTTCTATCGTTTTCCTAATCGTACTTATTATAGTATTATAGTGAGTATTTTCTGTAAGTGTATATTTGATTAATAAAGAAAATATTGAAATAAACTTTGAACTATTCACACTCAGTCAACCAACAAATTGGAAAACCTCATCATTTCCGACGTTAATTGGTCAGTGAATCAACATACAGGTGATTTGATTGTCTTGTTTAAGACATTTTCTAGTGTACTTGTACTTGTAGTACTCAAAACAATGATTTGCATATTCTGAACTGTGCCAACATATTTATATTTTTGTATACAAATTCAAGCAGGTATGAGTATTTTCCGTTAATCTTTGTGTAAATTTAGCGGAACTTTATGAAATGTCCTTGAATAATGTCCCTTTCAATATTATTATCAAACTCATTTTTTATTACCGAACAAATATTTCAGACTTGATTTCAGAAAATATACGAAGCCTAATTGTTTTGATCAGTGTGAGTATAATCTTTATTAATAGAAAAAATATGTTTATTCATTTATGACTAAATTGTCTAAAAGTGAATTTCTCGCAAATTAGTTCTTGGACAATTTGCCTCAAATTATCAATATCAAAAAATATGTACTACATACTATAAGACAAAACATGAACAACACTAATGAAACCGCCTAAAATTTGATAAAACTTTGATCCTGCATCGGTTGTCAAAGAAGTAATGTTGTATATGAAAACTTTAATCCATTTGTCAGTTTACGCGATTTTGGTTAGTGCCTTTTTGACACGAGTAATTTTTGTTTTGATACTATCACCATCTGAAAGAGGAGCAAAAATTATGTACTTTTCGAAAATTTCACAATAATTGAGCAAAGGATAGTCTTGCTTTAAAATTTTGAACTGCCCCTCTTTCGAATAATGCCAGCCATGCATTTTTATCAAAAATTACACAAAAAAACGTTTATCTTTTTGAAAAAAAAAAGTCAAAACACGTAAACTGACTGAAAAATGGATTAATATTTTTAAATGCACCATTGCTTCTTTAAAAACCAATGCATGATCAAAATTTCATCAGATTTAAGGCGGTTCCATCAGTGCAAGTCATATTTTCATTTATCATATGTATACAAATAAAAAGCGAATTTCAAAAGTCCCCCCTATAACTTGTCAGCTGTGAATCTCAAAAGTCCCGCTATAACCTGTCATTTGTCACGTCAGTGTATGAACCTACAGCGCCCCTCACCGTAGTTCGCACAACTAAAAACACTGTTCACGCTTACTCTATGGGAGATGCACTTCTAAGGGGAATGTTTTGTGCCATGAGGGCATGAGGCGTGCTCTTTTGTTCGGGGACGCTCTAAAGTTATAATGAAACTGATGGTCCTCTCCAATTTCCCATCGTGAATAATTTTTCATAGTAACCCAACAAACACAGATTGGCTGGTCCGGAAACGGGACATAAGCGATTTGCCGAACTGCCGGCCTCGGCCCTAATACGCTTGCCGGCTCGGCGTGTAGGTAGGGCATGTCCGCCAGGCCGAAAGGCGGCTAAAAGGCGGCTAGCCAACTATTTACTATTCAGCCGCGGCAAAGCCTATGAATAACCGTAAACGGGCCGATAATGGATAGCTGGCTGCCGGATCGGTTTGTGCACGGCAGGCCAGCGGTGGCTCGCAAGGGGCAATACTCCATTAATCAGCCAGACGAAAGCGCAGGCGCCTCAAAATAATTTTGTTTTTGATTAGTTTATTAAAAATCGCCAGTTGACATAAATTGGGTATCGTTCAATCACCATTTAACTTCATAGAAAGTTTGCCTTGAAAAATCAACCACTCTAAAATTTAAGATTGGTTTATTTTTCAAGACAAAATCTCCGTCAAGTTAAAATTGCATACAATACATTTATGTAGACTAGTTATGTTTATATCAATCCGGAACAAAATATTTATATTGATACTTCATGGTTGCTGTGAAATATGTATAAAGTGAAAATTGAAATTATAAACTTATTATAACCACTATTCAAGTGAATTAATTTTGGCAACCCGTAGTAATTTGACAATTCATGATTAAATAAAAAAAAAACTTTGAGAACGCATTAACGAAGTTTAGGAAAAAGCTTCTGCGAAACATCCTACCATGTTATTGAAGAAGTATTGAGAAAAATATATTTTACATTTTTTCTACATCAAAATCTGAAATTTTGTGCAAGTAACTTCGTTATTGAAACAATAATTCATAATGACTACTAGTTTGTAGAAGTATGAAAGAGAAAGCACTTTTCAGCAGACAGTTTATTAGTCACACGTCACACTACATAAAATGACATATAGGTACCTATTTTCAGAAGAAAAACTTATTTTTTTAAAAACCAACAGATTTTTGAAATGTGTCAATATCCATTGAACAATGTAACAATATTATAAGTAACGGAAAATTATGACTAGAATGCACAGGTAGACTTAAAAACAATACTAATTGATAATATAAAGAACAAAAGTAGTTATAGCTATGTCACTTCTGGATCATTTCCTAAAATTACCGATAGGTGACGCCGCGAACACGAAATGTAATTTTTTTATCTCCGCATGTCTTATCACACAGACTTCCGTTCATATATGTGTTATCTCTGTTTAGTATACGGGGTGTGCAAAAAAAAAGTGTGCGGAATGTGGAGATTTGAAGGTATGACGTCATGGCGTTTGTTTGTGGTGTGTGGAACCAAGTATGTGGCGCGCAATGTATAGAATTTTAAAATGTGCATTTTTGAATGTGGAATTGCTTGAATTTGGCTTTGTATAGTTTTGGTCTTATCTCCCCATGTTATTCTCATGGACTTCCGGTGGTTAAAATAATTAGGCGGAACCAAGATCGTATATTTGTGCAGGAAATTGTTATCACGTTCCAGCTGATAAGATGAAATTGCATTGTTGTCACTGTTTATAGTTAGATTTATGGAAATATGGATTGAATAGCAAATGTATGTAGTAGTAAATTGTTGTAAGTCAATGAGGATAGTCAACGCTGCAACCCGTGAGCTGTGTGTGTGTGTGTGTGTGTGTGAATTCAATATGTAGCGGAAATGATGCAATTATCGACAACGTCCTGCTAAAAGGAAATGGTGACTCATGTTATTGCGGTTGGTATGATATCAAACAATATGCCCAGTGCAGGATGTGATTTTCTAATTATTAACATAGGAGATTGTGGTCTAGAGATTCATTTGTAATCGAGACATCAGACAGTTCGTTTATTCAACCTATCGCTCCAAATAACCAACATCAAATTAATAAGCTAGTTGAAATTAGTTCTCTTTCATTGTTATCATCTGCTGCATTGGTAAGTCAACCCACTCGCCCCATTTAAGTGGTGTTTTAAAATATCAATTTTAGATAGATCAAATCATGAGTTCTTTCGAAGAAATTGCCTCTTTGAGTAGTGACATTGTGACAAAGTTCAAAGAGGCATACCCCAAGTTATGTGCCGTCAGAAAAGAGGAGAAAAAGCGGTGGCTGCGGAATATAAATCGAAGCATCCGAGACTTCCAAAGGGCGATGGCTGCACCAATATCTATTGGATCTAGGAAAAAATTGGTGACCAATTTGGGTCATTTGAAGAGGTTCCGGATGCTTGTCAAGTCACAAATCTCCAAGACGCATGTGGGTGAAGGAATGGAACAAAATCTTACCAGGCGGGTCAAGTGGGAAGACTTGAAAACATCCTTTGAGTCTCGCATAAGAACTGGAGTGATTATCAATCAAACACACGTGAATCTAGGGGATTTTTTTGATGATTCCTTTGTCTTGTTCAAGGAAAAAATCAACGAAATTTTGAAAGTGTTCAGTGCTATAAAGGTGAATGCGACTTTTTGTGGTGAGTTCATTGTAAACAAAAATAATAATGAAAACCTTGATTTTAAATATTTTCATACCAAAAATGAAGTATTGGATAAGGGTACAGATTTGATTGAGTGGTTTCAAAATTGTATAAGCAAACCAATTTTACAAAAAATGGAGGATTTTCAAGAACGTGACAGTGGGTGGGCATTAAGAAGAATTATCAGTTTAGAGATTTGTATTAATAAACATAGCTTTGGGGTGGGTGCTTCATCCTACATTCCTTTGCCCAATCAAATTTCGAAGAAAAAAGCATGTATTAACATTAAAAATGATGATAACGCGTGCTTTTATTGGTGTATAGTCAGTGCTTTGTACCCTAGTAAAATCAATTCAGATAGAGACAGCTCATATCCTCATTACACCCGTGTCCTTAATACAGAGGGTTTGGATTTTCCAATGACAGTCAACAAAATTCATAAATTTGAAAAATTAAATAATATAAGTGTAAATGTTTATATGTTGGAAATGGTTCAAAATAAAAAGAACGAATTGTTCAGTGTAGTACCATGTCGATTGACGAACAATAAGTTGGAAAATCATGTCAATTTACTAATTATTCAAAACAAATATTTTCCAAAAATTAATGATTTTGAACCGTAAATATTCATTTGTGATAGATGTTTGAACTATTTCCAGTCTCAGGAACGGTTGAGTGAACATTCAAGTGTGTGTGAAACAAAAAATGCTTCAAAGATTTCATTTCCCAAATATGATCACGTTTCGTTCAAAAATCACATTTATAAACAAAAAGCGCCATTCATCATATATGGGGATTTTGAATCAATTTTACAAAAAATTCCTGATGAATTAACACATTTGAAAACTGTCAATTTTCAAAAGCATATTCCATTCAGTATTGGATTTTTATTCAAGTGTTCCTATGACGACTCGCTAACCTTTTACAAAAGATACCGCGGCAAAGATTGTTTAGATTGGTTTGGGGATCAACTTAAAAATATTGCGAAATTTGTTGAAGATAAGTTGTCTAAAGTTGTTCCCATGTCAGAAGTGTTGGACAAGAGTATAGCAAAAGAGTGTCACATTTGCGAAAAACCGTTTATTGACACAGATCAGATTGTTGTTGATCATGATCATTTTACAGGTGATGTCAGAGGATTTGCTCACTCAAACTGTAATTTAAATTTCAAGAAACAATTCATTGTTCCAATTGTATTTCACAATCTCTCAGGTTACGATTCCCATTTCATCTTAAAAGCCATAGGAAGGGTGGAAAAATTCAGTATTCTTCCAATTAATAAAGAAAAATACATTTCTTTCACTCAGTTTGATGATGAAACTAGTATAAAGTTTAGATATATCGATTCACTACGATTTTTAAATTCATCTTTGAGTTCATTAGCATCTACATTGAAATTGGGTGATTTGATAAATCTAAAGAGGGAATTTGCTTCATGTAATTCAAACCAATTCGAATTATTAAGACGTAAGGGGGTCTTTTGCTATGATTATGTTGATAACATGGCTAAATTGGAGGAAACAAGTTTACCACCCAAAGAAATGTTCTATTCAAAATTATATGATGAAAATATCAGTGATGAGGAGTATTTACATGCCCAAAAAGTATGGGATGGATTCAATATTCAGAATTTGGGTCAATACAGCGATCTGTATTTGAAAACAGATGTGTTGTTGTTGAGTGATGTCTTTGAAAACTTTAGAATCAATGCACATAACATTTATGGTTTGGACCCAGCGTGGTATTACACTTTACCAGGTTATACTTGGGATTGTATGCTGAAATATACAAAATGTGAGCTGAGGCTGTTGAAAGACATTGATCAAATTATGTTTATTGAAAAGGAGTTGAGAGGGGGAATTTCAATGTGCTCAAATAGGTATGCTGAAGCAAATAATAAATACATGGCAGAATATGATGAATCCAAACCATCAAACTACCTACTCTACCTCGATGTGAATAATCTTTATGGGTGGGCAATGATTCAACATCTACCATACGATGGATTCGAGTGGGTTGATCCCATTGATTTACCAAATTTCGATGTTACTTTAATCGAGGATGATGCTCCGGAGGGTTATATTTTGGAGGTAGATTTGGAATACCCCGAAACACTTCATGACTTGCATAGCGATTTTCCATTCTGTCCTGAACATATGGCACCTCCAAAGTCCAAATTTCCAAAATTATTAACAACTCTTTACAACAAAACAAAATACGTCATCCATTACCGCAATTTAAAGCAAGCTCTGAGCAATGGTATTAAAATTACACAAATACATAGAATTTTGAAATTCAAGCAAAGTCCTTGGTTAAAGTCATACATCGAACTAAACACTCAACTTCGATCAACAGCCACTAACGATTTCAGCAAAAATCTCGTCAAGTTAATGAATAATGCTGTATTTGGTAAAACAATGGAAAACATTCGAAAACATCGTATTGTGAAACTGGTTAATAAATGGGAGGGTCGATATGGTGCAAGCAATCTGATTTCCAATGCAGCATTTCATAACCTAACAATTTTCGCCAAAGATCTGGTGGCTATAGAAATGAGGAAAACGAATCTCATTTTCAATAAACCACTTTACATCGGTATGTGTATTTTGGACATTTCAAAAATTGCAATGTATGATTTTCATTATAATTTCATGCTTGAAAAATCTTTTTCCGAAAAACCTAAGCTTCTGTATACAGACACGGATAGTTTCATCTATGAAATCAAGTGTAATGATATATGTGTATGATGAACTCATCAAAAAAAATCTTTCAAAATTTGACACCAGCGATTATCCTTCAGATAACGTTTATCAGATTCCATTGGTAAATAAAAAAGTTTTGGGGCTGATGAAGGATGAAGCAAATGGTAGAATTATGACACATTTTGTGGGATTGAGGTCAAAAATGTACTCATATAAAATTCAAGGTGTTCAAAAATGTACGAAAAAAGCGAAAGGGGTAAAGTCTTGTATTGTAAAAAACAAAATAACTTTTGATGATTATGTGAAATGTTTAAAGACAAATGTGGAAAAAATGGTTAAACAATGTACAATCCGATCAGTCAAACATTCCGTTTACAGCACTGAACAAACCAAATTAGCCCTTAATGCCCTAGATGATAAACGCTGTTTGATTGATAACAGTCACGACACTCTCCCATGGGGCCACTACAGTCTAGACTAGAAATTTGTTGTGTAAGATTTGGGGAAGTAGGCTTAATAACTGATGGTTTGGAGTAAAGTAGATAAATATTGTCACAGTAGTATAATCCATTCAGTATAAAAAAAAAAATTAACAATGATGATGTCAACAGGACTTCCAGCAGGAGTATTGTTTCTGAGCGCTTTTTTAACAATACCTTGTATATACAAGTAGATTTAAATATACAAGAAACGTTTATTTGCGTATCAGCCAATCATAATGACTCTTGGCCATCAAACTGGAAAAAATTGATTGTTAATAATGGATTGATTAGCTATAAAATTGATGAGTCCTTTAGAAATGTGTCATATTTAGCTTACAAGTTAAGACTTTATTTTGTAGATGAAAATTTTGAACCAACAAACTGGAATGTACTTATTGATTCGTTTGAATGTGAAAATCATATAGAATTAGTCATTATATCAATCTTTGCATTCATTTTTTGTATCATGCTACCCATTCTAGGATATTTGTATAGAAATAAAAGAATTATCTACTAGCAAGTGTTTTTATTGAATTACAAGATATTACAATACATTATTTTTCATAACCCATGAATTATGAGTAGTATCCATTCCCAGCCATTTAACATAAACTTTATTCCCCTTCCGTCTTAGAATTTTCTCAACCAAGTAAACGTCAGGATGTTTAACTTTCTGTAATTCTTCCTGATAGAATGCACCTTGTATCTCCTCACCTCTATGATCTCGCAAAATGTATGTTGTGGGATTAGAAATTTTAATCTTTTCAATCACAAATATTTCATTTGACCAATTTGGCGTATAGCCCTTTGAAAACATTTCCCGGAACTTGCTTATTCGTACATAATCCCCCTTTTTGAATTTTGAAGGAGTCATTGTTCTTATACGACCATAAACTTTTGATAGTAACTGCTTTTCATGTTTTTTAGATACTTGTATAGGTTTCATTCCAATAACAGAATGTTTGGTATTATTGTATTCTGATACTATCTCAGGTAATATTTTTAACCATTTATAATTTCCCTGCAAACTGAATTTTTTCCACATTCTGTTTTTCAATGTTCTGTTCACCCTTTCTACGATGCTAGCTTTCATGTTGGAAAATGTTGAGTAGTGATTGATGTTGAATTTTTTCATCAAATCTTGGAACTCTGTATTAAAAAATTCCTTTCCATGATCTGTTTGCAAATTTTTAGGAGGTATTTTTAAACTGGTTAAAATTAGTTTCATTGCTGTGGTCACATCCTTAGCAGTTTTGGTTTTGACAGGAATTGCCCAAACAAATTTTGAAAACACATTAATTATGACCAAAATATATCTATATCCTTTGTTTATTTTTGAATATGGTTGCATTTCAACTAAATCTGCTTAAAAAAGATCATTGATTCCCTTTACAATTACTGCTCTTCTTTTAAAAAATCTTCTGGCTGGTTTGTGTAGCTCACTCACCACATCTTCTTTGATAGTATTCATTATTGAACTGTTTTATTTTCAATCAATACAGGACATTTTATTTGTAATTCGCCATAAAATTCTTTTATTTTACTATAAGCTTCACGTCTAAACGCAATCAAGTCATTTTTTTTAACACTTCTGTTTTCTAATTTTCCCCCTTTACCATTAATTAACAATGAGACATCTTTCTTTAAATATTCTCCATACAAAATGTTTCCCTGTTCGAAAGGAAATCTATATGATTGTTTTCCATCCGGCATTAAAACAAAATTTGTCTCGCCTTCTACATATCGGCCAATAAATGGTAAAACCATTACATAAGATAAATTAACCTCAGAAAGATTAAATAACTTGATATTGTTTTCTGTTTCATCTCTCTTGAATAATTGAGAACCGAACTTGTTGAGTGACATTTTCGGATTGATTCGTTTTACGTATTTGAGATTGTATTTATGCAATGACTTTAGCTTCACGCAGTTCTTCGATTATTGATAGTATTTAATTATTATGACCAGTATGACCAGCTCTCATAGAAGCTGTTATTAGTCTCAATCTATCGACAAGTTCGTTGATATTATTCCAATAAACATAGTCTGTATCTCTTTTATTAATCTTCCACAATCCCTTTCCTGTCCGAGCTGCTCTACTACTACTACTTATTGGAGGTTTCAGTTTCTTTAAAAAACGAGAATATAATGGTTTGATGTGTCGTGTTTTTGTTATGCCATGTTTTTGTAGGTATGGTCCTATTATGGTTATATATTTTGAAGATCCATTTCCCTGCACACGTTCATTTGGATCAGAATTTCTTCGATATGCATTGGTTTTAGCTAAAATATCCATATAATTATCCAAATCCTCATCTTCATAGTCTTTAGGATATTTTTTAAATAGTAATTCGTACAATCCTTTTGTACCATCATAAATTTTTCCATCTACTTTTACATTTTTTCCAATAATTTCTACAAATTTAAGTGTGGTCCCCAAATAGAATTTATCAGTATCTACATCATGTACTATTCCATAATGATGATCAAAATTATTTTGTTCAGTATCCTTCACACTAGCATCGATATAAACTCTTGGTAGTGGATCAAAACTTTGTAACCATATTTCATATGGTTGAGTGTCGATTAAATCTTGAATCGATTGCCTTGACTGTTCCAATATATCTGAAACATTCAAATTATCCGAGGTTTCGGGGGAAGTTTGAGCTATAACACTAGTTTCTAGTATAGTTGGTAGCTGACTACGTTCTTGTATATTGGTAGGTAACTGACTAGGTTCTTGTATAGATGGTAATTGACTAACAGATGCAAGGCTTGTATCAAAAAATGATGGTATTTCCATCGGTAGAATGGGGGTTTTACCAGTTCTTGTCGTAGGTCTTGTAGGTGTTGATGTCTCATAAAATAATCTTGAAGTTAAACTTGGTTTAGGTTTTTTAAATGGTGTTGCGTAATACATAGAAGTTTCAGGTTCTTCTTTTACTTCTTCAAATTCTTCCTTTATGTTGAAAGGTTCATTTATTTTAGAAATAAGTTGCTGTAGTGGTTGAGTTATTGGTTTGTAAGCTTGCTCTAGTTGTGATTGTGTAGTGGTCATAGCTAATTTTAGACTATTATATTTATCCTTGACAGCTTTTCTTGACTTTATCAATTCCTCAGCCATCCTCTTATCCATTTTTATTTATTTTATAAATATATGAATGAATCAAAATTTTTCCTATATCTTCCAGAATTCAGTTCACAATCTTTATCAATAACCAGAAAACTATAAGGCTCTTTCCAACAGTGTGTGCAGAGTTCCTTTAATTGCTCAAATGACATATCCAGCATACAATGATCATTATATATATGATTTGAATTCATAGAATCCTGCTTGAATAAAATTAGCAAATTTGCGTTCTCACGTATAAGTCTTTTCTGAATTGATGAATAACCTTGAAAAATAAAAAAGCAGTCTGTATTTTTATGCCTCGAATGTGTGAAATAGTCCCTTATTATAGTTTGACTTCCACATGGTATATCATCAAATATGATGACTGAATTTGGTGCTATTTCATGAGGAGGAATAATATTTTCATCGCTTTCATACTCGAAATATCCAATCTCTTTCATGGGTGCCAATAGTTGTCTTAAATATCCATACTTTGGCTGTTGTAATGATTTGGAATAAAGGTAAACGTTTGCAAATCTTATTCCATTTGGATGCTCAAGTAAAGCCAACATCACATTGGTTTTACCTGAAGCAGATGGTCCAACAATGAGACACCTTTTTGATTCCCCACCAAATAAATCACCATGCTTTTGAATTGATTTCGTAAAATTCTTCACATCATGGTTTGTGATGGGTAAGGAAAACGATTGTTTTTCTATCCGCATTCTAGCTATCAATAAACAGAATTGTTTTTTGCGAAAGTATTTATACATTAATCAGATGGACATATTGAACAGATAGCATTAAATCGATAGACAATCTTGTTGCAGATTTTCAAACTGAAAAATAGTATTTAAATAATACCCACAAACCTCTATAGGTATAAAATGATTGTACATGCTTCACGAAAGTATACTTCCTCCAAACACTCCAAGAGGAAAGGTCGAGGTTTAATAAACACTCTAATTAATAAAGTACCAGTTGAGCTTCATATCCCTGGCTATCAATTTTGTGGTCCTGGTACAAATTTAGAAGAAAGATTGAATAGGGGGGAGTCTGGTATTAATCCGTTGGATGCTGCGTGTCGAGAACACGATATCGCTTACTCACAAACAACTGATTTACCTCAACGACACCGGGCGGATAAAGTTCTAGCAGATAAAGCTTGGCAAAGAGTTAGAGCAAAAGATTCCTCGGTAGGAGAAAGAATTGCTGCTCTAGCAGTTACTGGAATTATGAAAGGTAAACGGAAACTTGGAATGGGGATGAAGAGAACTGAAAGAAAGAAGAAAAAACGAGTTATCAAACCTCCTAAAAAAATTGGTGGATTTCTTCCATTATTACTTCCAATTTTGGGTGCACTAGGAGCTTTAGGCGGTGGTGCAGCTGGAATAGCTAAGGCCGTTAATGATATAAAAGTATCAAAAGAGCAACTTGAGGAATTACATCGACACAATAAAGTAATGGAAAATCTTTCCAAGCAGGGCAGGGGATTATACATTAAACCCTACAAAGGAGGCACTATCAAGAAAAAATCCATAAAAAAAAAAAAAAAATCAAATAAAATTTCCACAGAGACCCCTTTCAAATATAGATATATTAAAATATGTGAAAATATTGAATATCCCACATTTAAGAGGTGTATTTATGCGTGACAACCTACCCAAAAAATGTAAAGTGAAGGAATGTGGTATCTTGAATCTAGATAGTGAACAAAATCAAGGAACTCATTGGACTGCATACATAAAAAATAAAAATAAAGCGTTTTACTTTGATAGTTATGGAAACTTGAAACCACCCATCGAACTTGTTAATTATTTGAAAACTCATGACAAAACACAAATCTGGTATTCTTATGAAACAGTACAAAAATTCAATACAAATAATTGTGGACAATTGTCAATCGAATTTCTATATAATAATATGACATGATTGAGAACCAACAGTAACGTTGAGAGTGTCATCATGACTAGCACTATAACAATAACAGGAAATACTTCTGTGTTAAAAGCAGAATTTAATCCACCTATATTTTTGGATGAAAATAAAGAATATTTTCTAGGATTAGCTGATTTTGAATCGTTTATGAGTATACCTAACATACAACCAGGCAGCAATAAAATATATGTAGCAGATAAAGTTATTACAATTCCAGAAGGAACTTATGATTTAAAAGATATTGAAACATATATTAATTATGTAATTGACGACATTTTTGGAGAAAAAGTTGGGTTTATGATGAAAGCCAATCCAAATACATTAAAATGTCAGATTTATTGCACAAAGGAAATAGATTTCACACCAAATGACTCTATAGCGAAAATATTGGGTTTTAAAAAACGAAAAATCGCATCAAATGAATTATCTGAATCGGATGAAGTTGTTAATATATGTAAAGTAAATGCAATTTGTGTTGATTGCGACATTTGCATAGGATCATATAGTAATGGTCTACCCGTTCATATAATTCATCAGTTTTTTCCATCTGTTCCTCCAGGGTATAAAATAGTGGAATCACCATTACCAATACTTTATTTCCCCATCAGCGTCAAGACAATCAACAACATCACTGTTAAAATAGTAGATCAAGACGGTGATTTGATTAATTTCCGAAACGAGACCATAACAGTTCGATTACATCTAAAAAATTTAAAAATATGGTTATCAAATATAACTATCGCTATTTCAAACTAACGCCATATAAAAAGGAAAAGCTGTCTATAAAAACCAGTCCAAGACGAAACTCTAACAAGTTAACATCACAAAATCGCCAATTTCTTATATCTCTGGGATTAAAAGTATTGAAATAATGGATATATTAAACGTTAATGAAAAATTATATGTAGATAATTCAATAATAAGCTCTGAGCTTCATTCATATCAACCGTTTGTCTCTTCAAAATTTGAATACAATGATGAAATTCGCATACCTGTTCAAGAACTTGATATATACACACTACCTTCAGGGAGTCATCTTTACATTGAAGGCACCTTGACCAACAATAAGGGTGTTTATTCTAAGAAATTACAATTTGTCAACAATGGAATAGCTTATTTGTTTCGAGAAATTCGCTATGAACTCAATGGAGTTACTATAGATTCCGTAAGAAATGTTGGTTTAGCTTCAACCTTGAAGGGTTATCTTTCATATAATACAAATGAAAGTCTAAAGCTGCAAAATGCTGGATGGTTTCCAAATAGAGATGAAAAGGAAAACATTTTAGTTGATGATAAAGGAAAATTTAATGTATCTATACCTTTGAAAATGTTGATGGGAGTTTTTGAAGACTATAAGAAAATCATCTTGAATATGAAACAAGAACTGGTTTTGATCCGAGCAAGCGATGATGTTGATGCAGTTTTATATGTTGAAGATGCGCAAAATCCAACACCCGAAGCGGAAAATCCAAAAGTTACATTTGACAAGATCTATTGGAAAGTACCTCATATTCAAGTTGATATACCACAACAACTAGCTTTAACACAGATTCTTGAGACTAATAAAGATTTGTTAATTGGATTTCGTAGTTGGGAAATTGTGGAATATTCCTCGCTACCTGAAGCGTCCCGTCCCACATAGCCAGATAACATTAAAATGATGTCAATCTAATGTCATGTCCAAAAACGTCCATTTGCGTAATGACGTTAATCTAACGTTAAATAAACGATTAATCTGTATAGCAGATAACGTTACTTTCAAAAACGTTATGGTTTATGACGTTTTTGATATATCTTTTCAATATATAATCATGACTTATTTTTAACTTACTTGCAACATACTTATAAAAACGTCAGTAATGACAACATTTTTATTTGCATATATTCAACGTTTTTTTCACTTGAAAGTATCTTGATGACTTCAATATTCCTGATATTTTTGTGACATTGTATCAATCGATATTCATGTATTATTTTAACATTATTTCTACCTGAACTAATGATATTTCCAACGTTTTTGTGACGTTGAAAAAATCTAATTTTTCTATTGATCTGACAGTATTTCCAAAGTTCATTCATAGCCTAGAGACACCAATATAAACAAAAAGTTACTTAGCAACGTGAAAAAACCAAATCGCCAAACTCAGTTTTGGATCTCTGATATGTAAGAAGTTCAAAAATGAGATGAGTGATTTTGTTGTTTTCACTTTTAACAGTAACCCTTTATTCATATTCGTGCTTCTTGGTTATAAATTGACTTTACCTGAAAAAATATTATCTCTAATGAGAGGAATGTAGGATAAAGGGGCTAAAAAATGAAAAACTGCATTAGAAAATAAAATATCTCTTTATTTAAAAAACAAACATAAAATATATATTCTGCATAACATAAAAAAACAAACATTCTTACCATAAAACTGAACATTCTTCTCCAAATAATTAACATAAAATTTTATTCCAAATAAACATTTTCTGGATCCCAGTATGATTCTAGAAAAAAAGAGAAACAAACTATAAAAGATGATGACAAAATGTTATAGAGAAAAATATAGTGAATAATGTACTATAAAGAGACTCAATTTTCTCATCAGGTTAGACGGGTACGAAGAATTGGACATAGGCTTGTTCTGAAAATGTGATTAAGTACTTGTCCTTGATACAGCGTACAAAAAAAAATGTTGATTACCACCAAGCTGTAAGTTCGTGTATAGCTTATCCGTGACGAGCGAAACCATCTCTACGTGGAAAAACTTTGTCCGTGGGAGGTTTTTCTTCGGCACCTCGGAAAATATTTCGATGTCATGATTTTAGGTTATACTTCCAGGAATGCTTAACTAGGTGTAGTCATGTGTCAGTATAACTTTGTCCGACAAGAATATTAGGTACTTCCACTTTGTGGGTATACATATAACCTAAAATGATGACATCGAAATATTTTCCGAGGTGCCGAAGAAAAACCTCCCACGGACAAAGTTTTCCCACGTAGAGAGGTTGTTTCACTCGTCACTGATAAGCTATTTATACACGAACTTACAGCTTGATATGGTAATCAACTTTTTTTTTGTTCGCTCTTATCAAGGACTATTGGATGATGGCCTCTAATCTATCGGTCTAAAATATTTTCAAAGATTCAGCCTTGACGCTTCTATTAGAAAGCACCACCAAATTTTAAATTTTGGATATTTCAAATCAATTAATTTTCGCAAAACCACCGGTAATAAATATAACAATGTATATCGAATGTTCAGACTGATAGAACAGAAGATTATAACTCAAGTAAATAAATCCTCAGAACAATCATCTCACATTCTCCGTGAATGTCTGAAATACTATATTACGGTAGAGTTGTAAAAAATCTCAAAAGATCCAAATGCTTTTAGCCTAAAGTATAGTGATCCATTGAACAGCCGATTTTTTTTATGGTATAATATGACTGATGAAATTTGAGTTTATATGTTTAGTAAGATCCTCAATTAACATCGGGACTTTTAACAAAAAAATCGTTGTGGACCCATGTTTATATTATATCAATGTTTTTTTTTTCTCAAAATTATTCACTCTTTAAAGTTTGCGAAAATTCACACCCTGTATATTGACACCTCCATTATGTTAATATATTATCATATAATTATGAAACAGCTTATTTTCCTGATTTCAAAAATATATAGTTTGATACCTTACTGATGAGTCGTTCAGGAGATATTCAAGTTTAAAAATGTTCAAAAATTAAAATTCACATGCCTGTTGCTATGGAAAAAATCGTGATTATAAAGATTGAATCAATAGAAATGGAGGTCAAATAACTTTATTTTCTGGATGTTACTCCAAATATTCACCAGTTAATAAATGTGTGCACCTCATTGAGTTTTTAAAGTCAATGGTGCACCTTCATCCATGGCAACCGGGATTTCAATACCAATTTTAACACATTTTTAAACCTAAATATCTACTGAACGAATCATCAGAAAGATATCAAACAATATATTTTTGAAATCGGGAAAATAAGCTCTTTCATAATATATGACACAGGGGGTTCCATTGAAAAAAATGCTACTTTTGGAAAAATATTGACATTCCGATAGTCTTTTGTTTTTTTTAATAGGATTTTTGAAAAGTTCAGATGAATATCTAAAACTTCCATATTTCCATAGATAACGCCGCTAGCATATTGGTCAATATATACGGAGTGACCCTGTACTAACGGACTATGAGATTGTTATATTCTTAATAATACAATATAAAATAATTTCATCGTAGTCAATAAGACTCAAAAACATTTGATAAACCCCTCTCAAGGTACGTAAACTGACAAATGGATTGAAGTTCTTGAATGCACCATCACTTCTTGGATAAACTGATGCACCAGCTGATGCAGGATCAGAGTTTAACCAAATTTGAGGCCTTTTCTATACATATGACCATACCCCATACCCATAGGTACATTTGAAAATTTAAATTTTCAGAAAATTATAACAACTGTTTTCCTCTGACACCCGAATAAAAGGAAGATTTGATTAGCTTAATTTGTTTCTTAGTCATATTTCCGATAAATAATTTAGCTTTTTTTTACAAAGGAAGTAAAAATAGAATATACTTATAGACAATCAATAAAAATGTGAAAGGAAATTTGATTCAAGCTGGGTAATCTCGTGGGTAATTCAAGAAACAAATGATGAACTCACCACGTTCCCGGCGTCTCCTGACCTCATCTTTCGTGGAAGGCGAGGTGGTAGGTAATGTGTGGGTATGTACACAGAAAATATCTAGAATTGTAAAAAACGAAATAGATAATAATTAACAAAATATTTCGTTATCTGAGGAGTTCTAATTATATCCAGAATTTTCATTGGTAACTCTTGCCTTGTAGTTTTTAGGGCTTCAATAGGTATTAAAAAAAAACAGAATCCCCAGAAAATACCTATACAGGGTGCATCAGATCAAGTCGGCACCATTGCAAACTTCATTATTATTGCAGCTACGATGATGTTTAAATCAGCAAACTAGTAGGCCTAATTCTGCTGATCAATAGTCAATGGCAACCATTATTCAGTTGTTTCACTATTTGGAATTCTATAGAGAATTTTTATATCTGAAATTTTCTGTAAATTAGTGCAAATGAACTTTTTTACTAAGAAAATTATTCAACACTGTGCAAAAATATACTCAATATCTCATTTAACAAAAATACATTTCATGTAGATCGAAAACGCGTTGTTCAATTGTTTTTCTATTTTCACCATTTCTATCAGCAGAAAAAATCCTAGGTACTATACCTAGTTTGCTGATTTATAATTTATACATCATCGTAGCTGCAATAATAACGGCGGAGTAAGCAATAGCGGCGATTTAATCCGAGACACGTACCCTGGGGTTATAGTAATACTTAATTGTAGGATACCTAACTACCCAACTAAATCCGTTTTAAAAATTTTATTACTGAATAATAAATAATAATAAAGGCAAAATACCCCTTCTATCAAAATATAACGTGACTAATTCAAAATAGATTTTAAAACGACAAAAGGACGCCATTAACTATCATTGCATCATCCGTGTTCTTAGAATATTAAATAAGATTTGACTAGGCGTGAAACAACAACGTTTATACTATAACAAATGGTCACTTTTGAGATCAATCCATAAATGGTAAAAAGATTACTATGTGTGAGAAAACTCACCTATTAAGTATATGAATTATTAGCCTTTGACTTGATTCAATACGGAGAAAACACTACTTGAACCAGAGAGAATGTATACTGTTATATTCTCTCTGACTTGAACATCTTGCCGCTTCGTTCGAACGTTCGAAAACTTGTTCGATACTGCCTGAGCCTGCCTACCTGCAAAAAATATTTCAATAAGAAGGAAAGTGTGTTTCAAAAGCTCGTTGGGTTTTGTGTGAAACTACTTGGCCTGGTCATAAACATTCGACCATAGATAAAAAATATATATGCATTCGACCTTTTCCCGATAAAGAACGTCTTTGTGTCCTGGCTTTGGCTTGGGTGGCGTTTTTGAAGAAATTATTTCTGAAAGTTTGTAAATACCTATTTGGAAATTGATTCACTCTTTACATCCGAGCCTCAAATTGTTCTTGAATTGTTATGATGATTAATAATTATTACTAGCTTACCTTGAAAGACTCATCCACCCACAGTTTGTTGACACAACAAACAATGCACGCTGCCTGCAAGATTGACATTGATGACAAGTTCTCAATGCACACTAACGCCACCACTTATGACACACCCGCCAAATTCAAAAATGCTTTAAAAATATCAGGATTTGTAACAATTAAATTTATCATAAAAGACAACGTCAGAAATATGTTAACATAATGTCAACAAAAATAACATATCAAAAACTAACATCAGATAGATGTTATAAAAAACATATCATAAAAAATATCAACTTTACGATGTCAGAAATTATAACGTTAGAAGTATTGAACCAAAACGACGACATTTTGATGGTGTAATAGGAAACATTGCGATATGACGTTTTTTTAACGCCATTCTAACATGTCAAAAAAATATTAGGAATACTCATATTTTTTTAACGTGATTTAGACAAAGTGTGTTATGTGGGGTCATACTTGGCCTGTTAAAACAAGTAGTAAACTTGAAGCACCTCGTCATATAATAATTGGTTTTCAAGAAAATCGAAAAGGACACATCATGAAAGATGCTATAGTCAATTCGATAATATTGATCTTACAAATATTAGAGTATTTTTGAATTCTGAAAGATATCCATATCATGATTTGTATTTGAATTTCAATGATAACAAGTTTTCAGCTCTTTATGAAATGTTTGCAAACTTCCAAAATTCCTACTATGATATACCAAACGAACCAATTTTCAACCCCCAAAACTTTAAAAATAAGTGTCCAATCACACATATTGATTGTTCTCATCAGAAAGAAACACTTCAAACAGGCACTGTTGTTTTGAGAGTTGAATTCGAGACAAATAATAATACAAAAAAGGATACATCAGTATATTGTCTGATTTTACATGATAAATTATTTAGCTATAGTCCTTTAACCAAAATAGTCAAGCAATTGTAATACGCATGTTCTCAAATAATTATATAAACCATTTATTTATCTAAATGATGTTCAGTATGTCTTCAGAATTGAAGCTTCGCTTATCTAACCATTTAAAGAGATTGGAAGAATTAAAAAAACAAATTCAAGACTATAGTGACAAAAAGCAGATGTTGGTGAAATTCTCACAATTGAAAATATGAAGCTGCTTGTTTTGGATGTACAAGGATTTATAATTGAGAACAAAAAATTTATCCCCAAAGAATTAGCTGCGTTTGATGGAGAAAAAATATGTCACTATATATTTTGATCTCCTTTTGCGGTAGAACACTTGCCTCCAGAACTGCGAAATCAAGCAAATTGGTTGATAAAAAATCACCATTGTATTTCGTGGAATGAAGGATTTACTCAATTACACAAGTTCTCTAATATTGTGAAAAATTTAACGAAAAACGTGGATCATGTGTACGTGAAAGGAAAAGAAAAGGCGCAATACATTAGGAAATATTCATCAAAGCCCGTAATCGAACTTGATGACAATCCAGCTTTATCGTTAGAAAAACCACATTGTTTGTTTCATTTATCATCACCTGCAATGTGTGCACTTACTAATGTTTATAATTTGTATAATAATTGTTTATTGGTTGAATAAATACCGTTTACCAAAAAATTATTTTTTATTGAAATTTTCATCGAAAAGAAATTTTCACTCTGTGAGAAGCCGATGCATAGACCTCTACACCACAACGCCCACCATTTTTACAAATAAAACACCATATCTATTAAACGAACTTTTTTATTCCAATTCAAATACTTCTTTATAAATATTGACAGGTATAAATTTTTCAAGATCAATCAAATAACCTACAAGATTCATTTCCTTCATAGTCTCCAAGAAAAATCGTAGGTCCGATGTATACAGAAATAAATCGCAGGCTTCAGCAGCTTTCCGATATTTTTCTTCCAGATTTTTGCACTCTCCTTCAGTGTAAAATCTCTCCATACCATAAACCGCCTCATGTTCTGCGTCATATTGAAGATCTCGAAATTCTCTAGCCAGTTCCTCCATTGCAGCAACCATGCCGTATGATGGTATCATCTTGATTAGATAGAACTTGTATGATGGTTATACTTGGATGGAACTTGACTTGATTGGTGAATAAAACGGAATGTCTGAGATTAAATAGCAAACTCTTAAGGAGAGGGGGAAGTAAAGAAAACAATATGTAAGAAACATATTTTCTATTGCTTAGTAAATTTTTTTAACAATTCATCACATGCGAATTCTCCTGCATCTGTACTAATTTGATCAGGGTGTAAATGAAGGATTTCAAGTACACAGTATATATTCACATTATTTATGTTTTTTAAAGGGGAAATAATATTATATACATTTGTTATCAAATCACCATTCAACATATGAACATCCTTTAACAAAGTTTTGTAATATGATAAAAATTCTTGCGATTTCAACAAATTTAAACGATACAAGACTAATTCAGCTATATTCACCACTTGATTGATAGTATCTCTAGCCAAGAAAATCTCATATCCACTATACTGGAAAATCTTGATAACTCGTGTTTTACCAAAAAACACAAAATGGATCTCGAAATCATCTCCTTGAATAGGTTGCCATCCAAAGTCAGTTGAATGAAGGAAGTTCAGCATCACATCTTGATGAAACAAGAATGATAACCATTGTTTTTCACTGAAATTCACATTTTGGTCGTATTTGTTTCCACATAGTTTGACGATGGGAATGAATTTCTCACTCAAAGATAAACCGACACTGAGCCACTTGGATTTGGATTTATTCAGATAGTGCACTGTTTCGTTAATTAAAGTGCAAGGTTTTTTGAGCTGATTGATTGGAATGGAGTGCTCCATTTTATGAATTCTATTTCAAGTATTCAAGTAGACTGATCAGACTCTGAGACTGTGTAGCTTTTATTCATTTAAATACTAAGAGAAGGTGGTGGGGATTACTTTTCTGTTCCTATTCAAAAATATTAATTTGTAATCTTGGACGAGATTTTGGGTCTCATGTGATATTTTCTAATAAAAATTTTAAAAATATTCTACTGAGTGTTTTTATTACAAATATAGCATTTCTCTTGTGATCTGGCAGGTCCATCGAAATGTGTTGTTTCATGAGGTGGGTTATAATGTATGAAACATGGAAGTTTGATTTGAAGCGAATATTCATTCCTATATCTTATTGGTAGTTTTCCCCAAATATTTAACAGTTCATATGGTCTTACATTTTTCAGTAAATAATTTAAAGGAAACATTTCCAATTCTTCGCTTGCAAAATCTTCCAGCTGTTTTTCCCCATTTATATGTAACATAATAATTTCTATGGATGAACAACAATTATTATTCATGATTGGGAAAGTGACTTCAAACTAATATCTTTTCAGAGATTAGGTGTGTGTGCGACTTATTTTTATCAACAGCCCATGTTTAAGGTTGCAGCGTTGACTATCCTCATTGACTTACAACAATTTACTACTACATACATTTGCTATTCAATCCATATTTCCATAAATCTAACTATAAACAGTGACAACAATGCAATTTCATCTTATCAGCTGGAACGTGATAACAATTTCCTGCACAAATATACGATCTTGGTTCCACCTAATTATTTTAACCACCGGAAGTCCATGAGAATAACATGGGGAGATAAGACCAAAACTATACAAAGCCAAATTCAAGCAATTCCACATTCAAAAATGCACATTTTAAAATTCTATACATTGCGCGCCACATACTTGGTTCCACACACCACAAACAAACGCCATGACGTCATACCTTCAAATCTCCACATTCCGCACACTTTTTTTTTGCACACCCCGTATACTAAACAGAGATAACACATATATGAACGGAAGTCTGTGTGATAAGACATGCGGAGATAAAAAAATTACATTTCGTGATCGCGGCGCCACCTATCGGTAATTTTAGGAAATGATCCAGAAGTGACATAGCTATAACTACTAACAAACTAAGTATTAGGTATAGAAAAATCGGACGGGAAAAAATACATTGATGTACATTATGCCTATATTCTAGCTCTCATTATTCACATCAAAATATATGTATGGAAAAAAATATAAACTTTGTGTTCAGATCATGTCTAGAATCGAGACTTGAATGTGTCTTTGGGTAAACTCAGTTCAAACACAAACGTAATTTTAGAAAAAAAAATGAGTTTCTAAAACTAAGTCATAAAAAATGGCACAGTTGAACCAAAAACCCTAACAAAAAACCATTTTGCTAACCAATTGCCTTTAGCATCTATTTCGGAATCTGTCTCGTTCGATGATGCCTCGGCCTGGTTTCCTTAGCTCCTGAGAACAATAACACTTTAATGAACAATACTTCAATACATTCACTGGATTTTGCTAAAATCTGTGACCATAGTTAGTATAGTGACAACAGAAGTTAGCTTTAACACAGATTCTTGAGACTAATAAAGATTTGTTAATTGGATTTCGTAGTTGGGAAATTGTGGAATATTCCTCGCTACCTGAAGCGTCCCGTCATACTTGGCCTGTTAAAACAAGTAGTAAACTTGAAGCACCTCGTCATATAATAATTGGTTTTCAAGAAAATCGAAAAGGACACATCATGAAAGATGCTATAGTCAATTCGATAATATTGATCTTACAAATATTAGAGTATTTTCAAATCTCCAAAATTTTCAAATCTCCACATTCCGCACACTTTTTTTTTGCACACCCCGTATACTAAACAGAGATAACACATATATGAACGGAAGTCTGTGTGATAAGACATGCGGAGATAAAAAAATTACATTTCGTGATCGCGGCGCCACCTATCGGTAATTTTAGGAAATGATCCAGAAGTGACATAGCTATAACTACTAACAAACTAAGTATTAGGTATAGAAAAATCGGACGGGAAAAAATACATTGATGTACATTATGCCTATATTCTAGCTCTCATTATTCACATCAAAATATATGTATGGAAAAAAATATAAACTTTGTGTTCAGATCATGTCTAGAATCGAGACTTGAATGTGTCTTTGGGTAAACTCAGTTCAAACACAAACGTAATTTTAGAAAAAAAAATGAGTTTCTAAAACTAAGTCATAAAAAATGGCACAGTTGAACCAAAAACCCTAACAAAAAACCATTTTGCTAACCAATTGCCTTTAGCATCTATTTCGGAATCTGTCTCGTTCGATGATGCCTCGGCCTGGTTTCCTTAGCTCCTGAGAACAATAACACTTTAATGAACAATACTTCAATACATTCACTGGATTTTGCTAAAATCTGTGACCATAGTTAGTATAGTGACAACAGAAGTTACAAATTTTAGATTAGGAACGGACAATTTGAGAATTTGATTGGGAATTATTGATAATAACATCTTGTTCGAATAGAAATAGACAATAACCACTTGAAGATCCCTTTATAAAAGTTAAATCGATTGACAGATTCCAAGAAAGCTATAGAGTTTGTATGAATGCGTACTCACAGATTATTTTGAAGTGTTATTCATTCGTCTGCGAACCTGCCGGTGGCAAAGCATCCTTGAAGTCAGGAAGTCTTCAATAGAAATGTGACTGAAGCAGGTTTAGTACAAAAATGATAATCACGGCACATAACACACGAATTACAAAAATACTGGTAAAATTGTCTAACAGATCAAAAAGATTCTCAAAGAAAACCAAAACACAACACACAACAATGGACGCCGCAATGACACTCATGGAAATGAACATGTTTGTTAATTTCACGGTGGCGTGAAAAATGTAAAATGAAACTGCGCGAAATCTAAATGCGCATTATAAAGGAGGCTTTGCGGTAGACCGCTATCTAACCGTTCGTGGTCCGTGAGATGGTTTACGTAGCCGGCACATCATCTTGCGGGCCTGTGCCACCCCGAAATACGGCATCCCGGTAGCGAGTTTCCGAAAAGTAGCCATGCACTCTCGGCCCGAAAACCAAAAACCGTTCTCGGTTTGCCATCAAGGTGCCGGCGGAAATCCGTTCTCTGTACAATTATGGAACGGTATTCCCGATCTGGGCCGACGGAGGTCCAGATCATGGCTACATCAGCCACCAGAGAACCGCGCGTGCCGAATGGCGGCCGCTTGTTTGCCGATCGCGTTTGGTTTGCTGGGAATTCTTTATGTTTCTCATTAAAACTAATAGAATAATAGACTTGAGACTTAATAACGACAATATAATATTATGATAATTATCATTTACGGGTTAGTTTGTGTTGAAGTAGAAAGAAGCTTATTTAGTCCAGTTACCATATGTACATCAGACGTTGCGTGATCTGCTAATTCTAATTTTTTGCTGATTTGTTCATGATGTTGGCCCAATTAATAATCCAAGTTATCGACCTCGAGCGTCAAACGCAACATTCTCAAATTTCAAAAAAATCCCAAAATTTCTAAATTTCATCAATTTTTGGCAATTTCAACCCCGAACGACTAAATTTCGATTTTTACCATGTAACTCTTTATTAAAGTAGACTAAATGGTAGCAAAATTTTGGATCAAAATGGTCTCTGAAGACCTAATAGTTTACAAGATAAGAACAGATTTTCAAAATTTAGCGTTATTTCTGCACACTTGGAAATGTTTACATAACCAACCAACTATCAAAGCCTATTTTCTGTGGTAATAGAACAACATTATTTATGGCTGCCTAACGTGGAAGGTGTCTCAAGGATAGTTCTCGAAAACGACTGAGCGAATAGTCAACAAACATGGTATATTTGAAATCAGAAAGATGAGATCTTTCAATGTGGCTAGAAATAATTGTAGCATTCATTCCATTAAAAAAAAATACTTTTTGTCGCTCCCCCGTTTAGTATGAAACTACAGAAAATCACGATTGATATTTGAACTTCAAAAAATTTCCCCTTGAAGTCAGTATTTTTCATTTTGCTGTACGATAAAAAATAAAAAAGTTAAGGGGGGTGTCAGTTTATACGGTTTCACCCGGTACATCCACCTATTTAATTTGTTTTTTTTGTAATGCTTGAAAAAAGTAATACCCTTTTATAAATAAAAAAACGACGTTTTCGGAATTTGCAGGTTACAAAAATAAAAATAATATCAAGCACACTCTTGTTTTAATGTCCACTCAAAATATTGACGTTCAATTTTGAAACATCCTGTATATCAACCATAAATACTCTGCCCATTTCTAATAAAAACCAAATTTGGGAAATCATAATTACAGATTAGCATCTGTTAGGCAGCGCAAGTTCATAATTATTACTGAGTCAGGCCCACTGAAATTTAAAAAAAAAGTGTGGGAAAATGGGAACTTCAAAAACAAAAACCACAATTCCAAAATTGATAGGCATAGTATAGTGTACATGGTTAAAAATAATACCATCACATGGACCATAGAGATACAGACTCAGCCCACTTCTGATATCTAGAAATAGTGATACCTTTGGTTAACATGAATACATCATTTTTGGAATTGACAGAGTACACTTGTAAAAATAATATCATCAACCAGATATACACACAGTCATCATCATGTGCAGCCTTCTGTACTTCATCTCTGGATAAAGGTCTTCCCTAATTATAGGGGGGTTTTATTGCTTGCCGTCCTTTTATAGTTACCCAATTCAAATCCATTATCCCCAGGGATTGATTACCCCAACTCAAATGGATCTGAACTAGTCCCCAGGGGGTACCAGGGCCTCACGGATCTTGAATTGTACATGAATTGATACCATCACATCAACACTGACCATTTTTAATATCTATAAATGGTGTTGACCTATTGTGAAAGAAAACAGACTTTTTGGAATTGGCAGAGTACACTAATAAAAATAATTTGATCAATTATAAATACACACTGTTCATTTTTAATATCTAGAAATGAAGATACACCTTCCGTAAATATAAAAGAGCCCTTTTGGGTTTGTCAGAGCAAACTAATAAAAATTATACCATATAAACCATAAATACACACGTTCTAATTTTATTATTCAAAAATGGTGATACCTACCTACCTTTTTGTGAATATAAAAACAACCAGTGCACTTTTTTTTTTATTTGTAAATGTATGACATCCATGTCTACAAATTGACAGAGTACATGTATAAAAATGAAACGCTATGAGTCTAAAGATTTGGAAGGAAAACAAAAGTTCTTGTTCGGCGGTTACCATTTGTTATAACTACAAAAATTTAGATATAAAAAAGTAAAAACAGGAACCCTCCTCCTTTTTCCGGGCTTGGGACCGGCAGTGATTGGATTGGATTGAGTGGGTGGTTATGCGATCCACTCATTGATTATCCCAGGCGGAGTTGAATATCCTAATAAAAAAATCAAATTAATATACAGTCCGGATATTCAACCGACAACGGTTAAAAGGTGATATACAGCCTTGAAGTGCTTAGTTTTTGAGATACAGAGATATCACGGTTCTGGCATCACTACTAGGGCGCCACCTGTGGCCCATGGAGCTCATCTAAATTTTCAAAACTTTTTTCCAGTTGGGTGCATCGATGTGAATATTGAAAAAATCGATGCATCAACCTATTTTACGTAAAAAAGATGTATCCTGTTCAAGTAACTGTAACTAATCATTATCACTGAAAAAAAAATGATGAAGTAAGAATTAATGCCAGGATAAAAAAAAAATAGATCTTTAACATACCCAGTTTTCAAAATATTAGACAAGAAAATTTAAAATTACATTATACTGAAATGCTTAGAAAAATTGTTTCCAAACTGATAAGCAATTAGTTTCAAAGTTTTGATAATTAAGATAAGCTCGATGTGCCATATAGGTGCCGCCCCCTAATAGTGACATCAAAACCGTGAAAGAATTTAGATATCCCGTCATAAAAAACTCCCCTATGCGAAATTTTGTATCGCTGTGTCGTCTTGTTATGGAATAATTGACAAAAATCGAAATGAAAAATAAAAGTTTCACACCCTGTCGGACATCATAAATATCAGGATATTGATCTATTGAAAATATCCAAATATGGGATATTAACAGTATACAGACTAATTTTAAGACAAGAAATTCATATGAACATGAGTCCATTTTTTTCCATTTTTTAAAAAAACTATGTTGATATCTGAGTTTTTCGTCATCAATCTCCCTAATATCCTCAATTTTGCCCAATTGCCATGTTACTTGACAAAAATATAAGCAAAAACCAGTGTTGTGGATTTTTCTCATTCAAGTACAGCTGGTTCGTAAAAAAACTGGTATTGATCATAGAATTGTTTACAAAATTGAGCAGTGTAATATTTGTTTTGACAAAACTATACGACAGTGACATGTCATTCAAATGAAAAGTTTGGGTATTTTATGATGTATGTATGTAAATAATTGATTTGAATCAGGTAGATTTGCAAATTTTGATACACACAATCGATCAATTCAATATTTTCGCATTAGTTCCTGTACTCATGTGAGGAGTCATTTGAAAAGTATCAACCTGGTAAAAATATGACGTCATACTTTTTTGTTTTGTCATAACAAATATTACACTGCTCAATTTTTTGAACATTTCTATGAGCAATACCAGTTTTTTTACGAACCAGCTGTACATACAGAGTGACCCATTTTGAAGCGGGCCACCCCCATAACATTTTTCTTTATGGAGCGATCTTGACGATTTTTTTTTGAAATGTGGAGAGTGGAAAGGTTTATTTCGAGGCCATAAGTCGCCCAGTTTTTTCCAATAACCAAGGCCTAGTAAGTAGAGCATATTTAGAGACTGAAAAATGCAGAAAACATATAAGCGATTTAAAAAAAAATCTACGCCACTGGATTCGTCATACCCTGAAATGGATCTGTACCAAATTTCATGAGAAAATATTAAAAATTAACGATTATTTTTTTATGCACCAAGAAGAATTTTACCTCGAAACTCTTGCGATAGCAAATCTATCAGAAAAAAAAATAAATATAAATATTTAATAGATATTCTCATGTCAAAATACAATGAAAACATACAAACAAGACTGAAAAAAAAATACACACAGAAATACCTAATATTTTTTAATCGAATATTTTTTCATGAAATTTAGTACAGACCCATTTCAGGGAATTAAAGGCAGATTTTCTCTAAAAAAATCGATAATATCTTTTCTGGATTTTTCAGCCTCTAAATATGCTCTAGTAGGCCTTGGTTTTTGGAAAAAAATGGGCGCAGTATGGACTCAAAATACACCTTTTCCCTCTCGTCAAAATCGATCAATAAATTAAAACAGTAAAAAGTTATGAGGGTGGCTTTTGAATGGGGCACTCTATACATCAGAATGTTTGATGGAAATCCTTTTTTCTACATATGTATTGCGTTTATTAAAAAAACACATACAGGGTGTCCCACTTAAGATGGATACAAAGTCAATATCTTAGTTGTTTCTAGGGTTGTGGATTGGACCGGTCAATGATTTTTTGATCAATTGATCGGACAATTGACATCTATGTTGAATCGATTCGTCATCACGCAAGATACTTATATTGCAATTTTGATAAAGATTGATACAGGGTGTGTCATACAAATCTTAACTTAGTTTAATTTTCGAAAATAAATAAAAAGGGACCTTTTCCACGCCACTGGATTCAACAAAATGACCATATAATAATCAGTGTATACTTCTTGATGACTCGGATAACAAACAAGAGACGGAGAATATCAAAAAACATTTTTCACGAGAAAAAAAAAAGAAACAATTAAATTGAGTTACAATGGAAACAAAATGTACTTTTTTACATAGCAACGAGCAAGTTGTCATGTGAAAATTGAATCATTGCTAAATTTGTGCAATATAAAAAACGGCATGTGTTTGGCGGAAAAAGTGTTTTTTGATATCCCTCGTAAATTGTTCTATTCCAAGTCATCAAGAAGTGTATACTGATTATTATAAGGTTATTTTGTTAAACCAGTAGTGTGGAAAAGACCATTCTCATTTATTTTCTGATATTAAACCCAGTTGCGATTTTTACGACCTACCTTTTGATACAAGGTGGGTCGTAGGTCTTTATCAAAATTTGAACATTGGTATTTTGGATGATGACGAATCGACGCCAACTATCAGACTTCACATAAACTAGGTCCTAGAGGTAGTTAACTCTTGGAAAAGATATATTCAAGCCGCTTTGAAAAGTATGCCTATGAGTTATCATACTTCATACCCCGAGGAAAATCTGAGCCTTACGACCCCATACCAAAATTGAACAAATTCGTTCAAGAAACATATAAGATATTGACTTTTATCCATCTTAAGTGAATACATTTTTCTATTGAAAAATTGAAAAAAAAAAAACAAAAAATTAGATTTTTTTTTGTTCTTTTTGTATACATTTTTAAAATATGTAAAAATTAATATACCATCACATTTGATTTTTTTGGTAAAAAAAACACAAAAATGAGCTACCGTTTCAGCTAACGCCATCTAGCGACGACGGCGAAGGTCACACATTCAAAAGCAAATAAGCGTCTTGTAGTGTAGTGCAGATTATGCTCATTCATATGAGCCCAAGTTCGTTCAAATCGATCAAGCAAACGGGAGAAATTTACGTTTGTTTGAAAAAAAAAACTGAACTTCACCACTTTTTTTTGGAAAATAAAAAAAAAAACCGTTTTAGGCATAGTGTGGGTAAATAGTCAGTGAATATATGAAAATGATACCATCGATATATTTTCCTTGGGCAAAATTCTATAAAAATCCTATCTACTTGGTGTTGGTTGTCACGCCTTCTAGTGATCATTTCAGAAACTTGAAAATATGTTCCATGTTTATCTCTTAGCCTTTTTAATCATTTTTTTTCCGCAAACCTTCACGATAAATAGTTTCCGGGCCACCCTTACTGAAACACCCTGTATATCTCCTGTGCCCTGTATCTTGAGAACTAAGCACTTAAGACTTTAGTCGAGGGGGTAACATCATTGCAAAATTTGTGACAGTATTGCGACAATCCCCATGATTGTCCTACGATTGTTGCGATTTCAACAACAATCGGTCATTGCGACACGATTGTGAGATTTTTTAAGGATATTATTGTGATTGCTTCAGGTTGTGAATGATTGCAGTCGATTGAATTGATTGCGAACGATTGTTGAGATATTGTGAGTGAATGAACATTTTTTATAGCTGTTTGGGATACTATCACAGCAAGTATTACGATGACAAATTTCCCGACATATTTATGGATTTTGATTATAAAGGATGATTGTTACTTGTTAGTGAACACTAGATGAACATTTTAATCATCCGCCATAAACTTATTAAGGTAGATATGAGTTTTTTTTACTATTTCATATTTTTATCTTCGGGTGCATGTCCGATACCCAAAAATATTGACATATCTCATCGGTTTAGCGAGAATCAAAAAATAATAATTTGGGTGTCAAAAATTGGTTAATAAAAAGATATTGAAAAATTTCACAAGAAAAAGTTGTCCGGAATCAACCAAGGAGTCCACATCCAAAAAATTAAAACTCCATAATTATGTACCTAGGTTTCAAGATCTCGACTCAATTTACGGAAATAGAAACTATAATAAATAAATAAGGAGATGCAACATTCACTTAAATTATTTCAATTTCAACAGCTTATTGTTTATTTTTCCACTTTACTTTCTAACCTTTCAAAAGTGGATTCATTTTAATAGGTAGTTCTATTTTTATTTATATCTCTGTGTCTTTTTTTACGATGCTGAATTGAATATGTTTTTCATACATTTTCTTATAATTTTGATAATGTGTCCACCAAATAAACAGCCTCATCAACATTATAGAACTGAATATACAAAAAGTCCAAACATTCATTAAATAATAATACGTAGGTATATAAAACAAAAATAAAACGCTAAAATTGTGACAAATAATTTCAAAACATTATCGTATGTTGTCCGTACTAATATTTTGTCAGCAGTCACATGATCACTGGTATAAATTTCAATGATCAGTCACGTGATAATGCATGTAGTGCGGACAAATTCACTTTCGTTAAATCAACTATCAAGATAGAAATATTTTTCAGGTTTTTGTTTTATTTTTTTGAGTTAACTTGTGTTCTCCTTTTCGAGTTTGTGCAAACTTTTCTCTTTATGCTTTTGATAATCTATTCGATCGAAGAATAATCATATATTCATTTTTTTTTAATGTTCAATTGTTTTAACAACCTCAACGAGTTCTACAGAGATGTCGTGGAAATCAATGTGATTCAAAAAACGCCATAAGCGCTGAATAGCCATGTGTGTATAGATCTTTGCTACACTCTATTCACAACCAAAAGTCAACAACGTAAATAAATAACACGTGATCAAACAAACGGAAAAAATTGAAAGATCACGTGAGATGTGATCACTTCAATCGTGTCTCTTTGTCAAATCACGTGTACTTTACTTTTGGTTGTGAATAGGGTGTGGTATAATCGAAATTGAACTTATACCTTTTCTGTTGAGATGTCGTAACTCCACTTAGCTGCGGAATGGTTTTCAAGAAGATCCTCGTCAGCGGTCGATGTAGAGTGTTGAGCGAAGGCAACGAAGGACAAGGATGTACTTTTCGAATTCTACTTTTATACTTCCGCCTTGGCTTCACAACCGGTTGCTCAACCGGAACCGGCTCAACGGGAACCCTAGTTCTTTCAGCTTTGTACAGCCGGGCAAAAGCTTCCGGTGGCTTGACTTCGGGACGAGGTTACACTGCGCAGGAACCAAGACGACTGACTGTAACCTCAAAACATTACAAATTTCCATGAAAATGTACTTTTTTTACATAGCAACGAGGAACTTGTCATGTGAAAAATTGAATCATTGCTATATTTGTACAATATGAAAAACGGCATGTGATTGAGTTTGGCGGAAAAATTGTTTTTTGATATCCCTCGTAAATTGTTCTATTCCAAGTCATCAAGAAGTGTATACTGATTATTATAAGGTTATTGTGTTAAACCAGTAGTGTGGAAAAGACCATTTTCATTTATTTTCTGATATTAAACCCAGTTGCGATTTTTACGACCTATATACCTTTTGAGAGTTTTGATACAAGGTAGGTCGTAGGTCTTTATCAAAATTTGAACAATGATATTTTGGGTGATGACGAATCGACGCCAACTATTAGATTTTACATAAACTAGGTCCTAGAAGTAGTTAACTCTTGAAAAAGATATATTCAAACCGCTTTGAAAAGTATGCCTATGAGTTATCATACTTTATACCCCGAAGAAAATCTGAGCCTTACGACCCCATACAAAATTGAACAAATTCGTTCAAGAAACAACTGAGATATTGACTTTTATCCATCTCAAGTGCATACATTTTTCTATTGAAAAATTGAAAAAAAATAGTTTTTGTTTTGTTCTTTTTGTATCCTTTTTTAAAATATGTAAAAATGAATATACCATCACATTTGATATTTTTGGTAAAAAAAACACAAAAAAAAGAACACATTCAAAAGCAAATAAGCGTTTTGTATTGTAGTGCAGATTATGCTCATTCATATGAGCCCAGGTTCGTTTAAATCGATCAAGCAAAACGGGAGAAATTTACGTTTGTTTGAAAAAAAATAACTGAACTTCACCGCTTATTTTTGGAAGATAAAAAAAACCATTTTAGGCAAAAAGTGTGGGTACATATTCAGTGAATATATGAAAATGATACTATCGATATATTTTTCTTGGGCAAAATTCTATAAAAATCCTATCTACTTGGTGTTGGTTGTTACGCCCCCTAGCGATCATTCCAGAAACATGAAAATATGTTCCATGTTTTTCTCTTGGACTTTTTAATAATTTTTTTTTCAGCAAACCTTCACGATAAATAGTTTCCGGGATATGGTCGGTGGCCACCCTTACTGAAACACCCTGTATATCTCCTGTGCCCTGTATCTTCCCACTAAACATAAAAACATAACTTAAACGTTCAAGTTACGTTACACACTCACAATGTAACGTTACTCAAAAGATAACAATAACATTAATATAACGTTTATGTTACCGCTTATGTCCACTACATAAACGTTCATCATAGTAACGTTGCAAATCAAAAACATTATTGCAACGTAAAACTAACGTTTCTCCAATATAAAAACGATGTATTGTTTAGTTATTTTAACGTTGCGTTACGTTGCATCAACATTTATGATATGTTTCAATATGACATTTTTTCAACTGGATTGGAATGTTTCTAATTTAACGTTATAGAAACAATTTTATAACGTGGCTGCTACATTTTCGCAGCATCCCTATAGCAGGAATGTAATGACACGAAAATGTTGTTGTTGGACATTGCAGAAATGTTGTTAGAAGGGACAACTTTGAAACATAGATATAGTCCGGGATCTCTCATAAAAAAGTGATTACTACTCCACTGTATATCCTTTTGAAAATATTCATTTTGGGATTTTGGTCTGTCAATTTTTCAATTGGCGAAAAGACTGGAAATCGCGGCGTTTTCCAAAATCAGGAAAATTTAAAATTTATGACATTTCATACATTTCTGACTAAGAATTTTTTCTAAAATATTTCTACTAGTTCACCAAGTAATCATTTGATAAACTGCAACATATAATTTAGAAAAAACTTTTGGTCTAAATTGGCCAAAATGAATTTTCTCACTAAGTTTACAGATGAGTTGGTAGTCACTTTTTTCTTCAAATGAGGGATCCGGTACCATAACGTCAATCGATGATTCGACGAATCTGCTATTCAAATGTGTGAACATTTCAGTGGCCAATAAGTTCAATACATTTCCTAGTCACTGCATGTTGTGAGATCCTAAAAAAAAATGTCATTACGCATAGATAGCAGATATGCACAAACTGGAAAAATTTGATGTATGAAGTTTTTAATCGTTGTGTGCCCTATGAAACATGAAAACGCATTCAGAGGTGAAAATATGTATTGACTTCATATAAGTAACATTATTAAAACTTCATATGAAAATAGACTTGATACATATTTTTAAATAGCACAAACAAAATAAACATAACATTCTTAAAAACTAAAACTATAAAATTCTTAGAAAAATACATTTTTTCAAAACGACACCAAATTAAGTTACATGAAAAAAACAGAAACTCCATATAAAAATGAAGTCAAGTTACATTTTTTAACAACATAAACAAAATAAACATAGCATTCTTGAAAACAAAGCAATTATTCTCAAAAACTAAGACAGTTCTTAAAAAAATATCTTTTCAATCACAAAATAATCACTCTTTTTTTTGCGCTGATTCGCAAATCCGAACCAGTCGACAACTGCAAAACTAAAGTCCCGGTCATTGAAAGTTGGATGAATTGTTTTGATGACATCTGTAAACAATGGAAATATCTATTAAATATCATATTTAAAATCTGAACAATTACATTAACATTAACTGGCACGTTTGTTTGCGTTAAGCTCATGTAAGTTCAATATTGAATAAAAGAATCTTACATCAGTGTACAGAAAGGTCCATTTCGGAAACGAATCAGTTTCGTAGATTTTATTTTCTCGAATTCTGTATCGTGCATCAAGTTAAAAATCACCGTGTAGAGTGCTTTCAATTTAATTGGTCACACTTTCAAAAGGCTGTGAAACATTCATTCATTGAGCTAAAAGCTCGAACAAAAAAACGGTTTGTCGTATATTTTTCGTCAAGTTTTGTGCTACAGTCAAATATTTTCTAAACTGTCAAATTCTTGACAAAACTTATTTTTTTTTAAATAGCACATCGTAATATCATTACATATCTAGAAAGGCATCTTTCTTCTGATCACGAAAATATAGCACACATGCTCTTTATATTCAATAGTTTAGAGTCAATTGGTATAGAGGTCTGATTAAAATTATAATTTCCTGGCGTGTTGTATTTTCTTTCCAATAATTGTTATAGTTCTTGTGAATATTGACTAAGATATAGAAGATTTTCTGGTTAGTAAATACAGCATTTTAATGAATTTCTCAAATCAGGTATATTTACTTTTATCCACTTTTACTGTGAAGGGACAGTATTCAAGTTAAACATTAATTTGACAAATCGAGTGCAACCATAACAATTATTGGAAACAGATGAATAAACTCGTGTATCTTCATTCTGGAAAATTACAATTTTAATCTTATTTATACCAATTGTGCATTGTGCTATATTTTCGTGAACAGAAAATGCCTTTCCAAATATGTTATGATATATGTATAGGGTGTCCGTCCCATAAAAAAAGTAAGTTACCTTTTTCCATAATTTTGACATTTGACAGTTTAGAAAATATTCGACTCAATCGCACAAAACTTTACGAAAAACCCTATAATTCGATCCTTTTTTTGTTCGACCTTTTAGCTCGAAAAATGAATATTTCCTTTTGAAAGTGTGTGACAAATTAAATTAAAATCACTGTACATTTTGAATACACAGTTAATTTTTTTTAATAAGGATTATAGTGATTAGTGACAGATCAAAATTGCAGATTTAAGATTGGCAAACCTTTTTTAGTAGGTACAGGGTGGTTAGTCAAGGTGTCAGATCTCAGAAACTATTTATCCCGGAATTGCGAAAAATAAATGTTTGAGTAAAAACCTGCAACAAAATTTCATGTACACCCTACACAATTATTATAAATGGAAAACTACAAGGTGTTCAAAAATTCTTACATACCAAACCAATGCATGGACCAATGCTCACCTCTCAAGATTTTTACTAAACGTCTGTGTTTAACCACTAAGTTGTCTCTGAGCTGAGTGAGTGCAGCCAAATCATTGCTATAAATGCTTTAGGTACCTACATCCATCACTGCTGTCACAGTGTCAAACAACTTCTTCATTCGTTCTTCCAATTCATGCCACCCACAAGGCAAAGCTTATTAAACTGAAAAATAAACAGAAATATACATACATTAAATATCCAGTAATTCAATTTATTCAAATATCAAATATCATACTAGTCAAGAATTATCGAGATTAAATTATCGAGATAGCCACATGATATATTGACAATTATTAATTTTTAAGAATATACACATTGAAAAGTTGAATATAATAATAGGTACGATACTCACAAATTCACTCACTCAATGCATTTTCTTTGTCCGCATTTTATTCACTGTTGTAGTAGTAGTTGAGAACTCAGTAGTGAGTACGTGACGGGGAGCCCCTGGCCGTGAGGATCAGCTCACAAAAACAAAGCACAAAACATTCAAAACAAATTTGGAATAAGCATCAATGAGAGTAAACCACAACACAACACAACAACTGAACAGAACAATGGCAGATGGATCTGGCTCAATGGCGTCAGTGTTGATGCTGAGTTTCAGAGTTTGCTTGCATTTTGCCTTGCCGGAATGCCCGTTCCCGTGTTGTGGATTGTGGAGTGGATCGATATTCGATATCCGATGCAGTTCATGTAGGCGCCTTGCGCATGGTATTGTTCCGGTTCGGCGGTCAATTTGAAAATTCGAAAACATTTTTCATCACTACTTATTTCTCGCAGTAGAATGCCTTATGTAAGCGTGACTTTGAACACAAACTCAATGTGGATGGTAGCATAATAATTATATTATCATGTAAATCAGCGGCGCTTTCTATTGCTATATGATCGGATCGATCCAACTTAACACAATATGATCAGAAAATTTTGAAATCGACCTTTAAAAATGGACACCGTGAAAAACTAGCTTTTATAGAGGTAGTTTTATAAGAATATTTTGAGAAAAATTAAGATAAGGTGATTCTGAAATAACGTTAAGATTTCACTTCACATTAGCATTATTGCAATGTTGAATCGACAACATGAAAAATCTGTTACGATTGTTACGTACTTTTAATGTTAAATGTATAACGTTACCAATATGACTACCAAGATATACTTTAAAATTACGTATTTCTGTTTCTTGCCAGAAACGTTTCATCGTTGACGGATAAATAACGCAACTTTAACGATATCGGAAAACAACATTCTCTTTCGATCTATTGCACGTTGGAATTACGTATCATTAACATTAAAAAATAAACGTTTATGTATAAACTTTTATGAAACGTTACAAATTGTTTATGGTACGTAACATGTTTAGTGGGTTGAGAACTAAGCACTTAAGACTTTGGTCGAGGGAGTAACATCATTGCAAAATTTGTGACAGTATTGCGACAATCCCCATGATTGTCCTACGATTGTTGCGATTTCAACAACAATCGGTCATTGTGACACGATTGTGAGATTTTTTAAGGATATTATTGTGATTGCTTCAGGTTGTGAATGATTGCAGTCGATTGTATTGATTGCGAACGATTGTTGAGATATTGTGAGAGAATGAACATTTCTTATAGCTGTTTGGGATACTATCACAGCAAGTATTACGATGTCAAATTTCCCGACATATTAATGGCTTTTGCTTATAAAGGATGATTGTTACTTGTTAGTGAAAAAATAGGTATCTACGAGAATATTTATGAACACAAATAAAAGTTTCAACCTCGTTAAAATCTAATATCTATTCGGAAAAACACCAGGAAAAACATAAGTACAGGGTGTCCCCATTTCGTTGCAATAACCCCCAATTGTCCCATTTTCGTTGCAATAACCCCCAATTGCAACGAAAATGGGACTTGATTATTACCTCGGTTATTACTCAAGATAGAACCTTTCGGTTTTACGAACCTGAGCTACAGGGCTACAGGGAGATTTTGAAAAAACCTGCATTTTTGGACACTCCTCGTTTCTAAGCTATCTGGTAACTTATCGAAAATGTGAAAACGGGCTCTAAAAGAACTTTTTACTTAGAGTCCGGCGTCGTCATCAGTATTGTTCCAGATATTACTGTTTTTGAAATATTTAGGTATTGACCAATGTTGAGTTTTTCAAAATGGGACACCCTATATATTAATTTATCAAAAAATTTGATTGTCTTTTTACAGACTCAAAAATATAATATTATGTGAGTATACTTTCATAAACCATGACAATAATCCCAATTTTCATAATTAGCAAACAAAATTTTGCAGTAGGCCATGAAAACCAAAGATGTTTGTTATCGTTTACTTGGTAAAATAAGTTTTCCAACTGTTGTGTGTATGTGATTAAACAAGACTTTCGAAAATTTTGAAAAATCGATATGGAGAGTGGCATTAAATGACGAACAGCGTCTATTTTTTAGAGGAATGTAGCTTTATCCAAACATAATACAATCAACCACTATTTATTACGGCGAATAAAGTTCATAGTCCTGGAGAAAAAGTTATTAAAAGTCTTGGTATAATTTGTTTTATTTAAACATAACAATCCAAATTGGCAATATTCGACGTCAAATATCAAATCGTGAATACTGACAAAACATATCAACTGAACCACTATATTATATTTTTGATGAGCCTGTAAAAAAACGAATCCATTTTTTTTATAAAAACTTAACAATGGTCAAAATATTCCAAAAACAGTAATATCTGGAAAAAACTGATGACGTCAGTGGATTCTACGTAAAAAGTTTTACAAGAGTTTTTTTTTATATTTTACCAGATACCTGAGATACGGGGGTTGTCCAAAAATGCAGTTGCTTAATCACCATGTAGCTCAAAAACCTCGTCAGAAACTAAGAGGCCTATGAGATTTTTGTGAGTGTCATCTTTCGTTTCACAAAAATTCTTCCAAACCGCAAAATTCTATCTTTAGTAATAACCGACCATTGGGGATTCCCAATTGCAACCAGAATGGGACACCCTCTACACACATAACATTCTTGAAAAAGATGTTGAATGTTTGAATCTTTTTTTAAAATCTCAAACTTATTTTCAATGTTCACCTTGTTCCGCATTTTAAGCCGAAAAGGGCCATATCCATGCAGAGTAATGGGAGGATGAACGTGAAAATATACTTTTCTTGCAATTATTTGTACTTATATCCTTCTTTTGCAAAACGTAATCATCAAGGTCTCTCCTCGACATGATTATTGGATTGCTGATGGGATTGTGAGATTGTTTGAAGTGATTGTATGAATGTATGATTGTGAACGCGATTGTGAAACTGCGACTATTCGCTGGCTTCGAACTTCGAACTTCGAGCTCGAGCTCACGGATAACGGATAAATATGCTTGCGCATGCGCAGTTGCACTTCAAAGGAGGTGGAGTACGAGTACGACTGCATGCGCGATTGCCAACATGATTGTTCGATTGCGACATCGATTGTGGGATTGCCGATGCGATTGTGAGATTGTTAACGCGATTGTGTAACCGCCATAGCGATTTTCATGGTAATCAAAGGGATTGTGAGCGATTGCTGACCATTTTTGACAGTATTGCGAGATGATGTTACCCCCTCGACTTTAGTGGTGCATGTCCCCATCTCAAATTTCATAAAAATGCAAGGTCTGTCACCTCGTTCGGTTGAATATCCAGACAGTTTACTTTGGGAACTACGTATGAACGTCCCAACACTTCAAATATGAATTTCAGTACCGATACTTTTGTGAGATTTGAATCAAAAATACTTCATTAGAGGGAAGAAAAATGACAACATAAATCAAAATACAGAATCACTTGAAGATAAATTGGTTTATCAAACATCTTAAACAAAAAACCATTGGAATGTCAAAGAATTTCAAAGAAAAAATTACTTTTTAAGTACTATGAATTATTGAAACACCATTCTCGCTATCGCCAAAACTCACTTTTAAGCTTTTTCAATACTCACCAAGTTCTACGCAAAGAGGTTGACTCCACGTGAGCTGAACACCATTCGCTACTATTTTTGCAAAAAAACAGATATTATTTGCAAAAAACAGGCACGCACAACACCACAATACCAATTTGACCTTTGACTGATATGACAGTTTTGACAATACTAAAATAAACGTGGCATTGGCGTCACGTGGCTTAGGCATTGAACTCGATACTACGTAACTGGAAGGGCCCCTGTCGTGTCGACAGCTGAGGCAATATTAGTCGTATTTTTTTGGCGCATACAGGCGCATAGGTATATTTTGATTGGACTAAAAAGGTGATAACAAATTGAAAAAACGGTTGATTTGTTTGGAAAAAACTACTACAATTCTGTGCATACTTAGTAGTCTTGATTATCATGATATAATGGATCTATATTTCAAATAACTATCTGGAAAAATGCAAAATAAGAAAAGAATTGGTAAATAATGAAGTACCTATATACTTGAATGATCCGTAATTCGATTAAATAGTTGAGAAAATACAGGGTAGGTAGTAGGTGCAGGGTGATTTAAGTGTTTAACCTGTGAATTGAGTGAAGTAAAGGTATAAACTTGGAAAACCATAATAGCTTAAAATACAAATACTTTTATTTTTGAGGTCACATTAAAACTAATAAATATGGTGTTTTTTGATACTCCTTCATACCTTTCTAGCATTATTTCAAGCAAGATATGAGAAAACATACTTTGGAAATGATGTTAGTAGTACCAACGAACTCGAACAGGATGTGAAATTGTCACATTTTCAAAACAAAACGTCCTTTACAAGGAAGTTTCTCCTGCGGCAGGCCTAGATTGCCCCTGCTGCAGGCGTGTGAGTAGGGCCCTTAACCAGGTCAATTTCTTGTAGGTATACTTCAGCTGCCCTTGTCCTTAATAATTGGAGTTATATCACCTACCCAAAAAATAAAATATTCTTTTTTGGAGTGTATTAATCATTTTGGCACCCACACAGCAGCAAACTCAAGGCTTTCTCTTGGGTTTCACTACTCTCATCTACTATACGAAGAAATAAAATCAAAACTTATCAAAATCACAAATAAATCCAATAACGCTCACGCTTTTTCCTTGAAAACTAGAAAATCTCAATGGAGAAAACACATTTAAAGCAATGACATTATTTTGAACCTACAGAGAATCAGAGAAAGCTAGCTGCATTGATTGAAAGGTTGGGTTGACATAAATACCCAACAAACACAACCTTGGCCGGCTGCCGCCGGAACGTATGCTACGTTTAGAAAGTTCACTGGCGGCTAGAATGCTAGGGGCGCCGCGGCATACATTCCGCCCATGACCGCTTGGGCGCCAGTAGGCCGACCGGCGGCATGCCGTCACTATTCCGCCTACTCGCAGAATTCCGTCTTCTCGCCGCTAGCTTATATCCGATGTGTTTTCTTTCTTTTGAAAAGCGTTTAGTGGAAGAAACACCTATGTAATACGCTGGCGGCTCACTAGCGGGAAGTTGGTCTCCAGACTACATCTTTCGAGGTGGTAACGAAGCTATATGAAATCATCGTCTCGCTAGAGGGCTATCAGTAGGAAGAGAGGTGTGGTTAAGGGTGTAGCATACAGTTGATTTTGATATCAGACTGATGTTGATTTGATGAATAGGTACTAACGAGATCCAGAATTTAAAGCTGCCGAGCTGCCATCTTTATAGTAATCAAGAATCCTAGCAATCATGGTTTTGAAAAATACTGATTAAAGCACGATTTCTCAATTATTATGCAAAGTATCCTGTGCAAAATCAATCTCTGGAATACTTTTGTATATATACTTCTAAATAATACAAGTTTTGAGGAACACATTTTAATATAAAAAATAAGAATTCTGTATTATATAAAACAAACATCGGAAACAACAATTCAACATAAAAAAAAATCTAGATTCAACTACACTATAATACGGTACACAGGAACAACAAATAAACACAGAAGAGTCGACCAATTTTTCCTCTTAATTAAATTATTCATTTTTTACCCCAACGGTGCGAGGCCTTCTTTTCTCGCTCTATCCCCAGCAAGTTCAAACAGGTTGGTCGATTTTCACATTAGTAGAGCAATGTGCATTTCTCCTCAAGGTGCCTATGAAGAATGGAAGTTTGAATAATTATATAGAAAAAACATAACATTATCAGATAAAGTACCCCTCAACACAAAACTGTGAATCAATCAATAACAAAATAACAATTTGATGAATATCACAATGTTTTATCAATTTTGTTCTACTGGAATGATATAAGCACAAGTATATACAGTGGCGGTCATAAGTATGGAAACGTCCTTGAATTTGAAAAAACTCTGATCCTGCATCAGTTATCAAAGAAGCAGTGATCAATCCATTTGTCACTTGTCAGTTTACCTGTCCTGACGATTTTTTTCAAAAAATTGTTTAGTGTTCCATTTTCACGTTCAAAAGAGGCTACCTATTTTTCTAATTTTTTTCTGTACAATTTTTGATAAGAATTGCTAGCACCATTCAAAAGAGGGACAAAAGTTATACTATACTATATATAGCTATACTTTCTGAAAATTTCAACAAAGGATAATCCAGGGGATAATCTAGCAATAAAATGTTAAACTTGGCAAAAATGACCCATATCATGCAAAATGGGTCATTTTTGCCAAGTTTAACATTTTATTGCTAGATTATCCCCTGGATTATCCTTTGTTGAAATTTTGATATGGGTCATTTTTGCCAAGTTCGAAATTTTATAGCTAGACTATTCTTTGTGCAATTATTATGAAATTCTCTGGAAGTAGATAACTTTTGCCCCACTTTTGAATGGTGCTGGCCATTTTTATCAAAAGTTACACAAAAAAGTTATTAAAGTAGCCTTTTTTGAACAAGAAAAAAGGGAACTAAACAATTTTTTTTAAAAACAATTTAAAAAAAAAAAATCGTCAGGACCTCAAAACTGACAAATGGATAGAAGTTTTCAAATGCACCATCACTTCTTTGTTAACTGATGCAGGGTCAGGGTTTTATCATATTTAAGGCCCTTTCCATACTTATGTCCGCCACTGTATATGTATATAACTGAAGCCCAGAAGAGCTACCTGATAGATTTCAAGTTTCAAACATGATTGGAAATACATAAAATCTTCAATAATTATAGAGTGAAATGATTATACATTAAAATGCGACCATATACCCAAATCTTGGAATCTAGAAATTATGGAATGATAGGTATTTATACTAGTATTCAAGTTATCATGCAAACCATTGATAATTACTTACGCCTCTTGATTATAATTATCCATCATAACCTCTAAACAACGGATTCTTTCAACAAAATACAACTTACAGGAGCAATCCCTGAATCAAATTTTAAACACACACAACACAACCAATAATTATTTTACTGTCTCGAACGATAACTGATCGAAATAATAGAATTAGACTGATGCAATGGCCAACGCCAAAACATAAGAGCGTGGCTTAGCTTGGTGCAACTACTGCTTTGTGTGGTTTCCACTTACAAAAAGCGGGAAAATCAAAAACAACGAAACTAGCTCGCGGATAGCTGGTGATCTGCCAAAAGAGTCACGGAGTTGGCGATGGCGGCGTTTTGTAGCCGACGGATGTCGCTCTTTAAGAAAGCGCCCTTACGATGGTGGGCAACCGACTTCGTGCCGACTCCGATTAGAAAGCTCAAAAATGCATATCTTTGAATAGCATGATTTTAGCGGGTTGGCCGCTGAAGCCCTTCCGAACCGTCTCCCAGCCCCCAGTTTTGTCTAGCGGCCGCCACTCAACCGGCGGCTTAGTGTTTGGGTAGGGTGTTCCGGTGATCATGTTACAAACTTCTAGGGTAGATAAGACAATCGAAAATAAGAAAAAAAGTTCATATGCACATGGGTCCGGAAAAGCTTATTCCTTCTTTACCAAAATACCCCCTGGTTTGTACGCCCCTGGTTAAAGGTGACAAAATCAGAAAGGCTCAAATTGATGAATCTACCAACTAGATTTCATGTCCCAAAATAATTGGTGACGATAGCTACAGTCTACAGTGGTACCAAAGTTATAAAACGAAGAGTAGTTTTTGAAGGTCATTTTCGAAATGCCCTAGCTTCCTGAGGAAGCGTTTCCGGACCCATGTTCATATGAACTTTTTTTCTTATTTTCGTGTGTTTTATCTACCCTAGAAGTTTGTAACATGATCACCGTAACACCCTGTATATGTCTACAGATATGACAAAGATAGACACTCCTTTCTGTCTCTATGTCTTTCTACTCGAAAATTTGTCTTCAGTCAACTCAATGTAAACAGCACGGACGGGTCCCTTCCAGGTAGCGTATTGGAAATGACTAAGCGTTACAGAACCTCTGATGAATTACAGCATCTGATTGGTCAATGCTTTTCGCGGTTGATTTAAAGATGATGATTTTTTTATTGAATAAGTCTCAAAGTGAAAAAGTTATGGAGTGTTTGGAAAAATTGGATGATTTCATGAGAACTCGGAAAATATTCAGTAAAAGACCCTGTAAATAATTTCAAAATCATGCGATCTTGGAAGTGATATCTTATTAGAAATAAATAATAATATTTTGAAAATAAATTGTTTGAATTGAAAACCGCACTCTTCCTATAAAAATTTGACAACTATTTATATTTTGTTATAACTGTTGGTTTTATCAAATAAATAATGTAGGTAGGTACAAAATATTCGTTGTAAAAGTTTATAATTGTCAAGGGTGCTTTTAACCATTTCATATTATTTCAAAATCTGTCTGGTTTTTAGTTTTCGTACAGATTCACATCTATTTCAATGCAAATTATTTTAAATTGAAGTTTTCACAAAAACCAAAAAGAAATACAGAGAAAAGGTGATTGTAAACACAAAAGTGAGATTAAGTGTAATAGACCATTTTCAGATGACGTCATGGCGGGCATTGCCATGTTAGCTGGAGGACAAACAAAACAAAACTATGTTATGACAATGTTGTTTTCTTCGACTTTCATGATGGTTTTCGGTACTTTTTGAAGATCGTTATGCTTTTTTAATGAAATGAGAGACTTCAGGGCTCCATAATGACGTCTATTTGTGCTGTGGTTAACTGTGCAACTGCAATGAGATATTTTTAAGAATACCTACCTGCTGTTTTGAAAAATGCTGGTGATTATACCAATGGCGCAGCCAATGGCTTATTCAAGCAGAGGCAAGAGATGTGGATTAAAGCGTTAAAAAGAGGCCCATCAAGTGAATCCCAGATAAAATAGGGACGTATATGCTCTAGGCATTTTGAAACAGGTGAAATAATGTTAAAAATAGTAGGTACTCCTTTTGGAAAACATTTGACAAAATACCCTTACCTAATAGTTGAATAATTTTACATGGGCTGCCAATTCTTAACACTATTTTGTAAACAAACCATGAAGGTTACTTCTGGCAGGGACGATAAATCGTGCATCTTGAAGTCTTTCAATAAATTATGGATCCATCCCACCAATGACTTTTAGTTTATTATTACAACTGTCTTTGACAGTCTGTTCCAATTGTTCATAATAATCACTTCTCCCCATTATAAAATCCTTTTATTTGACAAGAGAAACTGTTTGTTTGATGCACTTGCACTACCCGAAAAACTACATCAAACTAGAGTTATTATGACACCAATCAACTCTGCACAGTTCAATAATATAGAAAAGAACCTGTTCTTTTCACTTCAAATCAAAAAAATTACAAAAATCCAACAAAAACTCTGAAAATGCATAAATCGTGACCATGAACTCATATGAATAAAACCTGAGCTTGTCCTCCAGGACACGTCAAAATCAGCTGTTTGAAAATGATCAATTGGCAAATCTGTGGCTATAAGGCTAAAGGGCATAAGTCATTTTTCTTAAGTTTTCAGGAGAGATCAAAAACCAACACAATTGAAAACTATGTATAAACTCAACATCAAATAGTTGCAAAATTGACCGGTGATCATTTATTTGTTAAAATAGCGCTGTTTTTCACTTCTTTTATGTTTTTTTCATAAATTTTGCCTAGAAAATCATCATTTTGTATGGAAAAGTTGATTTTCATTAGTCAGAGGAATCAGGCAAAAGGGCATAACTAGAAATACTCAGTGGTGTTTGTCATGATGTGATGAGTCACAAAGGAATAAGTTGAGTTATGTCCTTTTGCTGACGAGATTATATCTATCTAACTATTCGGGCTAAGTTATAAGTCGACTTATTCCAACAACTTACTACAGCAGTTCCCAACAAACACAGTACGTATTTAAGACATACGTTCTAGGTAATTTTTACGTCGGTTCGTCGGGGCCGTAAAACTACGTTTCAAATACGTACGGGAAATGCTGTATCAATATACGTCGGTTACGGACAAAAAAGTACGTATTACAAACGTACGTAAAAATCTGTATTCACGCTCGGCTAGGACTCGGATCTACTCGTACGACGCGACGCCTCAATTTGTCTCCATGCAGCATGCAGTCCGATAATGCTCCTTTCTCTGTTGCCTGTTGACTGTTGATGACGAAAGTAGTGTTGAATCGTTCTCATAACCAATACAACGAGATTTCAGTTTTCAACCATCTTGTGTGTTTTTGTTTGTGGTGAGAATAGTGAATACTGAAGTTGATAATTGCAGATTGCAGCTCAACGTTTGACCACAGCCCACAAATCGCTACAAGAACGTGGTTTAGCTTTCGTACCTAAAGGTAACAAGGTTTTCATTTTGTGTGTACGTATCAGTTTTCCTAAGTTTTTTATCAAAATCTGCTTGCATTTATTTGTTTTAAAATAATAGGCAGGTGTGTAGTAATGGCCAAAAACAGTACAATAAGTAAGCATTATAAAAAAGCCAAACTAGACTGTTTTACTTTTTGTCACGAATTTAATGATTATGATATTGATGGTGAACCATCACCATTGTCACCAGACAATGACCTACATGTATTAGACTCAGATTCTGATAGTGATGAAACCTCTGCTGCAGAAACCTCTGACCATCTGGATTTTTCAAAATTATCAACAAGTAAACTTGGATCTGACCTTGAGAGTCCTGAGACTCAAACCCCCGTTTTATCCCAATTGCCAAGTACTTCGCAAAATGTTTACGGCTCTGGGGCTGGAGGTAATTATTCTGGAGTTGAGCCTGGTACGACTCATCCATCTGAGTTACGTGATGAATTGTCTGGATGGTGCTTAAAGAACAATATTACACATATTGCTGCTAGTGAACTCTTAAAAATACTAAAGCCTCATCATCCAGAATTACCAGCAGATGCACGTTCATTACTAGAGACACCAAGAAATATAATAGTGAAAAACGTTGAACCAGGTACTTATTACCATTTTGGCCTCAAAAAGTGTGTGTATAAACTTATTTCACTTTCAAATTTACGAGAATTTGAAGATACGATTGAAATTCTTGTTAACATTGATGGACTTCCATTGGCTAAAAGTTCAGGTAGTCAATTTTACCCGATTCTGTGCAGTCTTTTCAAACATAAAAATCAAGTGGAAATAGTGGGTGTTTATCATGGTTATGAAAAACCCAAAGACATGAATCTGTTCATCCAGGACTTTGTCGAAGAAGCTATTGAATTAGTGAAAACTGGCTTGATCTATAACAAGAAGTCATATTTCGTGAAAATCAAAGGATTTATTTGTGATGCTCCAGCCAAATCTGCAATTAAACAAATAAAAGGGCACTCTGGATATATGTCTTGTAGCAAATGTCATACTGAAGGAGTTTATAGAAATTCTGTTTGCTTTCCCCAGATTTCAAATCTATATCTGCGCTCAGATTCGGATTTTCGAAGCAAGCAACAGGAGGAGCATCATACAGGTACTTCTTGGATTGAAAAAATACCTCATGTAGATATGATTAAGTCATTTCCACTCGATTACATGCACCTAATTTGTTTAGGTGTCATGAAAAAATTGATAGTTTCGTTGTGGGTTGGAGGGAAACCTCCAGTCAAACTTCAATATAAAAAAATTACTGATCTATCAACGAATTTACTGCAGCAAGCATACAACATACCAATTGAATTCAACCGAAGGCCTCGTAGTCTTACGGAGTGTAAAAGATGGAAAGCATCTGAGTTTAGACAGTTTCTAATGTACTTGGGGCCCGTGGTCCTAAAACAAATTTTAACTGTTGATCAGTACCAAAATTTTCTTTCACTCCATGTTGCAGTAACAATTCTGTCATGTTCCAAGCTTCTAAAATTTATCGATTATGCAGAGAAACTTTTAATATATTTTGTTGAAACATTCATTATTTTGTATGGCGAGGAAAATGCTTCACATAACGTCCATAATTTACTTCACTTAGTTGATGATGTTAGAATCTTTGGACCACTCGATAACTTCGGCGCATTTCCGTTCGAAAATCACATGCAAACGTTAAAAAAATTTGTAAGAAAACAAAATCAACCTTTGCAACAATTGGTTCATAGGAAAGAAGAATTAGAGAAGCTAGTCACTGTAAATATCAACAACAGACCTAAACTATTTCCATATGGAGGTAAACTTCATTATGCCGGTCCAATTCCTGATAAAATACAGGTACAGTCACAATTTGAGGAAGTTATATTCGAAAATTTTGTTCTAAAATGTAAAGCGCCTAATAATTATTGTAGCCTAATAAGTGGCAGGATTATTCATGTAAGTAATTTTATTGAAGTTGGTAACAAAATCATGATAGTAGGAAATAGCTTTTCAAAACAAGAGAATTTCTATCAAACTCCTTGTGTTTCCTCAATGATTAATATTTTCACAGTTACTAATAAAAACAACAAGTTAGAAATGTGGAGTATAGAGGAGGTACAATTCAAGTGTGTGAAACTCGATTATCAAGATGACATTGTAGTCTTCCCTCTTGTTCACACTGTTTAATAATTATTGTCAATAGTTTTCCAAGTGGTGAGATTGAAATTATTTATTACTTTTATTCAGTAGGTACTTATAACCAGTTTTTTTTTCAGTACCACATTACATACTTATTGAAATGTAACATCTTAGTTTTTTGTGTCAAATTGAAAAAAAAAATCATTGGCAATTATTGCTGAATGATTACCTACTAAGTAGAGTAATGCTGTCATTTGGCAAACTATTTTTCTTCCCTTGAATTAAAAGCATTTCTGTTGTTGAGGATAATAAGATTTTTTTTTCTATTGTATGATAATTATTTTTTTAAATGAATGAAGAAACAATTTTTTCACAAATTTAGTTGAGTACTCGGTTGATTATTATTCAAATAATAAAAAAACAATGAGCTGTGTTTAGAGATTTGAACAATGTATAACAAATTTAATTTATATGTAGATTTATATTTTATTTTTTAAAATAGCGCAATAATGGAACTAATCGTACCAACATGGACAATAGTGAAATTTACTGTGGACAACTCAGTGGCTGCAGTTCCCACAAAGTGGATAAGGGATGATAAATGTTCCTGGCCTCCATTTCCTCCGCACCAATTTCATGCAATGGCAAAAAACCAAGCTAATCCAGTTGAAGAATGGCCTTCATATAAAGTCCATATTTTTAAAAATGCGACTTACGGTACTTTATATCATTTTGTATTCCTGCTTTTTTTTATCAACATTTTTGCGATTTTTTTTTTAGAATTCTTTTGTGTTAGTTCATATGAAAAACGATAGTTTCTTACGATCTGGTTTATATCTTAGATACATATGAAAAGGCTCTTAGTAAAGCTAAATTAGCGGAAGATACGAGTGACTTGGGAACGGAAACCGATGATTATTCTCAAAAGAAAAGGAAGGTTTTAAAAAGAAAGCGATTTACTTCTGAGACTGACAGTGATGATGATGCTGGTATTACCCCAATGAGTAAACTTCCTGCACCGCCAACTTTATGTAAGCAATTTGAAATTGATATATTTTATTACTAACATTTTTTTGTTGATAATAGACCCTCTGGTAAACATTGAACCTGCATCAAATTCGAAAACGGATGGTAAGTGAGCTTTTTCAAACATTCAACATTGCCTTATAACAATAGGTTTTTTATTATTTAGAAATAATCTCCGACAGCGAAGATAATGTATCTTTGGCAGAAATGGCAGGTGATAAGCCAAAAGGTGTCGTACAAATTGAAGGGAATGTTTCTTATACAAGCTTAGACATCATTATAGATTTATTTATATATTCAATTTAGACTCCTATAATATTGTCGCCAAGAAACTTGAGACGTTTCTATCTCGGTCTGCGACTTCCTCTTCAAAATTGAAAAGTTTGTGATTTTGTGCAATAATCAAATATTTGTGCATATTTTTTTTTCAAATTTAGAATCATCAAGTAAAGAGAAAGCATCAGTCAATGAAGTAACTCCCGGAAAGCCTCGACGGAATATGACTGGTAAGATATTTTATTTATTTGAAAAACATTTTTCATTTAGAAAAAGAATTTTCTCAAAAAAATTGCTGAATTTGAAACAGAATTTATTAGATTGTTGCCATAGCATTATGTCAAAATGTAATCATCTGATTGGCCTTTCCACTTATTTCGGGTCCTTTCCACTTTCCAGGTAGGAACGTAATGGAGATCAATGTTTTGGCGGATATCTCCCTACCCATAAACGCCTAGCTAATAAATAAGTAAACGGAAATATCCCTATCCTATTTCAAATTCAGAGAATTTTTTTGAGAAAATTCGTTGCCTCGAAGAAATTTCCGGGAATAATTATTCAGATCTTAGGAGAGCTATAAGTGAAAACTAGAATCTTTTTTTTTTCAGGAACTGTGACTCCGCAAGCTGGTTCATCTAAAGACAGCCAATGCACCTGTTGCCCTAAACACGGTGAGTGTTTTTACACAGCGTAACGTAAAAAATAATGGTTTCAAATTCACCCTTTTCCCTGAAGGTGAAATAAATAAGGAGGTACTTCGCCAACTTTATTTTTTGAGGAGCCTCAACTCGGATATATTCGACGAAATCAGGAGGAAAAGAGACACAGAGCAGTCGAATAATAAAAATTCAATATTCCTCAAATTCAACTTTCCTTTGAGCTCGGAGGAAGACTTGGCATCATTTAATCTATATTTGGAAGATGATACTAATTTCAACGAAGCGGTGAGAAAAAAACTTTAATTTCAACTTAAAAGAATAATATATCTAGTCTATAAGTATGTCCTGCGATGTGGTAGAAAAGAGGACAAATGTCGCAAATATTTAATTTTTCGAGGAAAAGTCTACAAAAATGATAATTGTTGATTGAGATAGACAAAGGTAACTGGTTAAATTCACCCAGGCCCTATCAGTGTACTATTCGCGATTAAAAATACTTGATCTGTTATAAAAGGTTTCCAAAAAGTTAAAAAATAATTTTTGTAATATTTTTTAACATTGGAATTTTCTAAATTTTTGGATGCCCAGTGTAAAAAATGTTTTTTTCTTTGCAAATACAGGAAGCAGTTTTTTCATGGAGAATTAATGACTCGAAAAATCAAAAATTTGGTCCATTTTTGTTCTCTTGTCAATCAAATCACAGGATATACTGTATATCTGTGGCATTTGGGAGATATATGTTAACTCCAAAAATGAGTTTTTTTTTAACTCCACTTATAAAAATACTTTTTGATGAATTTTCATTTGATCCAACCAAGTGTAGCATTGCCAGTAAATCGGTTATAATTTGATAAAATATCGATAAGTATCATTTGTTATTATATGCAATTTAAAAAAACAACACATATCTTCAAATGCATCTACTGAAAAAAATTAATTTTGGAGTTATCATATGTGTCCCAAATGCCACAGATATTGATTTATATACATAGACATATACCGTATAAATATATATATTTTGAATAGTTCATGTTTAATCGGTCAAGATATTAACTTCAATATTTAGAATAATTCTTTACATTTAAACACAAATAATGATTTCTTATTCAATAATTGAATATATTATTGAACTTTAGGTTGTCGAGATTGCTAAATTTGGTGGAAAAAATGGCAGCGAATACGTCAAACGAGCTCTTGATGCCTTAATTAAAAATAATCTGGCAACAGGCTACAGCTGGTTGGGACGGCGAGACAAAAAAGGTTTTTGCAATTCCAAGACTGCGAAGCTAATCTTGAGTAAGTATTCATTGTTTGCTATGGATCTATAAAAAATAAACAAAAAAACTACAAAAAGTATTACTATGGTGTAATTGGTGTATAACAGACGGTCCCACTTTCAATTTTAAATATCGGGCATAGTCAACGTTTCTTTTTCATTGGCATGTGGAGTGAAAGAATGAAAACGGGGTCGACTTTTAGGCAAAATGAAAAGAGGACTGGGATCTTTGATTTCAAGATTCATCCATATTCTCAAGATCTCAAATAGCTCTATCATGTTTCCGAAAATCGACTCCCTTTTATTCTCTAACCACCCAAAATCGCGTTACTAATAACTAAAAGGGTATTGTATTCAACTGTATGTACATTTTACTATTTCAAGTTCATATCTACATCAATTTTATGAACAGTTTTTTTTTCTACAGAATCTTCCGAAAACATATGTGCTACACAGAAAGAAACAGAGGTTGCTATTCAAGGTTGGCTTAAAAGAGCGCCGGAACGAGCCAAAAGGGATCTGTGATTCGACAGTGTATATCGCGAAATATATTTTTTTTAATATAGATATGTTTTTATTTCCTACTAGGTATATTCGAAAAGTATAAAAATGAATACGTAATAGTATGTATGTCCTAGAGACGTAGATATACGTACGTCCTAGAGACGTAGATATATGTACGTCCAAGAGACGTAGATATATGTACGTCTCAAAGACGTAACTATATGTACATCTTAAAGATGTACTAAAATGTACGTACGAAGTACATACGTTTCAGTGGAAAACGACCGCAAAAAAGACGTCCATTATACGTCGGCAGGACCTAAAAGGTACGTCCACCGACGTACTTTCATCCGGAAAATTACGTCTCACGTACGTTCTAAAGACGAACTTGTGTTTGTTGGGTTAGTATACCTACCTATTAAAAAATAAATTATTCATTTGTTTGAAGTATGTTTATTAAATTAATGAAACATTTTGGTGATGAGAAATGTGAAAATAAAATGAGTACAGGTTTATTCAAATCAAAACTCAACATCGCTCATCAATCTGTCTATGTCGGGATCGGTGTCGTTCATTTTATCTGCATTTTCTGACGTATTTGCATTCAAATCTATGTAAAATTTCCTAGCACTAGCGTCTATCAACTCCCGTATTTCCAGTATAAAATCATTGCTTGTTTTTTTTTGAATTCAATCGAAATGAACTTATCTAGTTGTTGTTAGTTGCGTTGACCCATCGCAAAACTAGGGAAAGCAAAAACGAGTACTGACGACCCCCAAAACTATATTCTGTGTGGCGTTCCTTCTACGGTGGATGCTGATAAGCTACTATTAAAAAATAGCTTAGAACTCGCGAAAATTCACGAGTTAATTCGAACATCGCGCAGAAAACGGCATTCCAATCCGCAATTTGCGTATCAGTGAAAATTTCAATCTGGCAAAAAGTTATAACTAGCTATTTATCCCCGACAAACGAAAACTTGGATTTAGGCATAAGGACATATCTCAAGTTATGTCCATGTGCGTGGTTATGATTGTATTTGTCTATTGGACATAAGTCGACATATGCCTTTTTGCTTCATGGTATTGTGGTACTTATTCCAAATATTTTGAGTTGTTTCCTTTTTCATAAAAAAAAATATTTGGTTTTCAGGAATATTTGAAGTTAATACTTTTTGCATGATATATAAGTTTCAAATATATGACTTATACCTTAGTTCAACTGTACAAACTAGCTTATCTTTGGGAATTCAGTTATATCGTTTTGTCATAACATAGAAAACATTTTTTCAAGTACGTAAGCATGAATATCTCATTTTCGCAAAAAATCGAGTTATGCCCTTTTGCCTTATAGCCACAGAAATATCAAGAAGCAATCCAACCGCCAAGACGCCAACCAATCAGAAGCCAACATTCACCGGAGGTTCTGTAACGCTTAGGCATTTCCAATACGCTTCCAGGTACGGTAGTATCGAGTTCAATGCATGGGTACCACTCTGCTGTGATACTTCAATAGTTGTCAAACTTCTAAGCACTGTAACTTGATATTTTCAAATAGCACCCCTGTACTTTGTTACGTCGTCCCGTTCACCTTGTGATTTTACGGATTTTTCATCACAAGAGTCTTTTTTAAAAGTCAATAGTTTGGGAGATAATTTTGTTTTTCCAATAACTAATACAAATCTCATCAAGATGAATTTTTTGACGTATCATCGTCAAAATGAAAATTATTGTATGCCTTTTAGAACTATTAGAAATCAAAGAAACTTGAATTGACGGAGCAAGGAACAGTTAATTTTATTGAGGTATAACAGATAAATATAGCGAGAACATTCATCTGCAAATCACAAAAACCGTTCAAAATGATGGTCACTTTGAAGTTGATATGTCAAAAGATTGATTTTCATGGCACGTTCAGTCGAGTGTTTTCGATAGGATTTAATGTTGAGTTTTTTCAGAAAAACAAAATTATTAAAATTAATTAATTAATTAAAATAAATTATTATTATCTCCCAACTTTTGAAAAAAAAATGCGAGTTGAAAAATGTGTTAAATGACAGCTGAACGTGACTTAGTAACAAAATACAGGTGGTACCATTTAAAAAAAAATAGGTTATGATGCTTGGAGGTTTACCAACATTGAAGTGTCACAGCAAAGTGGTAGCATTATGCAAATCGACGGCAATGCCACCATATGATAAACACTGGCAGTCTCCACTTGATATCTCAAAAACCAAGTGGTCTGTGGTATCTTTAATCAATGGTTGCAAACTCATATGTTTTTCGAAAAAGTGGGATAACTTTTGAACGGTTAAAGCGAATTGCAAAAACTAAACGGATTTGAGATGCCCGGCAAGTTGCAAATTCAAATATTTAAAGATAAACAGATATTCCCATGAACTGCACTGGGGCGTCCTGTATTCAAATCCATTTTGCTCATTTCAATAAATTTAACGGTTTAGGCGCAATTTAGCTTTCCCGTTTAAATGAATCACCCTGTATAAACTAATTATGAAATGCTACAAGTTTAAAAAAGATAATTCCTCACAAAGCTATTCCTTTTTCTATGTAGAAATACAGTGTGTCTCTTATTATCGCCAACAACTTCATTGAATTTAAATAGTCACCTCTATGTACGTTTCGTCAAGGCTCTTTTGTTCAATTGATGACTTCTTCAGAACAATTGATTAAAAAAAGTCATCTGTGTAGATAAATTCTTCCAATGCTCAATTCAATAAAGCTTGTTTATACTGCAATGGGAAATTTCAACCAAATGACAGTTTGCAAAGACAATTTGCAATTTTCAATTTTAAAAACATCCTACCTTCGATATCATTTTCGCAATTGAAGTATGAAAAATTTTAATCAATTTTGTTTTCAAAGCCGACACTTTCTAGTTCTCTTCTTTCATATTGGTACTCTTAGAATATTATTTATATTTGGAAAACAAAGAGCATTAGCTTTTAATACGCATATACCGGGAACTTGTCATCAAAAACAGAATTGTTAATCTGACTTCCCGATTCCGAATGTTTGGATTCATGTGTGTTCAGTGGCGGATCTAGGCTGGAGTCAAGGAGGGGGCTTCAATCTTCATAGGCGAAAAATTTAGAAGTATTTTTGGCGCAGGGTTGAGTTGCAAAAATGGGTCCGTTTCGAAAAAATTATTTATTATCCAAGGTTCAGATCCCACGTTTCCAGAAAAAAAAATAATTTTTTTTCTCATCATACAAATTTTTTTCTCATCATCATCATCGGTTTTTGATCTGCTGAATCCGAATCCGAGGATTGCCACCTTGACAGGCGTCGCACTAACCCAAACCCTACAAAAGCTGCAAAACCCTTATTCTTCGCAATTTTGGCACGAAACTTTTGTTTCTCATGTTTGTTTTAGACGAAGAATCCGAATTCAGTTATATTTAGTCTACAAATCTGCCCCGCCCCTTGGAGATAGAATGTAAGAAAAATAAAAAAAAAAAATGGGATCCTTGATAATTTTCCGTTGCAACTAGAGTTTTTTGAACTCTAAGATTTCCTATCATTTGGTTTTGTAAAAATTGGCCGCGACAATTAAATTCATGAAGCACTGTTGTCCACAGTTTCTCAATTTTCACATTGTTCATTGCATGTAGAGTGCATGTTGCGTGTACATAATATGGTCCATTTTATGTCCATTCATGGTCCAGAACCAACAGACCATTTTTAGGCTTCACATGTACTTTGTTTGATACAAGTAGAGCCTAAAAATGGTCGTCCATCTATCGTCCAATAGTGTGTGATTTGTATCGTATATGGACTTAATAGACGTCCGAACGTCCAGATATGTCCGTTCTTTGTTCAAATATTGGACATCTTTGTGCTGTCTGCTATGTGTCAAGATTTTGTTGATAGACACTCTGTCCATTGGGTCCAAAACTCCATATCCCCATCCAGAAAAAAAGCTATTTACGCCCTTATATAATTCTGCATGTTAAATGCTTGTTTTGGTGAAATTAAATTATTCATATCAAAGGCATATAAAATGTTTTCGATCTAGTAAAGAAAAATGACACATATCGAAAGTCTTGGTAAGTTTTATGTCAAATATTAATTTGTCCTATTGGCACATTTTGTTTTTTTATAAGATGTGTTCAGACATACCAAAATGGGAAAAGATGTCCGACTACGCAGGCCAAAGATAATATTATGTACAGGGTGTCCCAGACTGGACATGTTCTTATGGGAACACCCCTTATTTGACGATATAGAAAAAAATAAACTCAGGTGTCCGGAGCTCAAGTTTAATGAGAAACCCACTGGCGCCAACAAAACTTTCCAATCTCATATCGGTTGACCGCTAGGGGGCGTTTCTCGAACTTCGTTGATTTTTTTTATATCCTATAACTTTTTTATCAATAAAGATAATTTATTTTGGCAAAACCTTTCTCAAGGCACTTTTTTCCGTAAAATCCAATGCAATATACAGTTTTTTTACAAGGCCTTCGAATACGTATTTAGATGTCCCAAACTAGACGCGTTCCTATGGAAACTAAAACTATCTAAAAACTTATCTTAACGTCCTGTAAAAGAACTGCCCCCTGCAATGGATTCTACGGACTTTTTTCCGTAGAATTCTCATTGAGAAAGTTTTCACCAAAATCAATTATCTTTATTAATAAAAAGGTTATAGGATTTAAAAAAATCGACGAAATTCGAGTAACGCTCTCCAGCGGTCAAACGATAGGAGAAAAGTTTTCTCTGCACCAATGGGTTTCTCATTAAATTTGACCTCCGGACACCTTAGTTGATTTTCTTCAATACCTTGAAATGAGATTTTCTCATAAGAACGCGTCCAGTCTGGAAGACCCAGTACAGGGTGTTTCAATTTATTTGATAACATTTCAATCAGCTGTTTTGAAATTAAAATAAATATCATATTGTATAGTTATCTATAGCAAGTTTTTTTTTGTGTGAAAAATTAAACAAAACAGTATCGATTTTCGGAGATATCAAACCAACTTAAATTTTTTTTAATTAAGAAGCCCTGTATATTATTGGATATTTCGATTCAACTCAAAATTCTATAAGTATATTCTATAAAGCTCGTTGTCAGATTAAAGCACATAATATGCCTAAAATGTGAAGAAGCTTTGATTCTGCATCAGTGATCAAGGAAGTAATGGTGCATTTGAGAACTTCAATCCATTTGTCAGTCCAAGTGTCCTGGCGATATTTTTTTTTTTAACTAGTTTGGGGCCCTCTTGTCACTTTTGAAAAAAATAAATAAAAATGATATAAATAAGTGTATATGGATCTATCACGTTTGCCAATTCCTTAGATGTAACCAGGACACACCAGGTAGCTATGAAATCATTGATTTTGGAGGTGTATAAAGTGCAAACTTAGAATAATGTTTTCAACTTTTTGGCGGAAAGTCAAGAGATGCCATTTTTTCTACACGATCTATCGACCTCACAGAAATTTTGCCCACTCTGATTTGGAGTCTCATAGTTATCATCAAGAAACGCTTAGTTTTCGAGTTATACTTAGAAAACTGAAAAAAGTGACGAAACTTTGAGGTTTTCTGCATTTTCGTTGTGAAGCTGACGCCTGTCGAGAAGGCAAACCTCAGATTCGGATTCAGCAGGCCAAAAATCCGATAGAACCAGTGAAAAAACATCTATTTTCCTCAATTTTCAAAAATGTTCTAATTGATTATCAGACCAATGGGGGCGCTATAGCCCCTGTAGTATAAACAGTGGTTCGCGAACCCACCTGGATGCTAATTCTTGAATCTCAGGAAAATGAACGTTCTCTTGCAGAAGGGATCATTGCGCGGTATCGAAATACAGTTTTTGATCGTTCTGTGATCGTTCACTTGAATTTTCACTCGTTCCCCGCTCAAGAATTGAACTCCTGTGGTTATTGGAAATTAAGAATAATGTTGTGGTACATTTTGCCAAGACATTGGGCATCCGTATTGTGACGAAAAATCTGTACAGAGCTGTTCGTGGCAAGCCTGTGCTGCTTACTGAAATATTCTTGATACTTGACCCAAAAGCGCAAGAACTGTGGATTGGATGGTAGATTTTTCGATCATTCGCGGCACCTTCACCCTTACTAGAAAATATTCTTGACAATACGATAATCATCGGGAATTGGAGAACATGTGTACATATATAGAGACTGAAAATAAATGAGTGATCTATAAAGTAAAATAACGTGACAGTCTCAAGATAGACATTTGGCTGAGTCTTCTTTATGTGTGTCATCTCCACTGTGGCGCTGCTTGAGCTTGAGGCGCCCGCGTGCAACGAACTGTTTGCCGCCCTCTATTTTCTAATTCTATATATATATATATATGTTATCGAAAAACCCAAGTACCATCACTTGATAGTGTAGGGTTACATATTTACAACACATTCACTATTAGGTAGTACATATTCAAGTATAAATAAACTTCGCCCATTCTTTCTTGTTTTTTGCCAACCGCTTTGCTTCTTGTATTGATTTTCCTTTATTTCTGAGTATTACTTCCAACATTTTGTTCCATGTTTTCTTTGGTCTTCCTCTCTTCTTTCTATTACCTGTTCTTGACTCCCAGATTTGTTTTACTTTTCTTGTGCCATCCATCCTTTGCAAATGTCCCCACCAGCTCAGATGTCTCTTTTGGATAAATGCATGTATTGGTTCGATGTTCAATTGTTCTCTTATGACGTCATTTCTGATTTTATGCATTCTAGTTACTCCTCTCGTTCTTTTTAAGTATTTCATCTTCATAGCTTGTATCTTGCTTTCCTGTGCCGGAGATAACACCCACGATTCACAACTGTATGTGAGTATTGGTCGGTATATCGTTTTGTATATGCTCATTTTCGTTTCTGCGGAAATTTCCCTTCTGTTGATGAATGCCTTATTCAAGGAGTGGAATAATCTTGAGGTGTTTTCTATTCTTTTATTTATCTCTGTCTCTATAGAACATGTCTGATCCAGTTGAATCCCTAGGTATTTAAACATTTTAACTTGTTCACTTTTCTCATTCTCGATTATTATGTCAATGTTGTGGTTTAGTTTTCCCATTGCCATTACTTTCGTTTTGTTCTTATTCATCTTCATGCCGAACTTTTCAATTGTTGTGTTCCATATATTGAGGCTGTCAGAAAGGTCTTTTTCCTTTTCTGCCATAATCACTATGTCGTCTGCAAATACTCCTTCCAATATTTCTACCTTATGCATATTTCTGTATCCGATCCTAATTTTTCTGACTGCTCTCGAGCTTTCCTTAATGATTTCGTCCATAAATATGATGAACAGTAACGGGCTTAGTCCCCCTCCCTGCTTAGTCCTTGTGTGGTTTTGAAGCTGTTCGATGTTCTCCCCTGGCTGATTATGAAGTTGGTGTTGTCATTATACAATATTTTAGTGATTCTAATAACTTTTGGATCGATCCCTCTTTTCTTCATTATCTCCCACATTTTTTTTCTAGGTTCTCTGTCGAACGCCTTTTCTAGGTCCACAAATGCAAGATATAAGTTTTTGTCTTGCTCCATCTTTCGCTCAGCAGTTTGTTTTATTGTGAAGATATGGTCCTGAGCGCTACGTCCTTTCCTGAAAGCACCTTGGGCTTCATGCATTGTAGGATGTACTACTCTTTCGATTCGTTTATTCAGTATTTTTTTCAGGATTTTGGTAGAAACAGAAACAGTTAGCAGCGTAATTCCCTGTAGTTTTCTAATTCTGAACATATTTTTTCAATGCAGGTAGGTGAATCATCCTTTCAAAAAAAAGTTCCTATAAACCTATTAGTGATAGTGTTGTTTGAGTATTCAAACAACGGTTATACTAATATGAATAAATGAAAAATCACAAAATATGTACAATGTGACCCATTTGTTTTCTGGTCACCCTGAAAAAAAGTTTATTAATTGACCGATTTGGCTCGAGATTTTTTTTCAAATTGTAGAGCTTGATAATCTGTATCTTCTCACCAAAAATAACCTTGCTCATACAAAATCTAGGGTCATCTCTGCCAGCCAAAACGGGCCTATACCAACTTTTACCAGAAGATATCAAGCGGTAACCATTTCGTAAAAACTTATACATGCACATTTTTCGGTAAAATTCAAAGTCCAATATCTTTTACGAGAAAAGAGATATTTTAATGCGGTTCGCGAATTTTTGAAGCTAGTTTTGACCGGATTGAGATGCATGGAATGGATCTTTCGTAGAAACTGAGAAACATAATATACAGGGTTATACATGAAGTCATGCAAAAAATCGAAATTTTTGTGAGTATGCCATTTCAGTAAGCATTGAATTCAGGCAATACAATATGGTTTGTTACTATGGTGATGTTGATATCTCCAGACATTTTTGTCTGTTTTAGGATGCAAGCTCGTTGTCATACGCCAACAAACATCAGGGAGGGGGACCAAATGTTTCAAATGCTGTAACTCTGCAATGAATCGATGGGTTTCTACGGTTTTTGAAGAGCTGGAGACCTTCATAAAAGAGAAATTGAAATGAAATTGAACACTTTTTTTTTAACTATAATGCACCTTCACTCATGGTCAGATAAATAGCACAGGCGTAAAATTTGATAAAACCTTGATACTGCATCAGTTATCAAAAAAGTATTGGTGCATTTTAAAACTTCAATCCATTTGTCAGTATACGGAAACTGTTGATTTTAAAAATAAGGCCCTTTTACCATAATCAACAGATATCAATAAAAAAGCTGTTTTCTGTGTTCCTTCTGAAAAAAATGGCTAGCACTATTTGAAAGTGGGGCAAAATTTATGAAATTTCACAATTACTGAACCCACCAGCTTTGAAATTTTAAACATGGCAAAAACTACAAATCTTTCATCATCTCTTCAAAATATTGCCAAGTTTAAAATTTCATAGCTATACACTATCCTTTGATGAATTATTGTGGAATGTCTGATTGGTGCTAGCCGTTTTTATCAAAAGTTACACAGATAACTGTTGATGTATAATATTTTCAACAAATTCTAGGCTTGCGATATTAATCTGACCATGAGAGCTAACCTCGGAGCTAAAAAAAAAGTTTAATTTTCCTTTTAATCAGTAAAAATAAGACTGCCAACATTGCAAAAATCGTAGAAATCCGTCCATGCATTGCAAAGTTATAGCTTTTCAAACATTTAGCTCCACCAATTTGATGTTTGTGTGCGTACCTGATGACAACGCGCTTGAATTCAAACTGTCAAAAAGCACTGGAGATATCAACATCACCATAGTAACAAACCCTATTGTATCGCCTGAATTCAATGCTCACTAATATGGCATACTCACAAAAATTTTGATCTTTCGCATAACTTCATGATATATACTATATATCATGATTTTTTGTTTTTACGAAAGATCCATTCCATGCATTTGAATCCGGACGAAACTAGCTTCAAAAATCCGCAAACCGCATTGAAATATCTCTATTCTCGTTGAAGATATTGGACTTTGAATTTAACCCAAAAATGTGCATGTATAAGTTCGAGTGTCCAGCAGTTTATTAGACTTCAACAATTTAAAATCAAATATGCATCCTAACTTTCAAAACCAGATATTTTCATTCTATTATCTAGGTCGAATACTCTAAATGTTGATGAAAATCGGCAGAATTCAAGGAAACTTCAAGCAAAATCGTATTTTGACACCCTGCACTATATAGCAAATCCATAGGAAAATTGAAAGTTGCAGAAATTACAGTTTTTTGCGATTTTCTCGGTTTCACTTGGGTATAACGGAACTATCTGGTTTTGCATCTAGTCGCCTCATATAAATAAAACATTTTTCAATTAACAAAACGAGCAACATATTTAGAAGACATATTTTCTAAGAGGTCCATGTGGACAACATCATTCCCATTGTTGTGACTATTTCATAAAAGTAGTCTTATTATAAAATGATGAAAGACACACCCCAGTAAACAATTTTCAATCGGCTGTCTGTCGGCCGAGCGCCTCTATGCCGCCACAATATCGTCTTCCCATCAATGGCATCCTGCGCTGGCCCGATTCGTATGTGCACCCGCGGCCTTTAGTCTTTAGCATGATACTTTACCGGACATCGCCGGCGAGGCCCATTATCGGCCGCTTGACGGCAAGATACCGACAACCTGTCCTTGCCTACTATTTACCGTATCAGTTTATTAGCTGCCCGACGACATCTTTCCGTTGACGATTACATGCACCAGCCCATAATGGCAAGACTTTTTTTGTACAAGTTGACTGTTTTATAATCACCTCCCCTTTTTCTTTTTTGTTTCACCCTGTAGAAGAAAATGTTACATGCAAAAGTTTTGGGACTCAGTGTAAACTATTTGCAGCATAAACTTTCGTACATTCAAGGGGTTGGATGAACGAAAATATATGCAGCAAATTGCGCTCTAAAATAACTGTATTAACCATTTTATTCTTCAGGGTGAAACAAAAATGATCAAAGAGATGGACTTATTATTACAAGCGATCACCCTGTACATTTTCATTAGATATATCCGTTTGCCAAGGTAAATTAATAAACAAAGATTCCAAAGATTTGATTAAGAATAATAAGCATAGTGATTGAATAACAAATTTTTGAAGACCTGAATCTGAATACTTTCAAGTTAAAAAGCCAATATCTAAATTCCTTGAGATTCTTGTTTATCACGAATCACGTTATTGTGGCAAACCTGGTAAAATATTTGAAAAATTCAAAAATATGATACAAGATCTTTCCGTTTTATTAGAAAAATAGTATGAAGAATATAAGTATATAGATCAAAAAATAGGTACCTAGTTAATTCTGATGCATGAAAGACAACAGTTTTGAAAGAGTGAAAGTGGGTTTTATAACGAGCGTATGTACCTATACATTGAAATTTGACATTAAAAAAGACTGTCATGATGGAAAACTGAGTATATTATCTTCACTTGAAGAAAGTCATCAGAAGTCTTTGAGTGATTCTTGTATTTGCGTAATGTTTTAGTGAATAAATACCTTTCCTTGGTCACAGCTCACTTTAAGTCCAAATTAAAATTAACGCTCTTTGTACCACTTCCAAGAGCTAAAAACCTTGATAAATATTTAGTTAGAATAGTATAGTGATAACTAACACCACAGAAAATGTAAAATAAGCATTGGATTCTATAATAAAACTGACAATATCAACTATAGAGCAAAATAAATATTTTGATTCATTAATTATCATAATAAACATCTCACTTTCAACGTAATCACATCGCATCACATCCATCATCGAACGTAATTACTTAGGTAGTTTTAGGTAACTTAGTAAACTCTTCCACTTGCATCGTTGATGCTAGCTTTCCATTGTGGATGATCCAATATTTTGCAGGATAGTTAATGAAAGGACCGTGCCCTCTCGTGCCCTCTATGTATGTCCCTTCCAAGCTTATCAAGTTAATTTGGTTTTTAAAAGCTAGCTTGGAATCCAGTGCAAAGATGGTGATTTTTAATAATTATGGTTTCGTTTGCAGTACCGAGGTGTTTTCAATAGCTGTTTTCAGACTCAGTAATCAGTGCTATCACACTGTACTTCTACAGATGAACTCCTGCATTTTTCAATTCAACAATACTTGGTCCATTATAGTAGGTACAATCGAAAATTTGAACAGAACCACGGTTTATGGAGTTACCGATACAGTAATTGCTAGGGCATTCAACGAGTCATTCTAGTCTAGTTACTACAAATTCAGAAAAGATTCTCACAATGCTATCTCGTCTTCTATTTAAAAAACAGTTTTTCTCAATACTGCAAACTTATTCATACATTTTGACAGTGCCCTCTTTGTACGTCTCGTTGGAGCTTATCAAGATTATTTGGTGAATAAAAGCTGGAGGTGCTGTTTATCAGTTATGTTGCTTGAACTATAACTCGTATCATCCATTCAAGCAGAAATTCAATGTCATCCAGTAATTCAAGGCTGAGATTAATAGACTTTTTCACCCGAACTTTTGAGAAAAAACATCCAGAACCTGCGGACAACACTTTGTTGCCAATATGGGTATCCGGATAAGATGATTAACAATATGACTTACAAACGCACCAACATCCCGCTTCGAACAATAGAAGTCTAGAGAGAAAGTTATTTCAAATTATTGTACATCAGGAATTTTCCGTCAACCTTGGCAAAAAGCTTAACAGCAATGGTGAACATTGCCTACTACAATACTGTAAGGTTCTTCAGTGAAGAAATCGCCTGTCCAGTTTCAACTAATTTATTCACAGTCACGATTTATGTAAAGGGTGGTTATTTAAGAATGACAAGGTGCCAGATCTTAGAAACTATTTATCCCAGAAACTTGTGAATATTTTTTTATTGCGCAATAGATGCTGAAAATATAGGTATTAGATTTTCCAGGATGGTGACAAGTTGGCGTAACGGTGCTGTGAAATAACAAAATACAAATTTGAGGTAAATTTCTCAAAGAATCCATGTCAGTATACTCATTTATATGTATACGTCCTATTTGAAAATCTCAGGAAAACAGCAATTTTGTCTTTTGACAGCACCGTTACGCCAACTTGTGGACATCCTGGGAACTTCTAATATATTTTGAACATTTTCTCTAGGGCATTATTATTGGTATTGGTATTGGTGGGGGGGCAAACCACGAGTAGGCCGTTAGACCCTTTTCGCCAACCCCAGGACCAATGCAGTTCTAGCTAAGTTGATGATGGAGAACATCACCTAGTTATATATTGAACTAGCAGAACCAATTAATTTAGGCCAACTATTAAACTTTTCGACTGTCAGTAATTGATGATACTGCAGTCTACTCAGTAGCGTTAGCCAGTGAGAGTGCCACTAAATACAGAACAGAAAATAATTTCTGCTCAACGCGTGGATCGAACCCACGTCAATCAGAACCAACGGTCTCTCAAGGCCGAGCGTAGCCCCCCGGGCATACCTAATACATTTTTCATTCACAAGTTTCTAGGATAAAAAGTTCCTGGAAAAATCTATAAAATGAATTGCTATAGATGACATTAAATCTCTCCTTCAACTAATAACCAGCGCCTGACACTGTCAGCTAGATTTCAAACCAGCTTTTCAACAAATAATCTTGATAAGCTTCAACGGGCCATACATATCGAGGGCACTGTCTCAACTTTATGGATTAGTTTGCAGTATTACGAACAGTTGTTCAAAGATGTGAGGAAGTTCTTGGATATGGGAACACAATAAAAGACAAAGGTACTGTCTTCGCGACGTTTCGTCTATTTTATAGACTTCATCAGGCTGAAAATTGAAAAAACAATAAGTAATGAATATGAAAAAACCGTTTTTTTTAGTAAAAAGAGAAGCAAATTCAACAATGTACTATTCAATAGAACAGTTGGTAAAGCCAAAACCTACAATTCTCAACCAAAAAGAGACAAAAAATTCGAAAAAAAATCCCGTGCCCCAGTCCGGGTTGCGTATTGGCATTCCTTACTACGCTACAGAGCATAGATGAGCTGTATCGCAGTAGAGTATGGCTGGACTGGGCGCACAATTTGTTCAGCCATTGTTTACTACGGTACAGATCAAATGCGCTGTATGGAAGAAAAGTATATGGTACGAATGGGTTTGTTCACTCCATTCATTGATTATTATCGTTCACTACTATATATAATGGAAATAAATTACATGCATATGTATATGAAAATTATGTATTATAAAGGTGAATCTATATATAATTTTGATGTGATGATGTGTATAATGGCTTCACGGAGCCACATTCTGTGGTGCTACCCAATAGGCCGCAATTCTAAAGACGCATTCCTGAACTAAATTCAAGTAGAAAAGGTCTTATTGGTAAAACTATTGTCATTGTGTCTTGAATATAAATATTCTGCTTTTCGAGATACAGGTTAAGAGAAAAATCGGACTTATTATTAGTGAATCGAGTAACTTTCGCTTGTTGCTATATTTGTTGTTATGGGGACAATGTTTTTGAATTTTCTTGACAGCCTATGATTTTTCATGTGGTCAAAAAGTAGATTTTTTTCTAACCCTCCAACAACACTGTATCTCGAAAACCAAACCAGACCATGCGTCTATTAAACTATGGTCTATCATTGAGTAAAACTTTGTATAGGCTCATTAGAAGCACGCCAAAACATGCGAATTCAATTTATTAGCGTAGAACTCAATTTTTCGAATTGAAATACTCACATTATCATTATGAGTGAAAATAATACCATCCTATACTCAACAGTACACAATTTATTTACAGTTTACAGGCATAGTTTGGGTAAGTCTTGAAAAGTGGACTTTATATCCTCATTTTGTCAAATTGTGTGATCATGTGACGGAAAGGTTACGTAGTTGGTACGTGATATTGAACAGTTTTGAATTTCGGTAAACAATATAGTCCAATAAAATTTTAAGTTGAAAAAAAAATGGGCAAGATGTATTTTTCAAAGTTTGTCAACGACGGTCTCCTGAGTGTAGAATTAGCAAAATGGGAATTTTTTCCCGTGCGGTTTTTGTTTTTGTGGTTCTTTTGAATTGTGCTACAACAAAATGATTAAACTGAAATCGTACATGAGAAAACTCTTCATAACTTTACCTCATGTTTTTTTTTAAATTTTATCATTTCCGGACTTAGCGGCCGCTGCATGAGCCGTATTTGGGGTGATTTCAAAAAGTTAGTTTGCCCTCAATTGATCCATAATGAAAGTGGTTCATAATAAATGGACAAGCAACTTCTCCTCATGGACTTTGTCACTTGATTATTTTTGAAGATATCCCAGTTCATGGAATTGGAGTTATTTCGTTATTGTTGTCTAGTTCTGTAAATTTGCCAAATTGAAGATGTTCGTGATGAAATTACATATACTGTGACCGGCTAAAATATGATTTGTGATTTTTTCGTGATTTCGATTTGTGAGGGGGCGCACATGGCTCCATTCCACCGCGATCACTAGTAGGTCTATTGTGGCTCAATATGGAGTACAGTTATTTTAAATTCAGGGTTTTAATTTTTTGGAAAACGTTCAAACATGTTGTTTTTATATGTGGATGCGATTTATTCAATGACAGCTTCATGTATACAGGGTCAACCAAAAATAAGTTAGGACCATTACTTTCTTTGTGTCAAATGGAAACATGTATTTTTTTATTTCATATTTGAATTCTGCGTGAATTCTGAGTATATGTTATGCAATATACCCCATACCTATATCTAACCATTTTCGAGAAAATGGCATTCTAAATCCATAATTTTAATCATTCTAAAACTGGTTGATGTTTCTATTGGTTGAAAAATTGAAATGAATTTTCATTCAGCAACGTAAATAGGTGGAACTTACTCCGATAGAGATTTCCTGATTTCAAATATATAAGAGTTGGGGGTGTTATCTTCAACGGTTATAAGGATATCAACGTTTTTCTATACATAGAATAGTTGGCTGATGGTCTCTTCCAATTAGGCATCCTTCTGTCCAATCTATATTTTCATTATTCCTTGTATAGAAAAACGTTAAAATCTTCATAACCGTTAGAGATAAAGACCCCAACACTTGCATTTGAAATCAAGAAAAAATTAATTCTCTATCGAGCTATGGGATAAAATACAGGGTGTCCTCAAAAATGAAGAAGTCTGAATTTTTTTGACTTCTGATACTCAATTGTTTTTTCTGATAACAAATTCTGATAATTCAGAAAAATTACTACAATTATGCTGATTTGAACTCCAGGGTTATTATTAACGAAGGTAGCAATTGGCCAAAATATACGAGAACACCCTTACAATATACGTCCAACCATTGCTATTTTGTTGTAGCACATTTCAAAATAACCACCCTTTTTGCTCAAAATCCGCAAGAGGAAAATTTTCGATTTTGCTAATTTTACACTCAGAAGGCAGTTACTGACAAATTCTGAAGAAAATCAGCTTTCCCGTTTTTTTTTCACGTTAAAATTTCATTGGATTATTATTGTGTACCGAAATTCTCAGCTGTTCAATACTATGTACTAACTACGTTACTTTTCCGCCACATGAATTTTACGAAATGAAGATAGAGTCGACTTTATAAGACCAACTCAAACTATCCCTGTACGCTGTAAAAATGAATTGTACTGGTGAGAAAAACATAGTTTTATTGTTACGCATAATGATAATGTAAGTAGGTATTTAAATCCTAAACATTGAATTTCACGCTATTAAATTAAATCCGCATGAATGGTGCATGTGCTTCTAATAAGCCTATACAGGGTTTTATTCAATGATAGGCCATAGTTACAGAGACGCATTTTTGAACCAATTTCAGATAATCATGTGTCCTAAATAGTCTGGTTTTCAAGATACAATGTGTTGGAGGTCTACTTTTTGACCACATGAAAAATCATAGGGCGTGAAGGAAAGTCAAAAATATCATGTCCATGTCAACAAATATAGCGACGAGCGAAGTTGACTCGATTTACTGATAATAAATCCGATTTTTTTCCAAACCTGTATCTCGAAAACCAGAATATTCTTTTTCAAGACACAATTAATGACGGTATGTTAGCCTATAAGACCTTTTCTGCTTTTCTACTTGAATTTGGTTCAGGAATGCGTCGTCTTTGGAATTACGGCCTTTCATTGAGTAACACCCTGTGTAGACGAAGATTATTGTTGTTAGAACATTTTTTAGTTCTTATTTGCGAAATTAAAAATGGCTCCGTGAAGCCATCGCACACATCGTCCCATTAATATGATATAGTAGGATTTTTCAAGATTCACCTTTATAATAGATAATTTTTATGTACATATGTATGTAATCAATTTTCTTTATATATCGTACCTAGTAAACGATAATAATTAATGAATTGAGTAAACAAATCCATTCCCACCATAAATGTACCTATTCATTACATGTAGCGCATTTGGTCTGTACCGTAGTAAACAATGGCTGAACAAATTGTGCGCTCAGTCCAGCCATACTTTACTGCGATACAGCTCATGTATGCTCTGTAGCGTAGTAAGGAATGCCATTACGCGTCCGGGTTTCAACCGTGGACCCTTGGGTCGGGAGCTTTGGGATCCCACCACTAGTCTAACTAATCAGATACTTTTAAAATAGTGGATAGTTACGATACTACACAATCACAACATGAATTGATAAAGAAGGTTTTTACGTTACAAAAACAGTAAAATATAAATTATAAAGAGTTTGAAACGAAATAAAACCGAGAGAAAAACACGGTGAGACAAACAAGCAAATGTAAAATACAAAACCAAACACTATGATAACACTCACCGATCAACAGTTAGTCAAAACATAGCTGTAAAACAATCATGACAGAACAATACTAACAAATTGATTGACGTAGTACGTACATGGGCGTACAGGACATAGATCTTAAATAATAAAACATCCAGTGAACATTATCAAAACCAAGTGTTCCTAGAAAAATCATAATGGTCATCCTGTTTTCTTATCATATTCATTACTTATTGTTTTTTTCAATTTTCAGCCTGATGAAGTCTATAAAAATAGACGAAACGTCGCGAAGACAGTAAGACCCTTGTCTTTTATAGTGTTCCCATATCCAAGAACTTCCTCACATCTTTGAAATAAAAATGTCTTTTCTAAACTTGTAGTGACTAGACCAGAGTGACTCATCGAATGCCCTAGAGTTATTGAAGATTGCAATTATTATTGTATCATACACAATAAACCGTGGATCTGTTCAAAGCTTCGATTGTGCTGTAGTGACTATAAATAAATAAATAAAAACTGGACAAGTGTTTTCTATAGCGGAAAAACATTACAAGATTCTCCCTATAATACATGTCACAAGCCTAGGTTTTCAAATTGAATTGCTGTGTACCATATCTGAAGTATTCCATATTATGTTGTTTTCTTTCGTGATTTTTGAGCTTGGCCAAGAACTATAAAATTGCAACTTCAAAATATTTCATCTTCCGTAGTGGTTTTGAGTGAACGTGTGCCTTATATGGAAAAGTAGAAATATGATACGCTTATAAAAATGTATTGCCAATAGTTTCGTGACTGGAACGGAACGTAATTTACGCACAAAGCTTCTTGACTATGAACCACGTTTTCAAAATAGTGACAGCTTTCCACCACTTCGGGTTATACCGGAAGTAGCTTCCAACTCTCTTATTTCAAATGGCAACCCACAATTTTCATTCCAAATATGGATTCCTTTTTAAAATTTAGTTCAGTTTAAGAAAAAGATCGACAGTCTTTGACGATTTCTATCTCAGGGAATATTTTGGACGTAGAACAATGAAATTTTGTGGGATTACTACAAAAAAATTCATATTTACTCTGCTATACAAGGCTAATTGTCCATCTATAAGAATACTCTATATTTTCGGATTGGTATGAATAAAATGAGATATTGAGCATGAAGAAGTTACTCATGAAAATGCTCTCATATACCTACGACTACGTACCTACTTTTTATCCAGTATCAATGACTATGGAAGTCCCACGAATGCGTTGGATAGTTTTATCAATCAAAAATATCACTCATTTCTAATTTTTAAATATCTCGATTACTAAATTCTGACAAACTACTTCCAAAAGCCTTTATTCTATCAAGTGGATCACAGGTTTACATTCGAGAAATGTAACAGGGTTGCTTCCTTATAACACAATTAGTCTCACTCAATAGTTCAATGGTTTAAACCATTTTATAATAAGACTATATTATAAAATGTTTAAACCAAAGATTATAACCTAACCCTATATATGTATTACAAGATTCTTCTGATGAGGGCGAGGCGCCTCCGCCAAGGGTGAAGATCGTTTCAGCAGACACCAAAGGGCAGATGTTAACCCCAACAACCCTAACGTTGTGTCTGTCTTGTATGAATGATGCTTTTGTACAAAAATTGGGGTTGTCTTTCCAAATAAGGGAGTTGGTAGCTACTTGATTCTGGCATAATCGGAAGTGTTAGAAAACTGCGACTATTTTAAAAAGATAGTTCGTAATGGAGAATCTTTATGTGTAATTTTTTATGAGCGTTTCATTCTTCACTTTTTCAAATGAGGATTAATTGTTCTTTCACTATGTGTTGGATACTATTATCAGTCAAAAATATACTTATTTCTCATTTTGGAGTGGCATCGCTCTGGGTTGCGGGAAAAGCGTGACGAGATTCTTAACTTGACACGCATACATCTGGGGGAGATCTGAAGATATTTCTGAGACGTTGACTGATCATCTAGCGCGAGCTTCTGGGGAGAATCCAGACGTTACGCAATTCCAATCGGAGGTCACAGAGTCAGTGAGGCAACTCACTGCCGTTGAATGTGTTATTCCAGAACGTATATGCTTGGAAAAATTCTGGTTTCTCTTCGGAAGTAACCAGAATAGTTAAAGAACACCTGAACAATAAGGCCCCCGAAGAGGACTGCATAGCTTACATGTTGTTGCAGGATCTCCCTAGGAAGGCTCTTATACAGCTCATGTATTCAATCAACGGCATTTTGCGATTGCATCATTTTCCATGCGCATGGAAAAATGCTGTTATCTTAATTCAGAAACCGGGTAAGGTCTCTCTAACGTTGCCCCCTATCGTCAAATTGCACTGTTGAGCAGCTTATCTAAAGTTGCTGAACGTGTTATTTTCCTGACGTTCCACAAACTCCACTTGCTCGACGAAATCACCCAAGTCCAAGGATAGCTCTTTTCAACGAGTGTTCTTCGTTTCCGAAATACAGCACGAAATTGACAAAATCTAGGTTTGATCCAGAAAACAAGAAGCCAAATATAAACTTCAAAGTTTGCGAAAATATAAATAAATGCGTTCAGTAAATTCAGTGCCATATCCATTGACTATAAAAAATTTATAGTCATTGGCCATATCTCTCGATCATGCCAGAAAAAACTGAACACACCGAGTAATAGTATTTTATTCAACGAGCGGGAGATGGTGAATATTACCATAGGCGAGTAGCGTAATCATCTGAATGAGTGATATCCATTTCCCGCGAGTAGAATACTATACTTTTTCTATGATTATTCAATAATTGAAGCGAACTTTGAAATATTCAATTTCGTTTGGACGGCACATAGGTTAGGTAGTTAGGAAAAATGGCGCTGCTACTAAGGCAATTTGCCCGCAATGCCAGCTCATTATATATATGTAGTGCACGTCCAAGACGGCAGACGGGATCGTAGGGTAGGGAGGGGGGACCGGTCATTCCTTGCATTGGGACCTACTTTACCGTGGACTCCGAACCACGGTCATCGACCCCATCGGACTGATCTACCAGTGGGTACTGGAGAAACAGCCGCGCTCGCGGTGGAATCTACCGACTGGCGAGTGTGTATCTTTATTCTACGTTCCCTACGGGAATATCCGATTCTCTCCGGCCTGGTTACCGGCGTGAATAGGGAGAACAACTATACCTTTTGCACTCTGCCGTGTGGGTTCCGCTAAAATACCAGGCATTCGAGGACGGCACTTTTTAAGAACTAAACTACTCAACAAAACGAACGGTACACCCGAAATTTTCGCCTATGTTTGGACACTCGTACTTTTTTAACGAATCGATGAAAAAATATGCGGTTTGCACCACGATGTAGAGCATTTCTTTGCGGTTTATGCGGATGGTTCAAAAAATTAATTTCCTCAAAAACATCTTTTATACAGGGTGGTAAGAAAAGTACTGTAAATTTTCATTTTCATTACTGTCCCCCCATTTCCACAGAGATTTTTTTGAGCTTTTTTTCGATATGCCCAAGTGTTTGTTACGTCCATACCTCGGGACATTTTTGAAATTTTCTTGATATCTTCTTTCGTTTTTAAAATATCGACTTTTTTTCAAAATTATGACACGTAGGGCTTTGAATGGCTTTTCTGCTAATTCTTAGTTTACAACTGACAATGTTATGGCATAGATCTATTGTTTAGCTGTCTTTCTGATGACTTATTGGATACTCAGCAATATTTTCAGTATACAGGGTGTGCCAAAGAATTTTGATCATAAGTAAAGCACTTTTTAGTTATTTTGTCAGGTTTTCTTGAAAATTATTATGTCGGGGATGCTGAATTAAATTCTAATCGACTTTGGAGTGATGTTCAATGTGATTTGTCGAAACGGTTTTGATAATTTTGCTGGACTTTCAGTTTTCGAAAAGTCAAGTTATCATTTATCTTACCTGTTCAAATATCTTTCCCATTTGAAATTTTGAGCACATTTTGTTACAAAATTTTATTAATGACTTCATGCATGGTGTTTTTCCAAAAATGCAAGTTTGTTTGATTGTATAGGGTGCTCGAAAAAAAAAAGTTAGATATAAATAAATGTTTTGATGTGATATTTTTGGAGGATTTTTTTTCTCCTGTATTGTTATCATAACTTTTAGAGTTTTTAGAGTGATCGAAAAATGTATCGCACCTACCAATAAAAAAATTCGCTATGACATTTTGTGCTAAATTTTTCTAGCCACTTCCGATTATCATTTTTTAAATTCTTTTTTGCGCAGTACAAATAAAATGTTGAAAAAAAAAGGTCATTGATAAAATTTTGTAACAAAATGTGCTCAAAATTTCGAATGGGAAAGATATTTGAACAGGTTAGATAAATGATAACGACTTTTCGAAAACTGAAAGTCCAGCAAAATTATCAAAACCGTTTCGGTAAATCACATTGAACATCACTCCAAAGTCGATTAGAATTTAATTCAGCATCCCCGACATAATAATTTTCAAGAAAACCTGACAAAATAACTAAAAAGTGCTTAACTTATGATCAAAATTCTTTGGCACACCCTGTATACTGAAAATATAGCTGAGTATCCAATAAGTCATCAGAAAGACAGCTAAACAATAGATCTATGCCATAACATTGTCAGTTGTAAACTAAGAATTAGCAGAAAAGCCATTCAAAGCCCTACGTGTCATAATTTTGAAAAAAAGTCGATATTTCAAAAACTAAAGAAGATATCACGAAAATTTCAAAAATGTCCCGAGGTATGGACGTAACAAACACTTGGGCATATCGAAAAAAAGCTCAAAAAAATCTCTGTGGAAATGGGGGGACAGTAAATAAAATGAAAATTCACAGTACTTTTTTCACCACCCTGTATGAAAGATGTTTTTGAGGAACCATCCGCATAAACCGCAAAGAAATGCTCTACATCGTGGTGCAAACCGCATATTTTTTCATCGATTCGTTAAAAAAGTACGAGTGTCCAAACATAGGCGAAAATTTCGGGTGTACCGTTCGTTTTGTTGAGTAGTTTAGTTTAATTAAAGTGGGGTTAGGTTGTCAACATAATGTGATAATGACTATAAAACCATATACGTATTATTAAAATATACCTCGGGTTCCCTATTTCATCAATGTGCGGCAACTGAAGCCGATTTTCAGCCGATGAGAAAGACAGGAATGATCAAGCCTATACCAATGCCTCATAAGTGTATTTCATGTGTATCTGGAGAAGACTGCGATTGTGCTAAAAGCTGTTTCCTATAGGTTTCTCGTGATTTTGAGCCGATCTCATGCTGCCGCTTTGGTGCCGATACTCTCGTTTTTACGGTAGATCTACCATTAACTCATATTTTTGTGGTAGTTAAGCTTTTTCCTTATGGAATATTGAACAGCCAAATTTATGATATAGTGAAATAGAACTGTTGCTGTACGCGGAATCGTTCTTCTGAAATCGTGATTTTGATGGCTTCCGGTTTTCAAATTCCAAATTCAACGTTACGCGGCGATCTAAAGTCTTGGCGATTTTCAATCTGGCATCGCTGCTGCACGGTCTTTGTTCTAGGTTCAAATAATCGATAACAGCTGATGATCGTACCTTCCTATTGGTTGTTTTCCAAATTCGGACTTGAAATATACCCGCCTACCGACTAATCCTGAAATTTTATATCAAGGCATGCGCAGTGATATGTGAGTAAACATGAAACATACTTATGGGAAATTAATATTTCTGTCTTTTCCGATTTGGCAGAATTTGGCTTCACTTTGGGAGGACTACGGTGGGTATATTTTAATAATAAGTATATGTATAAAACATGTATGGACGGTCAAATGGGCTGTTTCAAAATGATGTATTTGAAGGTTGACATTTTGTCGAATGTTCTGATTGGCTACAAAACAGTGGAGTAATGAGATTAGGATCATTTAATTCATTGGTTAAAAACCATTGAGTAATGAAAAAAAGTCACTGGTTTGAGTAACGAGTTACATCAACCAATAGAAAGTGGATGTATAACACATCTATTATTGAATAGTCATAGAAAAAGTCTATTATGACCTGGAGCAGACTCACCTGAAGTTTTCTGCGCCTTAAAACGCCTTAAACTCCTGGTCACAATCCAATGCACTCATCCCGCTGGTATATCTATGCATAAACTTGAATTGTTAAAAAGGAACCAAAATAAAAACATTTTTTGATACCAATTCTCTTGTGAATAATGAGAAAAGATGAGCAAAATGGAGGAAAGCCTCAAATAAAAATCATATCAGTTTTCCACGGAACGTCAAAAAAACTTCCAAATAAATAAATCTGAGTAATTTATTCGATGTTATTCAATTTGGAACACAACAATATTACAATAACATCTGAATCCTGAACAAGTACTTAAACTAGTCATAAAAAACGTAGAACATGAACATGTAATAAACATATTTTTAAAATAATTTGGTCATTTCACAAAATAGTTTAATATCCTTCTAATCGAAGAAAGATGAACTTGTGTAACTAAGTTGAGTGACACTTTTATATTGAGATCGTTTAAAGAGAGCTCAATAACTAACGTTAGGTTACAAGATATCCACAAAACAGCAGGACTTTCGGTCTTTAGAATTACACATTTCACGAATTAAATGAGAATGATCTTAATAGTTTTAAATCTATATAAGGTTTTTATTCTCATCCGTGCTGTTGTGCAATAGTAATTTTCGTTAATAACAATACTTTCAAACATTTTGGCTGCCAAGGATATCATAAAATGTCCCGTTCAAATTTTGATTCTTAGTCTTGTCTTTTATGTACATCTCCATGATATTTCTTCCCTGACTGAGAGAAGAGCCAACACTGGATCGTATTCTGCAAAAAAGATGAAAAGAACATAACTTTTACAACGTGGAGATAAATTTAGCAGAAAGATTTATGATGATATATTGAATTTAGGATTCATTGGGACGTATCTGTTTCTCCCAGACTCCAAAATAAAAAAAAGATACCGCGCAACATGATTATCACGAGAAGGTTTTTTTTGTTTGCTGTTGGCTGTTTCACTAGGTTAGAAAAAAAAACTGTGCCATTTTTAATAAGACGCTACATCATGGAATTTGAGAGTTTGGAAAAAAAACAAAGTCATTTGGGAATGACACTAAAATGAAAACTGCGTATTTTACCGGATAAAGAAAGTGTTGAAAACAATAACGAGAAGAAGTTGGAGTCATGAGGAAACGTGTTGAGTGAATCTGCAAACAAATCAATTAATAACTTAATTCAATGGTTTCCAGAAAATGAAAAGGAATATCCCTCCACCACCTACTTGGGCAAACAAAAGGTTTAGGCGACAAACACATATAAACAAAGATCACCTTTTTTTTTAGACTAAAAAAAAACACAAATTTTTCATCAGTACTGCCCTTATAACGGTTTATATCCATTGCTTATAAAGTTGGCCTACCAAGAAGACCGTTAGGTATTTGGTAAATTTTAAAAATATTCATGAAATATTACAGTGAAAAAATCGATGGAGAGAACTAGCTCTGCAATAATGAGCTCATTATATCGTGAGTCTACCTGTAGTTGTTTGTGAGTCAAATGCAAATTTTTCACTGAGCGTATTAATTCAGCAAGGTTCTCTATTGAGAACCTTTATATGCATTTTAAGAAAGAAAATTAGAATAAAAAAAAATGATAAGTTTTTAATTCGAGGAATTTTGGGCACTTTTGCGGGATATCTAACTGATCTCTGAAATAAATCAATGAATAAAACGCTTGTCGAAGCGGCCAAATTTACGAGCTCAAAACATAAACACCGACAAACAGTTCCGATCATGCCTAGTAGTCGGATTTATTTCTGTTCCAGGGAATGCTGAACTGGGCCATACCTACTTCATATTTCAACAGATAATTTGAAAGCAACCGAATAGGTATTAGGTATATCTGTCAACATCTCTAATTATAACGCTAGCTATATATGGATGTCAATAAAGTCAAAAAAACCACAAAATGTTCTAAAAACACCGAAAAAACACCAAAATCCAATAGTCTTCGAACAGTAAATAAGCAAGCTCCATTCACTACGGAAAAATGGCTAGGATACCGTGATACGGCACTGCAAGCAGAAACAGCAACAAGGAGCTTTATTCCCACATCATTGAGAATTGGGTATGTCGCTTGAGCCATTCTGTTTCGACCCGAATTTCGTGCGCAAACACACAATATTTTCTCCGCGTGATCCCTGCTTTTCAATGGGCCAGCTATACACCTTTATTCATTCATTTATTTTAGAGGTCAATCCCACTGATCTCCGTTATTTTTATAGATAGAAAGTTGCGGTTTTCGCGAAAGTTTAGTTTTCAAGATACAGGGCTAAATTGAAAATGTGGCATTTTAAAGTACCCCTCGTATCGAAACTATCAGATTATGGAAAATGTGAAAACTGCTCCTTATATAACTTTTTTCGTAGAACTCAATTCTGCCTTCAGAAGTAGTACACGAGGTCAGGTCAAAAAGTTATCGGACCTTACTTAATTTTTTTATGTATCCATAGACTATGAAATTTGTTTTTTTTACCTTTTCAGAAATATGTACAGTATGTCCGGCGATGGGGTATACAATAGGTAAAACGAGCCAAAAACTTCATTTTTCGAGAAAACGCCATTCCTCGTACAAATTTTTGCTTGTTAAAAAGGTACTATTGATTGTCGGTGAAGAAGATTGGTTAGATACATTTTGAATTTTCTCAGATGACGTTCATTTTATCACTTTTTTAAAAATATTCAAGTTATCCAAATATGGTCTGTTGAGGTACAATAATGGAATTAAGAATCATTTTCATTGATTTAAATATCATTTTACACTTCCTCGCCTATACAAAATGCCAACATTTTGTGAATTTCTGTGTAATCCTTTGAGGTCTAATTTCTCCGTTGGTGGGCACATTAAACAAAAATTAAAATTATATGAGGATGTTCTCCTGTACGATTAAGAGAGACTGAAATGTACTGATGGGAAACCCTTATACACAGAATGAACGTGCCCTGTACAATAGGCACAAAAGTTCTAGAATTACATACCTGACTCGTGAAGTATCTCAAGGGCTCTTTCCTTGAATCTGGATATTTCAAATTCTTTCACATTCGTACGGACTAACTGATCAACGCTGCGGATATAATCATCTAGAGCTTCTTCAGATATATTGTGTGGATTGAAAATCAATACATCATCATATTCTGAGAGTTCCTGAGTTGGGTTGAATGGTGGAATTACAGCTTGGAATTCCGGGGCAACACGGATCTGTGATGAAGAATTAGCTCGAGTTGTTTCTTCAAAATGTAGCCCTTGTCCAATTTTTAAACATAAAAAACCAATTCTCTGTACTTGATGTACTTTACTTTTTGATCATACATTGATATAAACACTATTGATGATCGCAATTCGCAATCATGTAATGGTGTTCAGTACTGATTAACTGAACACCATTACTGATAGAACTGTTGCGATCACATATTACACCGCCCCAGTGTTTAGTTTTTTTTTATAGGAGTGATATTTTGAATATTTATATAAAAATAAAAATAAAATATGTTTCAACAGAGAATGCTCGACGATAGAGTTCCGTACCAAAATATATCAAAAGAAAATAATTAAAATATATCTCTACTGAGTCTACAGTGTGAGTTTTGAAACTGGTTAACTTAACATTGTATGTTTCGATATATTCGGGACCTTTCGTTATCTTCAGAATAACGAGCTGAGCATATAATTCTGAATCCTCCCAAGTGAAATGATACAGCATGTATTGAACGCAACTATAGGATGGTACTCAACAGCATCTCCCTCCACATTGATGTCCATTGATACCAATGTATAGTTCTCTTAAAGTCAATTGGAACTACGAGAGGCGGCGGGGTACAATATACCAAAGCATGAAGGCTGCGATGTGCCGCCTCATAATAGAAGTGTACTGACCAACCGGGTAATATCAAATACATTTTATTTTCGAGCGTTCTCTACTGTTGATCAGTTTACTCATGTTGTAGCTTCCATGCTTTGTTTGGTCTAATGGGTTCTTTCACCATTTCAATTGACTTAAAAAAAACCATAAATACAGTCTTGACAGCCACCCCGTATGACCGTACTCGAGTGAATATTTCTTATAGTGGGGAATAATGGAGAGATGTTTTTGAAACAACTGTTTTTTAACTAAAAAAAAATATTTACAAAAATTGAAGTTTACATAATATCTTGAACAACTATGATGTGAAATCATTTTTTGAAAATGATGTCAAGCAGATGACGACCGTTTTTTGCATTGCACTGCTCTAGTCGTTCCTCAAAGTTCCACATCAGCCCTAATTTGTGCTGTGATTGCTTCTTTCAACTCTCACAGATTTCGAGACTCATCGATATAAACCTTCGCTTTCAGGTATTCCCCTAAAAAATAATCAGCCTTGGGGGTCATGGCACATCACCGGAGCGGGAGATTACTTTCGCGATGCTCACTTGTCAAGATAAGCTTTCGTGAATCAAACGATGTCAACCGCGCCCCTCCACTCCCACCCGTTCACGTGTACTTACTAGCCGCTCTGCAAAAACCCTCCATCATGCCCCACCCTGTATGTTGAGTTTATGAACGTTTTTATATAATTTGGAGTCCGGAAAGAGGTGAGAATATTACATGGAGAGATCAACGAAAAGTCCACATTCCTTTTAAATTCTATCAAATTAGCATTAAACTATCCCAGCTCCAAAAATTACACTGTATTTTAATCATCAATGCACCTACCTCTATTTGCCGCTCACTTAGATAGGACACTTTTGGGTGGAAGGGATGAGATGCCCCGTTGTCGCTGGATGTGCTCATATCTCCACAAACTCCAATCAACTGGTAAAGAGGATAAAACAGATTAGTTATGATTGTGATGAAAAATCCACCATAATCAAAAAGACTGCACTTGAATGACAAAAAGGGCAATGCAACAAACAGTCTCCTCACTGATTTGTACGTAGACAAACATTTTTGGGATCCATTATGTACTGAGTAGTACTCCTCTCTCATCCAATGGACAATTTGCACAATCTTTGATATAGAGAGAATATCAAGATAAGGGTGTAATAGTCATTCACGTTTTGAAAATTAACCTGGGACCTCAAATAATGTAGTGTTTAATTATTGAAAGTTGCGCCTGACTCAGCCAACCAGAAACGCGCGTATCGCGACGTGATACTCGTGACGTCACAGTATAGTAGTCAAATATTTCACACTTTTTCGTTTAAGTCGATCGTCCTTACTAATCATTATATTGCTTAATTCAAGACTTATTCACATTCAATTGGTCTTCGAATTGGCAGCTTGAAATTGAGAGATTTCTGCTTGCAGTAACGTGACATCAAAAGAGTACCAAATAGTGCGATGGTATCTATTTTAATGTTCTATCAGTTGTTTAGTTATTGAATGCCGTTACACCTAACACTCTTTATATCATTCCTCACTTTTCCATTTTCTTTTCTACCACCAAAAAATTCGAGGTTTTGTCCATGCCATGAACTTCATCAACATCGATGAGTCAATTTTTGGCAAATTGTCCCTGTTGAAAGAGTGGTCCCATTGTTCAACAGTCAAATCCAACGTTCACATTATTCACATGAAACGAGAACAATCAACAAGCGAAAAGAAAAGTGCCGGCTTGAATCATGAATGTCTTTTTTTTATTTCAAACCAAACAACAAATACATGGCGTTTTCGGAAATGTTGATCCGATTAACCAGATAATCAGGTGTGTGTTGTGTTTCTTTTTTTCAACGTAGAACAAAAAGGTGATCGGGTTAATCGGTTCACTACTGTCGAAAGCGCCTATATACAAACAACGCTCATCACCGTAAAACGAAGTTGGCTGAAATATTGGAAAAATGAGCGGTTTATTAGGTCGTAGGCATGAAAGGTCGACTCAATAGCAACGATGAGGACGTCACAGTCTATTACTAGGCCACGACCCGTTTTCGGTCATTTAGCGAAGTTTGCGTATCTTTTTCATTTAATGGTATGATAATATGCTGATGACTTTCAAATATTGGGTAGAATACATAGATACCTGATTTCATCATAATAACGTCATTATTTCAAAACTTATTTGAAAAAATAAAACATCAAAATCCAAGTTTGACACCCTCTACCTCTCTTAGAATCAACTTTCGGATTAGACAAGTTGGAGTCGCAATATTTTCTTGTGAGAAATCTGATGTGATCTTACTTCACTTACATCATCTTAATTTCATTCACATTTTAAACTAAATTCCTAGGCTGTCTTACAATAAATTGGTTTTGCTGATAGAACCTAGGTCGCACGGTTATAGAATGTCAATTGATTGAATATCTTGCAGAACAGCAAAAACAGTTAACTAAATAAGAAAAAAATCTCAAACTTCAAACCAAGAAAACAAAACAATCAACCAATTAATCTAACCGCATTTATCCTCCTTTTTCCCGCCTGTTTGAAATTCACTTTAATCCCGACCACGATATGTCTCGACTAGAGTGCTCGGTGTGCTGCTTTCCATACCACAACCAGTTTCTTGAATACACCCTGGTATGATAAGCAGTTTTGCCGCTTTTTCCAATAACAGTTTTGCGAAATATCCAAACTTATTGAGATTCTTCTGAAAATAATAGTTACCTGTTCTCTTGGAATCAAAGGAACTTGTTCCGCATCTCTGTTTTCCTCAGTAGTTGATTCTCCGTCACTTTCGTCACTATCCACGGGTTTTCCTTTACTTGCATTCATTCTGCGTCTCCTGGGAAAGATATGTTTAAAAACGCAATTGCGAATTTTCTCGTGGATTATCCAAACCACAAAAAGGACTTACCAGTGAATCTAGGTTCCCAGGAACAAATTTCTTTTTTTTTCAATTTATTGCAAATTATGAACAATTGCGAACTTTTTATGGGTAAATATATCTTCGAACTAGTCAAATAACTAAAATCTGACGTCGGTCTTATAACTCTAATAGCAGTGACGTCATCAATGTTTAATGTGACACTACAAGTCTTTAATGAATGAGGTCTATGGGAACGCGGACTCGACCACGACCAAAAATAGGCGTGTTCACGTGGCTCTGGTAGGTTTTACCGGATTTTCTTTAATATGCATTATAGTGATCGAGTATTCTCAGCGCCAAACATAATGCGCTAAAAAACATCATTGCGTGTTGCTATGTAATTTTCTGGTGACCACAATGGCCATAAAGCGTGTTGCTATGTACTTTGCTGGTGACCACAATATAACGTAAAATGGATTATATATGGCTGCTGTTATACATTGTTCGTCTTAACAAAAATAATGTGGGGGGTTTGGGTGCAATAATTTGTAAACTTTGACTGTTATGAAAAAGTATGGTGTTGCAGTCGAAGTATATTTCGAAAATAAGCATTAGTTTTTTACCTTTATTGAATATTCATTTTTCCGTGGGAAGTTTCAAGATGGCTGGGGAAGTTCCTGTACAGATCTTGAGGTACCGGTTTCCCCCGGTTTTCAGTTAATCTTAAGGTATCCCAGATACTTTAAGGTATCCAAGATACTATCCGGCATCTGAGATACCTACTAACCCAACGGGAGTCATATGCTACCATCCTCATTGAATTTGTGTTCAAAGTCATGCTAACGCCAAATCCAATGTAGAAAGTAATTCAGCCATAATTTGTCATCACAAAGTTACGGTCACTAGACTCTTTTGATGTTTTGCAACCTCAAGTTTTAAAGACTGAAGGATAATTCTCTATAGAGGCAGCTACTATATGTACCCAACCTGTCTGTTCAGTTACATTACCTTTTTTCTGTCATACACTGCGTCCAACTTAATACTACTTATCAACTGAAGGGTTTTTCATTTTCATCTCATCTAATCTAACATGCCTGCTTGAAGCTCCTACAACAGAACAAACTCATCATAAATGTTGACAAATGCCAGTTAGCCCAGAGCAGCAGAACGAAATAAGTACATACAGGGTGGCCCAACGAAAAGGTCCCACCCTTATTTATGACTTTCCTGGTGTATTTTGGGAAAAACGCTCGGACACGACAATTTTTATTTTGAGGGGGACGTCTTTTCGAGTATGACTGTATAATACAGGGTGTTCCAAAAATAAGATATCGCATTACACTTGACATTTTTAAATGGAAACCCCCAATTTTGTTTCTATTTTTGGATTCTCCATGAAGTTTTTAGTAACTTTTGTATAATACAGTTAATACCTATCTTCAACCGTTTTAAAGTTATTTGAATTTTTCATAAAATTCACCTCATTTAATTTAATACTGATAATAATGGATCGTGCGTAAAAAAATGATAATAACGGATACCAGCAAGAAATTTAGCATCAGTCAATGTCATCGTAAATCATAGAACAACTTTATCTTTGATTTGATATCGTTAAGTTGCCTAGTTCTATCATAATATTTTGCAATGATTTATTCAATTCAAGAAAGGCTCGAAATAACGAAACTGTTTAATCAAAACGGAAGCATTGCAAGAGCTACCGCCCGGTTGTTTAATGCGTTACATTCAGACAAAACTATTAACCATAAGTAAATTAATAAGAAAATATGAAGCAACTGGATCTGTATTTAATATTCGCCGGAATCAGGAAAATCGTCCAATTTGAAATGAAGCCAGAGAAATAGCAGTTTTGGGACACGTGGCTCTTGACAACACCCAAAGTACTCGTGGTCTGGCTGCTTCTTCAGGATTTACACGCTCAGCAGTGCAAAGAATTTTGAAATCCTATAAATTTCACCCGTACAAAATTAAACTTGTCCATGAGCTTTATGAAGACGATCATGATAGAAGGTTGGAGTTTTGCGAATTAATGACACAACGTTTAATCAATAACCCAAATTTGTCATTTAACATTTGTTTTTCGGATGAATGTACCTTCTATTTACATGGTGCTGTAAACAGACATAATGGTCGATATTGGAGCGACTCGAATCCACATTTGTTTTGAGAGGTATATTCGCAATACCCTCAAAAAATTAATGTCTGGCCGGCATTTTCGGAAATCATATTGTAGGACCTTTCTTTATTCCTGGAAGCTTGACGGGGGAGACGTACTTAGACATGTTGGAAAATACAATAGAGCCACGAATAACCAAAATAATAGAAAATGAGGTTAACTATTTAACTAACTAAATTTTCTTCATTTCCAACAAGATGGTGCACCACCGCACTTTGTAGCTCCAGTACGACAGTTTTTGGATACCCATTTCCCAAATCAGTGGATCGGACGGCGCGGCCCCATTGAGTGGCCACCAAGGTCTCCGGACTTGAGTCCTTTAGATTACTTTCTTTGGGGACATTTAAAAAGTAAGGTTTTTAGTACGAAGCCAGACTCCATCCAAGATCTACGGGAGCGGATCACGGCGGAATGCAGACAAATAACGCCAGAAATGTGTGAAAATATAAAGAATAGATTTGAACAAAATCTTTATTATTGCATGGAGGGACACCACTTTCAACATTTATTACCACATTGACTTTTTGACACATTTTAGCTAAGTAATTAATTTTTGTTTAATTTTTTTAAATAAACGGTTGAAGATAGGTATAAACTGTATTATACAAACTTTACTAAAAACTTCATGGAGAATCCAAAAATAGAAAAAAAATTGAGGGTTTTCATTTAAAAATGTCAAGTGTAATGCGATATCTCATTTTGGGAACACCCTGTATTATAAAGTCATACACGAAAAGATGTCCCTCTAAAAATAAAAATTGACGTGTCCGAGCGTTTTTCCCAAAATATACCAGGAAAGTCATAAATAAGGGTGGGACCTTTTCGTTGGGCCACCCTGTATGATCGCGAGCTTCTAGCTATCTTTGCATCCATCAAATTCTTCAAACACCAACTTGAAGACCGTCAATTCTTGGTCAAGACTGATCATCGGACTCTCGTTTACGCCTTCCAACAACGAGCAGACCGAGCATCTCCTCCTAGACAGCTTCGCCAATTATTGGACTTATCAGTCAATTCACAACAATCACAATAACTGAGATTGTCCATGTCAGTGGAAAAGAGAATACTGTAGCAGAGGCACTTTCTAGGATCGGCGCAATCTCCTTGCTATCTACCTCACTCCTGCTGCTATCCATGCTGCCCCACAAAACGATGATGAACTACGATCCATACGTAAGCATCCTCTGTGACGTCAGTGATGGTATTGTTTGGGTTCGGGGGTTTTGATTTTTCGGTCCGTCGATTTTTATTTATGGATGCGGTTTTTTCACTGACAAATTCATCTATACAGGCTGTACCAAAAATTAGTTACTACTGTCAACTTCTTTGTTTCAGATGAAAACATGTAATTTTTATTTCATTTTTGAATTCTGCGTACAATTCTGAGTATATTTCAAGCAACATACCCCATACCTTTATCCAACCGTTTTCGAGAAAATGGCATTTTAAATCGGTTATATGAATTATCTAAAAAGGGTTAGTGTTTTTATCGGTTGAAGAAATGATTTAAATGTGCATTCAACGACGTCAATAACTGAAAACTAACCCAAAAAAAACATAATCACGTAGTTACCTACTGTTTATATTGCTGCCTCTTGACTGTCAAACAAGATCAAATCAAATAAGCTCTATTTGTCAAAACAATTGTTTTGTAGACAAAGCAAATATTTATAAGCAATACAAAAATATGCAGGGTGTTACAAATTTGAGTGTTTGCATGGGGATCTCGTAGACCGTAAGATATACAAGGTCGGTTAAATTGAGGCAAAGTTGCGTATTTTGATGCTTAACAAAATGCCGTTATGATAGCCAAGAAATTTCGACTACGTCCGAAATTCTCCGGAAAAACCAAAGTTTTTCAAAATTGTTTCCATTTTTTTCTGACCACAGTTTAAGAGATATTTTAAAATGAGAGGAACTTTTTCATTGCCACTTTTTGCCCTTTACAAGATAGCGTTATGAAATTGAAGAACCGACGTTTCGTCTATGAGCAGCCATCAACTTTGTTTTTTTAAATACGGTCCTGGATTTTTTATGACGGTTTCCAAGAGCCTCTTGAGTTCCAAAACCAACGATGTATCGTATTTATTAAAAAAAGGTGTTTGTTTTTAATCCTAATAAAAATATATTTTTTGTCTCTCTACAAAGAATGTATGTTTAGTTTCTTTGAAGAATGTTACACTGACAAAAGAAGAAAATATCATTGTATTTATCACTTTATACTTTTAGGACGTATACGAGCTGGTGTTTGAACCTTATAGTGGAGCTGTCCACCAGATTGGCCACGATCCAAAAAAAACGAATATTCTGTAACTTCAGAATATAATGTGTCCCACCATGAGGGGTTTAAAGATGAAACATCTACAGGAAGGTCATTATTTTGATAGAAAAATGCAATCTGAATCAACAAGAAATCAATTTATAAAATTCATTAAAAGTTTGTCTCAACCTTCCATAGAACCGTCCCAGAACCAATAATTTCCAGTGGCCCACATAGTTTTTGATAAATAAGACATTTGTCAAAATTGACAAATTAATTGATTCACAGGAACGAACCGTTCTGGAACGGTTCTTGTGAGTGGTTGGATCAACTTACGTGAAAGAATATTGTATACAAGTTTTGATTTGATCTATCAAGTATCCGTTAAAATATTAAATAACTTATAAATGTGATCAATTGCTTTCGTATATTCCAGGAACCCTTTCGATTATCAGGTGCCACAGTTGACAGAACAACGCCGCGGTAACGTGGCTGACGTGCATAATACTCTATATGGAAATCATCCCATTCGAACAACAATTGAAGCTTGATTGTTTCAATCTTGACACAGTTTTCAATTTTGATTTGTGTTTTTCTCAGTTGAATTATTATATTGTTCTAAGATTTGTTGTACCAGTTGGTTTATTTACAGTTTAGGTAGGGTGTTAGTTTTGTGCTTTTACGAAGTCACTATTTATTGCTGAAGAGGTTTATTTGCCGGAATGGGTCAGTCAAGAAGACGCCGTTCACGAATAGTACGAGTACTTATAGTATCTCTTCTTCGATATCATCAAACCATACTAGATATCAACTAATAGAATCTGAACGCAATATAAATAAGGAGAGTAAACAAACCGGAAAGGTATACTCAAAAATTCTGAGATATTGCAATGTAACTACACCTCCACTAACTACAATGTAACTACACCAGAACGTGGCGAGATTCACCACGTTCTGATCCTCAAGGAAATCATGAGAAAATGTTAGTGCATAATGGTATAACTATAATATACCATATGCAGACACACCTATCTGGATTGGCAAGGACGTGGTACCATAGTTTGTCCTCGTTTAATCAAACTTGGCCAGAGTGTGAGGCACATTTTCCGATCACGTCGACTATGCGAAAACTTTGAGGAAAATGCTGGACCGACAAAAGAAGACGGGGAGGAGTATGGTTGCTCATTATTCACTTGGAATGGAATTGATACGCACTTTACAAGTTGTGGGCAAAAACGTAGTCTTCTGTATTATTGATAGAATCTCGAATACGACAATTCAAAAAGCTGCGCACGCAGGTCATTACGAAATACCAGAGGCCCTCTTTGAATGATACCTATCGAATGTCCGATAAGCTGTGACGTCGAAGGATCGTGGAAAGGAAAAATACGTGGAATGACAAGCTGAACGCGATTAAGGAACAAACTACCGGGGGTGCTATCTGAAAAATATCAAGTTATGGTGCTTTGAAATTTACCAACATTGAAGTGTCACCATAATGCAATTCGACGGCATTGCCACCAAAAGTTACCCAAGGCAGTTGCATGAACACTGGCAAAGTCACAACTTGATATCTCAAAAACCAAGTGCTCTGTGGTATCTTTAATCAATGTTGCATCCATTTTTAGAAAAAATCACTTTTGAACGGTTAAAGCGAATTGCAAAAACTAAACGAATTTGGGATGCCCGATAAGGTGCAAATTAAAATATTTGAACATAAACAGGGGTTGCTATTCAAAAAACAATATGTTGATGCCATCACTGCAAAAAAGATACACCCAGTATATTGAAGAACATTTTCACAGTACACTGGGGCATCCTGTATTCAAATACATTTTGCTCATTTTGATTTGGGCGTAATTTAGCGTTCCCGTTTCAATGCGTCAACCTGTATGTGTGGCAACCAATTCTTAAACAACGTATACAGGGTGTTCCGAATTTAGGTTGAAATATTTAAACAGAATATTCTACACCGAAAAAAGTTTACTATATAAACATGTCTGCGAAAACGCTTTGTTTTCGAGATGCAGGGGGTCAAAGTTCAATTTCTATTTTTCTTTTATTTAAATAATTCTCATAATAATTGTGAAAATTTAACAAAAATCGATATCCAGGGTGTTTTTGACATAAGAAATTCAAATTTAATATTATTATGACTCTATTTTGTATTTGGCGCCATCTTAGGTGATTTTTGATAAGGAATCGGATTCTGCCTTGAAATATGTATTTCCATTTTTTTTTCTATCAGTGAATACATTTACCCCACCAAAATGCGCATGTGGGTAAGTGTAATCACTACACCAGGTGAGTTCGAGTTTACGCTCTAAACACTCCGAGCACGAAAAATTGTGCACGCTTAAATGCACAATTTTAAACCATGCGACAAAGAGATAAGCTTAATGTAAAGGCAGTATATGAGAAAACAGATGAGGTCTGGGATTAATACAAACGTCTTCGAAACGACATTGTTTTTGAGACTGAATAAGCGAAAAACAATTTTTTAAGGAGAAGATTGACGGCAACAAAAGAAATTCTCGGGAACCGTGGAAGAACTTGAAAACCCTTATCTATACTTATAAAAGAGCTTGTCTTGACTGCGCCATCAACGCCGAACCAAAACTGTTATAGATAGAGCCATGAAATTTTGAAAAGATGTTCTGCTAAATATTTCTAGGTGTGCTAAGAAAGGATTTTGCGAAATTTCACCCTTAAGGGGGTGAAAAGGGTGAGGGTAGGAAAAATCATATATTGATGAAAGATTATGGTTTTTCTGGTCACATCAACTTGAAACTTCATATAAATGATCTTGAATGAAATTCATCAAACACATGTTTCGTTATTTTTTTAAATTCAACCCCTAAGTGGGTCAAAGTCGGGCTCATAGGAGATGAGGTGAGAAAAATCATTTATTGATAAAAGATTATGTATTTTTGGTACCATCATCTTGAAATTTCGTATAAATAATCTCAAATTGAATTAATTAAATACGTGTTACGTTATTTTGCGAAATTCAGCCCCTAAGGGGGTCAAATTCGGACTCAAAGGAGTGGGTGAAAAAAATCGTTAATTGATGAAAGATTATGTATTATTGTTAACATCATGTTGAAACTTCATATTAACAATGTTCAATGAAATTGATTGAGCATATGTATCGCTGTTTTTCAAAATTCAACCCCTAGGGGGACAAAGTCGGGCTCAAAGGAGATGGGGTGGAGAAAATCATTAATTGATGAAAGATTATGTATTTTTGCTAACATCTTGTTGAAACTTCGTATAAATAATCTTGATTAAAATTGATGAAGGGAAAATTCAACTCTTAAGGGGGTGAAAGGGGTGAGGATGTGAAAAATCATAAATCAATTAAAAAAATTGTATTTTTGGTCACAACGACTTGAAACTTCACTATGATGATCTTGAATGAAATTGATAGAACACGTGTTTCGTCGATTTCCAAAATTCAACCATTAATGGGGTGAGAGGGATGTGAATGTGAAAAATCATAAATTCATCAAAAAATATATTTTTGGTCATATCAACTTGAAACTCCATTATAATGATCTTTAACGGAATTAGTAAAACATGTGTTTCGTCATTTTCCAAAATTCAACCCCTATGGGGGTGAAAAAAGTGGGGGCAATATTTATAGGTGTGCTAAGAAAAGATTTTTCAAAATTTCACCCCTAAGAAGCTGAAAGGAGATCAAACTTCGTTAGGGTGAATTTGATTTCGTCAGGCAATGCAGGAGTTTTATTACTGTGAATGCTTTTATTGATTACTTTGTAGATAGTATCAATAAAATAGCCTTAAATATCTCGATGGGATCTCCTCCAGATGCTTCTTTTTCAGTGGTCAATAAACCTACCAATACTTTGGCATCATTCATGTCGATATCAATGGCGGAGCTGAAGAACATGTCCGCAAATAGAGAAGACAGGAGGAGGGCAGGACAGAATATCATCTACGGTCTTCATGGATGCGTTTGGTGTTGCTGCCAATCGAGTGCTGGACATCATCAACACCTCATTGATGTACGGAGTGTTTTAAAAGTCATGGGAATCTTCAATGGTCTCACCAGTTCCAAAGGTATCCCGAACAAAACTTTGCAGTGAGTTTTGACCTATCAACTCTTTTCATGAGAAAGTGTTGGAGGCTATGGTGAAGGATGCGCTTCTCGAATTTTGCAATAACGGTGAATTTTTTGCCTCAAATCAATCAGGATTTCGTCATTCGCACTCCTGCGAAACAGTCAACATAAGGTATACAGGGCAACGTTTTGAGATGGTTTGAGTCTCACTCAACAGGCAGAACTCAATATGTTGAATTTAGTAACGCACTTTCGCCCCCGGTGACTGTCAATCATGGAGTGTCTCAAGGAACTATTCTTGTCCACTGCAATTCCTCATTTACATAAACGATCTTGTGAAGGTGGTCTGTGCGGCTAAAATTGAACTCTTCGTCGATGATACTATGGTGTACATCACGGGGATAAGATATACATCATAGGCAACAAGTGATAAAAAGAGAATTGAGGTCTGTATTGGCTTTGTTTAAACGATTTGAGTATTAATGTACAGTGTGGCAAACGGATCTGTAACTACGGAAAGAATTCATATAAAAAAAATCGATATTGCCATATTTAACTTCCAGAATGCAAAACCTGTTGCTTCGTGAAACAAAGCTCATTTAAAATCGTTTTTCATAATTACAAATATCGGCAAGGATAGTTCAAAGTATATTAACGTACATTTTTTAATCTGTTTTCAATTAATAACTAGCTTTTTTAAGACCTGATCATAGAATGAGTAGAATTTTTTCAAATATTATTATCGGCATCGGAGAACCGGCAACACGACTCAAAAATAGTCGAAAGGCGTATCTTGAAGGAGTCTTATTGGTTGTCTGATGTGATGACACTTTTTTGTTAAATGAAACGGACTCGCAATTGGCCGTAACGTGACTATTTTCAGCGCATCATAACAAACCCGGACAATAGCAAATATTGAGACATTCAGTGGCGGTGTTTTTATCGGCTAATTCTGAGCTTTGAGGATAGTTGCGAAAAAGTTATTGTTGTTGTTGATTGTTGACATTATTGTTACCTAGTTATTATTGTTGGTGTTCGTCATATCAAGCAGGTATTTATTATGTTTTGAATTTTTGAACTGAACCTGATTATTTTTTTTTAATTGGGTAAATCAAGTGACCAAAAAAGATTTTTTGGCAAATATTGTGACAATGACAAATGAACAAAGTTTCTCCCTCATAATTCTTTAGACAAAAATATTCTTGAACATCAGCCAACACACCACGCCACTGGGTTTTTCATGAATGAAACCGGCCATGTTCTGATAATATTTCGTTCCCCTTACCAATGCCCCACAGTCACAGATCTATTTGCCACACTGTATCTTAATGTGAATTTTGTGTGTTTGGCAGGAAAAACAGTTTGTCTGACATTGATTTTGACAGCTTAAACGTCAGTATTAATGGCTTGGCGATAATTCATGCCATGGAGATAAAGTGTCTGGGTGTAATACTTGACTCCAACCTGAACTTTCTATTCACACTATTCACAAAAAGTTAATTTCATCGCAAGAGTTGACAAACATCTTTCTATGGAGACAAAGCTGCTATTGTATAATAGCATGGCAGCTCCCCATCTTGAGATTTGTAGCACACTCTTCTACAGTATGCCTAAGTTCATCATGGACGAAAATCTATGATAAGTATTCTTGATATGTTGTCTGTTTTTCAAAGAATAGTATTCAATGTATTTGTATTTATTTTTATGATCAGAAATAACCTAGTTCCAAAATACATTTGTGATAAAACGCAGATTTTCAAAAGTATTCACTCATATGAAATTCGGAACAAAAATGATTTCATCTTAAACAAGAAGGCAAACTCTAGGACGCTTTCATGCACCATATTTTATAAGGGGATAATTGAACTTAATCGTTTACCTATGTCAGTCAAAGAATGTGAAAATGTAAAAAAGTTTAAATTTGGTGCTTTGGTGGTCAACATGTATTGAATAATTTCTAACTAGTGATATTTGATTTTTACCCATTTTAATTATATGTTATACACTTTTATTCTTATGACTCATTGTATTTAATCTCTTTTCATATTGTAAATTATTGAAGTATAGTTGTTTCGTGCATAGAGCTTTTGCTAAATAAACACATTATTTATTTATCACATGACATCACATCACATCAGACCAAAATTCCCATGAATCAGTTTTTCACTCGCCTAAAGAAGACTCGGAACTAGAGGATCATAATACAGTGGCTGCATCGGATATGGAGCTACTTTTATCAGACCATATTCTAGGACAAAAAGTAGTCCCCTATCGTTTATCTACCTCATAACGAGAATTGAGAACAAAATACATTTCACGCTCAAATACCCACATAATAGGTATACTTTTTGAAAACAAAAAATTGAGTTTCAATTCTTTGTTAATGGCCCTCAAAAAACTTCACAACTTCCTCATAAATCAAGATCAAGATATCGCGTTATTGTTTTTGTTGTTCAACCTATAATGTTTAAATCTATAATACACATTGTCTCAGATCAATATTATGCATTGTATGCATGTCGCGGTTCCAAGCCATGATAACATTTGCCCCATTTCCCAGCAGGGCAAGTGTAATCAGCGGAAATATTTTTTATTTCTGTTTACAAAAAAAATAAGGCATGCCGAAAATTGATAAATATTATATTCATTATTGAATAAATGTGTTTTGACAAAAAAACGAACCCCCTTTTGTTTCTCTTGATATAAAAGTTTACAGTTCATCTATCATTTTTTTTTATCACACTTACCCCACTTCACCGTAGTCATAACTTTTTGCCGAATCCTTATCTTTATTGTGAGTGAAACAAATAATCGTAACATTATTTTCAAATAAAAGCGATACCTCAGAGCGAAAGAATGTTAAGTCCAAAAAAAGTTTGGAGATTACCAAGTTTAAACTTTTTTTTATCAATATGTATTACGTCAATTAGTTTTTCAACGTGATATGCATGCAAGAACTATTGCTATTGGACCAGATAAATGAACGCTAGAAGGGAATATGAAAAAGCACACAATTGTCGTGGGCTTGACATAAAAAAAAACAATTTTTGACAAAAATGCACTTAAAATACTTCGACTCTGTGGTACTGAATTAGAAGGAGAAGAGTGGTGGGGAGCAGTAGAAAATGAGATACCTACGATATGTGAGTTCTCATGTATTGTCTAATGGAGCTTTCGGAACTGATTCACACCAGTCACTAAAATTTCCACGTACAGAATTAGAACATGACCCTGTTTTTGTATTCGATTTTTATATTATCCAGAAAATTCTTAATATTTTGTATGTAGCATACCCTATACCTAAATTTCACGTATAAAAAGATATTTACCTCTAAAAGATGCAGTTTTATAGAAAATGGTGAAATCAGGTGAACATACTGGCTTCAACCTGGATGCATTTTTGGGAAAGCTACAACCGATCACTCACTGAGTACAACAAGACCCCCAAAAAAGCTAAACAGGACACCTGGGGAAAATTTTGCGGAGTGGCTGAAACAGCACTTGAAACCGTAACTACGTATTCAGAGGATCCAGAGAGAACATAACTCAAACTCAGTCGGCTCTCGGCTCAGCTTTTCCTGCTCTTTTTTTTTTCAAACATTTCGACAGGAAAAATTCATGGTCAAGTCTCAACGACATGATAGAGGTTCTGATCAAACAGTCTCGATATATTTCGATTCCTACAGTTTTCTAGCAATTTGAATGTTTCTGATTATCGGTGGATAGAGCAAATAGCGATCCAAATTTTTCACACAACTTTATTTTCACTGACGACATTTCAACTTGACCATTTGGTGTTTTTTCAATACAAATCCTGATGGTATCTCATTATCCAGTTACCTATTATTCTTTTAAATATGAAATAAGTCGAATAAAACAAATGCAACAATGGTTAAAAATTGTTTTATCATAAAAGACCAAGTAAAATACAAAAACAAGATTCATTATTTCTAAATTGGCTTGGCAACTAGATAACTAGATACATTTAAGCATTTATTTTAAACACAAATGGTGCAAAAAAGATTTATTAGGCGTTTTCTGTAAAAACGCGAAGACTTAGGTATAGGACACCCTCATACCAATCCACAGGTGATCAAAAAATACATTTGCCGATAGAGTAAAAAATATGAGGTTCAATTCAAGTCAACTAATAGCCACTAAAAGATTTGACTTGATTAGGCTTAATTTTTGGACACCCTGTAAAAGATGACTAGTTTATCAAGATTGGTTTATGAAATATGATTTATTGTGATACTTTACCGCAAATTTCGCTTACATTCACGGGTTTTGGGAAACCCTGTATAATAAAAACTAATTTTAAAAAGTAATCGTAAGATACTCTCATATGTCAAACTGCTTCAAAGTCACGGATTTTAGCCACAATATTTCGATCCGTATAGCGAGGATGACCCTGTAGAATAGTTTTAGTCAGGTTAAACGCTCCTCGCAGGTAAAGCACACGCTTTAGTACCACCTCAATTATTTTTCATAGCTTTCTATTTCTTCAAAATCTCAACATATTTAAAAAATAATCATTTTTATCACCAGGTGGGTCCGGTTCAGTTCACAATTCTTGAAAAACCACATTCAACTTTCTAGCCCAGGACTGGGAAGAGCAAAATTGAACCAAACCTTTAACCTGGATTCGAAATTGAGAAATCGCGAGAATGAAACGCAGACACTCGACTTGACACAGTGGAGTAATACAGAGTGTCCGGGAATAACATTCGAATAATACAAAGAGTGATTTTACAATAGTTTTTTTTTCAAATGAACAAATCCTTGACAACAATAATAAATTCTTTTACACCACAGGAGGTTTATCGTGTTCACAAAGCAACCAAAGTCGTGTCAAATAAGATTACCTTACTCGGTGCATTTGAACTTACGGATGCCTCAATATTCATTTGAAGAAATGAACGACTTTATGTATAGCAGAGCCAATGGTTGTACTCTAGAAGTGCGTAGATTATATCTTGAAGCCTTCCGAAATCGTCGACTTTCTTGTGATAAATTGTTTAGTACAATACATCGAAGGTTAAGAGAAAATCGCACTTGTCCCCCGGTTGAAGTGAATCCTCATATATCAGTACCAGAAAAATATCTTTACAAGAAAATATTGCTAAAAGCAGTGTTTTGGAGGTTTTCTTGTTTGAACTTCTTTATCCATATCACCTACAAGCATTAAAAGATCAAGACTTACAACCTAAGAGTAGAATTATGTCAATGGATGCGTCTGATATCATCAGGACCGTTTCTTCTTGGATAAAGTGTTGTTTCCAGAAGAAGCAGGATTAATGCGAGAAGGTGTCATAAATTTCCATCCATGTATGGGCCGACGAAAATTCCCATGGGATTGTTGAAAACCGATTTCAAGATAGGTTTTCCATTAACGTTTGAGCGGGTAATTGGACTGTATGTTATACCACAGCGTTTTAACGCGCCGGCATGTTCAAATGAGCCATACTTTGCCGGATTTGCTAGAAGTACCCATCGTATTAAAAGCAGAAATGTTTTCATGCATGATGATGCTCCAGCGCATTTTAGTGTGATAGTTTGCGATTATTTAAATACAACTTATCCAGATCGATGGATCGGGCGGGATGGACCCATTGCGTGACTTCGTTCGCCTGATTTAAGCCCGCTGGACTATTTTTTTTGGGTTATCTGAAGCAATTGGTTTATTCAGTCCCTGTTGACAACCTGCAGCAATAATTGGAACAGTTAGTCAGCGATTGTTGCCTCGAAATACCGAATGAACAACGTTAATGAGAAGTCGCATTAACTGTTCTAATGGTGTTTTTGGATAAGTGTATCGAGATGAATGGAAGACACTTTGAACATTTATTTCAGGTTAACAAAATAATGATTATATCCAGACAATTAAATAAAATAAAATAACCCAAAAGTTCGAGATTCTGTATCTTGAAAACTATGCATTTCCGGACCATTGTTGTTCTCATTTTCTAATGAATCCCTTCAATTATTTGAACGTTATTTCCGGACACTCTGTATAATAATAACTCAACTCGGTAAACGAACGAACGGTGCCGGACTTAGCTGTGCCTTTTGTACGTCATCATTTGAAGGGGTAATAAGACCGGTCATGCTCTGTAAAATTTCAGCAAAATAATTACGGTTATAATATTTTTTATTATATTCACAGAAAGTGTGATAAAAAAAATACGTGCAACGACACCATTGTCTTTCAGTGGCAAGATAAGGTCTTCTAAGAACTCTGATTGAAATTGTGTGATTGGACTTTGTACTTCAAATCGTTATTAATGGAAAATATGGTTGAAATATTTGCTTTTCACAATAATTAACGACTTACCACAAATATGCACCTTGCTTATCTTTTCTGCCAACGATATTGTTGTTTTTCTCAACAATTAGTTTTCCTTTTTGAATAGTCTTCTATTCTTCATGAACTGAAATCAACTTATCTTGTAGGTTGTTACTATACGGATGCTACTGTTTGATAATTGTCACCTTCTGTGAATAAAAAAAAATCATTCAATCTACAGTGAAATTGGCTAACGTGAAAACTCACCTCATCTGTTTCACTAGAATCCTTAACATACACGTTTCACAGTAGCCATGACACATGGATTATTACGTACAAAGCACCATGAATCCATATGACCGATTACGAGTTCCAATTCACACGGTTTCACTAGATAACTTCCTCTTCAAGACCTCACCCAGCAGTAGTGGGAAGTGGTGAAGTTTTCACTCGCGTCTTGTCACTTTCAATCAAGGACCTGAAGTTCTCAGTGCCTTTTCTGCCCAGTTACTACCAACTTTTTGATGTGAACGGCCAATTTCTAACAAGACAGTACCAGAACTGTCGGATAATGACAGTTATGCTGGTTACACTACGCATGCGTGTGGCGGTTCATGCCACAGCGACAATTTTGCCGTCGCCGTACTTTCAGCCAGCGTCATGAAGATGTCCAGTGTGAAAAAGCTTCTACTTAAGTCTATAGAATACTGTCAAAACGACGGCGACGGCAAATTTGCTGCTGCGGCAAAAACGACCCAATTTGGTACGATCGCTAAACTTACTCATTCCAAAAGTTCAACTGAATGACCGTGGATTTATAGTGTCTCGGAAAAGTCATAAAAGCCACTATCACGCCATTTAACAACTATTCAAAGAAATGTCACTTCTAAACTGTTGATAAAATTTGTTTATTAAAACATTCACATAATTACATCATACACCTGCATGTTTAGAGATATGAGACTCTTATCTTTTTATCTTCTATAGTGTATAAAGTTACATGAATAGAAGTTATTGCGATAAATTGAGAAAAGCTTAGATTAAAATTGAGAATATCGATTATTCACGAAATGTGACAATAACTTTCAAAAAGAGATAAGCTAGGTGAAATCTTTATTGTTCGACCATTTGGAACATAACAATAGTACATGTTTCGAATGAGCCAACAATAAAGATAAATATACAGTATGTCCCGGGATTGGTGCTAAGAGAGGGCAAATGGACTAAAAATTTAAAGATACGACAGAAAATCATTCTTGCTAAAAGTTTTACCTTGGTCTAAAAATAACATCTGTTGGAAAAAAAACTTGAAATATATAGGGAGACAAAAAAACTAACAAAATGTGAAAATCACTTAGAAGAAACTGCTGATATTTATAATATTTCTTTTGATTTTGGACGGAAAACTTTGAAGAAGAATGATAAGTATTATACAGAGCTGGTCAAAAAATTTTATTTTGTGCAGAAGAAAAATATCTTAAGATATCAAAATGTCACTTCTGGTAAGTTTTTACTTATTTTTAAAATCAATCAGGATTTGCAGATATAGCCAAAAATATAGGAGTGTATCGCTTAAGTGTATTTTTCTCTTACACAGAATAACAATGTTTTTGACTAGCTCTGTATTATACTGACCTTTCTTCTTTATCGGTATTAAATATCAGCAGTTTCTTCTAAGTTTGCCCTCTCTTTACACCTATCCGGATACATACTGTATAAACAATAGTATTTTTAAGACTAATTTTAAATATACAAGGTATTTTAAAAGTGAATGATAATAAGCTAAATCTTTGAAACGGGTCCGCAAATGCTTCGTTACGAAATTATTTTTTTACACAATTCTGAAAAATCGTCAAAAGCGTTTTCAAACTAAACATAAAAATTTCTGAACATGAACATTTTTCGGCATATTTCCATGTAAAGAATACGGCTTATCAATGTTTACTTTTGAATCGCCATGTAGATTCTAGACTCACGTCCTATTTATATTATTATTATTTTTTAATCGAGTAATGATTATCACAAGAGAATTTTGTTGCTATTATGTAATATAGTCTAATATTCGATGATTATGGGCCGTATGAAACATAAGTAAAAGGTATTGCTTAAAACTTTATTATAAGCATCAGCATCAACTTCAATTTGACTGTTTTCTCAACTTGTTATGCATGAAATAAAGGTTTTTCACCTTGATCATTTGCTTAAACATTTTTGCAATTTTGCATCTCGTTATTATTAGATGAACCTTGCCAGCAGCTGGTCAGAAACGGGCAGTTTCCAGACTCACTTGGGCAAAAGCAATATAACGTAAGAAAAGAAGCTTAAAGACAAGATTTTGAATCTTTTGACCGATTTGAAAAGGAGGTATTTACATTTAAATTTGATGTTTTGGCAGCAGCCATAAAATTAGAAAACCAAAACACAATTATCATAGGAAAAGTGGCTTGTTTCGCTCCGTCTTTCCTAGCTCTTGTATGCAAAATTGTATTTTTTTTTGAATTTTCGGTCTTTGTTGCAGTTTCATTGCTACTAACAGATTGGTACTCTTCTTCATCATTTAAATCGTCGGAAAACCATTTAACCGGACTAATATTTATAATCGTAAAAATTGAAGTGGATACTCATGCTTCGATCTCCTCCCAGAGTGCGTCTTCATATGCAACAAACAACGCGCTGTTTGTAATGTTCGCTTTGTTCGATGCGTTCTCGCTGTTTTCAAGAATATGTATAATGAGTGATCTTCAGTCGTTATATGATGGATGTGGACGACACAAAAAAATTCCTTGTCCCTGGTCCATTCCATATAACCCTTGATTTTTTCCAACAGAGTAGACGCCAGGGAACGCTTCGAACACCTGTTTCCCTTTCGCGCAACGGAATAACGAAGTGTCATTGTGCATTTCTAGTTAACCGACAATCCGCGGCATATGTTTTGCGCGTTATATTCGGTCCGGCGCAATGTTCTCAGTAGAACGATTCAGGGCAGCGCACTCTGCGCTTTCGGAGCGATTTGTTGCGAGTGAAAAACGTACCTTAAGTTTTAACTTGGAGCCTAGATACTTGCTTTTTTTTATTCATATTGTCCCATATTTATCTAACGTGGATCTGCTTAAAACAAGTTTATATTTGAAAAAGCGAATTTTAGATATTTGAGAATATCTTTTTTGTTTGATATGCTCTAGAAACACTTATCCATAAGTCGTAAAAATCTATCAATGCATATTCAATATGGCACCTTTATAAGCTATAACCAGAAGGATTTTGAGCTTTTGAAATAAGAGATTTTCTACAAAAGATATTTTCGATTTAAACACTATTGTTTGAAGTTTTATCTAGCCTAGAAAGTCATAGAATATCCCATTGAAGCTTTAACTTATCCTCAGTTTGTATCTTCATTGGGATCCCCAACCGAATTTGGTGCTTCATTGAGTTGCATACGCGATATCATTTCCGTTAATTCCCAACAGAAAATAATCATCGCGTATGAAACGTCATAACCTGCAAAAAATAAAAACATATTTTGAAATAATGATGATGACATATAGTCGCGAACAAAAGTTTGGAAACAGCCTTAAATATCATCATAACTTTGAACCTGCATCAGTTATCAAAGAACCGATAGTGAATTTGAAAACTTTAATCCGTTTGTCAGTTTGCGTGTCTTGGCGATTTCTTAAAAAAAAAATTTAGTGCCCTTTTTTTACGTTAAAAAAAAGACACTTCAAAATTTTTTTCTGAGTAGTTTTTGATAAAAATGGCTAGCGCCATTCGAAAGAGGGAAAGAAGTTTGTACTTGCTAAGAATTTCACATCAATTGAACAAAGGATAGTCTACAGTATGTCCACGGATGGAATTACAAGAGGTGAAATGAGCCATAAATTGAAAGATAGGACAAAAAGTTATTTTTGATAAAAGTTTTTGCTTGGTCTAAAAATAGGAGCTAGGATGAGAAAATTGATTTTTATTATACAGTGCGTCTCAAAAATGTAAAAACATAAAATTAAACAAGTGCAAACAGTAATTTTTTGACCTGTTAAGGTGAAATGATGAATAAAGAACTTGCTTTAAAATTAGTCCTAACCCTGAATCCAAACTTACTGAAGGAAATTTGAATCTATGAAAATTCAAAAACATTGAACAATTTTGCAAGTCAGCATTTTACTACTTCCATTATGACTTTTATACCTACAACAACAATAGGTGATCATGTACAGATATAAAATCAATAATATGCGAGTGCTAAAATGCGGACTTGCAAAATTGATAAATCTTTCAAAATTTTCATAGATTCAAATTTTGTTCAGTAAGTTCGGATTCAGGGTTAGGACTAAATTTAGAGCAAGTTTTTTATTTATCATTTCACGTTAACAGGCCAAGAAATGACTGTTTGCTCTTGTTTAATTTTATATTTTTACATTTTTAATAAAAATCAATTTACTCATCGTAGCTCCTATTTTTAGACCAAGCGAAAACTTTTATCAGGAATTACTTTTTGTCGTATTTTTCAATTTCTAGTCCATTTGTCCTCTTGTAAACCCCATCCGTGGACTGGACATACTGTAGATATAAAAACTTGAACTTGGCAAAAATTACTCATTTTTGTAGAAATCATTAAAAATAGCTAATTTTTGTCAAGTTAAGGATTTTGTATCTAGACTAACTTTTATTCGATTATCTCTCTTTCGAATGGTGCTAGCCATTTTTATCAAAAACCACACAGAAAAGTTTTGAAAAGTGTCTTTTTTTGAACGTTAAAAAAGGGCAATACATATTTTTTTGAAAAAATCGCCAAGACACGCAAACTGATAAAAATGGATTGACGTTTTTAAATGCACCACCGGTTCTTTGATAACTGATGCAGGTTCAAAGTTATGATGACATTGAAGTCTGTATCCAAACTTTTGTTCGCGACTGCATACAGGGTGCTCAGTTTTCCTTAGACTGGACCCAACTTTTCAAAATTAAATGGAACACCCTGTATATTATTTCATAAATGAATTCCACATAAAAAATAAAGGGAACATTCGATGGGATGTTCGCAAAAAAAAATGAAATCGCGTTTATATCCCGAACTATTAGAGATACGTATAGAGTTCTAAAGAAAGTTACATTTATTTTTTATGTAGAATTCATTTCTGAAATAATATACTGGGTGTTCCATTTAAGATTGAAAAGTTGTTTTCCAGCCCAGAGAAAACTCAGCACCCTGTATATATCGGATATACAGTGTGTTTCATTTTGATTGGCGACAATCTGCTATTTAACTAAAAATAGACCGATTTGGAAAATATTTTGTTTAGCTTATAGTACTCAAAAAGCTCTACCTTTTCATAAAAAAAAATATTGACATATGTCATTTCCATGGCCTACTATGATTGATAGAAGGGCCCCAAAAACGCGAAAAGTTATTAGGCAAACGGATAGCGTTTTTGAATTTGGCATACCCAAAAACTCCTTTAACGATATTTTTGAAATAAAATGTTATACGGGATGTTCAAAAAGCAAGGTCAAATTTGCAAAAAAATCAAGTTTTCTCACCACGCTGTATAAATTCCAGCAAAAAATTTTGCAAAAACTTTTTGTTATTTTTGTAGGTTTATGACGCGAACTGTTCACTCGATAAGTGTTTCTTCTCTATCTTATACCGAGCGTTCAGAAATGAAGGTCAAATTTATGAAAAAATAATGTTATTTTAATTCGTCATAATAATATGATTAAAGCTTAAATATTGAGGAATTTTCCAAAAGTACTCTGTTAAGTACGAGTAAAACATAATTTTGTTATTACTTATTATTAGTAAATATTCAATTTTATCAAATGTATTTGTTTAATTTTTGGCATACAATGTGATGTTATATGGATGTGGCTGAATAGTTTACAACATTGACTATAACAATGGTTTATAATATGTTAGTTTCATATCTGTCGGCCTTTTCAATGTTTGTGGCCGTTTATTATTGTGTTCACCTTACTCTTCTTAATGATAAGCTTTTTTTCAACACCTAAACAAAAATAGTTTTTGTGTAATTTGAAATTATGCTGTATTGTAGCTTGATAAAGACGTGAACCAAACGTCAAAACGTCGCTGAAAGAATAATAGAGGTTTTCCATCAAACACTGTCCAATATTCCCGATAAAAGAGACTCATCAGTTATCGAAACTTTTGGACGCTATTTTGCAACTCAATTAGTAAATATTTCAAATACATTACTTTCCCGATATCTTAGTCTTCTTTTTCAAGCTAAAGTGACAAGAATAGACACATGTGTACCGGTATTCAGAGGAATACATCATACACTATACATAAATAATTTGGCTTTAGCTTTAGTTAGCCCAATATTACTATTTGAAAAAATGTATTTTTTTTTGAATTTTTGAACTTGATTTTTTAAAGTCTTGTGATAAGCTAGACTAACAAAAGTTATTGAATGTTCACATCATCTCATACCTACAAAAATAACAAAAATTTATTGCAAAATCTTTGCTGGAATTTATACAGCGTGGTTAGAAAAATGGTTTTTTCTTGCAAATTTGACCTTACTTTTTGTACATCCCGTATAACATTATATTTAAAAAATATCGTTGAAGGGGTTTTTAGGTATGCCAAATTCAGAAACGCTATCCGTTTTCAATTTTAAAAATGCCTAATAACTTTTCGCGTTTTTGGGGCCCTTCTATCAATCATAGTAGGCCATGGAAATGACATATGTCAATTTTCTTTTTATGAAAAGATAGACTTTTTGAGTACTATAAGCTAAAAAAAAAGTTTTTTCAAATCGGTCAATTTTTAGTTAAAAATCGAATTGTCGCCTATCAAAATGAAACACACAGTATATAACAATAACGAACATTTAAAAACAATGAGACTTTATACAAGGATGTCTATCATGGGGATCTTGAAAACCGTGAGAGATACAAGGTCGGTTAAATGGAGGCAAGGTTGCGTATTTTGATGCTTAACAAAATGCCGTTTTAAAAGCCAAGAAATTCCGACGAAGGCCGAAATTATCCGAAAAAACGAAATTTTTACAAATCCAGGACCGTATTTGAAAAAACAAAGTTGATGATGGCTGCTCATCGACGAAACGTCGGTTCTTCAATTTAATAACGCTATCTTGTAAAGGGCAAAAAGTGGCAATGAAGAAGTTCCATTCATTTCAAAATATCTCTTCAAATGTGGTCAGAAAAAAATGAAAACAATTTTGAAAAATTTAGGTTTTTTTCGGATAATTTCAGACTTAGTCGGAATTTCTTGGCTTTTAAAACGGCATTTTGTTAAGCATCAAAATACGCAACTTTGCCTCCATTTAACCGACCTTGTATCTCTCACGGTTTTCAAGATCCCCATGATAGACCTCCTTATCTTGGACACACTGTATATCTCAAAACTGAGTAGAATTAATGAGTTCGACTGAATAACAAAAAAGTTTATAAATAACATGTACTTTAGCATGCGCGTAATTTCAAAGTCCCTGCAATCGATTAATAATTTCGATGCGTCGCGACGCTTTACTCTTGGCAGGCGTCGAATTTTTTTAACTGTGAAAAATAACTACTCGACCCCATACATTGACTACTTTTTACAGAAATCAAATACTCCTATTCGTTTCCGAGATATTGACGTGCGGAGTTTAAAGTGAAAAGCCCTGTATTTAACTTTTTTTCGTAAATCGCATATCTTCCGGGATAAGAGAGTAGAGTAGAGGATCTTATATGGGACACCCTCTACAGGGTGATTCATCAGGGATGACCAGGAAAAAATATTTGATAACAAATCGGCCAAGAGAATTTTTATTATATGGTTTTATAATTTTTTAACGGTTCGTAGTCAAGCATGTCATGAACAAATAAAAAACAGTTTCAAATTTTATTCTTATTTTTATTTTATAATAAACATTATAATGGTTTACCTAACAAAATTATTATTAAATTTTATTATTTGTTGTTTTCGGTTTCTCCCTACACCTTGGACACATTTCATCCAAGGTTTCATATCTCGTTTGGAATAGAAAACACAGAACAATGATGGGGTTGTTGAGAGCTGAGCAATTGAATGATCAAACCGACCGTCCTATCAACTTGAGACAAGAGTACCTCGTAGCCATGAAAAACCTCACAAGTTTCAAAAATGATTCAAGAATTTTCGACCAAACAGTTTTGATTAGAAATGGCCGATGAAAAAGAAGATTTACGTGGAATCGACATGAAATTTACTCTAAAGTTTGTGGTCTTTATTTGGCAGGAGAGTTTCTGACATCCTGTATATTGACTAACCATCTCAATATAGAATTTTCCGATTGGTCAGTGGGTGGGTGCTACTCTCGAAAAAAAAACGGTTGATATTTGACATATATGTACATCCGCAATTGAGAAGAAATTGTCGACATTCCAATCGAAATTTGGAACACAGCTGAAAACTAAAGAAATTGCCTTGATCAAAGCATCGCTTCTGGAAAACAACATCTGCTGTTGTATAAACTTGAGTGAAATAATGTAGTACTTACTAAAGCCGAATAGACAACTTTTTTGTAAATTGTGCGATTTTTTTTTAAAGCCCTCCAAAACTGGTTTTTTGCCACATGCTCTATAATGAAATTCACACTTCATTGCGACTACAAAAGATTTAGAATTTGCCACTGGGCATCAGTATAATCTATTGGAAAATTTTAGGATTTGGAATTTGGAAAATATATCGTTTTCGCGTAGAATGTTGAAATCGTGTGAAAGTATTTATCATTAACTATGTATGAAAATACAATAAGGGGAAAAAGTGTAAAGTACATACCATATTTATGCAATGTCAGAAGAGCTAGTTCTTCAATTTCAAATCTTTCGAGTTGTTCCGAAAATCCAGTTTGACTAGCAAAATGGTGAACGCCATGCATATATTCCCTTAGAAGTGATTCCGATATTTTGTTTGGATTAAAACTCTCTACATCACCTAGCTCGGGGATTTCTTGATGTGGATTCAAAGGTGGAATTACAGCCTGAAACTCCGGGCCAATAGGAACCTGCAATGTGGAATTATCTCAAGTTGAACGGGAACAACATTTTATGTATAATAAAGTATTTAGTGTAGAGCTTTTTTCAATGGTTGATGGAAAATTCAAGTTAAAACTCGGGAACCTAACTTTAACAAAATAGCAAATAATGTTCAGCAAGCTAATTTGCTGATTGTGTCTTTCGCACAACAAATATGTTTGTGGCCGATTCGACCTTGAAATGTCCATGGATCGAAGCACATCTACATTACTTAATTAATTGATGAATATAACACAAGCTTAATGAATAATAAATGATTTTTAAAATCTTTATTTATGAAAAATAACTTTAGAGCCAAGGGGCGGAAAAGTTTGAAACAAGAAAAATACTTCTTCGTAGTTCAAGTCAAATATTATCTCCATCGTTCTCGGATATCGGACATTTTTGAAAACGAATCACCACTTTCACATCACAGAAACTGAACAACAGAACAACTGAAAAATACTACATACAGAGAACTGCATTAGTACGTCGAGAATCCATAGCGTCGTCTTTTACAACAGTGGAAAAATATTTTTAATACAAAAGTTGTAGGATGTGGGTTGATGCATATTTTAATGTGTGACGTCATTAAATATATTTTTTTCAAATGACACCCTGTATTTTTTGCACATTTAGGTTCATTTTGTTCTCTCTTATGTGCCAAAATATTTTTTTATTTGCAATGATATTTTAAAAGCAATAAATAAAAAAAATGGAAAGATCCTTTTGCACGCTTGGAAAAATTGGAAAACAAATCTTGTTAGATCTGTCTTGTTCCAGCTGAATAGTGTGAACAGTAATGCTGGAGGTCTAGCAATACTCTCACAATAAACAGGCTTTCCTTATTTTATTTAGGGTGTTCAAAAATGGCAGCTTTCAAATCAGTTTTTCTTAGTATTTTTTAATGGCACACCCAGTATGTCATTTCATTATTCAATGCAGAATTCAATTACAAGCATATTTTGTTATGAGGGTATTAAAATTCTCAATAGTTTTAGAGGTATTCACCAAAAACGATAAATATCCTCATTAAAAAAAAAGTATTGGAAGAATATCATAGACAGCCATGGAACAATATGTAGGTGTTTATTTATCACTTTACAGACTTTAACAGGAATTATTTGCAATTCATTTTATCAAATGTTCAAAATGTCTTCCATTTTGCTGCAAACATTTGTTGCAATCATAGCAAGAAAAAAATGAAAAAAAAAACTTGCAAGAGAACATTGAAATGTGGAACAAAAACATTCAAAAACACGGAATGAAAATACATAAAGACAAAACCAAAGTGAATGACAATAGGAAAAAAGAGAAGAGTTCACAAGTGAGATTGATGGAATAGAAATAGAACAGGTGAACTGATTCTAATACCTCGGAGTGAACATACATTAGAAGGGTACACAGGAAATCAAAATTAACAACAGAATGGAGTAAACAATGAGAATATACTACTCGATGAATAATACATCAATAAATAATAAAGAGATCTCTAGAAAATCAATAACGAGAATATTTCAAAACAATAAATCAACCTGTACTAACAACTGGGTTGGAAGAGACTGGGGACAGTTAGAAGAGCATGTGGAGCAAACATGACGAGAAAGACGAAGAAAGAAAAACCACAAAGAACAGACACTGTTGTAGGAGGAATAATAGAGAGCAAAGGAAAGACTTTGGAAGATGCAAGAAAAATTGAGAACTACAGAAATGAGTGGAAAAAATGTTTGAGCAACCTTTACAATAACCGCCCTACACCATTGTATGGTAAAAGGGTTTCAGAATATATACTTACAAAAACCCCTATCTATAAGTTATTTTTCAGGCACGTGAACGGAATATCAAATATTCCCAATCCTAGACTTTCAACCATAAAATATTATAGAAATATTCCACTGTTGAGGCCTCTTCTGTTTCAAAACTAAATTTAAGCAAATCAGGGATTGTCAGCAAAACTTTGCCACTCTGAATAGCATGGATCACAGGACACAAGTGAATGACTGGATATGAGCGAGCACAGAAAGCGAACACTTAGAAAACTAGAACATGCGTTTGGTTGAAAAAAAAAACAACAGGAAGCAAGGTTGAACCAATATCCAGTGCTGAAATACAGTATGATTGCAGATGGAATCTATCCATAATTCACTTAAGTCCACTGAAACTCAGCAAGAATCCACTTTTTTTACATTTTTTTTACAAAAAAAAATCTAATATTTTCTTTTATAAGAAACATTGAACATCGAGACAATTGTCAAGGTTACCGTGACAAAGGCGTTTTCAATGCCCCCTATGTTAATTTTCAAAATTTTCCATTCGAAACAACATTGCATAGGTTACTTCAAGGGCAAATATCTTGAAAAAGGTTACTCCTATCGACTTTTACAAAGTATAACTTTTTTACGTAAAAAAGACGGAACAAACAATTTTTTGATTAAAAAAAATGTTCGAGTGTGTACAAAAAAGTTATAACTATTTGAATGAGTGAAAAGATGTGTAAGTGGCGTCCCCTACATGTAAGACCGATACCAAGGCCAGATATGAATTTTGCATGGCAAACAACATCCATATACAAAATTTCATCAGAATAACTTGATTATTTCAAGTTATTTGAAAAGATCAAAAACTAAAATTCAATTTTGGCACTCTGTATCTCTCTCAATATCAACTTTCGGAATAGACAAGTGGAGGTCGATCGCGATATTTTTGTGTGAGTGATCTACTGTTACCGTATGTCCCATTACTTCTGGTCCACACTGTATAATAATGTTTTTCTCATGTGTCCAACATTTTGGCGGACACTTTATTACCTATATGAAATTATACACGGTGGGTCATTGATATGGAAAAGCTAGATTGCGCCCAAGTTGAAATGAACAGAATGGATTTGAATACAGGACGCCTCAATGCACTTTGTGGATATATTTTTCTATATACAGGGTGTATCATTTTTGCAGAAAGAGCTTCACTTCAACAAAGTATTTTTAAATGGCAACCCCTGTATATGTTCAAATATTTCAGTTTGCATTTTTTCTGGCAACTCAAATTCGTTTATTTTTTGCAATTCACTTTGATGGTATAAGAGCCATTCAACTTTTTCTAGGGCACTTAGTTTTTGACATATCAAGTTGATACTTTGTCACTGTGTAAGCAACTGTCTGGGGTATCTTTTGGTGGCAATGTCATCGATTGGAATTTGTGGCAGGCATCACTTTTCTGTGACACATTCATTTTGGTGAAATTCAAAGCACCATAACTTGATTTTTCAAATAGCACCTCTTTTATTTTGTTACTTGGTCGCATACTCTCCAAACTGCTAGAAATCAAAGGAACTTGAATTGACAAAACAAAGAACTAAACAATTATGTATATTGAGATAAATCGCGAGAATATTCCGATCATTATCGACAGAATTATGAATTTTTCAGAAAAACAAAATTATCTTCCAAACTATCATTTTTTGAACAAAAAATTGGGGGGTCGAAATTACGTACATTAACAAGCTTAACGCGATTAATCAACAAAATACAAAAGCTGCTATTAAAAGATACTCAAGGCAGTTTATTTTAAACACTGGCAAAGGCTCAACTTGGTATCTCAAAAACCAAGTGCTCTGTGGTATCTTTTATCAATGCTAGTAAACGCATCAGTTTTTAGAAAAAGTGGAATAACTTTTGAACGGTTAGAGCAAATTGCAAAAAGTTAACTAATCTGAAATGCCCGAAAAAGCGCTAATTCCAATATCAAAAGACATACAGGGGTTGCCATTTGAAACAACTATGTTGAAGCTCTGCAAAAATTATAAACCCTGTAAATTAAAAACAACATTTTCACAAACTGCACTGGGGCTTCCTGTATTCGAATCAATTTGTTCATTTCGATATCGTTAACGGCATAGCTTTCCCATATCAATGACTCACCCTGTATATCTGCAATATGTGCTTTTATCTACAAGATAACGCGCGAATCTTCATTTTGTAGAAATGTATGGTAGTCATGAATATTAATAGGATATTTTTTCAATACCGATCATTTATTTGTTTACCACATACCATAAGCCAAATTGTTAGGGATTTTACCGCTTTTTCAAATAACACGAAATTATGATCCTTGCAATTGCAAAAAGAGAATTACATCATTTTTTTGAAAATAATTACCTCGAGATGTGGCAACAAGTCACTTTCTTCGGCCTCTGTGTTCTCAACATGGTTGGTACTTTCATTGCCTTCTCCACTATTTCCATTGTCTTTTCCACTACTTCCATCCATAATGCGTTTCTACAAGAATTCAGAACATTCAATACATAATGATTCATGACCCTTCACAACAAAACTTTAGCAACCAATCGAATTGAATATCATATTACACATATAGAAAAGTATCATGATAATTATAACATTTCTGATAAGTAAATATACTTACCAGTGAATTAAATTGCGAAAGAACCAGATTCCAATTGGATGAGGAGTTTCACACGACTGAATTGTTGAATCTGCTGTCACACTATTTATGAGTCATTGTACATTCTAACCACACCAACTGATTTAAAAGATGGGCAAAACGGAGGGATATAGGGGATGTCCTAGTACACTGTGACGTAATCAAGAAGTCTGAAGTAATATTCAAAAATCATCTATTAATGAAAATATATGGAATAAAAATAATATTTCATTGACTTCACTGATATACAGCAAATGCCAAACAACTTTCGATTCACGTTATAATTGCCACCAAGCGAGTTATTATGTGATTTGCTGGTGGCCAAATTTGCACTTCTTAACAACGTGCTTGATGACAATTATGACGTAGATCGAAAGTTGTTTGGAATTTGCTATAGTGCACTGAAAAAGAGACAAAAATGTTTCAATTCTTTTTTTGGCGTACAACCTCATGGGATGTTTATAGAATGATAGACTAGGTCTCTGGGCATTGGAAATCGGAAATCACAACATTTTTATCAGGGCCGATTTTTTTTTATTTCTAAATATGTCATAAATATGTCAAAAGTGTGTTTCATTACTTTTAAGTAGAAGGTGAAGGTGATTACTCAAACACATAATCGCCATATCTTCGGAAAAAAACCCGATATCAAGAACTTTTTTTTTAATTGATGAAGGAATTATTGTGGAAGAAGGTTACCGGGGTAGCTTCGTTAGTATGAGAAATTTTGTTTTTTTGTAAAACTGCGAAAAACTTCAACATTAACATTTTCTGCAGAGCCATTCTCAGTAAGCGAGAAACTTCTTAATTTAAAGGAATTTTGCTATACTATCTGCGTATGAAATGAGGCCAAAATTTTTTGAAAAAAAAACAGAATTCTAAGTTACATAGTTTTCGAGTCATAGTTAGTCAAAGTTGAGTTTCCGCATGGCGCGTCGTTCCAACTCCCGTGCTGCCGCGCCTTGCATTAAATATTATCATTATTGGTTTTTGCTGTGAACTCAAAACTGTTAATACAAGTTCCGAAAGATTCTGAAGTATATTATAGACTTAGATCAATAATCTTCACAATCTTTCAAGCTTTCTTGGTTTAGGCAGATTCTGCAACTTGTATATTCACAGTCATTAGAACATTTTTTTCTTGGTGCAATGCAGGTACATCAATGGAAATACGGTTGTATGAATGTTGATATGATGCGGCTTACGTTACGAATCTATGAGCATCGTTTCTTGAATAGAAAAATTGACCATCCAAGTATTTTCTTCCTAGCTTCATTTGAATATGGCAAGTGTACCAAATTTTTAATTGATACAGACATGTAACAAGAGATGATAGATTCATTTGAGTTTCGTCTTTGTTTACTGGATAGTTCATTTGAGTTGAGACAGCTCGATATCTAAAAAACGAGAATTACTTGGAAAGTTAAAGTTAAAGTTATTGAGTACTATGACATTAAAAAAATGATAATGATTTTGAAATAATAAAAGATAGTCAAGACGTTTTTATGGAACACATCACATGAAAGTCATACAATACCCATAAATAGCTACTTACATATACAGTGTGTCCAAGATAAGGATGCACAGCATGAGGATCTCGGAAACTATAAGAGATACAGTGTCGGTTAAATTGGACAAAAATTGCGCATTTTGATACCCAACAAGATCCCGTTTTACAAATTTGAAAATTCCAAGCCGTTCCGGAAATATACTATAAAAACCCAAATATTGCGATTTCGTTTTTATTTTTAAGCTATTTTGAAAGATATGAAAAAACCGAAAACACTTTTTCATTGTCACTCTTTAAGCTCTACAAAACAGCCTTGAGAGATTTTCCGTACGACGTTTCGTTTCGGAGAAACCATCATCAACTTACTTTGTTTTTTTAATACGGTCCTGGATTTTTTATGACGAATTTGAAAAGCCTCTTATGTTCCTTAACCAACAATGAATCGCAATTATTCAAAAAAATTATGTTGATGAATTTTTCCATAAGAACTCATGTGTTAGAGAGAGACAAAAAATACATTTCAATAGGATTAAAAACAAACACCTCTTTTTCAATAGGTGCGATACATCGTTGGTTTAGGAACATAAGAGGCTCTTAAAATCCGTCATAAAAAATCCAGGTTTCTCGGAAACGAAACGTCGTACGGAAAATCTCTCAAGGCTGTTTTGTAGAGCTTAAAGAGTGACAATGAAAAAGTGTTTTCTGTTTTTTCATATCTTTCAAAATAGCTTAAAAAATAAATAAAAACGAAATCGCAATATTTTGGTTTTTATCGGATATTTCCGAAACGGCTTGGAATTTTCAAATTTGTAAAACGGGATCTTGTTGGGTATCAAAATGCGCAATTTTTGTCCAATTTAACCGACACTGTATCTCTTATAGTTTCCGAGATCCCCATGCTGTGCATCCTTATCTTGGACACACTGTATTATTAAAGAGTGGAAGGGTAGTCTTGACTGACTAGCTAAACATCAAGCTTTTGGTGTTCTTGGGATTGCAGTCATATGACTGTATTCATTCGCACAACACATGCTCACGTTTTTCAATTTTTATGTCATGTGTTCCATAGCTTAGAACGTTTTGACAATGTTTTTTTTATTATCTCAAAATCCAAAATCCTAATAATTTTTTTTAATGTCACAGGACCCAATAACTTTTCAAATAACTATCGTTCTGTAGATATCGGGCTGTCTCAACTCAAATGGACCACCCAGTATAACAAAGACGAAACTCAAATTATTATAATCTATCGTAATCTATGTAGCATGTTTTCTTAGATGTGTTCAAATAAATCCAGAAAAAAAATACTAGGAAGGTCAATTTTTCTACTCAAGAATCAGTATTCGATGATGTGAGAGACTTTGACGAAAAGTTGTCAAAGTGGATTTCCTGCATTGCATCAGAAATAAAATGTTGCAATGACTGTGAAAAATATGCAAATTGCATCGACAGCCTAAACCCAGAAAGCTTATAAAGATGCGGGGATTTTGGATCTAAGGCTATAATATACTTCAGAATCTTTCGGAACTTGTATTTACAGTTTCGAGTTTACACATTAAACCAGTTGGACGCCCCCATATAGCTCTATAATAGTATTTAATGCAAGGAGAGGCGGCGCGGCATGGCAGCATAGCATGGCTGTTTAAAAGCCGCGAGCCACCGGTGCGGAGACTCAACTTCAAAAAACTTTATGTCAAAAACTGTACAACTTGGGAGGTTGATTATTTTTTCAAAAACTTTTTTGAACCTTTGGCTTTATTTCGTACGCAGATAGTATTGCGAAATTCCTTAGAACAAAACAGTTTCTCGCTTACTGAAAATAGTTCTACAGAAAATGTCAATGTTGAAATTTCTCGCAGTTTTACAGAAATACTAAATTTTTTATACTAACGAAACTACCCCGATTTTCTTCCCCCACAATTTCTTTGTCAATTAGAAAAAAAAGTTTTTGATATCTAGATTTTTTTCCGAAGATATAACGAAGTATGTGTGGAAAAGTAGTGAAACACAATTTTGACAGATTTACGACATATTTCGCAATAAAAAATTTCGGTGCTGTTAAAAAAATGTTGTAATTTCCGATTTCCAATGCCCAGAGTCCTAGTCTATCATGTTATAAACATCCCATGCGGTTGTACGCCAAAAAAGTTAAATCGAGAAGAAGACGACTTTTTACATGTTTTGCAGTGCACTAATAGTAGAGAGAGTTTTCTGTCACTTACCCAACTACATGAAATTAATTTACTGCTGAAAGAAAGACAAACATGATTTTCAGTAATTTTCGCGACCTCACATTTTAGATAACACGTTGAAGTACATTTTTTTTTATGATTTTTTTTTGATGATCTACTGTTCTGTATGTTAGAGGTCTTAAACGCGGAGTTTGAAGTCCTTGGATGAATCTTAAAGCAGTCTAGTTACTAAACTCAGCAATTGAAATTATTATTGAAAGGAAAAGCTTCACATTAACGGATTGCAATGAAACAATAATGTAAACAAAATAAATGTATTTTGAAAGAATCATGCGAAAGGGCCAATATGGCCCGTTATCTGGAAAGACAATATAGTATAAATATTGAAATAATTGAATTCGATCATGACCATTGTATAAAGTTGTATGTTTAAAAAGTACACACTATACATTTCCACGAACTGTTCAAATAATGGCAGTAGGGACAATAAAGTTATTAATACTGCAATCAACTATTTATAATTAATAATGTATAAACAAACAGATTCACATAAACTCATTGACAAAATTAACGCAACCACATGTAATTATTCAAAATATTGATTTAGTCATTTCTTATGCCACTTGATCAAGATTGAATTGTGTCAGTCAGCTCAGGACTTATTTTATTGTGAATAAAAATAATATTATAAGTTTCCGTTATTTTCTACGATCATCGATTAATTTTCCAAAAAAACCACCATCTCCCGAATTTTTCCGATTTAAATCTGAGAGAACAACTAGAAGCTAAGCTTTCAACCAGAAACTAAATTTTCGAAACAACCAATGTCAAAATATTGAAATTGAATTGGAGTAGTATTTTGTTGCATTAATTTTGCCCAGGAGTGTACAAACATGAACAAGCAATCTCATACAATTTAGTAAAGTTTCTAAGCCAGTTTCTGAATGAATACCTAGTTTTTGTTATCACAGAGAATCATATTGGATTCAGATTATGTGTTACTAACAAAAAGTTCTGAGATTTAATATTATTATAGTTGGTCTTTTTTGTTTTTTTCTTCATCATCAAATCGTTTATCTTCCAGTGGCAAGACAACTGGAAGTCCCGCTAAGAGATCTGATTTGAATTGAGTAACAGCTTTTTGTGTCTCATATCCTTATTAATGAAAAATCGTTTAAACAATCGACTCCACAATAATAAACAGCTTACCAGAAATATGGAGAACATGCAATGCATACTCCTCAAACTTTCTGTCAAACTTGTCGTTGTTTTCCTTGACAATTTTCTCCGCTTCTTGAATATAATCTCGCAATTTTGCTTCCCTTATATTCAATGGACTGAAAACCAAATCTTCTTGGATTCTTGAAGGTTGTTCCGATACTTGTATAAATTCAGGTACTTCTGCTTGATACTCTTCACCTTCCATGATATTCTGCGAGAAACAACAATTTCTCATGAAGTCTATACTCAAACAGACTGTTAAAACTTACGTGAACAGATTTGTTACACTTCAAAAGATCCTCATCGTCATCCTCAACGTCACTCGCATGATAAACTACAAAATTTTAGTCAAGAAGATTTAAAACCTTAAGTTTCCAACCTACATTTAGAATCATCAATTTCATCAGCATTCAGATCATAAAGCAAACTGAGTTTCGTCCTTTTTCTAAGTGGCTGTTCTTCTTTTAATGCAACTTCTTCACCAGAATCTTGAGCAGACTCTTCTTCTGATTCAGAAATGGGTTCCTCAGTTTTTTTGTTATCATTATAACCATAGAGAGCCAATAGTTCTTCTAAAGGCATATCCCCCTCCTTGAAAAAAATAAATGTCGAAGGAATATATTATATTATTATACAGGGTGATTTTTAAGTTCGTAATTTCCTTTTAACACTGTATAGAATGCAAAAAATAAGAACATTCTTCAAATAAAATTTTGTGCGAAAATACTTTGTTTCCGAGATACAGGGTGTTAAAGTTTAAAGCAAAAAATGCCTTTTTTATCATAACTTTCCTACCACTCCAGATATTTCCACATTTTTTTCATTACATTTGAATTGTAGAAATGTAAGTAATTCACCTCACATTAATACAAATTAGACAAAAACGAATTTAACATACAAAACACCATATCAGATTTTAGCGATTCTGCCATGCATCAAAGTGGCTTTTATTTTTTAAACAAAAACCGCTCGTCGTACGAAAAAATACCAGGAGACCAAATTTACTCCAAAGTGAATGAGTGTTTCAAAAATAATATTGATTTAAAAAAAAAGCAGTGGCGTACTATTTTTTTCTTTGAAAAAATTCAATACAAATCCGGTTCGAAAGCCACTGGTAGAAATTTTCTTAAAACTTTTACATCAGAAAATGTAATTTGATGGTCGAAAGAAGTGTACCAAATTTTGTGGAGATATCTGGAGTGGTAGGAAAGTTATGATAAAAAAAGGCATTTTTTTCTTAAAACTCTAACACCCTGTATCTCGGTAACAAAGCATTTTCGGGCATAATTTTATTTGAAAATTTTTCATATTTTCTTGCATTTAATGCGCGTTTAATAAAAAATACCAACATAAAAATCACCCTGTATACACAACGTCAAAAGTGTCTGACTCCCCTGATATTTTACAAATTATGTTATTTGGAAGAAAGATGAGAAATGTTTGTCAAGGAATATCTATTTCTGAATACATTTTTCTGTAGAAACAATGTCTTCACACATTAGAATGCATAAATAACTAGTATTTGAAAAAATATACATTTTTGTGGATTCAATCAAATAAAAACTGGATATTCGTGTGATGTTATTGGATAGAAGAGACGACCTCTTCTATACGACTTTTAATTCATGTTTGGAAAATCAAAAGTGTAATTATCCAGTTTATGTTCGATTGAATTTGTAAGAATGTTGCATATAATTATTAATGTATTCCAATTTCTAAAAACCACTAGGTTTTCATGAGCGAACTCAAACCGATTCAAACCCCAATTTGTTTTGAAACAATTGTCATGTAGATAGACCCGAAAAGTTTCTAATTATTCCATTAGAGATCATATGTTTCCTATCAACTGTCATAAGGTTGAGTTCACTGGTTTCAGTTCAAGAGCCTATATCAGCTGATCAGTTGAAAATCGGATTTCAGGTCTAAGAAGCGCCAAGCAGAATGTATAATCCCCGGTATAATCTATCAAACACGGTCGGATTATAACGTCCCCGTCCTTGGTGCATCAACTAGATAACTCGGAATGAATGCATTTTGAATTATCCAGTTGACCTACTGAACTACTCTATATGCTCTTTCTAATGCAACAACTAGATATCTTGTACCAGTAAGAGCCGCCACAAACAGATAACTACCATGATGTACAGGGAGATTCATTTTCAGAGACAAAGTGCCAGTTGTCGTAGACTTTATCAATATATAGGGTGATTTTGAAAACCGAACTCGTGTATGTATTTTCCATAAAACTATGGTCTTTTGTTTTTTTTTCTATCATGACAAAAAACTTGGTGAGGTATCCTTCAATGTGATTTTTGGTTCGTCTTTCTACAGTGTGACCCATTTGCTTTCGGGTCACCCCGAAAAGAAGTTAATCCATCGACCGATCTGGCTCAAGTTTTTTTTTAAATTGTATAGTTTGACAGACTGTATGTTTTCACCAAAAATGACATCGCTCACACCAAATCCAAGACCAACTTTGCCAGTTCCTATGTGCAAAATTTTGATAAACCACATTAGCGATTTTTCTAGAAAACATCTGTGCACGCATCCCTCAATACTAAATTATACTGTTTTTTTTTTAATTCGCGCTTTGGTGAAATCACTTTACTCAAATATCGGATGTAATTTTCAGTATGCGCAAGAGAAATGATAGATGTATTTAAGAAAATGGCGTCTCGGTGGAAATTACCAGAATTCAGTTGTTTTTTCATGACCAACTGTGAAGTTTTGAATATAAATGGGTAATCTATTTTTTTCTCCGAAATAGTTACTACTTGACACTTTCTGATAAAAGTTGGTACAGGCCCGTTTTGAGGGATGTGGAATACAATGGCGTGCACAGATTTTTTCTAAAAAAATCGCTGATGTGGTTTATCCAAATTTTGCACATAGGGACTGGCAAAGTTGGCCTTGGATTTGGTGTGAGTGAGGTCATTTTTGGTGAGAACATACAGTTTGTCAAGCTATACAATTTAAAAAAAAAACTCGAGCCAAATCGGTCGATGGATAAACTTTATGGGTCACACTGTAGAAAGACGAACCAAAAATCACATTGAAGGATACCTCACCAAGTTTTTTGTTCCTGAGAACTGACAAAGATGTCCTTGGATTTTATATGAGCGAGGTCTTTTTTGGCAAGAAGATACAGTTTGTCAAGCTCTACAATTTTGAAAAAACTCGAACTAAATCGGTCAATTGATAAACTTTTTTCCAGGGTGAATCGAAAACAAATCGTTCACACTGTATCTTCCAAAATAAAAAAGTTACATCAAATTAAAATGCTATAAAGATAAGATGACCACACTGTACATAAAGATATTTTGTGAAGAATATAACCTGGGTTTTTATCGGTCGGACAAGACACTAGCTAAAACCTCCAACACAAATATTTTATGTTGCAATTTTTGATCTTCTTTGTACATTATAAAGTTAGCGAAACAACTTGCGAAAAATCTTGTTTGATGGGGCTGATAATTTGCCGCTAATTAGTTGTGCTTGTTTCAATTTTGTCGTGAATATACAGGGTCCTTCATTAGTGCGTCGGGCAATCCTAGCGTGGTTATTTACAAAAGTAGAAAAAAAAGTTTTATACAAAAGTTGTAGAATGTGACTTTATGCATATTTTAAAAATATTTTCAAACATACAGGGTGCGTCACAAAAGTATGGCACGAAAAAGTATGATTTTTTTAAATGGAACCCCCTGTATATTAATTGATATTTCAATTCTTTCTTCAATTTGGAACAAAAATTGTGCTACAACTAATGTTCCTAAATTCAACCGTTATCGAGATATCGCGTTTTAAAAATGGCATTTTTGCAACTTTGACATGCTATAAAACTCAAACTATTCAAGTTAGAGGAAAATGGTTTGCACTTTCCTATCTTAACTTTTCAAGAGCTCTTCTGTCATTTGGATAGAAGGTAACGTCAACTGTCAACTTTTTTCGGCACATTTTGACATTTTTTCACAATAATGGATTTAATCTCCTTGAATAGCTCTTGAAAAGTTAAGATAGGAATGTGCAATCCATTTTTCTCTAACTTGAATAGTTTGAGTTTTATAGCATGTCAAAGTTGCAAACATGCCATTTTTAACACGCGATATCTCGATAACGGTTGAATTTAGGAACATTAGTTGTATCACAATGTTTGTTCCAAATTGAAGAAAGAATTGAAATATCAATCAATATACAGGGGGTTCCATTTAAAAAAATCATACTTTTTCGTGCCATACTTTTGTGACGCACCCTGTATGTTTGAAAATATTTTTAAAATATGCATAAAGGCACATTCTACAACTTTTGTATAAAACTTTTTTTTCTACTTTTGTAAATAACCACGCTAGGATTGCCCGACGCACTAATGAAGGACCCTGTATATTTTTTTCAACAACGGGTTTCGCTGACTTCACATGAAGCTTGCGAAAAGTCATGCAATATGTTTATGATTTGCCGCTGCCGAATTAACCTACTTATAATTAAAAAAAAAGTTGCAAAACATAATCTGCAGAAAAAAAAAGAATAAATGCGTAATTTGCCGCTTATTTGCTACTGCCAAATCAAACAGATATTCATAAAAAACATTTTATATAATTATTGGAAAAAATCAAAGGTGTTCCGGTAATTTAATGTGACTTTAGTTTGTTTAAAAGTTATTAACAAAATAAGATTTTTCCGTGAAAAAGTTCCTATTACTCAAAAAACAGAAAAAGGAAGCAAAACAAATTGGTCTAATTGTTCAGTGGATATTAACATGTGCGAGCATTATTATTTCTTATCCAACGTTTTTTAATGTTAATTATCATAAACAAATAAAACAAATATTGATAAAAGTATATTTTTTCAATAGTTCGCATGTCCAGATAGTGGGAACTTCAATACCATTGTTTCTACGATTTTTCCACCTTTTCTCTATTTGTTATTCAATTTATTTACAATGAATTAATGAAAAGTAGGTAGACTAACGGTATTTTATTACTTTTTTCATCAGGTTTGATTGTCCAGTTAGACGAGACGACTTACAGTGTTGGTCATATTAATAAGAGTTACCTAAAAATTTGATATAGCTTTCACCATGCATCAGTTATCAAGCAAGCTCTGCCACGTCCAAAAAAGGGTTGAAAATGAAACTCTTTCCTGTATAATTTTTGATAATAATTACCTGCACCATTCGAAAGAGGAGTACATAACTTTTGTATGTACTTCCTAAAAATTTCATGATAATTGAACAAAGGATAGTCTTGTGTTTCGAAAGCGCAACGACTATTGGACTATAGAAATAATTCTTTTCCGGGGACACTTTGTGCATTAAACATTTCAAAAACAAAATTATGACAAAACAAATGATTTTTTTTGTTGAGCGAAAATAATATGGCTCCCTTAGTGAAGCAACTTGAAATTGATTTTTTCAGAAAATCCACTTTAAGGTTCCAAAATGCAAAAAAACTACACCCGTTGATTAGTCAACAGAAAGATTAAATATCTTTACGTATGTATTTCATATCAAATTATGATTTGATAATTTTGGACATGATTAGGTTTTATATATTTGCAGAATTTTCATCGAAAACTTGGGATATCTAGTTGTTACTGAAAACCTATCCAAAGAAATTAAGTTATCCATCTATAACTACTACAAATTAAACCCGAATTACAAACTAAATACACGATTTGGTGTATCGGTATGCCAGCCCCGCTAACAAAAATGGTTTCTATTGCGAAGTGACGCAGTTTCTATGATAGACATAAGTTAGGTTAATATCTCGGAAGATGGTTGGTATTTTGTTTTTTAAACAATAAATGACTTGCAAGATAACTATACAATATGGTATTTATTTCGTTTCGATAGCTTCAAAAACCAAAAAGTTACAGCTGATTAAAATGATATCAAAGATAATGAAACACCCTGTTCAGGTTGTCGCTTTAGACATGCAACATGGGTAACTCTGACGCCGTTATAGATACGAGGTCGTTATTTGTAAAAGCTTCCTATTTATATGACCAATAATATGCCATGAAAAAATTTATCAGGAAAAGTTGTTCAGCCTTTGAGTCTCTAAAACTTTCAATAAGGCTTTTTTTTATAAAAAAGGCCTTGCGTCGAACTCCCGGTACGTTTTGCGCTTTTGGGGTGGTTATTTAATTATTGTTTTAGAGCAAAATGACCGAAAGTTATAGAGGATCAAAAAGTAAACAACTTTGCCTTATACATTTTCTTGAGTTGAGTGGGATGGCCCACTTAACGAGTTAAAGCTTACAGCACATCAAAATGACAAAATTCCGATGGCAACAGGAATAGTTTCAAAAACATTTCTTTTACAAAAAAATGAACTCAGTGAAAGTTTTAGAGAATCACAGGCTGGAAAACTTTTCCCCAAAAAATTTAACATGATTTCTACCGCTAAACAAGGTATACACTTTTTTGACAAAAATGGTAATTTTTTGCCAACATCATTGGTTAGAAAAATATTTCAAGATATCGTTGTGCTGACTTTTCAAGCTTCAATTCCTCTTGACTAGCAACTAGAATCACACATAACTGTTGCATTTAAAGATTTATAAAAAACGCGCAGTGTTTGTAAAGTTGTGAGAGGGCGCCCTCTATGTATATTATTATTTTCCATAAAATAAGAATATACAATAAGGAACGCTCTTTTAAACGGGACCTTGTTCGTTTTATTTTATCACCCAGTCCAGAGTTTTTAACATGTACATAAAAACAGATCTAAACACGGCATTGCTGGGGGAAGGTCGAGGGAAAATGGTCCTAACAAATAAAATCGGAGATTTGCTGAAGATTAGGATATCATTTATTATACCCTTTACCTAGGCAAAATTTTGTAAAAATCCCATTTTCTAATAGTACTTGCGCCATCTAGCGGCCGTTCATTCATCATCTTTAACTCTGAAGCTCTAGCTCGCAGAAGATACGATTTGCTGTTAAGTTATGAGACCTGATTGAGGGTACAGAACTGGTTTAGACATTTTATCATTTTTTTATTTTTTTATCATTCTTGATAAAAAAAAAGTCGGAAAATGGTAATTACGATGGCAAAATTGTTGTTGGGAGATATACAAGGCGTCCCAAATATGCAAAAGCATAAAATCAATCAAAAGCAAACAATAGTTTATTGGCCTCCTGACGTGGAGTGATAAATAGAAAACTCCGGAATGTTACTCTCATTCCGAACTTACTGGAAAAAAATTTGGATCTATGAAAATTGAAAAAAACAAATAGGTAGAGATTTCGTCAAGCTCGCATCTTGATCATTTTACTATTATTATTAGTTATTTTACTACAACAAGAACAAGTGATAATGTACAGGGTAGTTCAACGAATGTTCACCCTCCGTTGTAGTTTTTTCATTTCAAAAGATATTGTAAAGGGATAAGTTGAAAAGTGGTGGCGATTTTGTTGAGGATTAAGGATATTTATCAGAAAAACAATTGAGGATCGAATAATGTTTTCTCTGATTATTCAATACCTGCATATTATTAACTCAAGAGAAAAATAGAACGGGAAAAACACCTTGTACGAAATATGTTCTTAATTTCAATCTAAAATTACAATAATAAATATTAAAATATGCAAGAAAATTGATGTTTTATACCATTTTTTTTTGTAATCGATACCCAATCGTTTTTCTGATAAATGTCCCTTATTCCTTGCCAAAATCCCCACAACTTTTGAATTTACCGTTTGACAATAACTTTTAAAATAAGGAAACTACAGGGGTGTTAGTTCACCCTTCTTTCGGCAAACATCTATTATCTCACGTTGAAAGGCCAACAAATGACTGCTCTTGATTGATTTTATGTTTTTGCATTTTTGTATAACAAGAATCGATGGACAATTTGCATACATTTTCAAATGACTTGAAATTTTATATATGTATTCTACATAGTATTTGAAACTCATCGGGCAAAAGATTTTTTCCAAAATACTCAAAAATATACTCAATAAATGAAAAAGAAAACGCAGATTTCACTGTATGATCAAAAACGGGGCGGCCCTATATTACCCTCTCTCTCTCAAGAGAGTTATTATAGACAATAAGCCAGACGAAGAGAGATAATGTATTCTGTGACGTGGTGGATGTTGATTGGCGCTCTTTAAGCGGTGGTGACTACATTAATAGAGGTCATAAGATGATTTTTTAAACATCAATGGCATCAGTACTTTCTAATCCTTATATTTTTCATATTTCAAAAAAATGTACAAATTGTCCATTCTATCATCGTAATTCCCATTTTTTCGACATGCAGACTTTGTTTTTCAAGAACGACTTTTGTCATATCCCATTTTTGGTCGATGTGTCCTCTTGTGTATTTTTCCGTTTCCTATATTGCTACGACTACTCAATGCCAAATTCACATAGGAAACGAAACGCTACTTCACGAATTATGTTTCCTTAGCGGCTTCAGTTACCTGTTTTTATGTATAACTAGCTGTATTCGCATAGCAAATGTATGCCACCTTAAGCACTCCGTTGCCCATACGAACACGGGTATAATGATAAATTATCATTAATACAATATTTGAAATGTCAAAAATATTTATTGAGAATAAGTTGCTACAGAAAGTGAAGATAATTAGCATTATAAGAAAAAATTTACTGGAATTTACTTTCTGAATTTCGTTTATATTCTGGTAGATCAGCAGCATTTAGAGTATTGCTGTGAGTACCTAATTTCCGTGACTTGAAGCATTTGTTGTATTCAAGAAGATGTTGGTTGCAGGAGATCTCTTCTTTCGGGATCTTTTCTTTCTTAAACCTTTAGAACTAGATGGACGATCGGCTTTGGCTTGTATAGCTCTTGCTCCCGCATGAAGACCCCTGTTTGATCGTCGAGCTATCGAAAGTTGGTTGAACTTTTATGCGTCTAGATTTCTTGATATGTCCCATAGCAGAACAAAATATCATAAAATGATTCTTCGTTTTCAACGTTATCAATTTTATGATTAAATTCTGATAGTTTTTTGAACATATGCTCTGATGGATGTGATTCCGCAAAATTATAAAGCTTGTTTTAATTTCTCTTGAATGTTTCCAAGCCGATTTGGTAGTTTTCTACATGCTCCACATAACTGTCATTGATATGCTTGACTTCAGAGTTCCCTTGAACGTTGATTTGGTTTTCTGGATATTGTTTAATCATTGGCTCTTCAAAATCCTTCTCTATATTATCGGGGACCGTTATGTTTTTGTCTATATTAATGAATAATTCTTTGTCTATCGTATTTCCCAAGGCCAAAGTCGCCAATTCTACCCGATCCTGGAATAATAACAAGGGTACATTGATCAAATTCACGCCACTCTTGTACACAGAACATAAATGTTTGCAAAACTTGCCACTTGCTCCTTCACACTGTCCAATTCCAATATCCACATCATACAAGAACATTTCATCGACAAAAGAGCTGACTCTGTATTCAAATTCTGATATTTTTGTTTTGAGCAACGCAGCTGTATGGCAGAACTTTTTGAAGTAAACATCTAGTTCAGTTCCTCTACCATTGGCAAAACCAATTGATTTCTGGTTATAAAATTGTTCCAACGAAGCACACAGAAAGTCTACTAGGGCAACAGCATTGAACGCTTTACATCTATGTAACACTAAGTCCATGAAGATTCGAATGGACACTTCAAGTATGTTATTTGTATTATGGCCTTTCGTATAATATACTGTATTTCGATAACAATGACACCATTCTCATCTTCTTCCCCACAAATGATTGAAATATTGGAGATAATGTTCATACTTGAGTGCTGTGGGACTATTGCAGAGTGCTTCCTTGAAAAGTTCACAATCGATTTCATTTTTGTCGTATTAAATAACACGAAATTGCAAAATCAGTGCCCGGCGATCTTTCTTTTCAATGCCATTTGTGGATTCCCATAACCACCTCCAAGTCGTTTGTAATACGTGGAATGTGCATAGAAATGTATTGGGGTTTGGAAACACATTACTCAATGCTGCTCTCTCAGCTGCAATGTCGTCGGTCAAAAATGTCATGGGATATCCCCGGACGTGAAATCCTTTTTCTCCCAACAGATCTCTAAATTTTTGGAAGCAGTAGGTACACCACCCACTTTGCTCGCTCCAAAAAAGAAAGTAACGGAGGATCCACCTTGACCGCAGGATGCACTGGAGTCTACAAACACAACTTCGCTCGAGAATTTCATATCATGAGCCCACAATATTGGCGGGGTTAGAATCACACAACAGAAGGGATCTTCACCAACACTGATTTGGAATCCATTTGATTCGAAATCTGGATTTTTTTCTTTCAGTTTCTTAGCTACACTTTTAAGTGTACGTTCGCCATAATTTTCTTTACTACAAAAGATAGTAACAATCAGTTATTTATACTTATGAAGAAGAGTACAGAAGAGTCACTTGAATCAGGTACCTTATTATTTACCCAACGAAGCTTAACTTTTCTTACTTTAATAAAAAAAGATAGGACTTAGAATGATTTTCGAAATTAGCCTTGTTCTCGTACATACATTATGGGTAGGTACCTACTTGTGGGGTAATGCAAAATTGCATTGGCAATACATATTGAATTTATTTATTTGTTTAAAGAGCTCGTCATTGTCATCTTAAATATATCATATAAAATATACCTTTTTTAATTTTGAGCCTAAAATAATCAAAAAGCTTTCTCTTACCTCCACTTCTCATAAATATCGTAAATTGTCCTATCGGTGGGATTGATCTGCGCGTTTGCAAGAACTTGACATACGTTTTCTGTTGGTGTTGATGCTGATAAACAGGCCTTAAGAAAATTCTTCGCCTCGCTAGATGTCATGCAATCTTCAAAATATTTTATGAATTTCTCCTTCGTTTCCGATGATATGCGTAAGAAGCTCTAAGCTTCTGCTACATGTGTACAGGGTGTCAATTTGAAAACTTCCCACCCTGAATAACGCGCTTTCAAGAAAATAGAATCAAAATGCTCGGACCCGTCGATTTTTGTTTCGAGGGGGAAACAATTTGCGCCTATTTTCAACTTTGCAACATCACCCCTTGAGCGAGGGTGATATTCACCCCCAAAATGTTGAATGGAAAGGAGAGTGATACCTTATTTTGAAGGTCCTTCGACCCTGATTATAATTTCCGAGTTTCAAGTATGTGCTGCCGATATGGCAGCTTGTCAAAAATATGTTTTCATTTTTTTCTTATCCAATAAATAATTAACCGGAAAAGTTAACTTTTCCAAACTAAAAAGACATGATAGGAAACAAAAAATCTTTAAATCGAGCTATCACTGTATTTTTTTGGCAAGAATGTTTTTCACCTAAAATAAATAAAATTGGGGTGACATAAGTCTTCGCTGGAAAAATTGAGTAATAGCTCATTTTGAAATCACCTGTCCCTTAATATATCGTCTTAGTTTGGAGAAGTTAACTCTTGCGGTTAGGAAAAAAATTAAAAACAAATTTTTGACAAGCTGTCAAATCAACAGGAATGGCAACAGAGACTTGAAACTCGGAGTTGTGATCAGGGTCAAAGGACCTCCAAGATAAGGTATCACTCGACCCCCTTTCCGTTTAACATTTTGGGAGTGAATATCACCCTAGGGGGCAAATTGTTTCTCCCTCGAAACAAAAATCGACGGATCCGAGTGTTTTTTATTCTATTTTCTTGGGAGCCCGTTATTCAGAGTGGGAAATTTTCAAATTGACACCCTGTATATGGTATGATAATTCAAAATAGGTTTTAAACTTATTCTTACCAATATAACAGCATTCAAATTATTTTTAAGATAAGGTTCCTTATAGCGGGTAGATTTACTATTTTTCTTTATCTCTTTTTCTTTATCTTGAAACATATTTTGGAATTGCATTTTTTGTTTCTATCCCTACTGCTTTCTTTTTGTCTGTTCTTGTTTTTCGCATTATTTTGACACACCAGGTCCTTTTTGAATTCCGATTTCTGGATATTAGGGTGGGTTTTGGCCACAATCCATTGTGTACAAGTCAGACATGAAAACTGTTGCAGTCATTTCATTCAACATTGATTGTAACTGGGGTCATTAGATATAATTGTCCTAATTTCATATTTTTCCGCATCTTTTTCAACGACTTAATGATTAACGTCAAATTGTGTCAATGCTTGATCCACATCACTCATTTTTCTATGTACAGGGTGAACAACTAAGATGGCTCGCCGGCCATATCCCCGTAAGAATTCATTCCACATTTTTGGAAAAAAAAAATATTATAAAAGTTGCCAAGAGAAATTGCTGGAAATTAATACAATAGTGAAATAGAGAATATAGGTTTTATTAAGAATATTGAACGGTGACCTACCAGATAAAAAGTTTTAATTTTAATAAATTATGAACATTTTTCATATTAAACTTTTTTTGTAATCTGTCAAATAAAGGGTGGGGGAAGGGTCGAATGTTAATTTTTTAAATTTTTGATAACTTTTGATTGGCTTAACCGATTCCAATAAGCCTAGCGCCGTTTTAAAGGTTTATTGTTGTGCTTTTTTATGGTGTAATATCACTTTACGAATTATTTTATTGCTGAACGGTAGAGATTTTTTCAAAAATATTAAATACAAAGGTGTTCTTCTATTATATTAGTTTGAAAGAGCGTAAAAAATATATATAAAAAAATGGCGCAAACGGCAAGTAAATAGCTTATTTTGAACCGAAATTAGCAATGAAAACGAAACTAAAAAGTGAATTTTGCCGCGCTGGCGTCACGGAACTCGATCTGTGCAGAGTGGGCTTAGAAAACAAATACCTAATGAAAAAGTCGTCGCTATGGTGAATGCGTATATTATTTATTTTACGTAAGAAAAAATAAAAAAATAAAAAAAAAAGTTATTAACTTGCCGTTTGCGCCATTTTTTATATTTTTTTACGCTCTTTCAAACTAACGTAAAAGAAGAACACCTTATTTTTGTTTTTGGACGTGAAAAAAATAATATACGCATTCACTATAGCGACGACTTTTTAGGTATTTGCTTTCTAAGCCTACACTGCACAGATCGAGTTCCGTGACACTAGCGCGGCAAAATTCACACTTTAATTACGTTTTCATTGCTAATTTCGGTTCAAAATAAGTTATTAACTTGCCGTTTGCGGCATTTTTTATATTTTTTCACGCTTTTTCAAACTAACGTAAAAGAAGAACACCTTTGTATTTAATGTTTTTGAAAAAATTGATAAATTCATTTCATTCATTTTAACAGAAAGCGCCCTCTACCGTTCAGCAATAAAATAATTCGTAAAGTGATATTACACCATAAAAAAGCATAACAATTAACTTTTAAAACGACGCTAAGCTTATTGAAATCGGTTGAGCCAATCAAAAGTTATTAACAATTTTAAAAATGCACATTCGACCCCCTTTATTTGACAGATTACAAAAAAAAGTTTAATATGAAAAATGTTCATAATTTCTCCATAAAATTATTTATCTGGTAGGTCACCGTTCAATTTTCTTAATAAAACCTATGTTTTCTATTTCACTATTGTATTACGCCCCCTAGGCGGACATCGCACGAACTTGGAAATAATTTCCAGCAATTTCTCTTGGCAACTTTTAAATTTTTTTTTTTTCCAAAAATGTGGGATGAATACTTACGGAGATATGACCGGCGACCTCTCTTAGTTGTACACCCTATACAGGGTTATTGATTATAAATGCCCCCCCCCCTACCACTTTTTAGTTTGACGATTTTGAAAAAAGTGTTCCATATAAAAGTTTCATGGTTGAAAATGAAATTTGAAAAAAACATGTTATCACATATAAGAGGTGTTCCGAAAAGTCTGGGCGAGGTCTAACTTTCTTATTTCAAATGATACTTTTTTTTAATTTGATATTTGGATTCTCCTTTAAATTCTGAACATTTTCTATGTAGCATATCCGATACCTAAGTTCGATGTGGAAAAAGATATTTGATATTCATACATTGAATAATACTAATTTATTGTTATAAAAAAGTGGAATATATCTATGGTTCTATTTACGTAAATGTCTGTGTAGGATATACCAAAACTTTTCTAATTTTTAATTGATACCCGAAACATGAACTAAAAATAAAATAACATCATATTATAAAAAAATCTATTGAACTAAATGCTGTATTATTTATACTTTGATACCCTGACACTTTAAAAGTATTTAATGACCTGATATTCTCGTCAATATGAGATGAGCGTCAATAATTCTAAATCATGGATAAATTTCACATTTTTATCACAATAAATTGGTATTATTCAATCTATAAATATCATATATATTTTTATACATTGAACTTGGGTATCGGGTATGCTACATAGAAAATGTTTAGAATTTAAAGGAGAATTCAAATATCAAATAAAAGAATAGGGTATCAATTTGAAATAACGAAGTTAGACCTCGCCCAGACTTTTTGAAACCCCCTGTATATGTGAAAAACAGTTTTTTGAAAGTATCATTTTCAATCATGAAACTTTCATTTGGCACACTTTTTTCTAAAACGTCAAATAAAAAAGCTAGAGGGGGGAGGCATTTATAATAACCCTGTACTTAATGATAGTTTCTGAGTAATCACATTTTACTACTTCAAATGAATGCACACTACTTGTCACACAACTAGAAAATGACAATTGTTTAAAAATGTAACAAAACGTAAACAAGATCTTAGCGCGAAACCCAATGCCATGATGCCAAGTTTTTATGATCGAGTAGCGAACGGAAGCGCATGAGTATATTCCACTGTCTATGCTATTACAACTACTAAGCTGCATACAGAATATAGGATAGGTCGCTAGAACCGCATAGGAAACGGAATGGATGAAGTAACTTTACGTTTCCTATGCGAGTGTGCCAGAAAGTAGTCAAAACAATATAGGAAACGGAAAAATGCATACCGTATATCCCCAAGATTTTGTTCCATTCCGTTGCACACTTTTTGTGCCATTCTTTGAAACCAATGGTATGCATGCAGTGAGCAGATGATGTAGAGCTTAGTTCTGTGGCGGCGATCGCGACCGATCAGAACTCATTGAAGAATCTTGAAAGAGAACGCGGCCTTGGAGGTCCATAGGGTGAAATGACATCTGACAAAAGTGAAATATCTTTTAATGACCTGATTCGAAACGATTTGAGCGTGGTTTGGAAATCCATCTGAAATCAGACATGTAAACTCAAAACTTTCAATCAAATCGGTTTGAGTTCGCCCATGGAAACGTAGTAATTGTTTTTACTGAAAAATGTATTCAGAGATATATATTTCTTAAACAAACATTTCCCATTTTACTTTTTTACATTTACTTACTAGTTTGTGCAATATCAGGAGGGTCCAAGACTTTTGACGTTATGTGTGTATTGAAAACAAACTTTGCATTTACCTTTTCTAAATTTGAAAGCTCTTCAGCAGCGTCATCATCCTTAGCAAGCGCTTCTTCCTCCTCCAACGTCCTTTCATCATCAAAATCATTTATCAACATATCGATTGAAGGATCAAATACACCATCTTTGCTCGGTGAATCACTTCTTCCACGTGAGTCATTTGAGTCGCTTTGACCAATCTCGATTGGCGATTCTACGCAGATTATCGATGATTGCTCTGGAGACGACATTTTCTCTCTGCGGTACTTGTTATACAAAGGATCTGAAATGAAAAGTTTACATAATGAATAAATATACACTCACTTGACACTAGTATGATACAAACATAATCAAATTATCTTTCTATAGTTGCACATAACTGATCTGGAACGATCATTTTACGCTTGAAAAAGTTGTATTACTCCATTTAAGCTTACTGTCAAGGATCTGGGTATAGTCTTAATTAACGTTAACAGCGAGTGTCACAACCGTGGATGATGCTTCCATAAATTATTTTTCTCGTGATTTTTGTTTCTCGATTCCATTTTTTGATACTTATTTTTGATATTTTGCCACTGGTCAACATAACTTTTTCCGGTTTAATTTTAAATATCTTAATACCAATGTTCGGTGTTTTAACCTTTTGGTTCACCCTTTATCGAAATAGTTGGAATATTTTGGAAGCTCGACAAGAACATTGACAAATTTGTGAGTACAACTGGCTGTTACTGTATTCGAAATGTTACGTCTATTTTTTCAGACTATTTCAGGGTAGACTTGACTCTTGACAAAAATTGATTTTTAAACTTTTTGGAGACACTATCCTGTATAAAATTGCAATTTTTTATCATCGACAGTCTTATTTTTTTTAGCAAGCAAACAATTTTATTAACAATGTCTTCGTCCAAAAGCTATAAGTTAGAGTTATTCTACTATTATACAGGGTGAGTTTTTTTTTATATCTAGTAAAGGTATCTCAGAAACTATAGAAGATACGAGAAAGTTTATATGGGAAAAGACAAAATATGACAGCTGTCAAAAGTCAAAAGATATTTCAAAAAAACTGATTTTCAGCGATTTTTCAAAACGCCCCTAGCTCCGCGAATATCAATTGTAGAAGAAAATGTTAAATACAAAAGTCTTGAGAAATTCTACTCTACTTAAATTAAATGACATTAACACATTTGCCGTCATACCTGTCATTTTTGATATATGACATAAACTTGTGTTTTTTTAAATGGAAACCATTTAAATTTTATCCTCATCAAGTAGAGAATTTTATTACGATTCTAACGATTTATCATATAATAGGTTAATTTTTCGTTTTTTGTTTTTTTTATTCACATTTCAACTTAACACAGTTAATCCAGTTATGGAAAAAGATTAATAAATGAAATAAAGCATTGATTGTACGGTTACCATAGTTGTTTATAAGTTTTTAAAAAAAATCTAAATCTTAACGCACACGTAGCATCTTTCCATAACTGAGTTAGTTGCCTTTCTTAGAGATTGCCTATTATTATTGAAAGCTTTAATCACAGCAGCTCGAGGTTCATCTATTGCTATTGATATCTTCTTATTGGTTGAATTTGGGTATAGGGTATGCTATACGAAAAATGTTTAGAATTTTCCGGAGAATGCAAAAAACAAATGAAAAATTGGGTTGCAATTTCAAATAAAAAAGTAAGAAAGGACCACGCCCAGAAGTTCTGAAACACCCTGTATGTGTGAAGACATTGTATTCACAAAATTAATTTTGAACCATTAAACTTTCATTTGCAATTTTTTTTTTCCCAAACATCAAATTAAGAAGGTTATGGGGGGTCCATTTATCTGTGAACACCCTGTACATTTACAGAGTGTCCCAGATCAACTGGTCACTTTTTATATAGCAAATAGAGGAACCATAAATAAAAAATTTGAGATGGGGAACCCATGGCCGGAAGTGCCCAGTTTCCTAGATACAGTGTGTTTTGTTATTCGAGGAAACAAAAATTACACGCCACTGTTTTTTGTACAGAATTTTGTTTTCTTTCAAAATACTCATTCAGTTTCCAATGAAAAAAGTCTCTTGAGTTTTTTCTTTCCGACGAGTAGAACAGTAGAATTTCCTAGTGTTACCAAAACTGAAAATTTTCGGTTATCAACGCGTTGAAGGACATTAGTATGGTTTTTATTTTTTTACTCGGAAACGGTGCGTCGGAGAGAAAAAAGTCAAGACAGCCATTTTGTTGGCAATTGAACGGAAAGAAAAAAAGTATTAATGTTCTGGAAAAAATATGTTATACCATTTTTTTTTTAATAATAGTACACCAAGTAGTACACACATGTTCTCCAACTCCGGCCCTGGACGAGGTATTTCTTTTTCAAATACTCAGAAACATGCAATACCATTTAGTATTTTATTTGAACCCTGAAAATTTCATCAAAATTGGTTGAGTGGTTTTCAAAATAAATTCAGATATTCATTTTTTTTTTAAAAACTTGTACACCCTATAGGTTATCTAGGAAACGGGGCACTTCCGGCCATGAGTTCCCCATCTCAAACTTCTTACTTATGGTTCCTCTATTTGCTGTAAAAGTAGTGACCAGTTGATCTGGGACACCCTGTAGTAGGAGATCCAAATAGGAAAGGACCTTCACTCATCTGTTTATTCGATGAGAAGTGTTTTATGACAAATTTAAAATGAAAAAAAAAATACTCAGTGACATTAGAAGTGTTAAACCGACTTATTTTCCAAAAAACTCAATGTATAGACATAACCTAATGCAAAAGCTTCATATCTTCTTTGAAAAAAAAAGATATTAAATTAACCAAAAAGGCAAAATGTTCAGAATGAATGCTACTTCAATATTTTAGCATAGGCGAAATTCCATTTCTACCAGGAAAATCTATAAAATGTTTTGAATTTCCAGCACATTCCACCCAATGCTAATCGCATTGCTAGTCTGACTGCAAAATTTTGAAACACTTTATAGAGTTTTCTGGTAGAAATGGAATTTCGCCTCTGCTGAAATATTGAAGTTTCATTCATTTTAAACATTTTGTTTTTTTGGCAGATTTGATTTTTTTTCAAAGGAGATATGAAGCTTTGTATAAGGTCATGTTCACATTGAGTCTTATGGGAAATTAGTCGGTGTTACACTTCTAATGCCACCTCGAATGCCACTGAGTATATTTCAGGATGGTTGCCTAATAATTCTGGTCCAGTCAATGATTAATTAAAAAAAGTACTAGAATGAGTTTTTTTATGTCTTCACTCACTTGTTTATTGATAAAATCAGAGACCAAATAAAAGTATGGATTCTACAGAATATGCAAACGATAGGTTGCATAGTATTTTTTGGTCATAACTATTAGGTTGACAAGTATCGCGGAATAAGTGGAGGCTGCTATTTGAAATTTCAGGGGTAGTTACCCTGAGAGTGAGGGGGTTGAATCCAGAAAATTGATAGATACCTCAAAAGTTGTCCCCCTCGATATCTAAATTGACGTGTCTCACCAAATTTTCATACTATCATCAGTTCAAGGAATAATTAATTCTGTTGGTTCGAAAATTTTTGTGAGGTTAGGAACTTCAACTTTGAAAAAAAAAAGTGATGTAGCCTCGGATGTAGCGTATGGCGAGTAACGTGAAGATTTCAAAAATCGCTAAATAAGTGGGAGTTGCTCGGGGAGTTGCTATTCGAAATTTCAGGGGTAGCTACCCTGGGCGTGAGAGGTTTATTTCCAGAAAAACAACAGATACCTCAAAAGTGGTCCCCCTCGATATCTAAATTGACGTGTCTCGCCAAATCTACATACTGTCGTTGGTTTGGACACAATCATATGCTGGTCCTTTTTAAATTGTCACCCTGTATATGAATCATATTATGTGATTCACCGTGTTAAGTATTAAGTTTTCGAAAATAGGAAATGACTAAAAACGATGTTAGAACACCGAGAAAAAGACTTTTGTGTTTTCGAAACAAACAAAAACAGAACTTAGATTTAGTTTTGTAAGAAGGCAAGGCAAGCAACCAACTGTTACTCGAAGTGTAATATAGGTAGGTATCATCATTATTTTTCAGTTTTACAAAATATAAATAATGATCATCACGCTTGCGCCAACACTTCTTTTTATACCTGGGTACCGATTCTGGGACCGATAGAACGGTCATATGAGAGAGATAAACGATCACCTCCATATAATAATCCGTTCACTGTCTCTCTCTTTCTCTCGATATGACCGTTCTATCGGTCCCAGAATAGGCACCCTGTTATACACCCTATAGTGTGAATATTGAGATCCGACGACTTTTGTTCAAGAAAATGAAAATACTTCAGTTACCTTAATTGATTTCACAAATGATTACACTCGTGAATTTTTGAACTTGAAAAAGAACTCTAGGTTTGAAAAAGGTTAAAAACAAAAAAAAAATAAAATTAAAAAAAAAATAAGAAGAAAGTGAAGTATGATGCATGATTAATTTCAGAAAGCGAGGAGTTTTCTAAAAATGAATTAAAAAAATTGGGTTTGTTATAATTGAAAAAAAAAATTATGATGGTTGCGAGATTTCGAAACGTCGGATATCAATTTTGACCACGCTATCTTGAAGAGCAGAAAAAGCGGCCATCACAATGTGTTGAAGTAGATTATTGAATACACTCCTGCTTAATTTATTCTTACCTTTGTTAAAATGTCATATTGAAATATACATCAAGTTAAATGTTAAAAATCTACTACAAAATTAATCTCTGCGACTTTGAATATTAACTACAGGTTATGGGCCCAGGATATAGTTTGCTATAAAAGAACAAACGTTCCTGCAACTATTGAAGATTAAAAAAAGACGATTGACAACTTGAAAAAAATCAACCGGAAATATCTGAAAATCCTAGAAGAGAAAATGACTCAAGTAACAACAAATTATAGAATAGAACCATTGAAAAACGATAACTATGATACGTGGAAGCTTCAAGCCCAAGCAATATTGACTAGATCTCGAGCTAGATCTGGTTCATGGAATTATGTATCAGGTAAGGCAATAAAACCTGATGATACAGCAACTGAGCATTCCAAAAATAAGTGGGCTATTGATGATCTAAATGCAAAATTAGAATAAATTCTAATAATATCACCCGATGAACTAGGACAAATCAAAAACTGTTCATTCAACATCCAAGGATATTTGAGATACTTTGAGTAAAATTTATCAAAGCAAAGGACCTGCTCGAAAAGCAACATTACTGAAAAACCCTCGGAAAAACCTGATTTTACAAAAAATGAATGAAGGAGATAGTGTAAAGGAACACCCAACTAAATTCATTGATACAGTAGATAAATTGACAGAAATGAAAATTTAAATAAACGACGATCTATCTACTAAGTATAATGATGTTATACTCTCTTCCTCCATCATTTGAAAACTTCAGAATAGCCATAGAATCGAGAGATGAACTACCCACACCAGAAAATTTGAAAATAAAAATCATAGAAGAAAACGAGGCAAGAAATAAAATAAATCCGTATATCAATCCTGAAGAAAAAGCGTATTTGGAAGAAACAATAAAAGATATTTACATGAAGAATTGAACAATTATGGAAAAGAAAAATCCTGAAAATAGGACATACAAAAAGGAAAACCAGATAAAATGTGATAAATGTGGTTATTACCATCATAAAACTGAAGAATGTAGAAGAAAAAATCGAAATATTCCAAAATCTTTCAAAACAGAAGAAATCTATCTACTTAGCTACTGGAAATAAAAAAGAAAGTAAAGATAGTTGGTGACTTGATAGTGGATGTCCATCACATCTATGTTTCATTAAAGAATATTTCACAGAAATACATCAAAATTATGAACCAGAATGCCTAAAATTAGCATCGGAAAATCAAAATTTTCAAGATGAAGAAAATCTCCAAGTAGATTTACCAAATACACTATTTGTACCGAACCTATCAACAAATCTAATGTCTGTCAGCAAAATTACTGATAAAGGGTACACAGAAGTAATCAAGAAAAAGGATGCAGTCATTAAAGATAAACGAGGACATCAAATATTAAAAGCAGAAAGTAAAGTATGATCCAATGAAAGATAGGTACAATTCAGTAACTATTTGGCAAGAGAACTATTTTCAAGACTATTTTATAGTTTTACAAAAAAAGAATACGTTTTCGCAAAGTGAAATGTTTTGTGTCACACTTTGGAAGTTCCAACTGTAAAATTAATTTGTCGCGTAAACTGAAAAATTACCCTTTCTGAGATATCCTCATGACCAAAGTTTATATACGTGTTATCTTCAAAGACCCCTCCGGAACGAGTTCAGAAATTTCGTGATAGACTTGACGCACTAAAATCACTATTTGTTGATTTCAGTCAAGGTTCCTTATGAACCTTATAAATGTATATCATAGGCTATCTACTTGGTTATCTATAATTTCACAGCTCTCATTATAGGGAAAATTCAAGGGAAAATTCATATACAGGGTATCACGAAAGGTTTGTTAAACATTTCTAGGAGTAATTGATCTCCTCGTTGATCTCATAAAACTGGACATTTTCTTTCTCGTTGTCTTTTCATAAACTTGTACAGAAACCAAGACAGAAATGCTTCGTTTTCGAAATACAGGTTGTTAATTTTTTTTTATTAATATCTACATAATGCATTGGAAAAATTGAATGTTATTTTTTGAAACAGTAAAGTACGTGCTCGAGTACGTAACCAGTTTAACCAGCTACCTACTGTTTTGAAAAACTGTGATAACCTGTCTAGATTTAAGAATTTACTAAAAGACCATATTATACTTCATTTTTAGATATTGTAACGTTCATATACACCTATTTTTTGTATCTTTTTTTTAAATTTGTATTTTTCAAACAGTTGTTCTTCATTTTTATTCAATGTTTATTTTTATATTATACTTAGGTTATTATTATTATGTATGAAACATTGTAGCTATTATGCTAAATAGAGGAATTACTTACTTACTTACTTACTTACTTAGTACGTGGTATCTTTCCGGGTATCTTTTGGACTATTCAATGTTGGTTCAGTAAATTCAGTAGGATGGTTTTTTGACCACAAACATCAGTAGATTCATTTTTGATTAGAATTTTCTTTTTGAAATTAACGACGGGGAATACAACTTTTTTGTCTCTTGAATTTTTTTCGTATTCTTTTTTTTCGATATAAAGATTGAAAACCGAGTTGAAAACCATTTTTCAACTTTCAATAATCCACACTTTTCGGCTTTTTAGATTAAATAGATGGAAAGCATGGAACAGAATTTTTAAATCGATTTAAGAATTTAGTTCGAAAAACGATGAAGATTATCCAAGATGATGAGGAATACCCTCGGGAATACCCATGTAAAAAAACTAAAAATTTTAATATTTTCGGGTCCAATCTTCGAGAAACAGCACAAGTTAAAAAATTGGGGCTTTAATTATCCTCGGCCAGGTCCTCCGCCCTATTTTACCCACTTCTTGTTGCCACTTTGAACACATCTTAATATTTTTTGATCAGACATAAAAAGTTCAGTACTTAGCTGTAGGTAGGTATAAAATTTCGTAATTTTATCACAAAGGGTGACAAAAATATTCACAAATAATCATCATTAGGGCTCGTTTTGAGATGAATCCAGTAACTTTTCTCGACCATTCTCATTATTTTTAATTTTAGAATCTGTTGTCAAAGTCTTTGTAATTTCGGGATACCCTGTATGGGAAGGAGGCGATGTCACCCATTTAAAAAAAATTGAAAAGATAAATGATTATTTTGGTAACAGTGTAGGATACGGTTTGTATGTGAGTGTCCTATATATTCAATACACAATAGAAAAGATAAAAGTCACTCTCCACCGCACATTTTCTTGCGTTTTCCACCTGAGCATGAAAGTCATCTTGGTTCTACAAAAATATTGAATTATTACCTAGTACAGCTTCAATGTTTCTTTTCACTGGAAAACCTTCTTTATCTTGTATAAATTAGCATGTTTTTCACTCATTATTCACTAACAAACGATCAAAATAGTTAAAACACACAATCACAATACAAAATATGAATTTGATACACGAACACTGAACTGACATTTGAGCAAGACCAATCAACGTCAGGAACAAAGAAATACACTGTTGCCATGTTCACGTGTGCATCTATAGTTGCCAGATGAAAATTATTTTATTATTAAAGACGTTTTATTTCGTGAAGGTTATTTAGAATTGATAATTCTTCGTTTTTGAATTCGGCATCGCATTTGAACCTACATCAGGTTATATCCATAGACTAATGTTATATCCAAACTGATATGATGGATATGCCCCAATCAGGCTAATGGATTAGTTTTGTTTAGTTGTTTACGTTCTTAGATGTTCTCTGACAATATCCAAGTAGGAAGGTAACAAACAAAAACCTAGAAACTAGACGCAGGCCAAATTGCGATTTTAGAGAAAGTTTAGCAAGACGTGAGTTTCTGGAGTACACAGCAATTCACCCATCGATCCAAGACCTTATTATTCTTGGTCTCTATTACTCTTTATAGTCTCTATCTACTACTATACACTACATTACATGGGCGTCCTTGTGAAACTAGGAGTCTCTATTATTATGCAAAAATATTCTAGTTATTAAAAATTTCTAGAAATAGTTTTTGATATAATTTTTGCTGATGGAAATACAGGGTGTCCACTCTGAAGTGTCCCGCCCCTGTAACATTTCTGTTTATTTACCGATTTTCATTTTTTTTTTGTTTGTTAGGTCTCGTCAAACACTTTTTGAACATTATACCAAATCAGTTCCAGGGACGTACTTTTGGGTGATTATGGGGGTTCAAAGTGGGCCAAATTTCAGAAAATCTTATTAGGGGATTTTTAAGAAAAAAACTGACAATGGAATCTCAATCAGAATGACCAAAAACCCTCCCTGTTCACATTTAAAATAAAAAAATATCACTGTTTTGTTTTTTTTTTTTTGTTAATTTGTTAATTTAATACTTATACTGCTCATTGAGTCTTCCTGTACGTTCTAATTCTAATTTTCAATTTTCGTTCTAATTTGATAATAAGATCCCAGAATGTGTGTTTTAAACAAAAAATCATCGATACCTCTAATACAGGGTGGGCGACTTCAGAGTGGACACACCGTATAAGTATAGGTATAGGTGATTGACAAAATAAGCGGCCTCTTTTTGGTCTGTAACACACCATCCTATGTTTGGTTCGTTTTATTGAAATAGTATACCTATATATATCCTAAATATTTATGATGAAGATAAAAATATAGCCGCCAAAGCCTAGATAAGTGCGTGAATCATACACCTAGGTATGTTTCCGATGATAATTTCAAAAGATATCTGATTTGCCGATTGGTTAGTTTCCACCTTTCTCGAACTGATGCATATAGAGTATGTCCGCCTATGCGGTTAACAAGAAGTAAAATGGACCAGAAATTGAAATATACAAAAGTCATACTTGTTAAAAAAGTCTGCTTGCCGAAAAAATATGAGCCGCGATGAGAAAATTGATTTTTATTATACGGGGTGTCTGAAGAATGTAAAAACATAAACAAGAGCAAAAAGTCATTTTTTGACCTTTTAACGTGAAATGATCGATAAAAAACTTGCTCCAAATTTAGTCCTAACCCTGAATCCAAACTTACTGAAGAAAATTTGAATCTATGAAAATTTTAAAAAATTGAACAATTTTGTCAGTAAGCATTTTACTGCTTCCATATAATGACTTTTACACCTACAACAACAACTGGTTATCATGTACGGGTATAAAAGTCATAATATGCAAGTGGTGCAATGCGCACTTGCAAAATTGTTCAATTTTTTAAAATTTTCATATATTCAAATTTTCTTCAGTAAGTTCAGAATTAGGGTTTTGACTAAATTTGGAGCAAGTTTTTCATTTCTTATTTCACGTTAAAAGGCCAAAAAATTACTGTTTGCTCAGGTTCGATTTTATGTTTTTATGTATGCTAAAAAATCAATTTTCTCTTGTTATTAACCGCATCCGCGGACATACTGTATATACCTATTATTCTTCAAAAATAAATTCCGGATATTTCTACTTATTTCGAATCATTCAAACTATATCTGTAACTCAGAGCCGAACTATGTCAAGTCCATTTTTTTCAAAAATTGGTTTTCTATCCAAACTTTTTTTTTGGACTTGACATACTTTGCTCTGAGGTATACATAATATATAGTTTGCCTGACATTTTTCTTATAAAAATCATCCTGGTACTTATTCTTTTTTTGGTTCTTAGCACAGATGTCAACCAACCTGATGCCTTATAATATATCATGCTGGGATTAAAATGGATAATCAAAGGTTTCGTCATGACCGATATTATTCTCTCTATCAGATTGGTTTTTTTTTGTTCGTATATAATTTATTCTCACCCAACATATTATTAATTTGCAAAAAACACGAAAACATCATATGCGTGGCTTTCTCATGAAAGCTCCGTTGCCTGACATGCTATAAAATGCAATTTTATACCATACACATACGCTTGTTCAAGCTGCACCGTTCCCCAGAGTATTGCGTTCAAGGAAATCTCCCAGAAAATGGTAAAAAGTGATGAACAATGCATATATATGTGTTATTGAATAGAATTAGACCCAAAAATCAAAATTATCTGTCTATGGATCTTCATCAAAAATATTCATGGGAAGTTTTAAGACAAAATCCTATACCCATGAATTCAACAACGTCAATTATTGGAATGTTGAAAACTATCATGAATACATACATTTTGGATATAAAGTTAAGATTGATAAGAGTCTTAACTATATATGTCTATTTACCTCATAAAAATGAATACATTTCGCAATTACGGATATGAAAAAAAAAAATAAAAAACCTTTCGCGCTCTAGAAACTGTTTTTTTTTTTATTTCTCTTCATTAGCTCTTGAGATATTTCGGAAATTGAATACAAATAGTGAATAAATGTGGGTTTCTATGTTTCCACATGAACAATCAGAAATCGTTTTTTATGTATATGTTAAAATCGAATTACCTATTCAAAAAACGAATCCTATATCTTTCATTGATTTATGGGGAACAGAATATACTTGAAAGGATTAAATAAAAAAAATCTCCCAATAAAAATTTACTCCGACAAGAACCTATTGTTCAACTTTTTATTACCAGAAAAAACCCTTACGACTCAAGTTTATCTATCGCTTAACGATAGGAACATGTTGGTTTTATTAGGCTCAGTGCACATAAATTTGAAAATGGGATGAACAGTGGAATTACCATTTTACAACATTTTTAGTGGTAGAAGGAAAAAGAAACGGATATTAGAATTAACTTTATATAGGCGTGGTGTAAAATGTATATTATGCAAGCCATATATAAGACATATGAAAACATATAGAGGCCTTATTAGTATGTTTATGATCATAATTATCATATTATGTATATGATTTGCGTGAACTGTGCATAGAATAGATGGCATCGTATTATTTCATATACAGACTAAACGGACTATTGCAATTCTAAATTTGAGCCAGCGGAAACGAGAGTTCATCTTCAACGTTCGATGCTTCTTCCTCCTTGATATACAGGGTGAGCAGACAATGTGTGCGTTTATTCATACGCACATTTTTCTAATTCGTCGCTGAGACCCTACCTTATTAAGGCTACAAAGAAAAAATATTTAAACTTCATTAACAATACGTATACTGGGCGATTCATATCAAAGTTGGATTTCTTAAAATGAATCTATATATTTATATTATTTATAAAAGAGCTGACTGACTGACTGACTCATCAGCGCCCAGTCAAGTTTATTATACCAGTGTGTCCAAGATAAGGATATGTCTATCATGGGGATCTTGGAAACCGTAAGAGATACAAGGTCGGTATGGAGGCAAAGTTGCGTATTTTGATGCTTAAAAGCCAAGAAATTCCGACTACGTCCAAAATTATCCGAAAACCGAAATTTTTCAAAACTGTTTTCATTTTTTTCTGACCACATTTACAGAGATATTTTAAAATGAATGGAACTTCTTCATTGCCACTTTTTGCCCTTTACAAGATAGCGAATTGAAGAACCGACGTCTCGTCTATGAGCAGCCATCATCGACTTTGTTTTTTTTAAATACGGTCCTGGGTTTTTTATTACGGATTTTAAGAGCCTCACATGTTCCCAAACCAACGATGTATCGCCCTCATTAAAAAAAGTGTTGTTTTTAATCCTATTTAAAATGTATTCTTTGTCCCTCTCTAACACATGAGTTCTTATGGAAAAATCCATCAATAGAATTTTTTTTTGAATAATTGCGATACATTGTTGGTTTAGAAACATAAGAGGCTCTTAAAATCCGTCATAAAAAATTCAGGACCGTATTTAAAAAAACAAAGTTGATGATGGTTTTTCCGAAACAAAACGTCGTACGGAAAATCTCTCAACGCTGTTTTGTAGAGCTTCAAAAGTGGCCATGAGAAAGTTTCTTTTGTTTTTCCATATTTCTCTAAATAACTTCAGAAAAAAATAAAAACGAAATCGACGAATTTCGTTTTTTAGGCAAATCTCTGAAACTACTCGGAATTTTGAAACTTTCTAAACGGCATATTGTGAGGCTTGAAAATGCGCAGCTTTTCTCTGATTTAACTATCTTCGTATCTCTTACGGTTTCCAAGATCCCCATGATAGACATCCTTAACTTGGACACACTGTAGATGGAACCATCAAATTCTAAACAGATGATCTGATGAATATCTATAGGAGTGTTAAGAAAAAAATCATGATATCAACGAAAAATTATGTAAGTATATTTGGTCACATTAACATCAAATTTCAGAATCCAACTTTCAAAGGGGTGAAAGGGGTGGAGGTGGCAAATAATGTTTTTTTGGTGATCCATCATTCAACATTCGCTCAACCCTCTCTGGAAAGTACTTATCCTGATGCCAGAAAAAAGGTACACCCTCTATACTTCCAAATGTTGAAGTGAAAGATCTAAAAAAAAATGATAAAAATACGGTACAAAAAAAGGCAATCGAATAAGATATCACATCAAAACATTTATTTTTTATAGCCGTCCTGCCCTTTTTCGATAGGTAACCCTGTTCAATCAATAATTTTTCAAAAAACTGGTTGCATCAAACTATCAATAACATTTTTGTGACAAAAAATGGTCAAAATTTCCAATTAGATTTTTTTTAACGGGTTTGAAGAATCATAACCTAACTTTTCGAAAATCAGTCCAACAAAAACCGCAAAAGAGATCACCTTGAACATCACGCTAAAATCGATCAGAATTTAATGATGAACTTGAATGAGGATTAAATCGTTTTTTTTATTGCAAACTGTAGAAAATCGCAAAAAAAAACGATACGAGATTTTTCATTTCGTCCAAGTATGATTTTTCCAAAAGTTGTTCAAGTTTTACACTGTTTAACAGTTTACGGTATACAGTGCGTGTCCAAGATAAAGATGTATGTCTATCATGGGGATCTTGGAAACCATAAGAGATACAAAGATGGTGAAATTGGAGAAAAATTGAGCATTTTCAAGCCTAACAATATGCCGTTTAGAAAGTTTCAAAATCCGAGCAGTTCCCGGAATATGCCTAAAAAACCGAAATTTTCCGATTTAGTTTTAATTTTTTTCTGACGTTATTCGGGAAATATGGAAAAACAAAAGACACTTCTCATGGCCACTTTTTAAGCTCTACAAAACAGCGTCGGGAGATTTCAAATACGACGTTTCATTTCGGAGAAACCATCATCCATATGCAACTATATTTTTTGTATGGCCGCAATAAAGTAGGGAAGTAAAAAAGAGTATTTTTACATTTCTTTCTTTATATTTCCTTGTATAAAAGAAGTTTCAGACAACATGTATATAAACCGCAAAGAGATATCGATTCTCTGAATCGTGGTGCAGATTGCATATGTTTTAGCGATTCCTTAAAAAATCAAGACAGTTCAAGCATAGGTGAAAATGTCGAGTTTACCGTTTATTTTGTTCAGTGATTTGGTTTGAACTCTTCTTGTGTTAAGAAAATTCGTTTTGTTAATGTGGAAAATTAGAATCAAAGATATCTTGATTTTTCTAAATAGTGCAATATGAACTTTTTATGCTATTAAATGAAGAATTTTATTTGCTTTGTGAGGGTATAAGGTTGTATTAGTAGAGGTACAGTTTCCTCAATTCCATATTCTATATCTCCCTGCGTTGCTTCAGCGACAAATTTAAAAAATGTGCGCCTATGAACCATTGATTTAAATAACTAGTCCTAGTTATTTAAATCATTGCTATGAACCCACAATATTCCTTCTTTCGTTCACACATTATTCGCCCATTCTGTATAAACGGACTAAGTAGTCCTTTCACAAACCGACAAGTGCATTAGTTGAAGGACAACAACAAATTTCACACAAATGGACTTATACGGCCTGTGTAACATATAGGCACAACTTGAATATTGTTATTTAAGCTGTGATACAGGGATACTGCCTGTGTAAAATAAAATAATTGACCTGGCAACAAACGAAAGCGTTGAGAATTGAATGACAAATCAAGTCGTTATCTTGAATCAGTGAATGGAAAAATTTACCATGAATTGCCATGGGTTTCCCAACGAATGGTCAATATTTTCAGAAGTGTTTTCAGTGGCATCGCGGCGCCGACGCGAAACAACGCGTCCAGGAAACGCAGTGACGCCGAAGCGACGATTGATCCCCCAGTTTTCGTTTGCGGGCCGCAGTTGTGAAACTTGTTCGCTTTTTTATACTGAAGACAATATATTAGCTTTAATAGGAGATAATTAACATTAACATAGGGTGACAAAAAAAGGATGAGTAATTTTAAGGTAAGCACCCCTCAACTAGTATACTATAAAACGTACTCTGTGATACTGTACTATGTAAATTTTAGGTCATATCTGAAAATCGATATTATCCACTTGTATTTGACAAAATTAGAAGGTTGTCACATAATACAAAGATCATACGGGTATAAACCACATGACCGCATGATTTTTTTAGGTCAATATTAATATTAATAAAGTTTTACATGACATGCATTCTACCAAAATATTATTTTGAACGGCAGATTGTTGAGACAATTATTTTCACATAGAAAATCTCACAGCGTTTTTTTTTAACATAACAACGTGACTTGAAGGTTTGTTGAATACAACATAAACGCTTGCAACAACGGACGTCTTTACTTATATGAGAAAAATTGGAAGATCACGTAACGCACTGAATGGTTCGATATGAGAAATGCGCGAGATTGAAAGTGTCGGATGCAAGACATTGCAGAAATTCTTGCATTCGGTAGTTTCCTTCAGAGCGGTCGTATCGCGTTGCTGCTTCCGAGAAAAACTGTTTTCGACTTCAAGTTTCTTTCTTGGAAAAGCTTCACAAAGGGACCTCTTGACGTCTTATGAATAAGTCAGCAACTAAATGCGTTTGGTAGAGAGCCAAATGGCAAAACTTTATTTCTCTTTCGGTCTAATAAAAATATAACTTTGTTTGCTCTAGCAGATTTTATCTTTTCTAGTTTTTAAGTGCTGTGTGGAGCTACCCAAGCTATACCACTGGTAGGTGGATTAAATTAATTTTTGCTATAATGAAATCTATATGTCGTGTGCTATAATTCATCAAATTACAATGATAATTATGATGAATTATCCCCTATACCTGGACATTTTGCTCAAAAATGCTGATGTGGAACAAGCAAGACGGGACCAATTTTTATATTTGAAAAACCTATTTGTCGTTTTTCAAAACGATTTTAATATTGAAGACTTGTGAATATCAAAATCAAGATCCGCAAATACAGTTAATTGGCTTCTGATTCCGAATCGAGGTCTAAAAATCGAAAACTTTTTTTATAAAAACTAAAAGTCATCTGCGAGTTTTCCGGATGTCTTTCACGAACATGGAATTGTATTTATTTTTATTTATCGATCTTGAGACTTCCGATGAAAATAGACCGAATATATTTTTTTTAAAGACAGTTGAGTAGTTGTGCAATGACAAAGATTAAGATTTATTCCTATCATCATCCGCCTTAAAATCAACAAATACCACAGAACTTCTAACATGTCATTCAATATAAATGCTGTAACTTTAATAATTGTCTTTATTACATGGCCTCCATAAAAAAAATGGAAAACCCAACCAATCAGAACTTTTTTCAAAATCCGCTCAAACGAGTTATTAGAAAATGACAAGTACCTACATACAAAGCTCAAATACGTTTGATGAGTTCAATACTTGGCGGTCATTTGATGTTCTTTGATCTCTTTCACAAGACTTGATTGAATTGTTCAATTATTACCTCTATCTCGTCTTTTATAAAATTCAATAACAATCCTGAATATCAAATGGAAGTTGGATAATCAATTGCTGTTTTGAAAGATTGCTTTGTTCGTGTTTTCATGATTAAAATCTTTTTCATTATGCTTGAGAATCCAGTCCCTTGATTAGAATGGTCTTTTAACTTTTGGAGACAATTTATTTGACAAAAGCCTGTGCAGCAATAAATACCTATCGATTTTCATTAGTTATTACCGGTTTTGCGAGCGTATCTACTGGTACATGGAAAAATCGATTTGATTGTATGAATACATAAAGAAAACAGTTACTGGAAATTCATTATCAAGTCCATTGTGCAATATGGTCTTTGTTTTGTTGCTAGAATTTCCAATTTGAACATGAAACATTGTCATTCGAAGTATAAAACTGGTTTAATCACCCGCCATATCAGCTTCAATCCAATAAAAATTTTATGCCGGAAACTTTCCTTTGTAAGATTTTTATTAGATCGAAGCGGATGTTGCGGTTAAACTAATTTTATAGTTCGAATGAAAAGATGGTAATGATGGTGATGAACACCACGAAGAACGACGTATTGCACAATAATGAGGTTTTAATAATTGTCCTTTCACCAACTTGTCTCTAATTGCATGTATTGATATAGCAGAAACTTTCCTCAAAAGCAAAATTTTACGGCACATCCAGGTTGAAGACTCCTTTGTGATTTAGGCGTCAAAACTTTGCCGTTGTTCATTCGTGTGTAGTTTCGTAAATTATCCACATTTCTTGTATGATCGGTATTCACATACAATAGAACTTGAAAACAGAATTAGACTTGATGCTACAAGAATGAAACTTTTGTCCCTGAAATCCGTTTAAAGCTGTATGTTTGGCGGCTATGCTAGTTTAATTTTGCTTTTATATGTATGTGACAATGTGACTGAAAAAATCTTTGATGTTGTCAGTTGTGTCTGATAAGGTTGTTAGTTTTTAGTGAATTAATAAGGAAACAGTCACATTGCATCAGAGCTACTCATGATTTGATCATCACGTTTCTTGATGTTTATTTGGTTACACTTCCGATCAATGCTTTGATGGTCATCAGATACGAACTAAGATATTCTCCTTAAGTGAAGACGAAAATGTAGTCTTCGAGAGTAGAGTACGATCAAAGCCTCCTCTCCAATTCATTTTTCTTTTCTGCATATTGCGCTTGTCAATTGATTCTTTCTGGCGCAATTATTCGACATCGAGTTCTGTTTCTAAAAATTTGACCCTATTTTGTTATCCCAATCGAGTCTTGACTTTCGATTTTATTCTCCATTCACGGACTTTGGAAAATGTGTTTATTAACCCGTTGATAAAATTAAAAATATAACTCATCAACAATCTCGAGTTTCTTGATAATCCTGTTCAATTGCATTCTTGGCAAGAATTCAAACGGTTCTCTCTTTTGGTAATTTGTGTAAGCAACCAATTTCATGAATTGGCACTCTTGAAGTTATTTTTTGACATTCTTGACACATTCTTGTGTAGATAAGCACGGTGATTCTGGTCTCAGGTTGGCTGAAATTCATTCCTTCACAAAAGAGCAGTCTAATAAAGTAGTAAAAATCAATTATTATGTCCATCTTTCCTCGCATGGGAGCGATTGGAACTTTGATTAAACAACAATAGCAGTGTAAGTACTCATAACATTTTTGTTTGTAAGGATTTTCAAAGGTTGTTTCATATTTTAGCCCTGAAGAAAAAAATTAATATTTTCGAAAGCTTGGCGTAGCTAAAAACGTAGTTTCTTTCTGAAACTTGCCTATACCCAAGATTCAACCAATTTTCTATTCCAACTAGTCGGTCAAGACCACCCTCCTTCTTTGGATAATGATGAACAATTTGAAATGTTTTTTGTTGATGAATATAGATATTATGACTCTTGTAGTGACTTGTTCGTCCAAGTATATTTTCCTCATGAATTTTTCGAAACAAAGACTAATTCGCTAAAATCAATTTATCAAAAATGTAATGATGAATTATTATGTATAATTCACACAAGAGTCATTGAAGTAAACAAACTACACGTGATTAGACATAGACCTCATGTACCTCACCAATCGTTTCTCTTGGATTGAGCAATGTAGTATGTTTACATCGATGACTTTTATTGTAGACAATTAATTCTACGTTATAAATCACTGGAGCTCTTAGATTAGATTAGATAATGCCTTATTGTTTATTGTCAGAAGAAAAACTTATTGGCAAAGCAGAGTGCTTAATATTTAATAATAATATAATACTTTAATTGATAATATAATAGTTTGCTAACTAATATGTGCCTGGAATCAATATGAAGTCCAAGAAACTGGATAGAGTCCACTGGACCAATGTTATTCTCTCTCACCAGGATATCCTCAAAAATGCACTTGCAGTTCAGAATCTTTTTTTCTCATAGTTGAGGGTCAGGCGATTCACGTCACACCAATTATTGATCAAACCCATACCCCTAGATACTTTTGATCAAAGCTCTTTATGATTTCCACTGCTCCAAAAGATTGTGGTATCATTAGCATATGAGATGCTTGTCCTGAAAAATGAACTGACTGATATCTATCAGTCAAGTATGACCTGAGCCACTCTGCAGCTTCTCCTCCGAAACCATAGAAATCTAACTTTTGCAGGAGTATCTCATGGTCAACACAATCAAAGGCCTTCGTAAAATATTAGTGACCCATACCTATCTACAGCTGTGGTAAATCTCTTATACCTAAGGGCATCGACTCCTCTCTTCTGCAAATCTGAAAGAAATTTGCAGAACCGATGAAAGACAAGCAGACAAACCATTGGCTTAAACCTTCTCTTTTACCTATATTGATGTAACCTTAAAGCAGAAGAAGCTGAATCACCGTTTCGTTTTATGGTGTTTCTGACCCTCATCGGAGCACTTGTTAGTTGTTACAATTTTGGATTCATCTTCCTGATCCTCATTTCATCTTCACTATCGACAGGCATCAAGTGATTGAACTCAGTTATCACTCCAGATAGCAAATGAGTTAAGTATAGTTCTTCAATGGGTGCATTGACTTGAATCCTTCATGTAGTCTGACATCCAAGAAATGCAAGGTCTAAGCAACCTTGATCCTGGGAAAGAAAAAAGTAGGTACATTATACCATATTTTGTGTTCAGTAGAGTTAAGCGCTGGAATATAAGTTTTGGTTATTGGTTGCTTTCATCTTTTTATTTAATATATAATTTTCAGTGAGTATCTTTTCGCAGGTGCATATAAATATTACGATATTATGTTTACAGAGTGTCTCTCGGATTCAGGTAGAACATGAAAAAATAAGACGATACATTTCCTTACGTACATATGGTCCCTTAAAGGACGCCACTAGGAATCGGTTTTTCTTAAATAATTTTCAAAGTACTTAATATCATTTAATAAAAATTGTACATGATGAACACTACTAAGGACCTTTTGAAATAGCTATTTGGATAGCTTGAACCTCAGACTAAAAAGGAGCAGGTACTCTCGTTCATAATCTATAAAATGAACCGTTCCGGAGAAAAAAAAAGCAATTACCGAATACATCTTTCATTTTTATCAAAATAACCATGATATTTAACTCTTTTTTTGTACACTCGAGTGCGATACGACGAGTCATACAAACAACATTCTCGTTAACATACTTTTTTTAGGTTGACAAAAACTTTTCAAGGAAAACATAGGTCTACATTTTTTTCTTTTCGAGGTTCTTTTTAACAAAAATTAAACAGTAATTTTTCATTATTTTTTTTTGTCAGAACAACTCATTTTATCGATAATGAACAGGAGTACCAAAAAAATCAACATTTTCATCAACTTTCCACACTCCGTATTTTTTAACGAGACGTTTGCGGACACATGTTCATTCACAAAATGTGATTATGATCCCACACTCTATTCACCATGTCAAAATGCCCACGTGTTTTAGACTCACCCTGTATATGAATTTTCCCCCTTCTTCATAAAATAATATGCAAATACAGACGTCCAGACCTGTGATCTCCAAACCGGACCCGGGCTTTTTTGGATATTTTTTGGGGCCGCCTTATCCATAGTTTCTTTTTGCATTGCACAAGATTTAGTTATGTACTTGTATTTAAATTTCTGCATTCACCATTTCTCATTTTCTTTTAGTTTAAAATAAATGACAATGACAAACAAAAAAAAACACATTTAAATTGGGTAGCTATGGAAGAAAGTGAAAAAATATTTCAGTCTTAAAAATATCACTGGATGATAAATCAGTAATACTAGTAATATAAATAAACTAACATGAAATATGTATAGAACAAAAAATTAAATTATAATACTGAGAGTTGAAGAAACTAATAGAAACATGAACATAGTCTAATCTTGCATATTTTTAACAAATGGTCTTATGCGCACGTTCTTTTCTAAAAACGTTATGCATACGTAAACTTTTTTTTTGAAAACTCGTCAATGAGATCATCAAAATTCAAATTTTAAATTTTGCCTTATTCAATAATATTTGATAATATTCATATACCGGGTGTATTTTAAGTTGGAGTATCCCATGTAACATGAGACAGAACTGATAGGCGGTCAGATAATGACATATTTTGCTGACTATGATTTTCTTGTCGCTGAAATTTCCACCACAGAACATGATATGTTTGTTGAACTCAAAAATTGAAAATTTAGCGACCGGACGTCTTCTAGGCATACGTCTATCAATTGAGAAACTTTTTCAGATTTTCATTGGAAATAATTGGCTTGAAAGGCATCTCTATCTATATTGCGCTGGAATCGGTCGTTTCACCGGCGATCTATGTGCAAAAACATGATCGGCACCTGAATAATATATCGCCCAAAGAAAATAAAAATGGTCATTTCTAGAGACATAATACAACTGGCATCGGCCTTGTAATTCTTGATAAAGAAGAGAATAAATTCAGAAGAGTAAATAATTCTTCTTGACACAGGAACTCCCGGATAAAGACAGTTGAAGTAGGACATAGATGACTAACCAAGAAACGAGGATCCTGCATCGTCAATCAATTTAAACAATCAATTTTAAACGGGCGCATGTATGCCCATGCATCATTTCCCCAATTATGAGTACAAGCATATTTATTGTCACATCATGTTGGTATCGGTTTCGTGACTGACACGCTCTCCATTATCTTATTGATTTCGTTATCATCAATTTTCGCTGCGGAAAACATCAGCACAACAATTTCAAGTACATCTACTAAATAAACCAACATGGCGTTAATTCATACGGAATACGACCAGAGATACACATGAACCCCTTGAACAAAGAAAAGCCAGTTTTTCATAAAAATCTGGAAAATTGTCTGTGTCCAAAGTCCAAAGTAGCCTTCCTACAAGCAACTTGGACTCTCCTATTTTTTTTGATTTTTGACAAAATCTTTTTTCATAAATGGAATTGTGAACTTAATTGGAGACAATCCTAGAGTTCCTGAGCACACATTCTGCGAAATATATAATCCCCTTCCAAGCCAAAGTTGTTTATGGCAAAGCAACGTTTATTCATACTTGCTTTGATCTATTGTGGTGCTTCCCACTTGCCTATCTAGTACAGTCTCTTTGATCATATCCAGTAAACTGCCAGCAAGTTGGTTAAACATAAGAGCATGTATTGCACCAAAATTATCGAGTCTTCACCTTGCCAAGGCATCATGGTCCAAAATTATAAAAACAGTTTTTTTCACCTCAGCTTTGTAGACCATTATAGGAACACAACTCAACAATACACCTGCTATTTCTTATCAGCTCCTAAGATGTTGCGGAGATGACCGTTCCAGCACTTTTACAAACCCTATAGGCACTATTATTACATGTGCTTACATCTTTTGATGTTAACGAATGAGCCAACTTTCGCGGCCCCATTTTAATGACCGTTCTTTTTCAAATGGAATCTATGAAAACCATAACTTTTTTAACAAAATTCACCATTACCTAGCAAAAACAACAATCACCACCTTGTCGGGTTGACGCACCTCTAGGTGACTCGACTGACCAAAATTCCCCGTTCTGAATTACACCCATGTAACTTGGTACCATTTTCAAACATTACTTCAAGAATATAAGGTTGACCTGTTCATTTATCTTCGGTTGGTCTTGTCTGTCGTTTCGGACTTTATCCATAGTTCGTCTCATCAAGGTCTGCATAATTGGCCACTTGTTTTCACAATTCTATGTGTTGTTTGGTCAGATTTTTTAGGATTTAGTGGGCATCCCAAGGTCAGGAGAGTATCTTGTCTCAAGATTTCCCATCTTTTACAGTGGAAGACAGTGTATTTTGGGTGTCCCTTTCTTGGCAATAGATACATTCTTCGTTGGCAGCTGCTCCTCTGGAGTGTAGATAAGTATGAAAAGAGCCTCCTGGTGCGGTTTTTCTGAACCAATCGATTTCAACGCCCATTTTCTTGATGCTAATCTTGTCTTTCAGATCTCCCACTAGTTTAGCGTGGCTTTTGTTTCTTGCTTTCATTATAAATCTTTCCTGCGTGGTTTGTCCTTTTGTTGCACTGTCGATTTTTGACGCCCGATTCGTTTATTCATCTTAGGTGTCATATATTATACTTTGATTTCATTTTTGCGCAGTACATGTTTTGTGATATTTTGTAAATAATCTTCTACTCATGACAGTTCCATCATGCTTTATTCAGTGTCTATCATGTTCTTCATAGATTTAATTTGAGTGTGAAGTTTGGTCATGTCGTCTACTCCATTCTGATCTAATACTTATGAAAGTAAGTGGGTAGGTGTTTTTTTTTTGCTCACTTTTGTTGTGCTTCCTGTAGTTTCGCTCACGCATCCTTCCTCAATCATCTCTGAATTCAGGAAATGTATCGTAAGTATCTTTTACTATTTCCTTTTCTCCTTTCTCCCTAAGGCCAATAAGAAGTCCTGAAGCTTTGAATGTATTTCCCTCAACAGTCTTCACTGTCTTGAAAACACTACCACGCCAAGTTTAGTAAAATCCTCAAAAGCTTTTTGACTATCGACGATCGTCTGTATAGACTGCTTGGCTGGGTCTTCGTCATCCGTTTGCGCTACTTGTACATACTTGTTCTGCTGCCTTTTTTTCTTTTGAGTTAGTTTGGTTTGGGGATTTCTTATGCCTTCGCTCTAAAACATCAATTTGGAAAGCGATGTCTGATTTTGTGTTTGGGAAACTTTCAATCACTCCTAGGAGATCGTTGACCTTCATGGGCGTTTTACCAATTTCGCTTGTTCATTACTTATTTAAATATTGGTTCCTCTCCTTGATACCGGTGGGACCCCAAAACGGTTGATCTTCTTGCAAAAAGAATACCTGGATTTGTTGAATTTACCAAGATATTCCTGTCTTTTTGATTAGCGTGCTATTTCGCGGTAAATTTCTGACACACCAGTTTGACTCAATTGACCACCTTCATGGGCGCGTACTAGAGCTTCCTAATCCCCCTGCACCGTATCGAAATTTTCTGTCGTCATCTTCTGTATCAAATTGCTTTGGTTTTATTCTCTTTTGGGGCTGCTTTCCTGAGCTGGCTGCCTTCTCTTTGGCTATTGAGTATAACCTACACATCTGTTACCGCCCACTCTGAGTCAGTCCTCTTTTAGGCTGGTTTCTCTCCTTCGACCAGTTCGGCATGGGTGACCCTACCAGTAGCTGTGTTGCCAGAAATATAGCTCTCAGGTTCATCGAAATGCGCAAGCTCCATCGGTATGTCAAACCAAGGAACCCATCCCAACCGAGAGTAGCTACACTGAATCGGCAGTAGTCGATTTTCCAGCGGCAGTAGAAGGTTGATGGTAGATCGTAAGAGTATTAATTGATTAATAGTTACAGTAGTGAAGATTGATGTAGATTTCCTAAATTTCAGGCTGTAGATGTTTTGCTGTTGCAGTTCAGTCCAACATCGCGTAGGTTCATCTATTTATTGTTGCTCCAAGTTCATCTCCATAAAAGATATTTCTTTAATCCACTAGTCAAATCGTCTGAGCCCTTTGCAAATATCAAATCGCTGATTCTTTGTACACCTGTTGTGTAAATTGAACAATATTGACTAGTAGCGCCAATATGATGAATGAAATAACGATGAATAAGCAGTGCTTTTAGACTCTTCTATGAAAATGATAGTTCATCTCGTAGACACGTCCTTATGCCCCAGACTTTCTTGCATCATTTCCAAGCTATTGTCCGCTGTCTTTACTTTCAACAGCACCCCCTTCCGTTCCTTCCACCTTCCATTGCCAAAAATTAAGCGATTTTCAAGTGGTTCACCTTTAATGCTCTCTCTTTCTTTTTTCACTGCTCAATTGACAGGTTGACAGTTATAACAACAACTTGTGAGTAATTTCCTGCAAGGATTCAAATATTCATTTTTGTTCAGTTCAACCTACTTCCTCATTATCTTGCACGACATATTTCCCACGCACATCCAACATGGACGCCTTAGGCACACCAAAGTTAACAGCAACCTTAATTGATAAGTATGGGTAATTATTCACAATATAGAGTAATATCTTTAGCCTTTGCATGGATTATTTGCCAGGATGATAGAATTTGAAAGTTTATGTCCATCATCGACACGTGCCTTCTATACATAATATATTGGATTCTCTTCACCTCCGTTGCTATTTTCAGCTCATGCGTTTTCTTGATGCCAGTTGACAAGTCCGGAAATTGCAAATGAAATTATAATTAGCGTGAAGCATGTATTTAACTTGTCTCTCCAAACTTCGCCAATCATTTTCATGAGAGAGACTTTGTAAAGTTAGCTGATATTAACTAGAATCAATCTTGGTCTTGGTGAACGTGAAGAGTACGGCGCCAAATTGATTTGCTGTTGATCAAATTGGAGTGAATTGAACACAAGACACAAAGTTGTCTTAGCTCTATAACCATGGTTAATATTGTTGTATTGGGAGCAAAAGGCAATAAGACAGCGCGGATCAATAATGAAAAGATAAACCTCTCCAAGGTGAATCATAAATAAAATCCCTGAGATGGGTGAGCAATATGCATGGTCCCTTGACATGGCAAAAGTTTTATACAACACCGTTTATGTCGATCGATGTTACCTCAAACAGAAAACGCTGGGTGAAAGAAAAGTTTTGCCTTGATTACAGTAGGCAATCAGATTTGGGACAAAAAACTCTTATTATCAATATTTCATCATAATCATGTCATCAAAAAAATCATGACGCTTATTGGTGGCTATAGATAATTGAACTTGACCCCCTGGTGCCCCATTCAAAGGCAGATGACGTGATGAGTGGTTCATTACTATTGTGAAACATTTTATTAGAAATTTGTCGTATTTTCAATATTTTATCCAGCCATTTGAGATGATTGAAGAAATGATGCCGCGTCTATTTCTCTTTCTTTTGACTGCTGATACATACTCCTTGTCATGTATTTTATTGATTTTATTCACGAGAGTTTATTGGTATTCAATTGACGATGCTCGGTTGAAGTGTCAGAGTGTCTAATTATTTGTTGAGGTTCTCTACCTCAAAGAAGCAGATTGATTTTTATTATCTTTTTATTTTGAAATCAAGATTTTCAAGATCTATCTAATTTGCAAAACGGTATCGTTATCAGAAAATGTTATAATGCATCAACGTTTTGATTTTTCTTAATTTTCCTTTTTTCAAAATATAAAAATGTAGTCATTTTTGAAGATTTGCTATTGTAGGAATCATTCAATAGAGTATGACGAGGTCTACAGAAAAAAAGATCTATTACTCTAGTCTTTGGTCTTATAATTTAGGTTTCCTCCACTTAAAGTCCCAAAAAGTGAAATATAAATCTTCTCACCATTATAGCCTGACAAAAGCGGAATTTTATTCGCTATTAAATTGAGATCAATCTGCTTAAATGAACTTGGGGTTGTTATGTTGTACATTTTGCGGATAAATAAAAATATAAGTACTTCCGTGTCAGATACAGATATTGCTGTCTTTTAATAAATTGGTTGCAGCATCAAGTCGAAATATGAATTCCGAGAGAATTTGTTCCTTAAGGTTCATTATTCCACTGTCGCTGTAAGGTTTTTCTAAAAAGGTCATGCACGAACGCTAGGGAAAAATACAATATTGAAGTAATCAGCTGAATCGATTTTATTATCTCTTATTTCAGACCAAACGTTTTAAATTAGAAAGAAGAAGATGATAGATCCATCTTCATCTGAGGAAGACAGTGATGAAGAACATGGATCTGGACATCATGTGGGACACCATCCACCCGCACATCATCCTCATCACCAAACGCATCAACACCCGGTAGGTTTCCTGATGATAAATTCGAACTACCCTTCATTATCCATAATCCAGGCGGAAGCATCTCCTTACCATTCTCATGGATCCGATGGTAGTGGAGTCCTAGAGATCCCTAACAATGCCGCTGCACTACAGCGATCTTTATCACCAAGCAGTGCCGTCTCGGTAGAAATATGCTATGAAGTGTATTTACAAAATATGATCAATGTTCTATTCAGGTGGAAACCCATAGTATCGGGTCTTCCTCGAGAGCTAATTCTCTTCCCCGACCGACCAGTCCGTCACCATCAGTGGCTTCGGAAAAGACCGAGGTTGACATACAGGAAAAACAAGAACGCGAGGAGGAGGAGCGGAAGAGAAGAATACAGCTTTACGTTTTTGTATCCCGATGTATAGCGTACCCTTTCAATGCTAAACAACCTACAGATATGACCAGACGGCAACATAAAGTCACCCGGCATCAACTGGATGCTATTGTAAATAGATTTCAGGTAATATAGATCGATGTTGAATTCACATCTCTAACACATCTAGTGTAGAGTTTTCTAAAAGGGGAGACCCAGATAATGGCAGATGAAGCTTTTCAAAATGCTGTTCAAAACTACTTTGATGTTTTCTTGAAATCCGATCGAGTCGCTAAAATGGTGCAGCTAGGGGCTTGGACACAATATGATTTTCGAGAAGTTTTTAGAAGTAATATAGAGAAACGTGTTAGGTAAGCTAATTAGTTTGAAATATTCCTCTTGATTGTAACTGAGAGTTTATAGATCACTACCAGAAATGGAAGGACTGAGTAAAGAAACAGTATTTACATCTTGGATGGCAAAGTTTGATTGTATCTTGAAAGGTTCGTAGATTCATGAGTCCGATCAGTTGTTACTTCGACATTGTAGTGCAAGATGATGAAAACAAAAGGCCTAGGACACAAGCAATCAATTCTGAGTTAATTTTATCGAAAGAGCAATTATACGATATGTTTCAACAAATATTAGGAGTAAAAAAGTTCGAACATCAACTTCTCTATAATGCGCTGATGGTGAGTACAAACGTTCAATTGCTTTGTGCAAAAATGTGACTTTGAATAAAAAATATGGATTGTTTCTGACCGTTCCGTTTAGCTTGATTCAGCAGACGAACAAGCAGCAGCCATTAGAAGAGAACTTGACGGAAGAATGCAAAAAGTATCCGAAATGGAAAAGGTAAGATCAAAAGATAAATTAGCGTAGTTTAAAAACACTGTGAGAGTATTTTTCTTCATCAGAATCGTAAGCTGTTACCTAAATTTGTATTGAAAGAAATGGAGTCTTTATACATCGAAGAACTAAAATCAGCAATTAATTTATTGATGACGAATTTGGAATCTCTACCAGTATCGAAAGGATCCATGGACTCAAAATATGGGTTGCAAAAACTAAAACGCTATAATCACAGGTTGCATAACCATAATAATCCGTATAATGTGAAGCACCTTTTGATGAACTATGTTACTTCTTTTAGATCGCAAGGATCTTTAGCGAAACTGGAAGGAGATTCCGCTGACAGCGATACAACGCTAACAAAAATGGATGTGGTTCTTACGTTTCAACTCGAGGTAAGCTTGTCTAGTACGAGGACGGGGGGTTATTTCGATTAATAAAATGTCGCTGTTACGCTTTTCTATGTTTTTCTGTCTATCCACATTTGCTTGGCAAGCATGATACTGATTTGAATTTTGCAAATTGATGTTAGCTGTGTGTTTCTTGTACCCAAGCAACAATGTTCTATTCAATTCAATTGGTGTTCTTCCTTTAAAACTCGTATATGTTAATAAGTATCATTGCCGCATCAATTATGAAATTGTTATAAATGTGAAAATCATCTTTTTGTGTCACCTTATGCTATCAAATCCACAGCTTATTCTCCAAAAAGCTCTATTTCTATCAACAACTACGAAATAAATGTTAACCTGGAATCTTGCTTGTTCATCAAAATCATTATCTGTGCATGTACCCCGCACTTCCTGTTTCATGATCTGATATGTGCTATTCACACTTCTACTTTATTAATCGAAATAACCTATTTATGCAAAATATTACTTGAATAAGCAAATACGCGGCGAAATCGCGGGGAAAATTTACACACATAAGGAGATAACAGAAGCAAACAAATTGAAGATGGATTGATAGATGACAAAGTAAGACCTAATTTAATTCCTTTGTTTTGTGGGTTCAATTATTGACAAGGAATCTGGGTTCAATTATTGACAAGGAATCTACGTTGTTAATTTTATTTTATGAAGTGTCAATAACTGATTCCAATAGTTAATTGTACTAAACATGATGATAAGACTCACGAGTAACATTTTGCAGCATTCAATAATAATACTATTTTATAGGTTGGTAGAAATAAACTGTAAATATATATAGGTACAAGAATATTCTGTTGGGACTTTTAAACGTTCTTTAAGGTTATTGTGATGGAAGTAAGAGGTATAAAATCATTGCAACCAAATAGAATAGTGTATTGTACAATGGAGGTTGAAAATGGAGAAAAATTACAAACCGATCAGGCTGAAGCCTCGAAACCCATGTGGGATACCCAAGGCGACTTTTGTACAACACATCCATTACCGGTTGTAAAAGTGAAACTTTTTACGGAAAATCCTGGAATGTTGGCTTTAGAGGATAAAGAACTAGGAAAGGTTATTCTAAAACCTACTCCTTTGTCTTCAAAGGTGAATGATCAATAATAATAAAACATGCCAGTATATCAATTTGCATCTTTCAGGCTCCGGAATGGCATAAAATGACAGTACCCAAAAACCTTCCAGACCAGGATCTAAGAATAAAAGTTGCATGTAGAATGGATAAGCCTTTGAACATGAAACATTGTGGATATCTCTATGCACTTGGGAAAAGTGTTTGGAAAAAGTGGAAGAAACGCTACTATGTACTTGTACAAGTATCTCAATATACTTTTGCAATGTGTAGTTATAAAGAGAAAAAGTCGGAACCTTCGGAAATGATGCAACTTGATGGTTATACTGTGGATTATATCGAGGCTTCAAGCGGTAATTTGTGTTGTATATTAGTCATCAACTGTGCAGTTTGGGTAGAAATATACTGTAGGCTTGATGCTGCTTAAAAATTACAGGTACAGATGGCATCAGCTTCCACTAATAAATTACTCCTGGGGGGAAGGGGGGCTGAACCATTTCCAGACGATCCCCTGATAATAGTTTTCGTAAATATTTCCGAAACTTTTTATGATAATATGTCGGCAAAATTTCGTATACTTCACGCAGAAGTGTGTGTTTTGAGCGGATGGTATTTACAGCACCAATTAGCTTTTCTAAATTGTTCTCTCAATTGCTCTTTGATGCGTACGATATCTTCTAATTGATTGGATAGACGTGAAGCATGTAACGGAAGTTTAAAATCGCCTCATCTCAAAAACGGTACAGTCAATTGAAGTTACTGATTTAATGTGAAAAACTCCAAAATTTCACATTTTATGGTTCAATTTCGAAAATTAAGGCTAGAAATACCCTTTGCTCTTCTAGTCCAAGCTCCATATTTTAAATCGGGCATGCTAAGTTTAGTGAATGTGCAAAATGTAACTTTCTCGTTGTCGAAATATTTACAAACATACCTAGGTCGTTGAGAACCCAATAATGATATTTTACCAATATTTTTTGTCGTGGTGTTTAAGATCTGTTCCTGTGGTTTTGGGACATTCTGTTTAATCGAATTTAACAAAAAAATTCTGTACATTGTCACCTAGGTATTTCTCGAGAGAATAAATGACTGCAACATCATCGATTAAAACTGCCAAAATAATATTTCTGCCCCTGCTGCTTCAGAAGATGAACTACACAGATCATTACAAGCTACTTGGATCATCCAAATTCAAGTATCCAGATCAAATGTGTGCCAATTCTAGTCAGCATAAAAATCAGCTGATCTGTGTAGACTTGTGTGATCTGCCCCTCATTCTCTCAACTAATTTTTTTATTTTTTAAGCAACATTAATGGTTGGAACGGGTAAGCGTAAGTTACCTCCATTTTGACATCTGTCGCAGAATGTCTCTGTAAAAATGACCACTTATTTCCAGACTTGGAAGGAGGTAGATTCTTTTTTAATGCAGTTAAAGAAGGAGACAGTATTGTCTATGCTAGTGATGATGAGAATGAGTGTCATCTATGGGTCATGGCAATGTATAGGGCCACTGGCCAGTCACATAAGCCCACACCTCCTGTTACGTTGCAAGATAAGAATTCTACTATTTCCAAGATACAAGGAGGTAGGTTTGAGTGCAAAACGATCATCGATGGAAGGAGCTATCTTGATTTGTTAACACTTTATCAATTCAAGTATTTATTGAAAGAAGTTGCTACATATACATTACAGATGCAGATAGAGCAAGAAAGCATGGAATGGAAGATTTCATATCAGCTGATCCTTGTCAATTTGATCATGCCTCATTGTTTAAGACTTTACAAAATCTCACATTAGACTACAGATTGGGAGACATGTATTGCTCACTGGTAAATATTCCAATGGCTTCAACAATTTCATTATCAAAACCTCAACAGGGTTGGTTTAGTCCTGGACAAGTTTTTGTCCTGGACGAATATTGTGCCAGATATGGTGTGCGTGGCTGCTACAGACATTTGACATATTTGTCAGATTTGCTTGATCGAGCTGATAAAAATCACATGATCGATCCAACTTTGATTCATTATAGCTTTGCTTTTTGCGCTAGTCATGTTCATGGAAACAGGTTGGTAGTATTTTGATTTTTACAGTCACAACGCGATGATTCAAAAAAGATAATTGATTTATACTTCTTTGAATCATTGTGTATGAGATGTAGATAAGCTTCGAGAGTTCTGGTGCTATTCTTTGTCAGATGATTAAAATTTTACTTTTTTATAACTGGCTTCTTACAAAGGTGATATGTTCAAGATCAACATCTTTTTGTGGAAATCCTTTTAAATTTCACTCACTCCGAGTTTGTGAGACGCATGTAGTCAATATACACTCCTACTCTACTTACCTCAACTTAAGCTGGAGCAGATGTTGTTGTTGAAGGTGGCCTGACTATTCTCTTCCCGATTTGCTCTGCATCCCACTGACTAATTGTGCTGCCCCTTTTTTGCCGATCTATACCAGTTCTGTCTCTTCATTGGGAAGTGTTGCATTCAAAATGTCATATCTTCACAGTTGAAGGCAGTTCTGTCCTCTTCTTCAGCAGCCTTACCACATGTCTTATCTGAGTACGCGTAAGCTGCAGTACTTTATTTTTTTCAACGGTTGTTTCCTCTGTCTCATCCACAATATTTCATGCCAGTTCTTGAGACGTTGTTCACATGACCATCGCTGTCGCTTTGACCGTCTCTGTAGACACTTCTATCTTAAGTCGGATGTCGGCTGAGCCTGACTATCCGAGAGAATGTATATGTTTTGGTTATTGCAGCCCAATCTAGCAATCTCCTGTGCACATGCTAGGATTGCGTGAGTTTCCGCTTGAGACACAGTTATGATATCACTGAGGCTTGTGCTGGGTTCACTCCATATATGCCGGCCTCAACACCGTCTTGGGGGAACCCGTGTACCAAAACTTTTTAAGAAAGGAGAGGCTGCCGCCAAATTGCAGGGTCACATATTACATTATTAGACTTCCGGAACATGTGTATGACTAGCATGTGATCAGTGATCACATGCTGAAGAAGATGCTTCCAGCATAGCTTATAGTGAGGCCTGAATTCTTACATTCTATACCTTACATTTCTTACTATTCTTTGAATGTGAATAGTTTGTCTAAATCTGCAGTACCTAGTGAGCTTATAACTTCATCAATCATTTTATACATTTTGGTAAGTAATTGATATTCGTAAGAAAAATAATCTCGTTAGATTCACTGAATCAGTGATATAAAGTACCCAAAGAATTTGCGCCAGAATTCTTCTAGCTTATCTACTCATATTAATCGATAACTCCAGTATTGACTCTAGACCAGATGGAGTGGGAAGCGTCACCCATGAAGAGAAAGAAAAATTCCAGGATGTAAAAGAGCGACTCCGGGTCCTATTAGAACACCAAGTGACCAATTTCAGGTAAAACTCCAAACCGATCCAGAATGCCTTATTGCTCTTTATATGACTGAAACTTTCAGGGTAGCTACAATTGTTCACCTATGTGTCAAACTAGTCTAATAGTCCCGAGATTTATGATCTCTTTCTTTCAAGATTTGATAATGTATGACTAGCATTTTTTGAAAATTAACAATAAGATGACTAAATGTATCGAAATCTACAGCCTTGGTGTACTTCTCTTCCAGTGTAAAATGTCTTCTCTTCTAACCCAAATCAACTCATTTGTCACTTTTCACATCATGGTTGGTGTGTAATTGGACCTGTGAAGTAGATTGTGAGGTGTGAGAGTGTGAGATGCGTCTTCTCCGGAGCAGCTCGGATCATCTTTTTTGTTTATAGTATGTTTCTATAGGTTCCAAATTGTAGAAACAAGAAGCAACATATATAAACGTTTCGTTTCCACGAAGATGACAAGAACAGCAAACATGTTTTTGTTGGTTTCTATTGATCAACTAAATGCAACAAAGTTTATCCAATAACAAAAAAAAGATTCTTGTCGGGGTGTAGCATAAATTCGAATATATTTTACAATCTCACTTGACAAAATAGATATTGCGCTAGAAGCAGCAGCTAACATAATCTCTGTAAAAAAAACAAAGAAAAAAGAGGAGACATACATTTTGGATAGGTCCAAGTCAAAAAGTAGTTGAAGAAAAGGGTAGGTCCTGGCCTTTAAGAAGGGAATCAACATGCCAGAATTCAGCTTCTTGACGCTTTAGGAGAGAATTATAAGCAAGAGCAGTGGTAGATTTTCAGTAGGATTTGTTCAATGCAAATGGAAAACTGCTACAAACAGCGACAGTCCGTCTCTACCGAAGTCGCAACTTTTCCACACATATTACTGATAATCACTTTTTCTTTTGATCTTTGCCACTTCAACCGGATATCCGATACAGAACCACTTTTTAGTTTCATCATGATAACAATGTGGACCTTTCTGCAGAAATTTTTGGAACCACGCGGTAGAAACATAAAAAATATTGCTTTATGTTGCTTAGGCGGAAACGCAAGGTTAAGATCATTTTGTTGTTTGAGATCAACAACTGAGGCATTTTTGCGGACTGATGAGAGTATCATGGCAGAAGTATCACATTACAAAGCTTCTCTTGGAGTGAGAGCTGTATGTGATCTCTTCTACTCGGTCTCATTAAACAACTTCCTGTATCAATTCGATGCAGTTGAAATTCTGAGTGTACTAAAATTGGTGATATTCTATTGAAGAAATCGTTTAGTTCTTGTTTATCAAAATTTATTGGTGCGTAAATAATTGATTATGTCACATTACTATTTTGGCTAATTTGCCACAAAAGGTGAGGTGAATGACATTTAAACTGGTGCCTTTCAAGTTTTTGTCGTACAAAGAGTACTTATAATGCAACTGAACACTACACATGGATCTGCTACACACATGGAACTTGCTTCTGTCAATGTTTAAGCTGGTAACATTTACTTTATATTTTTGAATGTGACTGAATATGCCATACTCTAATACACTTCAAACATTAGGAATCCATTTCCTATTTCTGGAAATTGATTCTAATACATTTCAGCAGGAGGTAAGGTGAGTATAACAAATTGCTGTCAAATGCTATAGATGTTGCTTAAGCACACAAGATACACAACGATCTTTAAAAAGATTTTTAACTCTTCGTAAAGTTTCCTTTTCAATAACTTCCAGATATACGTTTCCATTTGGACGCCCGGAAGGAGGTTTAAAAGCGACAATTTCGCTACTGGAAAGGGTGTTGATGAAGGATATCGCTACACCCGTTGCCCCTGAAGAAGTGAGAGGCGTTATTAAGAAATGTCTTGAAACTGCAGCCCTGGTGAATTATACGAGGTTGTCTGCTGAAGCAAAGATCGAAGGTAGGATGGTGAATTTATAGAGGAATATCGAACAATGGTTATTTAAATTAATGAAGCTGCTATTCGATGAGCATCTCTGATGACTTTAGTAGGCTGGGTCTGTTTTGTGGGTTTTTAGCAAACGTCTGTTGATACGGACTCCACACTAAAGAAGTAGTAGGCTTTTTCATGTTTGAACATGAGAAATATTTTAATGGAATTTTGATAAATATAAAATACTAGACTAACGTATGAAGAAAAAATATTGTTGAGTGTGTATCGTTTTATACTGTATTCGTCCATACTATCGACGAGCTTTTATCTCAGTTTGCTCCATTTCATTCTGGTAGAATAGTTGAACGTTTTCGAAATGGATTAAAGCATTATATTTAGTAATATTTAGGCCAATTTTAAAATGCTGAGTGCTACTTTAGATCGATAGGCAACACTGAAATCTCAATATCGCTGTTTTGCTTGCTTTTATTTTGTAACATAACATTTGCAGAGGATTTGAGAGGAGAAACTATGGTTTCGCCAAGTAAAAAACTTGAAGATTTGATACGACTTTCTGAGCTATGCGTTGACTTACTCCAACAAAATGAAGAACATTACGCCGAGGTAAGCGATGTTGAATGTATTGCTTGGTTGTGAGATCATATTTCGACTAACTGGTTCATTGGATGACTATCAAAATTGCAATACATACAATAAAATAGTGAGAAGTATTTTCTATCAAGATTTTCAAAATAGTTTTCAAATTATCATCACAATCTTGGTGGATAGTTCAGTAAATAAATGTCATGGAATCGTGGGGGTGTTGGAAAATTGTATGCATATGCTGAAATGTGTAAAAATAACAACAACGCTTGGTCTTATCTTGAATAGAAATATTCTTCCGCCAAGTGTAGTTCAGGTCAGTTCAACTTTTTATTGTCTTACATCACTTGAACTGTACTTGGCAACACATATATATCAGAATTGCCTCTCTACCTGTAATACTATTGTATCAGAAGAATATTGAAACCAAAAATTTAATGATGTGGAATGAGTTTGTGTAATATTGACCTCAAAAGACACCGTAACTAATAGTTTTCCAGATTAACATGAAGAAGTCGCATTTTCAACTTATTACTGGCTTTTGATGTTTGAACATCGGTGCTACATATTCCACAATATCTTCACAACCTTCTCCCGGCCTGTCCTATACATACCCTAGAAGGCATAAATTTGGGGTATTCGTCTTAACTCAAACATCCTTCATTCTTTTGAACACAAAGTTTTGAAAAAAAATAAGGAATATTACCTCCGATTGTTGCATTTTCTATTCCACTTCGCTTCATGTTTATGGGTCACATCCCAAACTGTTTCATAGAATCGAAAAAAGAAACAATGATCTTACTTTTCAAGGAATAATCTTGGTTTCAGTATTCTTTGTATTGACTGTCTGTGTAATTTTGTATGTGACTGTAGCAACTGCGTAAGGCTGACAAGCCTGTGGCCAGCCAGTCGGCCCAAAATGCCCAGGCGGCAGGGCCGGGGCAACCGGCAGGCTCGGCACCTGCGCAGGCCTCCCCGGGTACCCCCAGTCGGCTCGCCAAGCAGCACTCAAACTCTGTGTCTCGCTATTGCATGCCTCCGCATGCCACTTACACCCCACCAGATCCCACGGCACGTACTCTATTACTTCATCTATCTTCTTTAAACTTTGTTCAGTCTTCACGATTGTTTCATCTCAGCACAATGACGATTAGATGGTTATCATATATCATATGAAAATAAGAGCTGTTGTTGCAGAAATATCGTCACAAGTCACACAAGATTATCGTTTCGGTCCGAGCGACTCTCCCCACTAGTAGATAATACTATTATGTCTCATATCATCTAGAAAAATGGTAATATCATCTCATCAAGTTGAATAATTTCTTCTATATCACCATATTATCCACTTTTTAATAACAATCATACCTCTATTTCTTCGTGACTGAGTGTGAAAGTGGATTTTTTTTTGAAAACAGAAATATATTTATAACAGTTGTAAGATATGAAATTAAATATGTACCTAACTGTGAAAAAAAATCCCCACAGAACGATACAATAAAATAAGAAACTAATCATAGATCATAATAATTTTATTCAATAAAACAAGTGAGAATCAAAGAATCCATGAAAAAGATCAATAATATAAAAAAATATAGATTAGACTGATAAAGCACTTGAAAATTATATTTTGCCTTTAGCATACAAAGCAAACACAAAAATAGAGCTGTCCTCAAATGGATTGACTAATAAAAATGAAAAGATAGATCTTGAATTTTTTTTTTTTGATTGTCGCTTCGATTAAACTGAGAAATAATGCAAACAGTTTCAAATCGGCTTTGGAAAACAGAACATGACAGAGAAAGTCTCCAACACAGATGAAACGGAAACGATTGTTTAATAAAAGCTGCAAGTACGACAGATTGAAAGAAGAAAATTGAAAACAATATAATATAGGGTAAAATTTGGAGAGGCCAACTAGGGCGAAGACTTGTTGATAATATATGGAAATAAATGGAAAATCACCAAAAATATGAAATCAGACGAAAAAGGATGAAAATGTAGAAAAAGATGTTGTGACTTATGACGTTATGCAACTCTTGCATTAATTGAAACATTTCAGTTTTCGGTAACCTTCTAGTCGAGATGTTCTGAAACGATCAGTAGTAATGGTAGACAAGCGATATATTTCATTCATTGCTTTTCTGAGCTTAGAATTAGAAATAAACAGCTGCTTCCAAAATCACCAAAGTTTAAGTTTTCAATTCTACTATCCTGTCAGTTATCCGTACACAAATAAATAATTAAAATTTATAGGTTGAAATCTGCACTTTTTCGGTGAGATAACTGACTCTTATTGCTATTTTTTATTGATTTTGAGACAAGTGGATTTGATGAAAGATTATTGTAACCATTTCCACTTGTATTTTACATTGTTCATCAATGTAAATGGACTATTTTTAGAGTTTTTGTTCTTCAATCCAGGTGCCGACTGAAACATTTCTTCACTATACTTCACCTTCTATTCCTGCCATGGTCCACTATAGTGCTGACGTTAGTGATAATATGTCTCCAGATTAATAAAAGACACAAATATTTAGTTCTCAAGAAATGACGTTTCAAAAATAATGGTATGCCAACCTTTATTTTGATCTTTTCGGAACTTCCTCATCGTCCGCACTGTATAATACCATATCGACGCTGATACTAGGAAGCACTTCTCGATATTGGAGAAAGTGAGTTATTATATTATTGCAATTTCATGGAAAGATCTTGCCTATGATGTCAACAAGAACAGATTTTCTCCGGTTTTTGTATAATGTAACCCCATTCGAGATCATCAATGAACAAAAACTCATTTTCGCCAAAAATTGATCAAGGCCACTTTATACTAACAGCGAGGATATGATATGGGACTATCCAAACGATTCAACTGGGAGGTCAAATTTGCTGTGCTTATCATTGTAGTGCCTTTGGATGGTAATTTTGGTAAAAATGTTTGATATCGTGATATCGCTGTGTGATCGGTGATCAGTCAGCGCCTGATATGTGCATGCTAGTTGTAGTAGTTGGGAGATGTTGTGTCAACTGTACAAAATATTTTTTGCATTCATCGCAAAAAGCATTTTGTCATCGACTTTAAGTTAGAGAACCTAACATTTACCTATGAAATCTAACATTGGTCTTCTTTCATGCCAAAACAGGCTTTTGCATGGTTTAGTGATCTTTTGGTGGAACATGCTGAAATTTTCTGGTCTCTATTCGCTGTTGATATGGACCGAGTCTTGGCAGAACAACCCGCCGATACTTGGGACTCTTTTCCTTTGTTCCAAATTTTGAACGATTATCTCAGAACTGATGGTAGGTATACAACTGACAAGGTCCCCTTGGTCAACTACATGAACGAATTTCGCAGATAATCTGAAAAACGGCCGTTTTCATCAGCACATCAGAGACGTATTTGCTCCTCTTGTGGTCAGATACGTAGACCTAATGGAATCGTCTATAGCCCAATCCATACATAAAGGGTTCGAAAAGGAAAGATGGGAGATCAAAGGGTAATGGGCATCCATTCTCATTACAAAACTGAGTGATTATTTCCAGAAATGGATGCGCCACTTCGGAAGATCTTTTCTGGAAACTTGACGCTTTGCAATCTTTCATCAGAGATTTGCATTGGCCAGATGCAGAATTTCGCCAGCACCTGGAGCAAAGGCTCAAACTGATGGCCTGTGATATGATCGAGTCTTGCATACAGAGGACCGAGACAGCCTTCCAGCAGTGGCTTAAAAAATCCTCCGTCACTTTTTTGTCTACCGATTATATTGTACCTTCCGAAATGTGTGCTATGGTTAATGTTATTCTGGATGCTAAGAATCAATCGTTCAAGCTTTGTGCAGTGGATGGAATTGACTTGGTGAGATAAACAATCGTGTTGTCAATTGTTTTGATATAATTTGTCATCTATAGCACCAGTATCACACAAAAATCGATGATCAAATTGACAAGACCATGGCAAATATGAACCAGGGAATGCTCAGTAAGCTCATGTCTGTTTTGGAGTCAACATTGTCCAAGCTTTCCAGATATGACGAAGGAAGCCTTATTGGTTCTATACTTAGTTTCACGGTAAACTAAATTCCACGCTATTTATTTATTGACAATATCACACTTCTCTTAGAATGTCTCGGGATCTGGAAAAGATGTCGGACAAAGTTATGTTAACTTTCTAAGAAACAGTATGGAGCAAATACGAGGGAAAGTAACTGATGAACTATGGATTTTGAACTTTTTTGAACAATGGTACACTGGCCAAATGAACATGATTTGCAATTGGTTGTCAGAGCGGTTAGACCATACTTTGCATCCATACCAATGTACGTGCCTTGCTCATATTGTGAAGGTATGTTTATTCAATCTTTTGGTCTACTTCATCAAGCTGGAATGGTTTTTAGAAAATATTCTCTGATTTTGAACTCCACGGCGTTATGGAGGATAAACTTAATTCCAAAGCCTACCAAACGATCGCTCAAAGAATGCAGACTGAGGAAGCAACCTGTGCTCTTACTTTAGGACAGAGTGATGGGTAAGTTGCAAGTCTTGCTTGCTTGAGCAACTGTGTTGTACTGAGTAACTAAGATAGTTAAATTCTACTAGAGGTATGAGGGTCAAGCTGACATCACCAAATTGGGCTGACCAAGATATTCAAGTTAGATTATACAAACTTGTAACTGGAAGGTATATTTGAAACATTTATTTTAATTCATCATGTTTGCGTCCAGCATCGTATTGCCAACCTCGCCTACTTCTATTGCTTTTGGAATATCGATAGGTGATACGGGCACTATAGGCCTTCTTGACAAATCAATTTTGAAAACTTGGTGTTTCCATTTGTGCCTCAGTGGTAGTCTTGAAGCGATGCAGGCATCGACTATTCTATCACCAAATGATCTATGTTCTGTTTATATCCGTTGACTCTTTGTCTAGGACCTACAACATTTTTTGTCGACTTCTTTCTGACTTAGTGACCTGGGTAATAGACCATGAATAAAAGTTCCATTTGTTCAAATTCCAGTATTGTAGCTTTTGTTTATATTTTGCAGAGAAATGGGAATGAGAGAAGATGATACAGATAGCAGAAGTAAGTCTCTAATGGAGAGTCTAGGAGGCGATGATGGTAATCCACTCTCAAATGTTGGCAACATGGTTGCGGGAAGAGTGAGCAACTTATTGGGCAAGGGTCTTGGAGGAATTGGCTCGAAACTAGGTGGTGGATCAAGTTGGTTCTAATCATTTTTGATTTGTACTAAACGTTATGGAACCAGAAACACAAAATATATTCCAATTACCATAACTTTCTTCCTCGTTATCAAACCGATACGTAATAAATATATCAGTTGTATCACATGCTATAAATGGAAACCAAGACTGATTTGTACATTATAGAGTACAAAATAACGTTTAGTATAAATCGACATCTTAGGTTAGTCGATTTCAAACAGTTGATTGTCAGTTACAAGACCTTTTTACATTATTGTTAAAAAAATTACTAAACCTAATAGCGGGTCCGAAATGTTGAGCTAGCTTTAAGCGTATTTGAAGATTTATCGATTACACTTTTGAGTTATACATTTTTCGAAGCATATCACAGACTTGTCGTGTTGACGAAGGTGACGATTTTAGTTCAGATATGAAGTATCACTGGATCTTCCAAGATCATCTAGAACGTTTACACTCTGGGGAAATGTCCACCAACAGAAACACCTACTTCATATTTACTAAAAAACCATCGGGTCAACATGGTTGTTCCCATATTGACACCTAAGCACATCTTTTCAGTTTCCTATTATATTGATGCCCAAAACCCTTCTTATATTCTTTGGCTGATCAAGGCTTAGTGAGTGATTCGACTGCGGTGTAATCGAAAATATTACTTAAGATCTAAATAAATATTGAGAAGATATGCTTCAGGTTAGGTAAACGGGATTTTACAAGTACAAATTTGTTTTAAAACTAGATAGCAACAAAGAAATAATTTGTGATAAGTGTTTAGAAAGATCTAGGACCTATTTATCTTATTGAAATTTCGGATTCTCTTGTTGTATATCAATTGATGTTGTGCGTTATGTTTTATTTCTAAGTAAATGTCCACACTCTCGTCGAAACTTTTTTGTAACAGATAACAATGTGCCTTGTTTCTATGACCATATAAAAAGTGATTGTGCACATGTGAATATGGATGTGGAAGTAGTGAATCTCTTGAATGCATCGAAAGCAGTCGTCTGCAATCCAGTTTAAACTAAACCAACTGAATTTATGAAAAATAACGCTACAACATCATTGCTCTGCAAACCTAGCCTTAACTTTCATAAATATAATGTATATTGTAAGTATTTAAACAACCTCTAGCATTTAATTATGAAGTTCTTTTAAACACCAAAGTTGACTAGGGTGATTCTAGTCTTAGTGTAAAATATATTAAATTGATTATTCCAAGAGATTTAGGCCTTCCGCGCTTTCAACTCTAGATACAGCTATCCTTAACGCCACAGCCTATTGTATTAAATATTTATGCAATTTGAAAATCATGCATGACAGACGGTGGCGGCTTGTGATATTATGGTACGTGAAAGACCAATTTTATAATTATGCTATAATTTGCTCTCCTTGTGCTCGCTTCATGGAAAATAGAATATCGAATGAGAAACCTGAGAATTATATCTAGGTACTTTTCTAGTTATTATTTAGGGTATTGCCTAAACATTGGTAAAGCATTCGTGCAGTGATTTCTGTTCAAATGAAGCACACTAAAGACGGATTTTCCTCGATGTTTTCAAAACCGTTAATAAAAATATCATGAAAAGTTTATCTTGCTTTAAATGCTGAATCTTAATTTGAGCTTCAGAATTTCAAAATTAGAATCAGAGCGTACCATACTGCAGGGGTTAAGTGTTACTTAAATATTGAAATTTGTTATACTGCATAAACTTTTGATACCAACTCAGATTCTGAGCTCAAACTTTGCATCAGAGGCGTGTTTGGGGGTTTTATAATTTTGATTTGTCCGACAAATATTAAAATATTTTTCATAAAAATACCCCAGGAATCAACTCACTAGTTTTAGACCAATGTTTCCTAAACACCCTGTAGAATTTATCTGTTAAATTAATAATTTATCAAAAATCTCACTCAGAAATAATAAAAACGTCTAGTTCCATTCCAAATATCTTTTTTTTTCTGATTCACGCTTGGTCCTGCCATACTATTATCAAGCCAGCGCTGATGACAGCTTAACCTTGTTATACTTAAGAATTCAGTTAAGTAACTTGTATGGTGAAATATATGAATAAATAAATTGTTTTAAAATATAGTTTGTCTTTTAGATTATCAAAGCTATAACTTAAAAAATGTGTTAGACTTCGATTCAACTATGAACTCAACATCGACGATGTCTTCGTCTCTCTCAGGCTATATCAGGCCGCAACGCAGTGAGAGAGAGGGAGACATCGGCGCTGTATAGTTCTTAGTTGGATCGTACTCTCTCCCCCAAATCTCCATCCCTTTTTTTAAGTGGTTATGATATAAGATCCTCTGTCGCTTTTAAGGAATTCCTGTGAGACAAAAATCTGTTTTTTTCATCATTTTTGAAAATTGAATTGAAACAAAAGTCCTAGAGATTTGAGGCGAAAGGCCGAAAGGTATTTATTCAGAAAAGTTTTGAGTTTTGGTTAGGTTCAATCAGTTTTTGTTTTTTGAGCATTGATGTCTGTTGAATACGCTTAATTGACAAGTATTATGCATTGAAGGTAGGTATTGGAGATTTTGTAACCAAAAATGTATCCTTTTCAGTTTGAATAGGTATTTTTTTTTATCTGCGTACTATCTTTAAACAGTGAGACATAAGAATTGCCATCAATACTATTAGGAAAAACTCGTTCTGTAAAGTGGTTAGCTTAATTCGTATATAAGATGAGGGAAAAACTCGAAAACATTCACATTCGGTCTTGGTTGTCATTCTAACCAGCTCATTGTTAATTTTGCAATTAATCCAAACTCACTCTTGTGAAAAATCTATTCTATTTTGGAAAAAAGTCGATATTTCAAAAACGAAAGAAGATATCAACAGAAATCCAAAAATGTCCTGAGGTATGGACGTAACAAGCACTTGGACAAATCGAAAAAAAACTCAAAAAAACCTCTGTGGAAATAGGGGGACAGTAAAGGAAACGAAAATTCACAGTAATTTTTCACCACCCTGTATAAAAAAAAGTTTTTGAGAAAATTGATTTTTTTAACCATCCACATAAACCGTGAAGAAATGCTCTGCATCGTGGTGCAAACCGCATATTTTTTCATCGATTCGTTAAAAAATTATGAGTGTTCAAACATTGGCGAAAATTTCGGGTGTACTTTTTTTGTTGTTGAGTAGTTTATTTGAGCTTTTATGTAAAAAATGACGTTTGTAGGTTCTTATTAAAATGTATATTTTTCGAATAAGAAAGCCTTTATTATTTAATTTGTATTGGATTTGCTTCTTTCACTTTCACTTTTCACTTTCAAAGATTTTTCACAATATTTTGATAACTATTTTTACGAGGTGACCCAAAAATAAGATCAAAAATAAAATTATCAAATCTGCCAAAAATGGAAAGCCCCAGTTTTCATCATTTTATCATATTATTAAGCATCCAAAATGAAGGTGAGCTTGTATAAGATTGTCCATTCCAAACATTTTTATCTTTTTTTGATATTTCAATTTTTATTTCGAAAACGGGAACATTCAGGCAGACATAACTTTGGATAGGGCCTTAAATTTGATAAAACTCTGATCCTGCATAAGTTATCAAAGAAGTGATGGTGAATTTGGAAACTTCAATCGATCTGTCAGTTTAGGGGTCTTGGTGATTTTTATCAAAAAATTGTTTAGTGCTTTTTTTTTCTCGTTCAAAAAAAGTTGTTTTTGAATAAATCATGCAAAATGGGTCACTTTCTTTCTTATGTCCACCACTGTATATGAACATGAATTAATATCATTCGAGAAGGATTCCAATTGGCTTTCAAAATAATTGATAATATAGCATGTTCCATGCAAAAAGTCGCTCTTTAAGCTGTTCTATACATAGAGAAAAAACATTTATTCTATACGACCCTGTTTAATTTACGGAATATTTCCTTATAAAAGAACCATACAGAAGGCCTTCCTGAATCACTCTCCATTCTATGAAACAGAACATCATTTTTATTTCTATGACGGTCTCTTGTTACAGGTCAGTTCAGCAATGTTCAGCAGTCAGGTCAGCAATGGGAGTGTCCTTTCCATTGTGACCACTCATATTTGATGATATGAGGATCAAATGTTGGAGACCAATAGTGAGTGTTCTGATCAGATGACCCAGCGAATATCATACAGTCACATAATGAATAAATAAGTATTGTGTTTAATAAATGTTTTTCGTGTTTTTCTCCGATGCATCAATAGTTTTTCTGCTATTCGAGGCGGAGACAAATCCAACAAATCAAAAAATATGAAAATCGGTCCAGCGGTTCTTGAGTTATGGTGTAGCACTTGCGTATTATCAAGATGTCAAAATACGAAGTTTGGCTTCTCACAGAATGCTGGAAAAATGAGAGCGTGGTAAGTTTTGGTTCGTTTCCTGATCCAGACATGACCTTTACTTACCAAAACTTATCCAAACGATCACTTGCGTTTTGCCGACTTTTTATAAGTCACGCAGGCATTTTGTGAGAAGCCTAATTTCGCATTAGGACTTTGCTATACATACATAGCAATAGGTAACATATGTGCGAGAATAAACTTTTAAACAAACAAAAATTGAAATTATCCATTATGCATAAACAATGTTTGAGGCTCAAATAAAATCGACTCTTCTGAACGGAATCGTTTGAAATCACAAAATTGTGGAAGAGCAGAAGCCCCTTGTCCAAACAAGATCAAGATCACGTCAATCGGTTGAGATGTTTCAAAGATTTATTCTTGAGTTATAAACTTCGAAAGCCAATAACTGTCGCATTTGACATGCCAAAAAAAAAGCAAAATTCCTCAAAGAATCCATGGCGGTACTCATTTTCATGTAGTTCTATTTGAAAATCTCGATAAAGCCGCAATTTTGTCTTTTGACATCACCGTTACGCCATCGTGTGTTTATCCTAATTCTCTCCCTCTTCCTCTGCACATGAGAATTTGAAGTGTGCCCTCGTCATCATCTCTGGTTTTGTAGAAACCTCTCTCCAACATATACCTTCTTCCTTTCTGCGTTTCTCTCCCCTCCTGTTACAACAATTCCACTAAAAAAATAGAAAATGGAAAGTATACAAAATACACGATTTTTTTCTAGTTACGTTCGTGAAAGTATAAATATATCTGGAATTTTGACAGTTGAATGTTGGGTCACACTGTTTTATTTAAACAATAATAATGGAATTATTGAGACAATCAAAAAGGTATGTTAAAGATGAGTACATATTTGATATAATTAATAATTGGACCAGAATATCAAAGGAGCAGACTTCGTAGTGCCTTTTAAATAAACATTAGTTGTAATGTTTCACAGATGTATATATATTATTGTTTTCTCGATTACAAATTTTCGAACTCAAGTTTGTTAAATGATATATTTACGTTCTTAGGATTTATCACCAAGTTCAATTGTCAGTTTCTTGGCTTAAAAAGGCTTCATCAGCACAAAAAAAGGAATCCATTGGTTATTCCAAGATCAAGGATCTGACGGATCTGAATGGTGAGTGCGTTTTGATTTCGAAATAGTGAAATTCATGTTTCTCAAATTATTTCGCTATCCCCATGGATAACAATTGAGAACTCATTGGTAAATGGAATATCGAATAAGAAACCAAAAAAATATATATATTCAGATGATTTTCTCAACATACACATCTATCAAACCTAAATCAGAAATAAAAAAAGCTTCAAAAGTGATCGTTCAAACGGGATGGTATCAAAGCCGAGTGATTTTCTATGACGATTTCTTTTTTATTTCAAGGTTGGTCTTGCCACTCCACGATCCAGCGACCGGTTCAACTTTGTTATATACTTTTATGTAAAATATATGAACTGTTTTGAAATATTGTTTGTGTGCTTCCATCTTGTATATTTCTGAATTGCAACTTTGATTTACTATGGAAATTCGGCTTGCAGGAACGAAGATCAGAACAACTGTGTATGTATCGTGAACCCACTCGCCCCATTGGTTACTGATTGGTTACTGATTTCCTGGACGAAATGTTGGCTCTGGCACTGAACCCTCTGATTGGGTCCATTGTGTGTGTTTAAGAGCTGTATTACCTTGATAACGTTTGTGACTCTTTCTCTGGATAATTTGAATTCCCCATTTCTCTAATCTCGAAGGACAGTGCTTCGCATTAGGAAACAATGTGTAAGGCTGTTTCCTCTTGTTCATTGCAGAGCCCTATGTGAAGTATCGCTATATCGTCGTCGGCGTAGCCTATTCACCTCCACTTATAGTTAATCTGCGCCTATACAGGGTGAGTTTTTGAAAGTGTCACAATGTGATCTATCAAAAATGGCTTCAAGTTTTTCTTTACATTTTGGTGACGTGATAATTTCACGGGGGGACACATTTTACGATATTTTTCACATTTGTCCGTTTACGCCCTTAAGAGGGATAGGGGGTCACTATCGTATATTTTTTATTTCAAAATACGGATCTACATAGATCAATATGAAGTCTGTTCACATTTTTTTGTTTTGATTGCTCTACTGGTTACGAAATTGTGATAAAACATGTTTGATTGAATTATCCCTGTATAACAATTATCCTGCATCCGTTACCATGAAACCCCAATGTGATCGTGAAATGTTTTTCCCCGTGAAATTATCACGTCACCAGAATGTAAAAAAAATGAAGCCGTTTTTTGTATCGCATTGTAATTCTTTAAAAAACTCTACTTTTATAAGTTTCAAAAAAGTCGACATGAGACTTTTCTCATAGTTATCAGACATAAACAATGTATCATAAAAACATTATATGAAAGAGCGTTTCAGCTTGGCAGTATGGGTCAGAGGTCCAACAAAAAGGTTTCTTCGAGTTTGGTTACCCCATGAAGTCCAGACTGATCGGTCATTGTGAAACTCAAGAGTTACAAAATCAGCCAAATCGTCGTCGTTGTTCGGATCAACATCAAATTAGGTGGTCGAAAACCCGAATTCTGCATTGGTGGTCACATAGGAAAGCATTTCGAACGGCTGCCTTCAATGGACAGAAAGAAATCATGTTTATCAAAGCAAGCACAGAAATCGGGACTATTTGAAAATTTCCATCTGATCTCTAAGATGTCTTTGAGCTCAAATGAACAGTGCAATAGCGAGAGGCGATTACATCTGCTGTGGTGGGGATGTGAATCTTGTAGTTGACTCATTTTGTTCCTTCACTCACTCCGTTTTCAGTCGAGGCAATGGATTGAAGCGGAGAGCATCACGGCCTCGTCATTCACACGTTTTTCAAATTGGTAGTTCTTTCATCATCACACAGCGAACTATCTGTCCTACTTCTAAAAAAACCTTTGAGAATAGTCCGTATACTTCGGAGGGATTGAAGATCCGTATTTGAGAGGAAATTGCTGCCATTTCCATATGAGCCAGTGTAGGGGAGATAGGGGCAAGACGCCAAGCATTTGAGTTGAAATATTGTTAAAAATAAAACAACAGGATAAAAAATAAAGTTTATTCTGGAAAGTATTTTTAAATGATTTGGTATGATAATATTTGACTTGACTTAAAGGAAAGAACTGAGAATTACACCTATTTCAAACGTCGAAAATCCTCATCTTGCCCCAATGTACGGGGCAAAATGGGGCAGGGGTTATGGGCTATTTGCAAAGATCACAAGTAAAGCAGCCCTCTGGGACTTTCTTTGATACTTGCGATCCATTCTGCTATAAATAAAATTATATTCAACTATTACGATCCATAAAATGTAGATTATACTAAAAAAATATATAAGGGTAAGATGTGGTCGAGGATGGGATACATGCAACGTATCCTTGCCCCTAATGCAAATTTAAAAAAAAAAAATCTTACCTTCACCGGGTGATAATGGCAAAACAATAACTTTGCCCTTGATAAAGCTGCACAGGGCGACCCAGTTTTATCCAGCAATATTTGAAATTTAGATTTCACTACATAAAATGAACAATTTTTATTCTATGACGGCTGATCAAAGATGTTCTTGACTTGACGGGTACCTACTCGGTTCTTAGACCACTGGGTAAGTCAGTCAGTCAAGTCAGCCTTACATTTTTTTTTTTTAAATACTGCATCAAATTGGATTAATTTAATCTGAACATATTCCAGTTACTAAAGCAAAAATATGGAATAAGTCTTATTCTCAGATAAACAGAAAGCTCATTTTGAAATTCCCATGAACAATTGGAGAATAAAACAATCGATTTATTTTTAACGTTTACGGAAACTCAATATGAGAAGCAAATTTCACAGAAACTGACCAATTTGTGACTTCTGTAACCGTCCCAGTTTGTAGTCTTTTCAAATTCAAAAACGCTATCCGTATTTAAATTAAAAAAAATCTTTATAACTTTTTACATTTTTGGGATACTTTTATTAACCATAGAAAGACATGGAAATGACAGTTGTCATTTTTTTTTAATGATGAGATGGAGCTTTTCGTGTTCTATGAACAAGAAAAAAGATCGAAATGGACTTTTTTTAATCAAATACCAAATAGTCGCGAATCAAAATGAAACATAATGTAGGTGAGCTTGACTAACTATTAGAATAGATAGATTCCGAAATTGAGATACGGAAGAGAAGCTGAAGAAAGTAAATATTTGTTCGGAAATCCACAGCGTAAATCCTGCCAAATTGAAACTCATTACATAAGAAATGTTTCACTTTTCTTTCACGAATATTTGAATTATTCCATAAAACACTAGCAACTCAAATTTGAGCAAACATAAATCGAAGGAGAATAAAATTATTGTATCTAATCAAGGTTTGTTCTGTAAAAATCTTTCTACACATTCATAGCTATCACATTTAGCAAACTAGTCTGACGTATGATCCTTGAGGGTTGAATCAATATATTTGATTAATTAACTTGACCACATGAGCCGCACCTCTGATGAGGGTCGTTTCCTTGCGCTAAACCATTTTATAGGCTGGAGAGTCAGTGTATTATTTCAGTGCAAAATGGGAAATAAGCTCATTACTTTCACGGATCAACAACTTGTGAATTATCAGGTATGGCAAATTGTTGTGGAATTTGAGCGGCTTTCAGGGTTAATCATTTTTGCAGGACTGCACATTTTTCACGAGAAAGGAAATTTTAAGGCAGGTAACATGGATGTTGTTGAGCCAACTCCAGCTTTCTTAACCCCGGTTCAGTTGCTTGTTGCGCTGCGGCTTTTTCATTATATCATAAAAACGAAGGATGAAAAAGTAAATTGAGTTAATTGGAGATCTCCAAATAAGCCTTGAGTAATCTCTGGTCAAGTAATTTTAGATATTGTGTTTTGATTAATGTTTACAATCGCTACATTCATCGTTTTCCCTTTTTTTTATTGAAGTTTTGCTGTTTGCCTTTTTCCAACAAGTTGCTTTGAATTTTTTCTCCACATTCAATTATTTCCATGCACTTCAACTTGAACATGTTTGTTTCGATTTGAATCCTATCATTTCTCGTTAAATTACCAAGAAACTTTTTGTTCGTGAAATAATATATTATAAAGATAATTTTGCTTTTTTTATTCGATATTCGTACTTCTTCAAAAATTGAATTTTGTCAAGCAATTTAATTTCAATTGATTGACTGTTTCATTCATGCACTATCTGCTATAGAAATGAACGTGTTTGTTGCCATAAAAATTATGTATTATGTTTGTTTTTCCAATGAGTGAACCAACTAACTCTTTGCTATTTTGTTCTTTAAAAGTTGTACTCTCTTTTGTCAAAATGAACTTGTAACCATAATTCTGTTTATTTTTCTAATGACTGAACTAACTGGATCATCAAATGTTTGCTTTCTGTTTTTTTCTTTTTGATTATTTGTTACGGATTAGTTTCATCCTTGTATGATCCACAGTCGAAATGCTAATCTATTTAGATTCAATAATGATTGTACCTACTTTCCTTTTCTTGTTACAGTGAACGTGTTACAATAATTTGTTACTCTGATAATGGATGGAACAGCTAATATCTCAAATGGTTGTCATTTTGTATTTCAGACTTTATTTATTTATTTTTCACTCATACACATTTATGCTTATCTTTTCATCATGTTTCTTACCATAATTTTTCGTGGGTACTTTCATTTATAAACCTCATGGAATTCCCGTCAATGTGAATTGTATTTGCATTTGTGTAAAAAACTTGATCCTTTTTTGTCATTTTTTTATTATTATTTTGTTTTTCCATTCCGAGTAGATACTTCATCCACTAAGTATTTTATGAATTCCGATATTTTTGATGTCACGCTCATATTACAGGGTATACAAAAAATTCAGAGATATGAAGCCAGACTTGATCCCTCGCATTATGAAGAAAAATGAAGCATACACAATCAAACTGCCAGTGCAGTATTTGGATGAACTCACAGAATTCAAGGTATTATACGCACCTATCACTTGATGAAACCAAAAATCTGAATAGCTTTCTAATGCTTGATTAACTTTTTCCATTGCATCACAGGAGAATCCTTTTAAAACACGAATATTCGAAGTGTTTTCGAGGGACTCAAAGGGAAATTTAACCTTTGAAGACTTCCTAGATATGTTGTCAGTCTTCAGTGAAGCAGCGCCTAGAGATATAAAAGTGTTCTATGCATTTCGAATATATGGTATGTACTTATAATACTTACTTTATTGCCATTAAAATAGATTTTTAGAACTGCCTCTTTGTTCTACTGTGCTAAATTTCCTGCAACAGCTTGTGTTGATTTATGAGGCATTGGTATTATTCTTTTGTTTTATATTCGCGGGATTGCGAATTTAGATTATACTCGATCATGAGGGCTTGAGGGTTGTTACGTTTCGCAACAACTCCAAGCTCTTCACTTGTATAATATATCAAAGGGGATGGATTGGTTTCACAATAACATTTTTCGCATTTATTTCTTAATTATAGATGTAGAACAGAAAATACTCCAATTTGATAGTTTGTATTGTGAACAGGGTTTTTCATGATAGGATGCCAATTCAGAAAGGTTTAAATCGTTGGGTGACATTTGAGGAATCCTTTGGTGACACTTGAGAAAAAAAATCAGTGGCTTGCCCGTAGGCATGAGGAATACATATTATTATCGAAGGAAGTGATACGACTGATTTTTTTTTTAAATAAACTCTCTTGTCAATTTTTTTTTTTTTTTTTGTGAAAAATAATATTGTCTTGATTCTTTTTCATACGACAAATGATTTTCAATGAAAAGGTAGTGGTGGTGTTAAGGTAAGTTTGAGTTAGTCTTTTCAGGCTTTTGGAGAATGGGCCTAGTGCCCGATACCGCTTTGCCAACTTAATCTTCTTATAACTAACCCAAACTTACCCTCCCGTGACAAGGTGGAACATGCCTATGCAGCTCAGGTCTCTCAATTCTCTACGACTCTACAAAAAAAAGAGCCGCTTCTCCTTAGAAACTGTATGTGCCATAGAGTTCCAGTACAAAAGGGAAATTTTTATCAGCATACTCCTACACACTATTGTAACATCATCTGTGTTGGAGTATAGCGGACTTTGCGTGTATTATAACTTATTATGCTGCTATTTTGAATTTGTCTTCTGTGGTTTCTACAACCTAGTTTCGGATTTTAATATAATATTCATTATATCACGATTTTAGCACAAAACAAAATAGACACTTTGTTATCAAACTATTAGGACACTATTACAACCATAAAAAGTAACATTCCGCAACAAATACCTATAATACTTTTGATGGGACCATAACCCATAACAAACCTAAACAGATACGCTCCACATATTGTTTTGGAAACTGAAACACAGATGACGTAACAGCGCAATAGAAATTGACTTCGTTCGCCAGGCTGAGCTCGGAGACAAAAATCTGTCTTTTTTATTGATTATTTTTGAAAATTGAAGTTGACGGTAGTTGGGGTGAAAAGGCTTGATTCTCAGATAAGTTTCAAGTTGGGGTTCAGATTGGACAGCAGGCTGACGTGGGAACCACACGTTGAAAGGACAATAAGAAAGGAAACAGCAAAACTGTGGCTACTGCGTCGAGTGGCCGGAAGACAGTGGGGCCTAGAACCCCAGGTCATGCATTGGCTCTACCAGGCTGTCATCAGGCCGAGGATCTCATACGGATCCGTGGTCTGATGGCCGGCAACCGATAAGACCACTTATGTACTCAAGCTAGACCGACTGCAAAGGATGGCTTGTTTGGGTACAACAGGCGCAATGAGGACTCCTGGAGCAGCACTGAATATTCCGTTGGACTGCCAGCGCTAGGAATCTTGGTGAAGAGGAAAGCGGTTGCTTCCTAAAGTGGGATGGTTGCCCAGAAGATATGGAGAAACATGGGAATGGAAGTTGACACTAGAATATCATCACTGGTGTGGTGCGAGTTACCGCTTCTATCGGCCGGGTTGTTACCCACGGATGGTCGTCTCAGACTCCGAAGGAGTTTTGAGGTGCACGTACCGACGAGGGAAGAGTGGCTGACCAAACCGATGGAGGCACCTGTCAACACTCAAGTCTGGTTCACAGATGACTCCAAGGCTGAACGCACGGGTTCGACTGCAGCCAGAGTTTTCAGGGCTGACAGGAACACTGGCGAAGCTTTTCCCCTTGGAAGACTTGCAACAGTCTTCCAGACGGAAATATTCGCAATTCTAGAGGTTGCCTCCAGAGATAAGGTGAAAAGAGGAATGGAGAAAAACATTGTTATCTACTCCGACAGTCAAGCGGCACTTAAAGCAATCACCAAACCAAGGATAAGCTGCCCGCTGGTCCAAGAGTGTGGGGATGCGCTGCAGGGTGAGAACAAGAGGGTCAAACTAGTATGGGTTCCGGGGCACGCGGGGATCATCGGCAATGAGCAAGCGGACAAGCTGGCCAAACGAGGATCTGCCACGCGACTATCCGAACCGGAACCATTTCTAGGCATAAGTGAACAACTAATCTCATGCACTCAACGAATGAGTATGGGAGTGGACAGTTGAGAACTGAACAGTTACCCATTATACAGGCAGGCCAAAGAAACGATATCAGAACCTCACAGGCCAAGGACGGCCCAATTGCTGAACAAGAGCAGGAAGGCATTGAGCACCATCGTTGGCATTCTGACAGGTCATTGCAGGGTCAACAGACACCTGAATTTGTTAGAAATAAGCGAATCACTCCTATGCCCCCACTGCAAAAGGGCGGAGAAAACCTCCTACCACCTGCTGGGAGTTTGTGACAGGTGGAGCCGCTTGAGAAGGAAGGTCCTAGAAACAACCACCATCCCCAGGAAAGAGTTGGGGTACCTGCGCTGGGATGGTCTGCTCCTATTTACGACAAGAACCGGTTTGAGTGGTTGGGTTGGCCAAGGGGGGATGGTGAAAAAAACACCAAGCCTACTCGCCAGGCTCTGCCCCCTCACCTTCACCATCACCATTGAGGTTTAGATTGGGTCGGTTCTGGGTTAGGTTGACTAAGTTTTTCTTCGGTAAAAATGATCGACATCCGATTACTTATTTGAAAATAATCTTCATGTTTGGTAAACCCGCCTAGTTGACAAGTATTGAGTATGTATTGAGGGTTACCAAAAATATATATTTTTTTATGTCAATTAGATGTTTCTATACAGGGTGTCCGGACATGATGAGCAAAAACTGCAAGTGAGAATTCCAGACAAAAAATGAATGCAACCTCTTGTTATAACATTTTTTCGAAAATTAATCAATTAACTGTGTTACAGGGTGTTAAACTTAAATTTTATTTACAGTATTTTCGAATTGCTTCTTGTCATGCTCATAATATTTTGACCTAACCTCGTATCTGGGGCTTTATCGGGATTAGGAATTCAAGTTTGCCCACCGTTGTTTCGTTTTTTGTAGAAGGCGCCACATACGAACCTGTACTCTGATTTGAATGGTCCCAACTTTTTTGCTACACTGTATGCGAATTTCGAGTGATTATAAGTTACCTTAGAAACAACTTTGGGGAGAATAAGTTTTGACGGTTGGTAATTTTCAACATTTTTATTTAATTTTTATTTCCAGTATTTTTGTCATTGACCACCATTAGAGTAGCAACAATTATTCAAAAAATTACCAACTTTTGAAACTAATTCTTTCCAAACTTGTTTTTACGGCATTTTATAGCGCATGTTTCCAAAGCATGCTATGTTATAGGTTTTTACGTAATCTTAAATCACTTTTCGAACAAAATCAATTTTATAAATGGTGCTAACCCAAACTAACCCAAACAACTGACAAAAATGAGAAAAAGTGTTTTTTGAAATTCATAAACGACGATCGATATCGCAGCAATCTTGCGCGTGATTCATGCGATCTTGCGCGTGATTTATAAGTCCCTTTGGGCAAGTGCGGATTGCAATAAGCTACGTTAGATATGAATATGCTACCTTGCCCTTATTCACAAAATTTGAGAGATCTATAACCAGCTAGTACCAAAGATGTTTTTAATTTGATTTGTAAAAACCTGAAGCTTTCATTTGGACCTTTATGAGCGGATAAAATAATTTTGAAAAATTTCACTCTCTGGACAATACTGGAGGGGAGCGCGAGGTAAAGTTTGGGACAATGTATCCCAACAAACTAGTAAACACCTCACCATTATCCAACGTATCATTCAGCACAGCATACAACGTAGTTTGCACAGCTTGTATCTTTTGCTTACAAAATAATATGAGATCCAATCCGCGCTTCGTCAATAAGTATGCAAATGGTATGATTCATTAAAGACATGATTACACTGATTAATGACTCGAAATAAGTGAACAAGATCTGAATACAAACTTGACATTACTAACGCCTTACATATTAGATTTTTTCATGTCAAGTTCGAATGGGACTATGTAGTGATGTATACAATCTTCAACTTTTGAAGTTCACTTCAGTGTGAAGAAACCATCAGTGACTGAGAAAGTCTACAGGGAAGTTTACGTTCGTATTGGGTAGATAATTCTAATCTCATCTCTCATTCGATGCGAAAAAGTTTTCAGATTTAGTCTAAACTTATTTTCTGAATGATTATTGTTGAATTCAAAATTCACGAAATCAGCGTAATTATTCAAGAGAACATACATTGACAAATTATATGATTATTCAATAATTTGCTGGGATTGTGAAACAAAATATGTTCAACCATGACCTATGTGAGTTGGTATATGTGAAAGGCGAAAGTCTAGAAAGCTTAGCCCAACACTCACTAAAAAAACGTCCATATCCAATTTTTGAACAGATCAGTGTCCTGTATATTTGACGAAGTCGGATTGTGGATATGTTTGTGAGTGCATAAGATCAAAGCTGGACTACACCAAAGCATTTGACACAATTAATCACCGGTTGCTACTTGCGGCTTTGCAGTATATTGGTTTTGAGGAATCTGCTTCTAAACTTATCTGTTCCTAATCAAGCGACACAGCACAAAGGTGATAAAGGATAATTTCGCAGATTTATAAGTTGGTGTACCTCAGGGTTCTATATTGAGACCCCTTTATACACATGGTGCGGGAAATTTAACAGTGCAGTTGCAATGGGAAACTACATCCGAGGTGGTGGGGATGGGAACCTTGTGTCAGGTCACTCGACCCGTTTTTAGTCATAGTAGCAAAGAGCATCTGGACCTCACTGTTCGCACGTTCTTTTGAAAGCGGTTATACAACTGGGACTTTTACATTGTATTGGAACTTTCGCCAGAAGAATTCGATGGTATACTCTGTTTTTTTTTAAGCCGGTCATATCAAATTCTCCACTTTTTAGAATCTACGTTGAATTTTCAAAAGCCTTCAATGTAATGTTGTCGATGTAAATGTTGAAGGATGCTTTCCAACTCTCGTCCGTCCATTACATATGTATGGATGATTAGATTTTTATTCCTACAAAACCTCATTACCCTGCACTTGGAGATATTAATATTCAAACATTTATTCTGGCACCATTCCTCCAAACTGTCGAAGTCTGATTGGAGCGAGCGATGAATATCAATGGTAGTGTAGAATTCTAGGTCTTCGGCATATAACAGATATCCCAAGGGTTGCGAAACCTGTTAATGTATGACCAGATGTGCTTGATATACGTGAGTATACGATGCCCCGCTCTGGTAGAAAATGATAGATAGCATAATTTCACGCGGTGTTTCACCTTCCTGCGAATCAAATAATTTGATGGTAGTCAGAGCTAAGTCCAGATGTCTCACTTTTTGGTACAGCTTATCATTTTAACCAATTATCCTTTTGAGAGGACCTCGCGTCGTACCATGGGAGGTATCTCTCACTTTTACTAGTCCTCTTGGGCAAATGTCTGTCCATTCCTTCAAACAGACGTTCATAAAATAGTGCGCTTTCTCCGTCATCGTGATTCCTGTCTCAATTATCTTATTCATTTCCTCGAAGTATGCACATTATCGAAGTTATACACCACAATAGGGACCTCGGGTCGGAAAAAAGGCGGATTGAGTTTTTCGAAGGTACTGATGATCAGTGGTGAATGGTAGTCTACAAACACTAGTGGATCGTCAACCTGACATACTTTGAGCCGGTGCAAGTCGTCATCAACAAACACCAGATCCAGAATTCCTCCAGTCCTGTTTTTGTCAAGAAAGATTCAAAAACAGCGTAAGCCTGCAGAGGATTCACAGTTTTATATTCCTGAGTGCAGTCTTAAGGTCAGGAATTCTGTTTAGTCGTGTGTGTTCCTAGATTCTTCGCAAACATCACAGAAGTGTTGATAGAGGCTTAAAAATGAAATTAATCTCTTTGTAATTTTTGACAGAAATTGCTAGCACCATTCGAAAGAGGGACAAAAGCTATGTACAAAGCATACAGCTATGAAATTATCAACTTCTCAGAAATAACTGATTCTTAAAGCGTTGGCTACTTTGTAACACATTTATACACTAACTTTGCATTTTGAAATAAAAATTAGTAAGAAATTATAACAAGTTCCCCACGAGTTAATCACAAAGAAAATCATTTTCTCATAAAATATATTTTTTTTCAAATTAAAAATTATTTTTAACTTTATAGTTCAAAAGCGTGTTTTTCATTTTTTTGACCATATTTTTTTTAGCTCCTTGTCAAGAGAATAACCTTGGAAACGTTGCATCAGACGGTTGAACCCGTCCGACAACCATCTTTCACCACCTGTCAAACGAGCCAAACGTCAGAAAATTCAACAAAAACATAATTGTTAAGAGTTGATGTTAACAAACCGTTATGCTTCATTTACTGGACAATAAAGCACGGCAGTATAGCTTTTGTGGACTGTATTATTGAACTTTTATGACAAACACGAATACAACTACAACCGACAATTTGACACTGACTTTTTTCATTTTACAAAACTGCCACCCGTTTAACACCTATAGCAATTTCACAAAGTGAACCCATTCCTTGCCTTAACATACCGGCCACCTTGAAATGTAGTAACAGTTTCAATCATACATAAATCATGAACAATACACAATAAAAATTAATTTCAAAATAATCTTCAACAATCTACATTGTCCTCTTCTAAATCCTTGTTTATTGATTTATATTGGTCTTCAATCGGTAGTATACATATCCTGGTGACAGGTCTTTTGAAAAGTTTGTTGTTCATACGAACTGTGACCACTCTGACAATATCGTCGTTGCCTGGATGCAGCCCTTCGATGATACCGATGGGCCATTGTAGTGGAGGACTTCCGTCTTCCCTTACTAAAACCACTGTTCCCACTTTAAGCTGCGATATTGGCTGCTGCTTCCACTTGTTTCTGGTTTGAAGCTCGCTGATGTATTCCTTACTCCATCTTGACCAGAAATGTTGCATAATTTGCTGCAGTCGTTCGAATCGTTTGAGTCGATTTTCTTTGACATGGGAAACATCCATGTCTGGTAAAGCAGTTAAACTTCTTCCGAGCAAAAAGTGAGCAGGAGTTAGAGGATTTAGTTGATCAGGATAAGAGTTCAATAGACATAAAGGGCGTGAATTGAGTATCGCTTCAATTTGAATAATCACTGTATTAAAATCTTCGAAATGGAGATTAGCTGCACCAACTACTCGTTTGAAATGAAACTTAAAACTTTTAACTCCTGCCTCCCAAATTCCACCAAAGTTCGGAGCGCGCGAAGGTATGAAATGCCATCGAATTTTATGCTCATTCATAAAATAGTTGAAGCTATCCGTTTTTTCTTGATCCATAGCGAAGTTGTTTCTTCAACTCTTTATCTGCACTGATGAATTTTTTTCCATTGTCAGAGTACACATGTTTCGGTATGCCACGTCTACCCATAAACCTTTTGAAAGTTGCTAAAAAACACTTGCTGGTGAGGTCAGACAACAGTTCTAGATGAATTGCTTTGGATGAAAGACAAATGAAGATGCAAACATATCCTTTGGTTAGCTTTGGTCCTCTTGTTAAGCGATCCTTCAGGAGAAATGGTCCTGCAAAGTCACAACCAACATTGATGAATGGTAAGTATGGAGTCACTCTGCACTTAGGTAAGTTTCTCATCATATATTCCCAGGATACTGGCCTCACTCGAAAACATTTCACACATTGTCTCACAACCTTTTTGCAGAGGTTTCTTCCAGATATTGGCCAATATTGTTCTCTGATTGAAGCTAACAACATCGTAGGTCCACAATGCATCAGTCTGTGATGTTCCGATTGTAGTATAAGGAATGTTAAAATATGTTTTGGTGGAAGAATTATGGGATGTTTTTTATCATATTTATAACTTGAATTCTGAAGTCGACCTCCAACACGGAAAACTCCATCGTCAAATTTTGGATTCAGTGAAAGTAGATTACTCTTTTTGTCCAATTGTTGTCCATTCTGCAATCTATTGTAGTCTGAAAAGAATGATTGCTCTTGTGCTAAACTAATCAACCTCTTCAAAGTTCGATCTTGTTCTTCAATTTTCAGAAATTGACCCTTATTTCTAGATCCAGGTTTCCGCTTGCAATTTTCTGCAAATCTAAAGCACCAGCTAATCACATTTTTCAATTTATTTATCTTTGAATATCGTTCAAAGATGTCAAACTTGTCTCCAATTGTAACTGCATTCACCAGAGCTATTACTTTGTGTTCTGGTAAGCTGCCCTCTTCAATAGATTCCGCACTAATGTGATTTTCAATAGTCCCTTCTTCAAGCCATGTAGGTCCATGCCACCATAAGTTGGAATTCTTCAGAGCTTCAAGACCCACACCTCTTGAAATCATATCAGCAGGATTTTCTTCAGTAGCAACATGATACCAGTCACAAACATTTGTCAGCTCTTGAATTTCACTGACCCTATTGGCTACAAACAACTTCCATTTATTAGGTGCCCCTTGAATCCATGATAAAACTATTTGAGAATCAGAATAAAAATAGCATCTATTAAAGCTGAGTTTCAATGATTGTATCGACTTTTTTGACAATTGTGCCAACAATAGGGCTGCACAAAGCTCTAACCTTGGCAATGTTAGAACCTTTTTTATTGGTGCCACTCTGGATTTAGCACACAAGAGCCTCGACATATATTTATGTGTGTCCAGTTGACATCTGATGTAGATACAACACCCATATGCTTTCTGACTTGCATCTCCAAAACCATGAAGTTCTATGGTAATATAATGATTTGAACTGATCATTCTAGGAATTTCAAAGCGATTCAAACCTGGTAAACTATTTTTGAAACTGAGCCATGCTTTTAGAATTTCACTTGGTAACTCTTGATCTCATCCATATTAACCCTGCCATAGAGATTGCATCAATAGTTTCGCTACAACAATGATTGGGCCCATAAGTCCAAGTGGATCGTAAATCATGGAAATTGCTGATAGAATTGTACGCTTATTGATAATTTCTGGATATTTGAAGTCCGGAACAGAATATTGTATAGAATCAGAATTTGAATTCCAAATGATACCCAAAGTTTTGTTCGATTCGCCCTCATTGATTTTCAGAATGCTTGAATCCAAGTTTTTATTGACTTGGAATTTTGATAATAATTGATAATTGTTGCATAGCCATTTTCTGAGCTCCAATCCAGCACTTGAAAGAATTGTTGACACCTGAGCTTGTAGTTCCAGGATCTCACCTTCTGTATTGGCACCTTCTAAATAGTCATCCATATAAAATGAATTTTTTATCGATGCGCTTGCTTTTGGGAAAAGATCTTCATTGTCCTTAGCTAACTGTTGAAGACATCTTACAGCTAAATAAGGTGCTGAAGCAGTCCCATATGTGACAGTATTCAGCTTCCAACATTTCAAATCACTAGCTGGGTTTTTTCTCCAAAATAAACATTGATAGTTTGTTTGTTCTTCATTGATCCAAATCATCCTATACATTTTTGACACATCAGCAGTCATAACATATGGGTGCTTTCGAAAACGTAGTATTATCGAGAAAAGATCATCCTGGATTCTGGGTCCCACACACTGAACATCATTGAAAAATAAACCAGATGTTGTCTTCATAGATGCATCAAACACTACCCTAAGCTTGGTAGTTTGACTATGTTCTCGAATAACTGCATGATGTGGCAAATAGTTCCTCGTTGATGTCATTGAAATGTTTTCATCTACATTTATTTCAGTCATATGTCCCAACTGAATATATTCCATCATGAACTTGTCATATTCCTCCTTCAAATTGAAAGATAAACCAGATGTTGTCTTCATAGATGCATCAAACACTACCCTAAGCTTGGTAGTTTGACTATGTTCCCGAATAACTGCATGATGTGGCAAATAGTTCCTCGTTGATGTCATTGAAATGTTTTCATCTACATTTACTTCAGTCATATGTCCCAACTGAATATATTCCATCATAAACTTGTCATATTCTTCCTTCAATTGTGGATTTTTGGAAAGCTTGCGTTCTTGAGTGAACCATCGTTGTAATGTCTGTTCTCTTGATTTTCCTAGAACCTCCAGATTGTCCTTGAATGGTATAGAGACTATGAACTTTCCATCATCACTTCTCTGAAAATTTGTCAAGAAATTATTCTCACAGTATTTATCTTCTGCGGAAAACTTTGATTGTTGATCTTGATTGACATTGACTTCTTCTACTTCCCAGAATTTATTCATTATATTGTCCATAAAAGTTTCTCCTGCTTCAGTGCTGAGACAGCTTATTGACCTTTGACTTGGATTATTGTATTCATCTGACATTGATGATGTTACTCCACCTACTACCCAACCAAGTAATGTTTCTTGCAGAAATAAATTACTGTTATCCAATTGTATCTTTCCCATTTGCAGAATTTCCCAAAACAGTGATGCGCCAATCAGAAGATCTATTTGTCCTGATTTATTGAAGTTATGGTCTGCTAGTTGAATATTGTTTGGTAGTCTCATTGTTTTTTTGCTAAATGTGTAACATGGTATATGGTCAGTGATTGTTTTCAAAACTAGACACTCAATTGAAGTTTTATAGGAACTGGTACTAGAGATAAGATCAATTCTTGCTTTATAGTTTACGTTTGAAATAGCTTGTCTCACACCCACTATCTTGCATTGTATTGTTTCTATTGGAATATATGCTTGTTTGCAAAACTGCTCTGTGATAAAATTTATTTGTGAGCCACTATCTAATAGTGCTCTGCACTCATGAAAATTCCCTTGATCGTCTTGAATTGAAACCATTGTAGTAGATAGCAGTACTTGTGTCTGTTCAATTGTTTCATCGATTGAGTTCACGTGGCAGCTAATATGTTCTGCCGAATTGTTTCTGATCCATCCAGCTTCAGCAATGGGCTGACCATTGTTGAAGCCTTCTCTTGTCCATTGTTCATGAAAATTGTCTGATTGCCCTTGATTGTTGATATGCAATAGTGTATTGTGCTTGGAACTACATTTCTTACATCCTGAATGAGTACAATTTGAAGCAAAATGTCCTGGTCATAGACAATTGCTGCATAGTTTCAATTTTTTAACCTCATTGCATCTTTCAGATGGTAAAAATCTCAAAAATGTAGTACATTGAAATATTGGATGAGGCCCCTTGCAAAAAAATAACACTTCATGCCATGATGACCTGAAGATTGTGTTCCCACTCCTAGGTAGGCTCCTCTATTGTATTTGCCTCTATTGTCCATCACCTTATTTTCTGAATGATTGGCTCTTGATTTATTGCATACTCTATTTTCTCTAATAGCTCACATCTTTGTTTCATGAATCGATTCATGTCTTCCATTGTTGGTAAGTCATCTTCAATTTTGTATAACTCCCATTCGCGTCGTGTATTCTTGTCAAATTTGATAGTGAATATATAGATTAGCAGCCTATCCCATTGGTCAACATTTTCTCCTAACACCTTTAGCGCTCTCAAGTTCTTTGTCATTGCATCATAGAAAGACCTCAAATTGTTGTGATTTTCGTGGCTAATCACAGGATATTCAAACATCAATCGAATATGGTTATGAATAAGTAACGCCTTTTGATCATATCTGTCATGGAGTAGATCCCAAGCAACCTTATAGTTGCCCTCAGTGACTTGTATTGACTCAATCAATCCCAAAGCATCCTTGATGAAATATGACCTCAGATAATAAAATTTCTGGACATCTGTCAAGGTGGCATTATCATGAATAAGAGCTTTGAAACCATCCCTAAACTCTAACCAACTTTCAAACCTTCCAGCAAAATGCGGCAGTTTTAAAGCTGGAAGTTCAACACCTTTTGAGCGAATTGGTAACTGATTATTGTTTTGAATGTTATGTGATTCAGCATCAGTACTTGGATGGTTATAAGAGTTGCTTTTCTATCTGATTTTGCCTACTAAATTGAAATACAAACTCTCAAATTGGTTTCTTTCTTCATATTGTTTCAATACTTCAGTCTGATCCTCTGTCTGATCAATTAAAAACTCAATTTCGCCTTGCTTTTCATTGAACTTATCATAAAGAGCTTCTACTTTTAACAGGCGTGCCTCCATTTCTCGAATCAACCCATCATCCCAAGTATCCAAAGCTATTTTATCGAAAGTGTTCCTATGTCTTGTCAAAGATCCCTTGATGACACCTCTGTCAAAAATTACCTTTGCCAAATCGCCCATTTTGATCAAATACTCAATTCACGCAAGAAATAAGAATGTTGTTGACTGGAAATTAAAAAAAGAAAGAAAGGGAAACACACTTTTCACTGCTTATTATTCGTTAAACTGCTTGTGGTGTCGGCTGGTTGAAATTCATTGACATCTGTCTATCGATTGCACTTTTCGCTGGAACTGGATATCCGGCTCGTCTGAACCAAATGTTAAGAGTTGATGTTAACAAATCGTTATGCTTCATTTAATGGACAATAAAGCACGGCAGTATAGCTTTTGTGGACTGTATTATTGAACTTTTATGACAAACACGAATACAACTACAACCGACAATTTGACACTGACTTTTTTCATTTTACAAAACTGCCACCCGTTCAACACCTATAGCAATTTCACAAAGTGAACCCATTCCTTGCCTTAACAACAATTTTCTTTATTGAAAATTGTTGTTTAATTTTTTAATTGAAATTATTGTATTGCCATCGGTTTTTGACAAGTGTGCAAAGTTTCGAATTAATCTGGGCATTTGAAGTAGGTAAAAATCGACTTCCAAGATTCCGTTACAAACAATCAAACCAACTTACATACAAGTGAAGCTAATATAATTTACCTAGACTGTCCTTAGTCCAATTATTGTGAATTTCCAGGAGATTACTTTTGTCCCTCTTTCGAATGGTGCCAGCAATTTTTATCAAAAGTAACACAGAAGTTTTCAACCCTTCTTTTAATCGTTACAAAAAGGTCCTGAACAATGTCTTGAAAAAGATCGCCAGAACACGTATTCTGACAAATGGATTGAAGTTCTCAAATGCCCCATTTCTTCCTTGATCACTGATGCAATATCGAAGCATAATCAAATTTTAGGCATATGTTATTTATCTGACCACGAGTGTATCTTCGAAAGATATTTTTGGCGGATATTATCTACTCACTCTTGAAAATGTACACACGGCCTGTAGGCCCCAAATCGTATCAATGTCAAGTTTACGTATACAATCTTGAAGAAGAAACCATCAGCGACTGAGCAAGTTTCAAGTGAAGTTTACGTTCGGATCATGTACATTTTTGTCCACAAGATTTGTTCATTGTGAGTCCTGTGGCCGGTCTATTTCAGCAAAATTTAGGTGCTTCATAAACAAATAATTTCAAAATCCATATTTGTCTTTAACAAGAAAGCTAGAATCGGATGAGTCTGTTCCATTATCTTCTCTCCACTAACATAACTTAATCAAACACTGACTTTGGTTTATATTCGTTGAATATCGATTTTGTCCATACTCTCAAAAATATTTGAATTTCTCTTTCAAAATCTTTCCACATAAACAATTTCGATTTAGAGAGGGATACAGTTTTGTACTTCGACCCTTTTCAACATTGTGGATGATATGTTTGTGAGTGCATAAGATCAACGCACGGCTATACTGTTCTAATTTTATTGAACTACATTTGACATGATTGATCATCATTAGCAGATTTTCAGTATATTGATTTTGAGGAATCTGCTACCAAACTTGTTTTCGCCTACTCAACCGACAAACCACAAAGTGAGAATGGAACTATGTTAGTCAACCTATTGAATAGGAAAGAATGTGGTATAACAAACAATGAAGTTATGAAGGGCTTAAAAAAAATGCCACAACTTTCTCCAGAAGAGATGCACTGATGTAGGCGATTTCTGAAGTTTTCAGATGTGTCCTTACACATATCGATGGGAATCGCAGCGATTTCATTTCTAATACGGATTTCCAGTTTTGTAAATTGTGAGGACGTGGGATATAGTACGATTTAGAGCGTATGATAGATCATTCGTATCGCTATAGCGGGGTGTGTAAACAATTTTGAGCTGAAGACACAGGCGAATTTCGCGGATGTTTTCATTCTGAAATATTCTTGCTCCCCTAGTATTGTGATTCAGCCTTATATTGAAACTCTATATTTACTGATAACCGCTAGTCATAGCCGACAAAAAAATTATAGCTAGATAAAAATACATAAAACCATCAGTTAGGTCAGGTGTTTGATTTGGTATAATCACTTTATAACTTTGATTTTCTCAAATCACCAAAACGATCTGCTTGATTAATAATTTAGGATAAAACCCTAGGAAACTGAAAAACACAGATACAATACTTTATGAAATGTTTAACAATTTGCCACAATTAGTCAAAAAATACAATAGGTACTTCAAAAAACAAGTAAACTCCTTTTTTTTTGGTTTATGCTTAGCACTAATAATTGATGAAGCCAAAAATGAAAAATTCATACAAGTAGAGGCACATATTATTGCCAAACTCCAATCACTAGATAATCGCTTTATGCTTGCCGATTATCCCTTGTCACATGTTAAGGGAATTGCAAGGAACTCAATTAAATGTCTCTCATCAACCGTATGGTTGCTTTTGATATTGATACTGAGCATTTGCAATTGAAATTATCTGGCAGAGGTTTGGAATAAAAGGGAGTTACGCAAGTTTGCTTCACTTAATTTAATCTCTCAAACAATTATTGTTTTTAAACATGAATGTATGTTTTTGAATGGGAGATAAGATTTTCTGTCCTTCCACATGAACTCTTGAGTGACCAATTTATTGGCTTTGGTATTTCTTGAATCAATCGATCACATTGCGGGGACAGTTAGTCTATCCTGGCCCATTATATTCCTAAGAAAGTTTTATTCGCTTTAATGCGGAGAAACAAAGTTTCGCTTCTGCGGTTGGCATGGATGTCGTAACAATTGCGTGTAGCACTGAACATATTTTTGAGAAATCTAATAGAAGTTTGAGTTGGTGAACTGTCAATCTTCTTTGAAATTTGTTTTTTTGTATATCATTTCCTGTTGCCTTTTTGATTAATTTTTATTCAACACTGAAAAGATTCGAATTGAATCAAGTGAATAATTTTCAAAAAGTCTTTATGAAACCTTGAACTATACCAAACTATTACAGTCTATAATAAAACAAAACTCATGTTTATATTTTTATTCGTTTCAAACTTTTTCACAATAACCACTTTGACTAGCTGTTGTGCCTTTTAAAAGTTCTTAATTGGCAAAGTTATTGCAAACATCTATTGTTTGAATTTCTTTTTGAAGATTCTTTTGAGTTATGACGGCAATCATGGTGGCTCCGCTAAGGTACTACATTTTACCACTCTCTTTCGAGCACCAACAGACAGACGGTCAGAAAAAATCTGCACTACCACTTGGCAGTAGTTGGTAATGGTAATGGTAAGGGTGAGGGGACAAAAGCCCGGCGAGTAGGCCTAGTGGCCCTTTTCGCCAACCCCGTGCTTCCAACCCTCTTCACTCCAGTCGTCCTGTCTTCGTTGTGAAGCGGAGCAGGTCATCCCAGCTCAGGTCCCCCAACTCCACCCGAGGAATGGTTGCCGCTCCTAGGACCCTCCTCCTCAGGCGACCCCACCTATCACAGACTCCCAGTAGATGGTAGGAGGTTTCCTCCGCCCTTCTACAGTAGGGACATAGGGGTGATTCGCCTATTCCTAGTAAATGCAAGTGTCGGTTGAGCTTGCAGTGCCCTGTCAAAATGCCTACGATGATGCTCAGTGCCTTCCTACTCTTGTTCAGCAATTAGGCCGTCCTTGGTTTGTTGGGATGTGTGATTATCTCTCTGGCTTGCCTACAAGTCGTGTTATTCCTCCAGTTTTTGACTGTGTTCTCCCAGGCCCACTCATTCAGGGCCTCGGTGATCAGTCGTTTACTCAGGCCCAGGTATGGTTCTGGACCGGGCTGGGGTGATGAAGAGCCTAGTCTGGCTAGCTCGTCCGCGCGTTCGTTTCCTTGGCAGTAGTTTATATGATATCAATGCATTCAGTTTGGATCACAGTCCGATTAGTTCAACCTTGACATTCGTGTTAGGTTGTTGGAATTTTGACAAGGACCATTCTTCCAGAAATCTTGTCGGTTTACATTTTCCAAAACTCGAGCGCCACTCTCTGTATTTTTGTGGTAGAGGAAACACAGCATCTATTGAGTAGCTTTTGGACAGTGCAGAAAGTAGTCCAGGCGTGCGGAGATGTTTTCTATTACGCTCTGGAAGTAGCCTGATGTCAGTATAATACGAACTTCCGAAAAATTAATATTATGGTCGCCAGAAACAGTCTTCAAAATAAATACATTTCAATGGTTAGTAGTGGAAGAGAATTGCGAACGAAGGGTTTTCAAATCGGAAAATGGATAAAAATGTCCAGTAACATATTTGACAAACCCGTAGGGGATAGTGGTGAAAAAGGATGATTTGAAAGCATCATATACTGCTTTCAAATAATCCCGTTCTACCACTATCACCTACCGCTTTGTCAACTGTGTGGCGCGCAAAATGGTCAGCTCAATAGGCGGTGATGACGGCGTGACAATAAAACGTAAAACGGACGTAAACAGCGCGGTGTTTTGAACAAAAAATCGCTCCAGAAGGCACTTTGTGTATTATTCTGGAACTAACTCAAGTGCAATGATTGAGAATACCTTCCCTTTGGTTCCCTTGAATTTTATGAGCCTAGAACAATCCGCAGAAACGGAAAAAAGAGTCAAGAGAAAATTCCAGCAAGATAAACTACCACATTCTGACTTGGCTAGAGGTAAGGAAAACAAGTCGGAAAAATCACTTGACTCGGGTAAGGTAGGATAGAGTTTTCTAAGAAACAGTCTCGTCATCCCAATGATTACGCACTGGAAAGACTAAAATACTCTTTGAAAACTCACTGGGATGGGATAAAATAAGAAATCGGTATAGTACCCTTTCTTGTTGATCAAAAGACTTTCACGCGGTACACCTGAGGAATCTATTTAAGTTAGAAGCGGTTCTTTCCCGCACTCAAATGGGACTAAGTGATATGAATTTGCGTTGAAACCTGAGTCTGGCGTGCAGCTGAATAGAATAAAATTACTTGTTTTAATCGGTAGATATTCAAACGGTTTTAAGAAGAAACGCTTGTTTTTTTGGTTATGACTTATCAGAGTATCGGTATTGAATGGAAACACGGCAAAAGATAATCAAAACATGTTTGAACTTTTTTCAAGGAATGGCACGCGGAGGTTTATGTGGGGAACCTTGAACCCATCCTTTCACAAGCCAACTCGATCACCATTGGAGAGGTCAACAGCATAATTGGATGCCTTTCTGCTGATAAGGATCCTTGTCTTGATGGCCTGAGGTATCAGGTTATTGATGTTCTAACTCAGCCGAGATCCTGATCAGCATTTTCAATGGCATTAAGCTATCATTTTTCAAAAGCTGGGAAAAAACCCGACTCCTCCGTCGAACTGGAACTATATAAGTGTTGGGTAAGAAAGAGTAAGCCTTGAGCGCCATCAGGATGAAGACGTTGGCTTGGAGCTCAAACTTGCCAGAGTCGTCGAAGATATCAACTCTGAATCACAGCAGGGAGAGGATTCGGTTATTGAAGTCCTCGATGACCTCTCCGGTCATCGACGAGTCTGCAATTATCAAAACTGTGTTTTTCGTTCGTTTTAGCGTTTTTATAAGTTGGGTCTAGTGATTGCCGCCAGCTTATTGGCCTGTTAACGGTATTGTGCATTGTATAACCGATTTGATTTCTGTATCAATAAAACAGTATTTGGGCTATAGTAAACTCAATAGTTGATTTATTTGCAGATTTTGATAATGACGAATTCGTTGGACCAGATGACATCACCACAGCTCTCACTTTGCTGACAAATCAAGAATTGACGATTGAAGAAAAACAACAGATTACTGACAAAGTTATCGAAGAATCAGACGTCGATGGGGATGGAAAACTATCCTACATCGAATTTGAGCACTGTATCACAAGAGCTCCCGATTTTTTATCCACGTTTCATATACGAATGTAATTTCTAAATGCCCAATTTTGGCATTTATTATAAGTATCTTTGTAAATAAAGTACCCAATAAACTCTGGATATTATTCACTGAATTGTGTTGATCTTATAATATAATTTGCATACTCTTGGGGGATAATAAAGGCTAATGCCAGCTGGGAAGCATAGTAGTAATAAACAATTTTATGAGCTGCTATATATTCCGTTCAAAATCACACATATAAAATAGTTATCTTAAGAGCTACAACTCCATTTTATGAGCTAATTGAAAAACATCAGTTGGAAGATCTCAACATGAAAACTTTTGATTACAATAATGTTCAAGAGAGAACAGGCCATCAAAAAGAAACATCAATAACATATATGTTGCTGGAAATGAATTATGTGAAAAAAATCAACAACCTATAAGCACTATAAGGTCTTTCGCGTGATTTATTCGTATAAAATGTCAGTCAGAGTATTTTATTGGGACTCACAGATAATTGGAAGGGCAGTAGATATGTAACGTGTCCACATTCAATGATTGACAATTATGTTTCCAATTTAAAAGTTGATTGGTGCACTCAAATCATCCGCTACTGCACAAAAACTTGCCAATTTACACCTCGACTGTGGATTACGTCGAATATCTTCCGATAAGCTCACAACATGAATGTATCAAAGATGAATAGCAGCACAGTTTACTGAAAACATACGTCAACAAGTATATCCCATATTGGATGTGTAAAATGAGAAAAATAGTACTTTGTACAAGGATCACAGAATTAGTAGATGAGTACAGAAGAGGATCGACGATTGTAATTCGCTTTTTTATGCGGCCTCACCAGTCTGGGATTGAACGGTCCTAATGCATCTTCGTTTGTTGATGATGGTGAGTGATGATGATCAGTTAATTTGTCCAGTCTTCTACATGATACGAATAGTCCTGGAAAATAATCAACTTTGATACCCTTGATAGATTGACATATGTGCAACAAACTGGAAGGAATGGGTTTCGAAGTTCTACTGAGATTTATCTAGTTAATTTCTCACATGATCCAGACACTATTACTGGGAAAGTTAAGCTAAGTGGTGTGAATTCATGGATTATCCCCACCTACTTTCTTGATAAAATTCGATATTGTATTCGCATAAGATTTTTTTTTCGAGAGATTGAAAAAACAAAATACACCGACTGCATATCAATTTGGTTTTGACTTTTTCACGACAGATTTGTATTGAAGTGACCCTCAAATGGAGATTTATTTTTGATACGTTCACGATTTATTCAATTTTATAACACATTGTTTTATTATGTTTGTCTAAGTTATTTAGTGCAATGACATCTTTATTGATTTTGTTTATAATTCGTTGATTTTTCTCAATTCTTTAATCTTTTGTTGATTGCGGTTATTTTGAACAGCTCATTTTTTATCCAAACATATTTATCTTATCCATTGATTTCATTTTTCTCTCTTCTAAGGATAACTCTTGTCGGGTGTTATTTTTATTTCCTTCATTTATTGTATTTTCTGAAGTAGTTTAAAGATTTCCAGCAATTTTCATTGATTATATATTTTCTCACTTTCTCAACATATTGTCTTCTCTTTTTTAAATGTCACTCTTTTTTATTTTTTTTGCAGGATATCATTGATTTTTTGTAGGTTTTAGCAGTGGTCGTCGTTTTTTTTTTTAATTTTCTTGTTAAAAATCTTGTTGTGACATAATAACGAGAAATTTTGATTCAAGTGTCTACCACAGTGCCAGCAGCTCGATCAGGTTTACTGAATTTATTTTAAAACATTTTGACAACTCATTTCATTTTATATTTGAACTTTTTTTATTCAGTTTTATTTTGATAACGTTTTTCTGTGTGATACCATGTCGAGTGATTTTGGTTGAAATTCGTCGATCTCTCTCGATTTTTAAATCTTTTATCGTTTTGGATCATTAACAATTTTTGCTTTTTTTTTGCAAACAAATAATTTAGGTTGATAGAGCAATGTCCAAAGTTTAACATTTTCTGAAATTGATTACAGGTTTATTCTAGTTTTATATCTTAGTTCTATTTGATTTCAGAATAAAATTTCCATTATTCTTTTTTTAGAGTGTTTATCTTTCAGTGTTCCTCTAGTTCCTCACTTTTATCTATTGTGCTATTTTTTTCTTTTATATAAAAATAATTTCGTTTCACGCGTTCAACACTGTTCTCATTCTCTTGTCATTTTCTCTTTTATATAAGATGTTGCTCTGTGTTTATTTCCATAATTTATTTATAATATTTTGTCTTACTTTTTTTGATGAACATCTTGCTGTGACATTACAATTAGAGATATTTTCAACGAATTATCAAAATAATATTTATATATTTTTTTCAAAATCTGAATAAAATACTTCATATTTCCGTGGAAAAAAAAGCAATCAAGCTAAAAAGATTTCATGATTGTCTTTTACTATGGGCACATGGATTCAGATTGAGGATTTCCTTCTCGGTTTTCTGAAGGAAAGTTTATCTTTTGGGCCAAAGTATTTCCCATGCTTTCCAACCAAATTCAATAAACCTAATAACGTTTGGGTCGAAATTTCGCAGTTGCCGTAACACCACTAAAACACGACTGGTGATCTTGAGGAAACTGTGTCAAGGGAATTCAGTTCTTCGAATACATTGAAAAAGTGTTGTAAACAGATATTGTATACATTTAATTGAAAAACAACAAAGGCAGAGTTTTTTTATCATCTTTTCTCGAAAGGCTGGGAATTATTCGAAAGGAAAAATTGAAGTTATTGAAAAATTACAACAAAATTAAGCTCTGGAAATACGATGAAATAATAAGGACATATTTTTTTTAGCATTCCCTGTGGAGAAAAGATTGAAATTTCCAAATAATTTTTTCTAGAGAATTGATTTTGAAGATCAGATGAATTTTTGACATTTGTGTCCAATATCCTGTCTATGTTAACGATAAAAAAGTATACCTCTTTGATACTTTATATTCGCATGAATTAGACTTTTGTCATACATACAGAATAGATTCTGTCAAAATTTCCTTAGTGTATTCGAGGGTCTTTTTTCGTACCCTTTCTCAAAACCAGTGTGTGAGTTGAATCATGAATATTCTGAATATTCACATGAAATTATTGTGGACCATATTCTTTCTGAAAATTTGAAAATCAATTTTTGAATTTCCCTCTTAGTAACATGGATGGATCTTGAATCTTGATCAAGACTTTTTTTTTATTACTTATTCACGCACCCTTTATTCACACGCTGCTTATGATTCTACTCCTCCAAAACCTTACAAGATCCAAACATTGAAAAATAATCAATCTTGTCAACACAAATCACATTTTGTGTTGACAAGATTTCGAAATTCACTGAGCATGATGTTTATTTTTTGCTAAATATTTTATGAAAAAAGAACTGACTAATATGAAATTAATTAGTGGATTATCTGCTAAGAAAGCTTTGAAGTCTCACGGTCTATGGTACGTTAGACGTTTACGAAAAACTAGACATAGGATCGACCTGAAAATTTGGCTGAGTCCATAATCGAGTATATTTTAAAAATATTTTCAGTTTTGCAGTGTTGCCGCTTCTTTTCAAAAGTCGTAACAACTTTCTTATTTTAAATGGACCACCCTGTATATTATTATTTTTTTGGATTCCTTGACTGATTCTAATCACTTTCGCTTGATATACTCCTTTACCTTGAAATTGCTATGCCGACTAGAGGAAGGTAGGTTTATATGGTTCCAATGGAGAAACCGATCTGAAAATATACAGGGGTGCTTCAAATTTATCAATCTTTTTCCTTCACACAAAAATGATAAAAAATCGATTTTTTCAAATTGAACCCCCTGTATATTACTTGAAAAATGAAAAGGCCAATAAATTTCCTTTCAAATGATATCCGATATGTTCCTATACCTAAACCTTCAGGATCTACAAGAAAAATGCATTTTACTAAAAAATAAATTATATTGGTATACATGATATGAAACATAATGTAGTTTCTAGGGCAACCTATAGTTGCCAGGTCACACAGCAATAACAATTTATTATCAGTAGCAAACTGCAACTACATTATGTTTCATATCAATAATACCAATATAATTTATTTTTTAGACAAATGCATTTTTCTTGTAGAACCTGAAGTTTTAAGTATAGGAATATGGGATACCATTCGAAAGAAAATTTATTGGTCTTTTCATTTTTCAAGTAATATACAGGGGGTTCCATTTGAAAAAATAGCTTTTTTATCATTTTTGTGTATAGGAAAAAGATTGATAAATTTGAAGCACCCTGTATATTTACAGATCGGTTTCCCCATTGGAACCATATAAACCTACCTTCCTCTAGTCGGCATAGCAATTTCAACTCTCCACCGTTTTCAAGTACGAAATTATTGAACTCAATCCACTGATGTGTTTTACGACAAAAATATTATAAATTAATTTATATCTCGAAAACCGCTGCCGATAGGTATAAGAGTATATCAAGCAAAAGTGATTAGAATCAGTCAAGGAATCCAAAAAAATAATAATATACAGGGTGGTCCATTTAAAATAAGAAAGTTGCCACGACTTTTGAGTAGAAGCGGCAACACTGCAGAACTGAAAATATTTTTAAAATATAGATCATACTCGATTATGTGCTGAGCCAAATTTTCAGATCGATCCTATGTCTAGTTTTCCGTAAACGTCTAAGGTACCATAGACCGTGAGACACCCTGTATATGCTTATGATGGGTTCGTCGGAAACACATCATCGACTGCACTGCCTATAATCAAGAATCCGTTAACAATGTGTTGACTAATGATTAATTAACCGGAAGCATGCTACAAGTGGATTTACTTAATGTTCTCCAAGTCAATCCAAATAAGATAATTATCCATGATTCGAAATTTGCTCACCTTTATTCCAGTCTCTATCCATACTCGCCATGGAAAGCAAAGGACTTAACCCTGAGTGCAACAGTCCCAAACATTGAGTGAATTGAATTATCTCATAGCTCACTCCATCATCTAGCACAATATTTAAAAGTTCACAAGTAGTAAATGGTCCCCACATAAAGAAAAAACAAAAAGCCATTAGAAGCATAAAACATCCTAATCTTTTTCGATGTCGAAGACTACTTGGTACTGTTGGTTCAACCACTGTTTCGCGTTCTGCTGGATCTTTGTCATCCTGCTACAGAAATATAAATTCATAGAGACTAGATATTTGATGTAGAGACCTACCTTTGACATTCCTGTAACAATAATGACGTGACTTTTGGTATCAGGCTTTTTTCTTTGGATGATAGGCATAGGTAGAGGTAGCTCTCCATGTCGAGCTCGTGCAGTCAATGAAAGAGCTGTTAAATTCAAATACAAGAACAAATGGCTCATCATCACCTGAAAAGAATCACATCGTATTTCAAAAATCACTTCGAAATCACGAACCGTTAAAACAGGAATGCAGTTAACAACTGTGACTTTGACTATTGTCGTTAGAAAAAACCAAGAGAATTTTCTGCGTCGAGAAACCGCTTCTAACATAACCATAAATGAAGCAATGACCCATGTCAGGGCCGCGATATATGGCTGTATCCGCTCCCTTGTTATTTTTCTGTTAAGAGGTTGGAACTTTTTCACGACGCAATAGCGATCCAAGGCAATGCACATCATGGATAATGTTGCAGATGATGCCGGTAGGCTCTGGAAAAAAATTCTCTGTGAGATTCATGATGGGCTTCACAGTCCAAGTAACAGCAGAAAAATTCACACGTTTGACCGTTGATTTGGTAACAATGTGCATTTGAACAAAAAAGACATGTATCTTTCCTTAACCAAAGTATAAAAAGTACTTTAGAAATGTGTCCCTTGACTGAAACTGTTCTCAGAAGGCCTCTTATCCTCGTGTTTAGTCAAACAAGCTTTATAACATCGATCTGGTGCTCTATGTATCTTGTCAATTTGGCGATCAAAGATCTATTTTGAATACTCTATACTCTTGCTACAAAGTTTGACATATCCTACGCGAGATTTGCTCTAGAAGCTTACCAGATACTCTAGTCCAGTTACTCATGAAGCTCTTTGAGTGGTGACGCATGCAGGCTCGGGTTAAGCAGCAGTCTTGAAGCATTGAATAAAGGTATCGGTGTTCTGGTCAAAATATGCAGGGCCGATCCTAGGGTGTCGGCCGCCCGCGTGCAAAGACCTAATGTGTCGCCCCCCCTCCTCTAGAGAATGTCTCATTTTTTTACTAGTATGTACTTGAAAATTGAATAAACTCATCTACCTGGATTAAAAGTAAAACATAATTACAAGCACAAAACAACAGTATATTTACCCAGAAAATACAATCTAATAATAAAAAGTACTTAAAAGCATGAATCTCGTGAAACGCAAAGTGTACAGGGTGATTTTTGAGTCTGTACTTTCCTTTTAACACTATATAGAATGCAAGAAAATAAGATTTTTTTTCAAAAAATCTGAAAATGCTTCGTTTCCGAGATACAGGGTAGTGAAATTTTAAAGAAAAATGCCTTCTATCATAGCTTTCCTACCGCTGCAGATATTTCCACAAAATTTGGTAGACCTCTTTTGAGTAGTGAATTACATTTTCACACGCTTTTTTTCAGCTTCACTTGTATGTTTGTGAGATAATCTTGGAACTCGATTTTTATTTATTTCAAATGCACAGATTGATAAGAAACCATGCACACTTGTCAAGAACCGCAACAATACAATACAATGATTTCAATTAAAAAATAAGTAAACAGTAAACAGTCATGTTAAATTTAACAAAAATCGTAATTTTGTTGATTTATTTGATATTTGTCTATGACTGTTATTATTCCTAAACCACCCGTCTGATATGCAAGTTGCCAAGGGGCAAAAAATCCCAATACATTTTTACATGCTTCATATTAGCTTTACTTGTATCTTTTTTTTGTTTGTTTGTGACAGAATCTTGGAACTCGATTTTTACCCACTTCAAAGCCCAGATTGATTCGAAACTTTCTCCACCTGTTAAGAAAGAACCGATCACAATTCCAATCAATTACCGCATTCGAAATAAGAAGTAAAAAATAATTTGTTATTTAAGAATAAAATGATTAACGAGATGTCATTGTGATAAAAGCGTGGGGTGCTTTGTGACCCATTTATACTCTGCATTTTAAAATAGAAATTAGTTAGAAATTATAACAATTTATATCAAAGCACCCACGCTTTTATCTGAATGGCATTCATTTTCTTGTTGATCATTTTATTCTTGAATTAAAAATTATTTTCAACTTTTTAGTTCGAAAGCTTGTTTTTTATTTATTTTTTCTCTATAATTTATTTGATGTGAAAGTTTTTAAAAAATCCGGCAGTGGCTTTCGAACAGGATAAAATTCGTTTTTGTCTGATTTGTATTAAAGTAAGGTCAATTACTTACATTACTACAATTCAAATATAATATAAAATGAAATAAAATATCTGGAGAGAGAGTGGGAAGTCATGATAAAAAAAGGCATTTTTTTAAAAAAACTTCAACACCCTGTATGTGGCAGTGGCTTTCGAACAGGATAAAATTCGTTTTTGTCTTATTTGTATTGAAGTAAGGTCAATTACTCACATTACTACAATTCAAATATAATATAAAATGAAATAAAATATCTGGAGAGAGAGTGGGAAGTCATGATAAAAAAAGGCATTTTTTTAAAAAAACTTCAACACCCTGTATAACATTCAATTTCACCTCGAAGTGGAAATGACAGATTTCCGCATGGCAAACAGGAATCAATGCTACCATCTACATTGAATTTGTATTTTAAGTCACGCTTATGCCAGATTCAATGTAGATGGAAGCATATGATTCCTGTTTGCCAAGCGGACATCTGTCACTTCCACTTCAAAGTGACATTGAATGTAACTCAGTACTTACTATATACTCTTCATTCAAATAAATTCTTCAACAATTTTTAAACAAAAAAAAACGATTCTTTGAGAAACTTGATGAAAATATCACAACGTTCTTTCCAATCAACATTACCCAGCTTTGGACAAAAATCAAGTGACATGTTCCAACTTCCGACAAATGAGCAGAAGGTTTTGGATAGTCCCAGAACTAAAACTCCAATTATTATTTGAAGTAGCGAAAATAAGCCTACCCCATAGGTGTGAGTTTATCGGGAATAAACAATTTTTTTCATAAAATATTCCGTTGGACACATTTTTGCAAAATCGGGAATTAGATTCAGTGTTTTGAAAAATTATTTATTGTCTCGCGGATGTAACTGAATTGGTGCTACTAGCCAACACAAATATTCAAGTTAACACCAAAGTTTCTCGACTATTTTCTAGCGTTTCCATTCGTTCTGTAATGTTGCCTTTCCGAAAAAATTCAATTCCATCCAGAGTTTTTCTTGATTCTGAAATTATTGATATTCTTGTGATACAAAACCTTCTGCTCATTTGTCGGAAGTTGGAACATGTCACTTGATTTTTGTCCAAAGCTGGGTAATGTTGATTGGAAAGAACGTTGTGATATTTTCATCAAGTTTCTCAAAGAATCGTTTTTTTTTGTTTAAAAATTGTTGAAGAATTTATTTGAATGAAGAGTATATAGTAAGTACTGAGTTACATTCAATGTCACTTTGAAGTGGAAGTGACAGATGTCCGCTTGGCATTATTGATATTCTTGTGATACTTTGATCAAGTTTCATTTGGCAAGTATTTGGTCTATTGAGAAAAATGAGCTAGCAAAATATTTTCAAAGTGAAAAATTGACGTGAAAAACACGGTTTTTTCAATCACGAATACCTACGCTATCATGAATTAAGGGGTTTTATTGTCAATAACTAGGACAATAAACATAAAATATAATATATTAAGAAATTACCATCATATGTCCACAAGTTATGAATTTACATTTTCTATTTATACAGAGTGATTTTGATATGGTTTCTTTGTCCCATCAAGCTAGCTCAACCTATGAAATAAAAATTCAACAACCAAATTTTATCATGAAGGTGAGTGATTTGAATATTCTGGTGCGACATCGAACACTGAAAACCAGAATATCTCGAAAACGGCTTACTCCAGCGGATTACAACAAGAGTATATTTTTTGCTCAAAAACATCTAGAAAATCATACTGTTTACAAATAAGTTATGACCAATTTAAATCAACAGAAGTGGATTGTGCAGTGCCCTCTCACGGCTATAGTGGAAAGGTGTCCAAATTCAGGTTTTACATCCTTAAAAACATTTGAAAATTTCGAAGAAATACGTTGAAAGATTTTCACACATTTTGAAGAGTTGTTTATTGTTGTTGTTTAACTTTTTCACCCTGTATTTAGGAAACGGAGGAAACTCGGAATAAGATAAGTCGCTTTGAATCGGCTTATTTTAACATCAGAAATATGTGGTAAGATTTTGCAAAGACCTTTCTACAGACGTCAAAATCGATCTTGAAGCTCCAAGATGTTTTTTGTTCATTTGATAAAAATCCTATAATCAATAAGGCAAGAGAAAGGTGTTTACAAATGAACTTTGACATATTATGGAAACTCGCTAAAAATCATCGGGAATTGCTGCACGAGGCACATGTAAAGTATTCCCATCAGCAAACAGCATAATGCTAGTATTTTATGGAAGAATACAATTAATTTGGTAGATTGGTTCTATAGTATAATGTTGTGACACAAAACAAGAGAGAATGATTGAAATGCGGTCTTTTATTTGATTAATTTATAGAGAATAAAACAATGATCATATTTGTTTGATAAACTGTCTGCGTAGGTAATTGAAAAATTATTGTTATGCATATGAAAACTGTCCTACCTCAAAAAAGTCAAAAATCACCACACTTGCAAAAGTTCCCAAGTTTGGACGGCAAAGAATCCTATACGTCTTCATAGGACAGCTTATTGCACAAACTGACAGATCAGAAATTATCATTCCAATCAAGAGAGGATTTCTGGGTACTTTGCTTGTCCATATCTTGTAGGCGAAAACGATATTCACAACAACACCAACGCACGTATTGAAAATGTAGATACAAACAAATATTTCTGTTGCAACCATTCTTTTGAGATGTTACCAGTTAAGCTCATGGCATTCGCCAGATGACTGATTCCTACATCATAGTTTTGAAAAGTCGAAATGCCGGGAAAAGATCGCGAATGTAGCGACAGCTATGTGGATCAACTCTATATGATCCTGCTCTCTGGAAAGTTAAGCGGCAACTGAATGCTTGCATTGCTCGTCGCTGATCAAAATATACACCCTAGTTACGCTATCTCTGTCAATTTCATTCTTGATCCTGAGTTCTTGCTAACGCTTAAGATAATAACTTTACAAATTTGGCGCGTCATCTGTGTATACATAGATATTATTGGATGTAGTTTATCTTGAATAAACCAATCAGTTCGATTGTAGTGATCTATAAAAACGACTTTTATGAACCTATTGAACAAAAATTTGAATATGTATTTGGAATTACTGCCTCCGGATTTTATCATCTACTATAAATAAATAATTGATTTTGAAAATATGTTTTGATGCAGCAAAGTTCATTTTGGTCTAGATATACATATCTTCCTAATGAGAATAGAACGCTGATGAAGCTACAATCATTCACCATAATAGATTTTTTTTCCGTGGGGTTTGCTCCCTTGATGAAGTGTTGTGATCATAAGGTTTATTGTACCTTCACCCTCCAAGTTGTTCATTTATTATAAATCTCGGGTAATGGATGGCCGGTTTCTGGCCCCGAGGGGTCACTCTTCACAGGCAAAGCGAAACGACCCGTAACCCGCAAGTCAATATTTTCTTCCACACTGTTACATTTGATTTGCTCCAGTATTTTGTAAAGAATAGATCACGGGATCATATTGGCACGATCCACAATTGTCGTGTGAATGAAAATCATATTATCAACCCATTATATGTGTAAATAACGCAGTTGAAAAAAAGAGTAAACAATTTATTCAAAAATATTCTTGCAGTATTTTTTACCTAGTGGGGTGTTAAGGCATGGAGTATATTAATAGCCGGAAAATATTCTCTAGATAATCGCTTGTGAATTACCATACCTAAAATCACTTACAGAACAAGAAAAACACATTAATGTACTGTTCAGTCTGCTTGCAAGACGAGAGCACTTGATCCAATCGGTTTACAATTTGGCAGTTCTTGGGGTCTTTCTATGGTTTTCAAGGAACATAAAAAGGTGAACTAGATTATATTCAGCATGTTTTCCGCCTTTTTACGTAAGCTTTCAGCAAATTTGTAGTGACTCGTTGACGCTATACACACGATATTTCTGGAATCTTTGAAGTAATGGATGAGATCTTGAGAACAAGGTAAACTGGTCATAAAACACTCTCGACTTCATTCGAGAAGTACAGGTTTTCAAATGTTGAAGATTTCCACATTGCTGAAAATACATTGTTTCCAACGAAAAAATTAAAAGTAACATAAGCACTACATAGTTGAACTTGTTAGCGTTCTTTTCCATAAATTTGTTGTTAACTTTTCCGATAATAGAAATTTTACTTGAAACTTTTTGAACTTTTGATCGTCACTTTTCTCCGCTCTATAATCTTGTCTACTAAAGTTTCTGGAATTGCCACACAACCTCTCGTTTACCGAATATTTTGCGACTTTTTTCTATAATTGCTTACATCAGGAAATATTTTTACCAGCTAGGGTTGTTGAAGACATCCGCGATAAAAAAATTACCTTTTTGATTTGACACATCTGGAATTATGCAGTGTCCACTTTTATGTACCACTACCGTCCCAGGACATTTTCAACCATTAGATTGAAAACCTCGTTTGCCTTTGTCTTTCTCTATTTCTTCTGTACTGTTTTCTGTTTAGCTCCTGTATCTTATCCTGAGCTCTAAATAATTTGCCTGACTAACAAACTCAGTGATAACGTTCTTTGATTTGGGCCAGCTATATCACAAGTGGATCGTATTCACTTCAAGGATCTGTCTCACCTTGAGCCACTCACATGATCAAGTTGAATTTATGCTAACAACTCAATCAGGCACTTGGTCTTTCTACAATTCCACGATTTTATCTTTTTTTTTTGCTGATAAACAATTCTTTTGAAGCCAGAACTGCAACTACCTCTTGTCCTATTTGGTTTCGTTAATATTGAGCCTATTCATTTTGGGTTAGGGGCATCGTAGCCCATCATCGTTGGCTCATGGTACTGGTATCTGCCTAGTATTTCTATGATTTTGTCAAAAAAAGGCCTTTGTACAAAAATTTCTGAGTGTACAAGACTAAAATGACTGTTACTAATGTAAATGCGAATGTAGATTCTGAATGCCGTAGAAACCTTTTGATTTAACCTAACAAGATACGTATTCCTTCAAAATTTGAAATAAGGTCAAAAATATTGTTAGTTAGGCACATTTGTACTCATTTTCATAGGACCCATCCAAAGGATAAATCTCCCGAAAAAAACTCAGAAATTGTTTCTTAGACCTAGAAATTTCGGAAATCTATCCCCTTCTTGCGAGAAATGAATGTCCAGTAATTATTCAGAACAAAGGAATGTATTATTTCAAAAAATTTTAATTCTCAAAACAAAGCTTAAATTCTACGTGTGTCTTCAATTGAAAATCTATTTATGTGAAAAACATAAATATCTATTAACGTGTAAAGAATACAAACATTTTCATTTTATTCATCAAGATTTATAAGAGTAGCAGGTCGAAGTCATCTTTATCATCTCCGTTCTGTGGCTTCAACTGCACAAAGAAGCAACTATTTGCATGTATGTTACAACAAAAACTTTTGATATCCTCTGGTTTTTTCATGGAATGTAAAGACAATACGAGTTGCGCAATTTGTCCAGACCACAAGGAAGTGCCTCACTTGGTATGCAATTTTTCTTTGTAATATATCATAGTTTGAACTCTTGTTCATTCCGAAAGGCATCTCTATATCCATCATCGTTATTTGTTTTTTAATCCTTCTTTTTCGAGGCATGAACAGAATCAGCTCCAAGATGAGTATGCCCAGATATGAAAAATGTATTCTTAATTTCTACAGAAAGATAAAGTTCCGATATTTTTTGTTTTCACAAAATGGTAAAGGTCTATGGGCAACTTTGGTCACAACAGATTAATCCACCAAGGGCCAATATTTCGATGTCACCTTGAGGTTCAGAATAGCTTGAGGTACCCTTGAAGGTTAAGGTGGACCTTTAAATTGTCTGCCGAAAATGCCATAATTTAAGATGTTGGTACTTACGGCAGACACTTTTAAGATCCACCACACCTTGAGAGGTACTTCAAGCTATAACTTGAGATGACATTGAAATATCGGCCCTAAATATGAAAACGACTCGAGTGAGACATTGGGCCTAGCTCCTCGACTAGAAAAATATTATAATTCACTAGTTTTTGGTTTGAGTGTCCTAGTCGATCTGCGAACTTCCAGTTCTTCTTGGGCTTGTAGTCATTCAATGATAAAATCTTTATCATTTGAATCTAGTGATTCCAAGATCTTTGTTTTCATGACAATGTCCTGGAGTGATATTTCTGGCTTATGATCCTTAGCCTCCGCTTAATCCGATACTTCTATCTGCTCTCACATCACTAGACTAGATTCCTCCACTACTTCATCTCTACTAACTTTAATTTTTTATACTATGGATCATACTAACGATTTGATGTGATCACTAAAACTCACCAAAAATATCTTCTTGGACACCTGAGTCGATTACAATCAAATTTTGTGCCTTGGTCACTACGGAAAATCTTTATTTTCCTATCTTTCTGATTTTCAATGTCAGCTTTACATTTAATGAATTTTTCAAATGGTTCGAGCTTACTTCTCAAATCAGCAAAAATACTTATGAGAGCCTATGATCTCACGGGCCACTATTTGAGATTAATACAAACATGCCATACACCTACATGCCATCTTTAGAAAAAACTAAAGAAAGCTTCGGCCTTCGGCTATACAGCAATCTTTCGAATAAGAACTTTTCCATTCATGCAGGCTTGTTAATTTCAGACAATTAGTCCTGAACACATTGAGAAGATCAAAAACAAAACAATTCGCATCTTTGAAAAATCATCTTCAAACACCGTTAAGTATCTTTTACCTCCTAGAGATGCGACTGGCGATTGAAGCCCTTGAATCTTCATGGATAACCTACAAAACATAGTTGCTCTATTTCCCCGGTGATTGAAAGGCAACCTGAGTTGCTTTCCAGTGACCCACTTGAGTTACTCCGGAGCAGCTCAGGAGTGCTCCGCAATTACTTTGCGTCTTTCCAGTGCTTTGAGCGTCATACACTTGAACTACTCATTTTTGTAATCCCCTGCCCCCTCGCGCACCTACCTTTATTTTGGTGTTTTAAGCTCCAAAGTGGTGGTCAAATAACATCTGTCAGACGTCACAAGCCGAGCGCGTTCCAGTGCTCTTTAATGCGGAACAGTTCAAGAGCATCACACTGCAGAGCATGATACCCTCATAATTTAGTCACTGAAGAGCAACTCTGGACTGATTCCCTTCACTGCACACCTCACATCAAGGCAAGTCCCTTTGCAATCGAAACCCTCAACAGAACCATTTTTCATAAAATTCCCTCATTAGAAACACTGCATTGAAAGCATTCTGAAAATCGCCTTGATTTCTTGTGTTCTCTACATTTTATGGACATTCATTTCTTAAATGGTCCTCTTTTTTGTTGCACTTGAAAGAGATAACATCACTTCGGTTTCTGTTTACATTCCTTCTACTGTCACTGTCCATCCGGTTTGTTTTGACTTCTTCACGGCAATCAATTTCTGTCCCCTGAGTGAGAACTTGGAAGATCTCGCCAGTCTTATTTAGAAAGGCTGTACTGTTGCGGAATTATCAGTGGAGGACCTGGGCTGCCATTATGGCACCTACAGGTCATGATACCTACACGGATTTCGATCCAAAGAAAATGCAAGAGAAAAATTGGAAGATCAAGGATGATTCTTTTGAGACACGATTGACTGGCCTCCAATCTATCATTACCAGTACACAACTTCTCGGTGAAGTTGATAAACTACATTTGGAGAGACAAATAGTTCATTTAACCAAAACCAATGCTGCCTTGGAAAGCAGGGTGGTAGACTTAAGGAAAGAAAAGGAGCAACATGCGGCTAGGAAGGAGGATGATATTCCCGGCGCTAAGGAGAAAAGTCTCACAAGCAGCAGTGACTCCGATGATAGTGAAGAGGTAGCTGACATGCGGACCGATGAGTTCCCCACACTAGAAGCTCATCGCTCCAGAAAGAGACCGAAAAACCCCACCAATGAGCCAGCTAAAAAACCTTGTCACGCTGACCAGGCCACCAGTGACTAATGAGGGCAATATTGACTAGACACAACTGGGAAAATACCTCAAAGAGATGGACATCACCTTCCAGAAGGCTGAGATTGTGAAAGGAGCGACAAAAGTCCACCTAAAGTCATCCGATGACTTAGGAAAGTTGACTACCAAGTTGAAGGAGGACAAGAAGAGTTTCTACACTCACACCCTACCTGAAGATAGAAAATATCAAGCTGTCACAAGGGGTTTATCCCACAACCTTGACACAGAAGAGATGCTTCACGAACTCCAATCATATGGATATGAAGATGCCACGGTGAAACTATACGTGATTACTTCTAGCAGCCCAGATATTTTCAAAATATCAACAACGGAAGTTTTCATAGAAAAACGAATGAATCCCAAACTTCAGTGCTACCGGTGCCAGAAGTTTGGGCACACACAGATAAATTGTCACTTCCCATATGTTTGTGTCGAGTGTGCAGGGCAACATGCAACATCAAATTGCGAGTTGGATGGTGACAAGTCAACCAAAAGCGCATATTGTGCCAACTGTGGGAAGACTGGCCATCCGGCCAGCTACAAGAATTGTCCTAAACACCCTAGTAAGAAGACAATGCGGAAGTCAAAGAGTGAGAGCCCAAAGACCGCAAAAACGAGCAAGACATAAGGTCCCGAACCTAGTATCAAAGCTGTAGAACAGGTGCCTGGGCAGATCCTGATCAAGCTGTTACCTGCTCTGACAGTGCAGATTGTGGACCCCATGAGGGGCAGCCTCCACTCCCAAGCCCTCAGTCTCCATGAGGACAAAATGACCCAGTGGTTGACAAAGCAGACTAACCCATACCTATATGCGAAGGTATAGGGCGAATGTGATGCAGTGCACCTCCGGCGACGGTCTATGAGTTGAAAGATTCTCACCTACCAAGATGACTAAAAGGACGCTGTCCCGAAAAAAGTAATTGCTATCGCGAGGTGGTTAGGTTTAGTGGGTACACGAGTAAATCCGGAGCCTCACACTTCTTGGTCCCGGCATCCTCCTATACCAAGTTCACTAACGTTGCATCCGTTTCAAAACCATCAAAACAATTCGACAATTCTTCCAAAATCAGAGCATTTATCACAGAAAATGCCTAATCAGTATAGGGTTTGTTAGAAGCTAAGTGTGGCTTAGCAGATGTCCGTCTAGAAATACGACGAGTGCACCATTTTCTTTGGAAGGGAGCATCTTCATAAGCTAAGCTCTTATCCACATTGAATAATCGCCACATGAAAAGAGAGAATGAGCTATATCTGAAAACGATAATCCGACGGAAGAACTGTCGATTTCTTGGCATCTAACCCCCAATGCTTGCGTGCTTGAATATTGTTTTTTGTTCACAGTTATCTTTCAATTCAAACAATACATAATTTCGTACTATTCTAACGGTTATTGTGTTGTCTACGTCTATTGAATTCATTCACATCTGATGACGAACAATATTGATCAAAACATGGCTACACAAAATAAAAGACGATGGTTATTCAAAAGCCTGTTGACACGTTGACGTCTTGAGATCCATTACATCGAGAAACTTCAAATCAAAACACACAAAGATGTTTGAGTACAGAAAAAACGAATAGAAATGTCAAGAAAACGTGATGTATATCACAAAAGAAATTACAAACATCACCGGGAAGAGAAACAATAAGAAAGCCGCTATTTCAAGTAAAAAGTTCAAAGAAAATGTTCAAAGACAAATTTTTGCTTTGGTAAAGTTTTCAATTAAAAAAACTTCCATTCAATGGCATATTGTTTATTAAAATATCTGGGCTTCAGTCGAATATACTAAAGTTAGACTGACATAGCTGTTGATAAGTAAAAGTTTTGCTTTGATTTTTGGAAAGCGAAAAATCGCATCGATGCTGAGTCGGAAGAGGGCAGAGAATGTGGCTTTGTTTTCGCAGCACAGTTGTTTCTTTTGGATTGAACTATATTTTTCTTCACTGTCGAAAATGTTTGTACTTGTGGGCACATTCCAACTCTTCTTGTTCTAGAAGTCAACTGATCAACGTCATCAACGCAAGATCGACGGTCAAAGAGGATCAGACTATCGGTCGTATTATTTCATACAGACCTAGCTTGGGAAGTTTTCACTTCCTTCGAAACTTTCATTACCTGTATACCGCCACAGCTACGTGAAACAATTCTTGTCTGTTTTCAAATTAGCGGAAGTAAAAGAAACTTTCGCAGAAATTCTAGTCCTAACTGGAATGTCGTGTCGGTTATGCGATATTCCAAAGTATGACTGACAAAGCAAAGGTTTGGCTCCATTAAGCTTTTCATCTCTCCACATTCAACAATGTAGCGGTCGACCAACTTGATGCTGCAAAATGCGGAGCCAAACAATTTCAAAATTGGTTGAAAACTCTCAAATTGAGCAGAACCGGATTTACGACGATAGAGGTCCTCTTGGAGCTCTATCCGTGGACAAACTGTATAGTTTTTTGAAAATAAAAGCCACACACAACTGTTTGGAGAAAAAAAAGATTTACAGAGAGAGAAATTAATTAAGAATATTAAAGCAACTTAGTCATAGAATTTGTGGAACAAATCAAATTAAAACTATAAAAAGTCGTCAAAACCGAGAAGACCGTAGAAAAAGTTTTAAAAAGAAAGAAAACATTCTTGGAAAAAAAAACATATAAATGAGCGAAAAATCTTCCCAAGAAAAAATAGAAGTGAATAAAAGCGTGAAATTCGAAAGAAATTTGAGAAGCATGTCAAAATAACTACATACAGGGTGTTACAAATTCGAGTGAATGCATGGGGATTGCATGAACCGTAAAAAATCTGAATTTTGATTTGGATGGTGTTTCATTTGAATGTTTAAAATGAGTCCCATTTCAAACATGCAACCGTAAGAAATACAAGGACGGTTGAACTAAGGAAAGTTGTGCAATTTCAATCTCAAAAAAATCGAAGACCGGAGGTATCCGACAATAATCGATATTCTCGAAATCCTTCTTTATTTTGTCCTGAATTTATTTGAAAAGACAATTCAAAACGAATAACACATTTTCATGGCCACTTTCTCAGCCCTTCAAGATAGCATGGTCGAAATTAAAATCCGACGTCTCGAGTTCTCGCAACCTCCCTAACTTTTCTGTTTCAAATACAAACCCAACTTTTTGAAGTCAATTTTGACTAAGTCTGCTTTCTGAAAATAATGATATGTCACATATTATTATGTTTATGCGATTTTGAAACAATACAGAAAGGACATAAGAGAGTTATCAAAATCCAAAGTTGTTGATCCTTTCAAATCGCGTCACGCGGATCGTAGTAATAATAACAATAATGATTTGTGACTTTTTAAGCTAAATGAAGAAGCTTTAGGTCTGCAAAGTAAAAATAAAAGAAAATAAAATAAAAAAAATAATTAAAAAAAATGAAAGAATGTATAGTGAGAAAAGAGTTATCTTGAAATAATTAGAACATTTGGGTTCGTATTTGGAAAGAGAAAGTTGCTGATGGTTGCGAAAATTCGTTTTGGAAATGTTGAGAGTTTTGACGCTGCCTCTTCTTACTGTTTAATATGTGATTTTTTTCTTAATTTATTTCCGCTTCTTATTTTCGCGGTTCTTCTTGATTCGTTGAATCTTTGGTATTTATTTGATTTCTTTTGTATTGCAGCTACTTTTTTCTCATTATTCAAGCTTAACTTTTTCCTATACACCATTTTTGTCGCCGTTCTCTCGATCTCACTGTTTTTTATGAAATCTACTTTCTTTTCATTATTCCTAAAGTACTGAATACATGTATTGTTTTTGTTAGCTATATCGTACTCTTCATTATTTCTTTTTATTATTATTTTTTCATGATGATCGTTTTGTTATTTCCTTTTCCATTGTTTTCATTTTCATTCATTGTTCCTATAAGATCCACAAAGGTTTATAATTCGTCAAAACCTTGAAAAAAGTAAATAAAGAACCTTTTGAAAAGATTAAAAAAAATACAGAAAGTGAGAGATACGTTGAAGAAAGAAACACATTTCTAGAAAAAGAAAAACCTGCAGTGAGAAAATATACAAAAGATTAAGCATCAAGGTGTATACAGGGTGTTTCAAAAACATGTTGCCAAACTTCAAGGCGTTATAACTTACACAAAAATATCACGATAGAACCCAACTTGCCTATTCCGAAAGTTAATATTGACAGAGATACAGGGTATCAAAGTTGGATGTTAATTTTTGATTTTCGCTTGATCTTGTTTCGCATGTCATACAATCCCCATATACCAAATTTCATCAAAATAGCTTCATTATTTCAAAAGTTATTTGAAAAAATCAAAAATTAAAATTCAACTTAGACACCATGTATCTCTTTTGATATCAACTTTCAGACTGGACAATTTGGGGTCTATCGAAATATTTTTGTGTAAGGTATAACCCCTTTAAGTTTGGCAACATGTTTTTGAAACACCCTGTATATTTTTGAAATCAGGAAAATGAACTCTTTCTAAATATTGTAATAATATACAGGAGATTACATTAAAAAAAAGCTTTGCTTTATATCTTTGGAACCCGAGCTTAAATTGTTAGGGTACAACAATATTGTTGAAATGGGGTGAAGAAACAAGGGAAGTATGCTTCCACGTAACCTACCGTTTATCGAGTTATAGATATCTGGAATATGATATAATTTTCCAATCAGAGAAAAAAAGATCAATTATTTTCCAGAAAAACTACTCGTTTTGTCAAAGGATCCCGCTGAGTAACTGAATAATGCAAATCTCAAGTCTTTTTTAATCTCAATAGATTTAATTAACGAAAAGCATAAAAAGTAGTATTTGTTGTTCAGCTAATCTATTGATGCCTTGTGCAAGAAAGACACTTTTCTGAAAAGCTGGGAATTTTCCCTTGAAGATCCGCCAAAGACATTTATAATTAGAGGATTCTAATGATGATTAATTGTCCGAGATCATTGAGACACCAGTGAAGGTTAGAATCTTGTCCCTCTTGTCAGGGTTTGGAATTATCACCGATAATTTACGTTTCCTCAGGACAAAGTTACAATTTATGTGGCAACTCCTTGGAACGCGGTTTTTGCATGATAGCAACGGTGCGGACACATCTGTTGTCCCGTATGTTGATAACATGAGATTGGACGAGGCGGGGAGTTTCACTCTATTTACAGATGAAACCATGATTATCCCGCATGCTCGAGATGTTGCAATCTGGAATGAATGAAGATTTGAGTGACTCAAATCGCCTTCTTGTGAATATTGAGAAAATAAAAGTGATCTCTTGGTATTTCCCATAGAAGTTGAGGTTGGTGGAATCATTTTGATGTCACAAAGTTCAATCTGAAGTGATATTAACTTGATCTGGAAATATGAAGTGTCCGTCAAACTTCTTAGCCCTTCGCAAAAAGTGTCTCATGGTAGCCAATTTATATTTTGTTCACAACATTATCTGCATACTCACAATCAACACTTCTTTATCACTCTCTCAGCGTCAAACTAAAGGTTGTACATGTGCTGAGTTGATTTCTAATACGTATTTTTTTTATTACATCAGCAGGTCGCAGGAAGCACGTTCTAAAAATGTCACCACTTGTAATGTACGAACTCGAAATTTTCGTTGTTACTTGCAGGCGTGGTGTTAAATCTTTGTAACTGTTTATGAGTAGCATGAAATATCGATTTGTCTCATTGTTGCCTCTGTCTTACTTACGCAACCCTCATCTAGTTTTAACCCAAGAGTATCAAGAATGTTGGGTCTTAATTGAGGAAAATTATTATTGTTGTCTATTTCGCTATACAAATAATTATTATTTTGCCATGATAGACTCGTTCACGGTTTTGAAATACTGTTATGGAAATTTGTAGGAAACAATGAACGGACAATTAGTTATTTGGGTCAGACTCAACCTCTTTATGTGTTTACATTCTAGAATCTGTGTGTCTAACGATTCGCTTCTCATCAACAATAACTCACCTTTACCCTTTTCTGTAGGATCTGTGATACATGAGTTGATAAGAATACTCAAATACTTATCCAAAAATACAAAAGAAATGAATGAGTCCATGCAATCTGTGTTGAATAAGTTTAATCAAGACTTTCAATGTGCTTAGTTCAGTGTGTTATCATTATTTGTTCTATCTATCGGTAGAGGGAAAATATTCTTCATTTAGCTCCAAATAAACAAGCCTTCAAGGTAGTTACTGAAATTTTCACCCTTTCCTTGCTTTCAAGAACACTTCACCCCTTCCGATTTTTTATAAAGAATCTTCCGAAACATTTATTTGACGTTAAAACTCGCAGCTTATTTGAATTTTGATCTCCAAATCACACATGCTGTTGGTTGGGTTTTATCTGTCAAACAACGGAGTTTTTTTAAAATTGGAATTGGAGTGGGAAAATCGTTCGGAATACCAAGATCTTTCGGAAATGTTCAAAATAAGAACCATGTGATTTATCACTTTGATTTAATTTTAAATTAATGTAACATCAAATACATAGAATGAACAAGGTGTCCAGGAAGGTCTTAACAAAAATAGTAGGGCTAATAGAGGATGTTGGTACATCACATACGTTGATGATAAAACTATCATCAGTCCAACATCACAACAGTTTGGTGATTACTATGCATTTCGGTGACAAAAAAATCTCTTTCAATAATGTCAGTTGAATTATTCAATTAAACAATGTCTGTGGCCTCAAATAATAAATATAATCCTTAAGAAAGGTTTAAAAGGTGACATATGTTTCGCCATAACATGGCATCATCAGACCTTAAACGTAACAAAAGATGTGAAATAAACGACGCACACAATCCACTTAACGGTCAAACACTGTCAGTTTCGCGGCTGATCGATAACTATCCTACTTCAAATGGTGGACTTCATTATATACCCTTCTCGCTGGAACTGCCCGAATACCGCCGCATTGTAAAGAATTCTGTAGAATATAGTATAAATCAGCTCCGACCTCTGGTTTCGCCAGAATGTACCAGAAGGTACACATCGATACATAATGTGGTCCTGGCGCATTCACCAACGCCGCTGAACGCATGTTTCGTCACATTGCCCCCATCTCAAGGCATTTCGTCCCGAATTGCCTTCATGTCGGTATTGGCAACTGTCACAAAACCGGCAGCCTGATGTCCTATGGAAGTAGCAGTCCACGGTCCTCTGGTTCGTCCTCCGGAAAGGATAGCAGCAAACCAGGATGTCAATACCGCTTTCTTTAAAGATCGCCTCCAGCATGCCCCTTACTACTCTCCAGTCCGGTTGGTCGTTCGTCATCTTCGGAATTGCCAGATGGGTCAGGTCCTGTGACAGCATTAAGCTTCGCAGCTGATGAAGTGCCCTCCAAACATCACTATAGCTGGTCCGATGTTGTGGAAGCTTCTTTGTCACCAGGTAAAACAGGTATCGTGTCCCTGTCGTGGCTTGAAGTGTCTTCCCAACATCTGGTCTTTTTCGTCGCAGATAGTCCATTTGCCCGAATTTTCCCTTGAATGCATCAGCAAGTCCAGTCCTCATGCTGAGGTCTTCAGTCACCGAGTAAGCTAACGCGTACTTTACCGGTGCGTTGAAAAAATCCAGCTGCTCTTCTCGAACGACGCCATTCAGGACTTTCTGGCCGTTGGAATATAAGGACATGGAGGTTTTCAGGGACATGTCCACCTCGAGTGACTTGATTTGCCTCACGTCAGCTTCCTGATGGTTCCCAGGATACGGGGCCAAACGGTTAAATGAACAACCCTCGGCTTCTCTCGTCGTGGTTTTTTTATCCGGTAGACGACGTCATTGATTCGCTCCAGAATCTCATACGGGCCCTCCCAAGAAATTGGCAGTTTTGGGGAGAATCCACGTCACCTCTGTGGGTTGTGAAGCCAAACCAAATTCCCAACCTGGAACCCTCCTTCGGCCTTCACGTCGTATGCCTCCTTCATCCTGTCGCTGGCACTTTGGATGTTAAGTCGGACTCGTTGATGGATATCGTCCATCTTCCGAAGAAGATCACTTGCGTAGTCTTCCCCAGTCACATCTTCACCAGGTGGACAGCCAAACTTCAAGTCGCATGGCAGCCGGAGCTCCAACCCATGATGATCTTAGCAGGTGTTTCGCCCGTCGATTCATGAGCTGCTGACCTGTACGCCATGGGGAACACGTGGAGCTGTTGATCCCAGTCTTTTTGATGGTCAGAGACAACTTTGGCCAAGTGTCGATTGATGATTCGGTTCATTCGCTCCACCATGCCATCTGATTGTGGGTGCAACGCCGTTGTCCTTGTTTTCTTGATCTTCAAGACATCGCAGACGTTCTGGAATAGCGTTGATTCGAAGTTCCTGCCCTGGTCCGAATGCAGCTCCAACGGGACACCGAAACGGCAAAACCATTCCCTAATCAACACATCAGCAACGGTAGCCGCCTCCTGGTTTGGAATGGCATACGCTTCAGCCCACTTGCTGAAGTAATCTTTGGCGACCAAGATGTATTTATTTCCTTTGTCCGATTCAGGAAACGGTCCAGCCACGTCAATTGCGATCCTTTCAAAGGGGCTGCCCACGTTTTATTGATGCATGGGAGCTTTAGGCCGTTTCTGGGGTCCGTTACTTGCCGCACATACGGCACATTTTCTGCACCATTCCTTCACATCGGCTTGACAGCGTTTACGTCACTCCTAGATGCCCACCCGTGACGCCATCGTGAACTTCCCTCATCACTTCTGTCTGTCGGCTTCGGGGAACCACTATCTGCTTCCGATCTTCTGTGCCATTCATTTTATTCACCACTCTCTTCAGGACGTCATCGTTGAGAACCACGGAGTTCCACTGAGCCCAGTAGAACTTCACGTTGGAGGACAATCGCGCGACATCTTGCGAAGTTGGTCGTTGGCCTGCTTGTTTCCATCTGATGATCAGCTTCAGATCTGAATCTTTCTCCTGGTCTTCACGAAGTGCGTCAGACTGCCAGAAGTCATCCACCACAGTTGTCCTGCGAACGCTCGCTTTCTTCTCCTCGGCTTTGTGACAGAGCTCTGGTCTCCTGGATAAGCCATCAAAGATCTTGCTCGATGATCCTTGTCTTCTGATGCCGACGCAGCTGCCCGTATCTCTTTCTTACAGTGGCCACGAATATGCCCAAGCTCTCCACAATTCCAGCAACGTAGCTCCTTTCGCTTGGCTACCTACATTTCCTTGACGACTCTCCTCACAGTTGCTTCGACGGTGTCTTCTTCCAGATAATCTTTCTCCTTCATCCTTCGCTTACGCGTAGGAGGCTTGAAGCACTGCTTCGCCACTTCGAGTTTCAACGCTTTGACCAGCGCATCCACCAGATTGTCAGGACGATGAAGAATCAGGGACTGCCTTATCTCCTGATCCCGAAGACCATCCAAGAAGGCCTGCACTGCCAGCCTATCCATCACATTTTCTGGCGTGGTTGGATAAGCCAGTCTTGCCAGGCGAGCATCATCCGCTTCAAACTCCTGCATGGTTTCGTTGGACTTTTGGATGCGGTTCTTCAACTGGGAATGGTAGACATAATCCGAATGAGTTTGACCATACCGTAGCTCCAGATGCTTGACGAGCACATCGTAGTCCTTCTGTTCCTGGGTGTTCAGCGTCTGCAGGATCTCCGTTGCCTCCCCACGAAGCGCCAGAGTTGGTTCCAGAGCTTTGTCGGTTGCGATCCATCCATTTGCCCCTGCGGCTGCCTCTAACTGGCGATGGTAATTGTTCCAGGACAGCTTGCCATCAAGCTGAGGGGCTTTCATGTGGACTCGCAAGGTATCAGACACCATTTTAGCACCCATGCTCTTGAATGAGACGTCTGGTTCATGATCACTGTTACTTGACTTTTCATTTGCTCTATTTCGTCTTCCAGAGTCTTCACTGTATCTTCTAGCTGTTTCCCGATTTCTTCTGCAACCTGATCCTTCATAGTTCTAGAAGTTTCTCTTCCAATCTCTCTTCCATAGCTCTATAGGATTCTTTGAACTTTTCTTCCAAAGCTCTAGAAGATTTTTCAACTTCTCCAATTTCATCGAGTTCTCTTCCATAGCTCTGGAGGATTCTTCCAGCTTTTCTTCCATAGCTCTGGGGGATTCCTCGAGCTTCTCTTCCTTGGCTCCAAATTTGTCCTCCAATTTTCTAGAGTTTTCTTCCATCTTTCTAGAATTTTCTTGAAGTTGATGCTTCAGCTCATCTTTGAAATTTTTTGACAACTTCTCAACTACTGCGTTGGGATCGGGAATTTAAATTGTAACGTATCAGGATCCATGCCTTCTTCCATTAAAGCCGCACGAAGCCTTGTTTGTAGATCAGTTTTCTGACCGCTACTATCCAGATCACGCTCCTCAAATTCTCTCTTCAACTCGGCGACCTTCAATCCGGATAAAAACACTAGTATTTATTTATGTCCGTTTCTATAGCACACAATAAATCGCACTTCTGACACCAATGTTATGTTTTTCCGCTATAGAAAACACTGTTCAGTTTTAATTTATCTATTTTATGTCACCATGTACAGCACTCACTATTTACAAATAATTGATATTGCAATCGCAGCGTATTTATGTTTGACGATTTATATTTCGCGGCTAATCGATAACTATCCTACTTCAAATGGTGTACCTCATTATTTACCCTTCTCGCTGAAACTGCCCGAATACCGCCGCATTGTATAGAACTCTGTAGAATATAGTAGAAATCTGCTCCGCCTTCTGGTTTCGCTAGAATGTACCAGAAGGTACAAATCGATTCTACACAATGTGGTCCTGGCGCATTCACCAACACCGCTGAACACATGTTCCGTCACACAATATTTCTGTCTCAAGACAAAAATTGACAGGTCCGAGCATTTTTTATAATTTTTCATTGGTGACCCGTACATAAAAACAACAAAACTCATACATATGTATAAGAACAATCAAAAAAAGAGTCCAACCCGTGCCAATAACGTCCATTGATTGTGAACTGGAAACCAGTCAAAAGTAGGGCATTTTTTGCAAAAAGTGAAAATTCAGCTTAAAACGTTGCCTATCTGTCATAGCTTTTTGAAAACAAAAAATAATAAATTATCGAAGTTTGGATACATGGTACTACAATTTTCACTTCCATGCAATGATGTGTGAATGATATGGCATCAAAATGATTCTGGAAGTATACAGTGTGTTCCAAATGTCCCGGAATGTCCAATTATCTCACTTGCTATATTATATTGTGTCAAATTTAGAACTATACAAGAAAAAATGATGCTGCGATTGATGGGAGTACCGGCAACAATGCCAGATGTTTCATTTTCGGGAATGTTGTATTAAATTTTTATTTTTGGAGTGGATACCCACTTTTTATAATTTTTTTGGATTTCATCCGTAATTCGATATACCAAAATAAAAAATATTCCAAATATATTTTTTCTGAGCAGTTGTTAATGTACCCAGTGAAAAAACAAAATCGAAAAAACAAAGCTTTAAAACTTTTCTTTTCTTTTCTTTCCAAAAAATGAAGGATTAAAAAGTGTGTATCCCCTTTAAAAATGGAACATCGAATTCATGAAACATCTGGAAACGTCGCCGGTACTTCCATGGAACGCAGAATGATGTTTTCTCTCTTCCGAATTTCATACAGTATCAACGACCCAATAGTAAGTGAGATAATAATTTGACATTCCTGGACTTCAAGTATATCAGCTACGTTTCAACTACTTTGAAAACAATTAATGTGGCAGTGGTTCTTGATGTTTACCCTGAAGATGCAGCTTTGACCACTGATTCATTCGAACGTTTGCGACGGTCTGCTTCTTTTTCTTACAGACATTCTATTTGATGGAATCAAAACCAATCAAAGAGCATCAAACAAAACTGCTTTTGAATATATCTAAAAAAAACGCCGATTGACCACTATAGTGCGTTCTAAAGTTGACAGACCGGGTTTCGAGGTTAATCCACTTCAAGAAGACGCCGGTGAGGATATGGTGAGGACCGCTCTTTACAAGATTTCATCTTGCAGCTTCCACCATGATTTTGTTCCTGCATGCCATGAGCAGGAAGAAGAATGAAGAAGACGGAAGTTCAGCATTCTCTCCGAAACTCAGCAAAGGCTTGAAAATTTCAAGAAAGGGTGTATAGGATCATGCTCATGCTGAAAGCCGGTATTGGTTGATCTTACGTTCCTTTTGTCAAGGACGTAGTTGTAATAATCTCCATCGTCCTGGATGACAAAGATGAAGATTTGGTGGACTCAATATCATGTCAACCACCTTCTACTTATAGAAAACGTTATCCCTTTAGGTAGAACGGTGACGATACATTCATAAAAACTTGATAAAATTTGTTCTGGTAGTGTGCAAGGTTTTAAAAAATGTCGTGTTTTGGGTTATCGGAAGTCGAGAAACAAGGCAAATTACAAGAGCAGTGTGGGTTGTTTCAAATCCCATGTTAAGATTTCTGCAGTTGAAAATAGACAGATATGTAATGAGAAAGTCACTATAGAGAGGCAGGATCGCTTTTTAGATCAAAACATCTCATCCAGAAAATTAACTTTTGCAAGCAACAGATGTAAATGTTTCTGTCGAAACTATGAGAAAAAGATTTTGCGCTCGGGAATTATTTAGCAGAAGGCTCGAGAACTTTCAATGCAGAATTAAATGACCGTTTAAATTGGTGCTTGCAGCATGAAAATTGTTTTTTTTTTAAATCTCACATGAATAAATAATTGGACTTCGATCCTTTGCGGCACATTTTAAGCTAGACTCCGTTCTCCGTTTCCAGAAATACGAAGAGGATGCGGTGATGTTTTGGGGTGAAATTATGATTGGTGAAAGATCCCCTTTGATTTTCACAGACCCTGAAGTGCTTCATAAAAAAAACTGTTACTTGAAAATAATTGTCAATGACTTTTATCCAACTGAAAATCTATTTCTCGAAATTTCTGGATGATTCCATGGTGTTTTCTGCGGAGACGAAGATATATAGATCGTTCCCCAGCTCCATTGTTTGTCACTAATCACGATACAAAGTCAGATAAAGGATAGGTGTGGCCTAGTGGAACATAGAGCAAGCCAAGCAAAATATTTTGATATGAGATAATCGATAAGTTAAATTTTCATGGTCAAATCACAGTCAAAAGAGGCGCTCTAATGTTTGGTGTTTCTCGAAAAAAATACTTAAATACAAGAGTAAGTGAATAGGACAATTTTATAGAATATCTGATTGTCATGGAAAGAATGAGAAATGCGTCCAAGATTTGAGATAATCGTAGCATGAAACTTGGAGTTTTAACAAAAAAGAAAAGAATCTTGAGAGCCCAGGACTCATTTTCACGAAATGCGAGGAGCAGAAGGAGACAACTCTGTAATCCATCCGGATCATAGCACTCTGTGAGAACCTCTGTACAGGAAACGGATGAAAATAGGCTGCAACGACGGTGAAAAAAAAATTCAAACGGTGAAGAAAGAGGGCAACCCAAAAAAGAAACCTACGGGAAAAACCACTGAGGAGGCAATGGTGGCAGGTCAGTCGATTTCTGCGGAAAGATAGAACTAGTCTCCCACCACTTGTTCCATTCCTCCGTGGAAGTCGATATACGATCGAACGGAGCTTCAAAGAGAACTCAGTGGAATAAGAAGGCAGATAAACTATGGAAAAAGAAAAAAGCACAAGTTTTAAGTAAAGAGAAACATAATAGATTTGCAGCTTTAGGAGAACAGCAATAAACAAGTGGAAACAAACTAGAAAAAGTCGTGGATCACAGAGGAAGTTTGGAAAGGATAAGATATTGAAAAAGAAAAGAAAAATCAAACTGAAGAAACTAAAAAAACAACAACTGTAGAAAAATACAATGCAGAACAAGGAAGTTTTGGGGCAGACAGATGAGAACGGACAGTTTAGAAAGCCCAGGAAACAGCTGCAGAAGATCACCAAAATCATGGCCTACAGAGAATTTATACCAAAGAAACCAATCAAAGACAAAAGAGGAAGAACATTGGTAAATAAGAAGGAATAGACATCAAGGTAAAAGAAGTTATCAGAAGAGTTGTTAAATAGACAAACAAAAATCGAGGTAGAGGAAAAGAAAAATAAACAAAGAAGAACAAGCATATATGGAAGAGCCCAAGATAAGCACACATCTACCAAGGCGGATACAGTGAAAATAACATAACACCTGATATGCTAAAAATAAAGCCAAACTTAGCTACCAAAATATTCTACATACTATCGAAAGAGGTATGGCGGAAAAAGGTTTCACCAAACGCTTTGGAATTGGAAAATAAGCTTTTGATAAAACTACAAAAAAGAGAATAACTCAGTCTGCACACTCCGAAGGGCATCACCCTGCTTTTGATAGTTTCACACGCTTAGCCACATGGAAGAAAATATGGATACTCTTCATTTAGAAGGAGTCAAAGTGAAAGCATAGTGTCGATAAAGAGCGTAGATTGAGATATCATCAGTAGAATAAGGAAGGTCAAAGGCGTTTTTGTGCAACTTGCATCCGTGGGCGGTCAAACAAAATGAGAAAAAAACAACATACTAAGAACATCCGGAACAAGTGTATATCAATATTTCTTGGTGGCAGTCAGACATGGAAAGTCCCACAGAAGGTAACACACCGCACTGATCAGATAACTAATGAGGAGATACAACTGAAGTTCCATAGGTGAAGTGATCGAGGAAAGATAGTTTGAGTGGATTGGAAACACACCAAAAAACCCTAATAATAATATCAGCCGACAAGCCTTAGAGATTGAAACCTCCAGGAAAACAGGAAACAAGAAAGACCGAAGATAACCTGGAGTAGAACAGTCAAAACAGAATACAGGAAGACGGCAAAAGCTGGAGAGATCAAGTAAGAGTGAGATGGCCCAGAATGGTGTCGGATCGGAGGCTTTTGCGGTCCTTCGTCCCCCAAAGGAACACAGGAATCAAGTCAGGGATAAACTGACTGTAACTCCCAAAATGGTAACATCACTCAGTAAGTTGCAAGGTATATCCAGTTCTTTTTTTTTAATTTGACAGTCTTGTCAAATTTCAACATATCTTCAAATTTTGTGAATCTATTTTATGATTCATCTGCAAATTTCTGAGTAGGTATGTATAGTTTCTATTTATTTCCTTATTATCGATTAAACAAAAAATATTTATTAATTTCGAATGTGATCTTATAAACTGCCAACATATGTTGAAGCTTCAGAGTTTTTCTCAGGAACTCTTGGAATCTTATCCACAGAGAAATAAAAATTAATCACTTCAACCAATCGATTCTTAAAGATATCTCAACATTTTCCAAACTGCCTCACAGCAGATACCGCCATAATACCAAAGGAAATGAATTTGGACGCTGCTTATTCTTTTCATTGAAGATATCTATCTGGAATCTTTTTGTCCATCAATTTTTCGATTGAGTGTTGGCTTGAACTACTGTTATCATTTATCAAATCAATTCTTTTGATAAAATATATTTGTCTACTTATTGGAATTGACAGTAAAAAAATAAATATAGATTCACGAAAGACAAATAAATTCAATTTATTTCCAGTGCTGTGCATAGGGAGATCTAGTAAGTTCTTATTGGATTCAACTTCAATCGTAAATTTATTTTTATCGCAAAAAAATCTTCAACTTCCGGCTCAGAACCCGGCCATGTCACCCACGTATCTACGCGAAAAAAGAACGCTCTTTAACAAGGGGTGAATACAATCAAATCGGCCAATGAAATTTCTGAGAGAAGAAGACTCACGCAAGAGGATTTAAGTTTTATGGATTTTGTCATTAAACTTGAAAAATCTCGGTTCTCACGGTTTTTATGGATCAACTTATAGGATATGTGTGCAAGGTAATATTTATATCGATTTTATTCGAAAATGGTGCGTTTTATCCTTTTGACGGCAATGATTGGGCTTTTTGAGTCAAACCTCAGAGAACTGTACGTACAAAAAAATTGAAGCAAAAAATTGCTCACTTCCCAGATTTTATCTTCCACCCTGGTCAATTTTCGCAAGCCATTTTGAAATCACATCATTGGCCATAAAATGTTTGGTAAGTGTACAAAAAAGTTATCTATTCTTTCACAGTTTCGGAAATATAACTTCAATACTTTGTATCTCGCGAAGCATTTTTCTAATATTATTGTATTTATTTTGGAACGCAGAACACGGGTTTAGAATTTGAAATATCTCAAATAAATTTCGGGACACCCTGTATAATGCGGCGTCGTTCGTTCATAGTATGATCTCGTCAGACTTCTTGCATCATTGAAGATTTATCAAAATATTCAGTCTATACATGTTTGCCTTAGATGGCGAAGGAGCAAGATGTCTCTAAAGATGAAGTTTGTCTTTCAATATAAAATAGTGCTAAGGAGATATAAAAGTAAACTGTATAAAGTTACGATGTATTATTTGAAAGAATCTTATCAACTATGAGAAAATTGACATCGAATATGGAATGATTTGATACCTTTTCCAACTAATTAAAGATTAAAGAGAATCGCCTTGATGGGTTGATGGTTTCACGTTGTGTGGGAGTGTATGAGGTTACCCTGTATATAGATAACTGTCGTCAACCTTATGCACAATTTGCTACATACTTCAATTTTCAACAATAAAACAAATTAGGATACACAGAATCATATTTATCACTGAAGGTGTACAAAGAAATCAAAGATAACTTGTTCTTGACATGTTTTGAATAGTTTTATTCAATTGAACTTAACAAAGCTTGACAAACTAGTTTCACTCATTTCTAGTTTTCTTTCTATCTTATTATTGTTTTTTACTTTTAAATTTTTTTCAAATCTAGCTTATCTCAAACAAAAATATAATTCAGTTTTCTCGCGAAGTTTTTGTCGTGATGGTTTTCTTTTCCAATACGTAAGTTGTTTGTATTTTTTTTTCAGAGATTGAAACAAGCTTGTTTTTTCATTTTTCCAAGTCACCAAACAAACTTTTTTCCAAAAATGAAGTTGATTGGTCAACGAAAACTAGATCAAGACTTAGAAACACATAGACAGAAATTGAAGTGGGTAGTGAAGTGATAAGAACAGGAAGGACTAAATAAAATCATCAAATCAAAAAAGTGAATCTTTCAATAAAATAATGTCATAATCTTTCCACAGAAATAAGATAAAATCAAAACACTAGGAAATGTAGGTGTACCTACATAGAAGTGTTATTGAAAATTTGGCACTTCTTTATATTTTCTATCGCCTTTTCTACAATATCTAGAAGTTCGCTATATTTCGTGTGTTCTAGTCACTCACCAGCTTCACTTCAACATACAGATAATTATCAGGAGCTGAACCATTTTTCAGTTTGTAGGTAAAAATAAGTAATTAATGATGTTATGAGTAACTTCCATACACTAAATAATTATTCTGATGTGATGATCGAATATTGATATTGATTAAACAAATGATACACACAATAATAATAAATTATTGTACAACACAAATCAAGAACATATGAACTTATTGTAAAAAAAACAAAACCGCGCTCTAGGTTTTGTTTTTTTTTTACAATAAGTTCATGTGTTCTCAATTTGTGTTGTACAATATTGTGAAGCAAATTATGTGGTGTGATTATTGATTTTCACAAGCAAAACCTATATTTATTTAATCTTATTGAGCAGTAATTTTCAGTCCCATTGTGGAGAATGACAACGCAAAAAATCTCAATGAAACAGAAATTACAAGTTTTGTATTCTCAAAATCGGTTTAGGACTAGGTGTCGCACATGTACAAGGTTATAATTTTTGTTGGGTGATACCCAAATTGTTTTGGTCTAATATATACATTTGATCAAAAATCTTTTCTTTGTGAATCGCATCAGAATTTAATTTTTGTAGAATTTGGCAGCATTGGTCAACCTCCCGCACTCTGACTGGCTCTTGAAGAATGTGGTCTGGTTCAAGCATCTGAATCTTGTACCAGAATCCCGATAATCCGTGTACCGCACCTTTCGTAAATTGTCTTAAACTACGATTATAATCCTTCGAAATTCTTATCATCATCATCATTGGCCAAGTTCAAAGCAATTAACATACGAATCGAAAAAAAACGTCTTACTACTGAAATAGCTACATAAAAGAGTTAGCTATAATGATGGTGTAATCAAGTTGTTACCATTTTTAAATAAGGATCCAAAAATTAAATTTTGAAAGCTCTCCGATCTATTAAGAAGAATCGAGACAATTCGGCGATTATGACGAACTAAAGATGCCTTGCACCGTTAGGAATGCGGAATATTATCGTCAGTGTGATTGAGATAAAAGATATTTTATAATTTACCTATCAATTATGTGTCTTGTTTGATTTGAATCAATTTGCTAATTTTCTTTCACGTCAGCAAGAATCAACGCAATTCGTGAGATGAAAACGTCAAGATGTTGGATATGAATACCAAATTTCTAGCAGATTCATACATTGCTTCATCAGCAGTATCTGCCCAAAACCAAAAAATAATGGTAAATCGAATCGTATCATTAGCTCAAATTGGATTGATCTCTAGTTTTGAAATAAGGTCAATTTTTAAGCTAAAAATCGACGATTTCCATGAAACGGATTTCGCTCATTAAAGCTAAACTTAACTCCAGCGATATTCTTCGCTTTTCTAGTTTCAGAAAGTTCTGTTTATATTATCAATGGACTTATCACCACCAAAGAGTTGTGCCTAGAAATGATGTTTACAGGAGTTTTACAATTTCAGAATATGTTAGCTATAACAGTGTAAATTTAAGGTAAGAAATTCCACAAAGCTTCCTGGTCTTAACTTGATTTTAAGTTCTGTTGTTCGCTGGACATTCTATTGACGTGACGCCATGGATTGATATTCAGATATTATTATATTATACAACAAACAATAATTTAAGATTTCGGGACCAAAAAAAAAGTCTTGACTTGTTTTAAAACTACCTTGTTTTGCCTAAAAATTTGACTTGATTGTCATAAACAACGATTAAAGTTTTATAAGTCAATTATTCAATATAGTTGAAGGTTACTAAAATAAAACAAGAATTGTTTCATTTACAACGATGACACATAGTATAAGGTATGAGGAGAACTTACTTGAAGACAACCAAAAAGTTGCCTTCAAGGACAAAACTTTATTTCTTCTGAATTCAGGTGAGCTATAACCAAATTATGCCCATTATTCAGTCTTTATCGCAATCTGTCTGTTAGATTTCGCCATAGTCGATATTTAGTCAATTTTGACCCAAGTCAAAGAAGTAGGTCGCATATTTAAAGTGGCAAAAACTAACTTACGGGCACAAATCATACTCTAATGTCATCATTTAAAAAAAATGCATTGCATACAACATTGTCAAGTCTGATTATAACTCTTCTAGGCTATCATAATTATTTTGGATTCAAAGCTACTTTCTGAAATTTTGCAAACACTGGTGATCATTTATCATAATGGACATGTATTCAAACCTCATCAATTTTCTTCAAGTTTCTTTTCGAGACTATACAGAAAAAAATCCTTCCAATAAGCAATAAACGTGAATATTACACCTAGACCTGGTATGAGACCATAATAGTTTCGTCACCACGAGACGTGACAAAATTCAAACTCCATTATTGCTCCGCCTGCACATGACTGTGCCATGATTCTTTATCCTTGTCCATGTCACATCAATATGCGGATGTATTGTTCCTGTCATTGATTGTACCCACTGGTTAGAAACAGGTTATATTCAAGACCAACATGTAGTCAGTTTTCCTACATTTTGGCGTATAACAGGTTGACAATTCCTCTTTTCAACTTTTACCTAGGGGTTGGCAAGAACCTATCGACCTCTTATCACTTCCAAATTACTTTGATTACTTTCCCCGCATAGGGAAATATGTGGGCAAATGCCGGTAATTTTGCCCTATCCATAATTAAATATCTTTATCTTTTGACCTTCTATGTCTGTTGGATAGACTTGCCGAATATTGCTTTGTAGTATCTGTAGTGTTTGTGAAAGTCTACAAAAATTGCAACTTTCCCACTATTCTACTGAAAAGAACTCCAGAGATCGGGAAGGTTTAAATCGAAAGGCAATTTACAAGTCTTCCACTGCTCTTCATCAGTCGTTGCTGATGATGCTTTGAGTCCAGGGGTAGAATGAGATGAGGACGAATCGAGAATAGGAAAATATTTTTATTTTGAATGCTTCTGTCGACGAAAAAGAATCCACCCACTATTAGTAATAATCGGTTTTTAAAAGTGTGTATCGATCCTATTGGTAGAAATCGATTTTTAAAAGTGTGTATCGACAAGCGACATTCAAAGACTCTACAGTTTTGTGGACCATCCAGTATCTTGAATTCTGCCAATTTTGGGACCAAATCACGTGTCTCTTGTTGCCCTGAGAAGTGGATTTCATATCAAACATCCTCAAAGTTCAACGCGTCGATGTCGATTGAAAACTGAGTTTTCCTTCTTCTCCCACCTTCTCTTCTTATAGTTGTACAGCCGCAATGTCGCAAATGTTTTACATTTCATATTCCATTTATCTCCACTGCTCCACTACAACAGTCCAAAAGATTTGATTGGGCTATACTCTATTCACATTTTTATTTCTCTTTTTATCACATAAAGCCAGTGATTCGCTATTTCTAAGTCAATATTTTATTTTACACTTTTCATTAGTCTTCTGTATATTTTTTCACTTCTCAGTTATTCAACATCTCATTTTCACATAGCACAGCAAGCATATTCATGTGTTGAGAATATGCCTATAGCTCAGGGTATATTGACATGCCCAATGCATATTCTCAAAATATAATTCTTTATGATACAAGTAACGCATTTCCAGGGATATGCGCTACCAATGGAAACATATTTGGTTCAGTATATTTTTAAAAAGTAGGTATTCTTCGAGGAACTTTCATGTTATGTTTATGCATTGGATATTCTTTAAAAGACTGATGGGAATATTTCCAAATAATTCTCCCGAAGAGAATATTTCTTGAGGAACTGTGGTGTCATGTTCATAGCATATTTTTAAAAGATATTTTTTCTAGGACGAATATTAAGGGGCAAGGCATTGGAATGGTTCAGTTCGTATTTGGACGGAATGCAACAGATAGTGAGAACGAGACATGACACTTCAAATCCACTACACAATAAACATGGTGTCCCACAAGGATCAGTACTCGGACCTATTTTGTTCTTACTATATATCAATGACCTGACAGCTATTGATATCTCTGGTCACTTCACGCTGTTTGCTGATGATACCGTCATATTGTGGACGCATAAGAATAATGAAACCATGACGAGTATGGTAGCAGAGGACATGTTGAGAGTCAAAGAGTGGTGTGATGCAAACCGACTATCCCTCAACTTTAACAAGACCAATCTACTGAGCTTCAAGTACGACAGTGGCCCTCTGACTATCGATGGTAGAAACTTGGAACAGAAACCCTCAGTGAAATATTTGGGCATCTACATTGATGATAGGCTCAAGTTCTCAGCCCACATTGAAGAACTGAGCAAGAAACTAGCAAGGGCTTGTTATGCCATCAAAATAATATCCAGCGAATTAGGTGAAATGGTTGCTCGGACCGCCTATTTTGCTCTGATTGACAGTCTTCTTCGATATGGAGTTCCTTTTTGGGGTTTTTGCAGCCAAGCCTTGTTCAAGTCCGTCTTTGTTCTTCAGAAGAGAGCTGTACGATTTTTATACGGAGTGGGAATAAGAGAATCTTGCAGGCCCTTATTCAAACAACATGCTTTACTTACGCTTCCAAGCATCTTCATCTTGGAGTCTGTTTGCCTGATCTTCAGGAAACACCGCATCCAGGACAGACAAACCAGATACAAGCTTCGTGAGACCGATCTGATTCCATTGCCCATTCCGAAATACTCGCTGTCGAAAAACTCGTTGATCTATGAGTCTATCAAGATGTTCAACCATCTGCCAAGAGACATTAGAACGTCGCCATCACTTCGTGTGTTCAAGGCAAGAGTGAATCGGATTCTTGAAGAAAAGGCCTACTACGATACCACTGAATTCTATGCCGATGATTTATCTGAATAGATATTATTGTGATATAATTAGGATAATTTCATGTTCCAATTATACAGTTCGTCCTTCCGTTGGAGATTTTTGATTTTGTATTTGTGTTATTATTTATTTATTTGTGTATTTGTTGTGTTATTATTTTAGTAATTAATTTGTCCTCCTTGTATTCACTTTACTTATTAACTTGGCTTTGTTACAAATATTCTATATTTCAAACAATAAAGCAATTAATTTTGATTTGATTTGATATTATGAGTGCAGGAAATATTCCAATAGTCAGCCAAATAATTACAGGGTGCTACAAATTCGAGTATGGGGATCTCGTAAACCGTAATATATACAAAGTCGGTTGAATGGGGACAAAGTTGTGTATTTTCATGATCAACAAAATACCGTTTTGAAAGCCAAGAAATTCTGACTATGTCCAAAATTATTCGAAAGAAATCAAAATGTTCCAAAATCATTTTCTTTTTTTTCTGACGACATTTGAAGAGATATTTCAAAATAAATGGAACTTTTTCATTGCCACTTTTTGCCCTCTACAAGATAGCGTTATTAAATTGAAGAACCGACGTTTTGTCTATGAGCAGCCATCATCAACTTTGTTTTTTTACATACGGTCCTGGATTTCCAATTCCGGATTTCAAGAGCCTCTAAACCAACGATGTATCACGCTCTGTAAAAAAGGTGTCTGTTTTTGATCCTATCCAATAATATTCTTTTTGTATCTCCCTAACACATGAGTTCTTATATAAAAATCCATCAATATTAATATGAGTTTTTGAATAAGTGCGATACGTCGTTGGCTTCGGAACATGAGATGTGGTAAAAAAAAATAAAAAAGATTTTGAAAAGTTCCGGTTTTTTTCGGATAACCTCGGAAGTAGTCGGAATCTCCTGGCTTTCAAAACGGCATTTCTTTGAGCATCAAAATACGCTACTTTGCCCCCATTAACCCGACCTTCTATCTTTTATGGTTTACAAGATCCTCATACTTAGTGTCGAATTTGTAGCACCCTGTATATTTTCGAAATAACTCCGAAAAGCATATCACCTGAGGTACGGTTATGTCACGTCCATCGCATATTTTTGAAAGAATATTCTTTCTAGGGAGAGTAGTGAATGCGCTAAGCACAATCTAATAGGAATATATCATGTTCGGAATGATCCCAGTAAGTTAATCATTTGAGGAATTCTCCTATAACGTCCGTCATATATTCTTGAAATCATGTTTTTCCAGGACGAGTAGCGCATGCGCTGGGAATGCTCTGATAGAAATATATCATGTGTGGAATGTTCCCGGAAAGTATATCATATCGCATATTCCTTAAAGAATATTCTTTCTAGGACAAGTAACGGATAAGCTGATGATATTCCAATCATGTCCGAACTGATCCCGAGAAGTATATCCTTTGAGGGATGTGTCAAGTCCGTCGCATTCTCTACAACGAATATTTTTTAATAGGACGAGTAAGGCATCCATACCAAGACGTATCTTCTTGATAAATATACGAAAATGAGTTGTCACACGATACACGACATCATATCAAAAGTAAGTGAGGGTTCCCAATAGAAATATAGTATGTAAGTAGATATACCTTTATGGCAAAGAATATACAAAACATTAGTGGGTGGATATATGCACCTAATTTTGTCGATATGATGGATTCATTTGACAAAGCAACAAAACTGATCTCAAAGGTTTATTTAATATATTTAGGTTTATATCATGTCCTATATCCTTATGCTGGAAGGTACATGCAAAGCATATTCTCAGCATGTCATGTGGCTATGTGGGTGGCTCATAACAATGATTTCAACATTTTGGTTATTCTGAGTATTAATATGCCAATATTGAATTTCCATTGTCGTATGAACACCTCAATTTCATCTTCGCTTTAAGAAACATATTTCTTGCAATATTCAAGTGATGGTTGTACATTGTCGCATACTTTTAACCACTTCAAATGTTATTAATTTTCATGCAATTCACATTTCTTATTAATGAACATTTTCTCTATTTTACTAGAATTTTCAGTTCATCGCAAAACAAATATGAATTAAAATGTGTCATATTGATACTGCAATAACTGGGGAAAGTACACATACCATTGTTGTCTTTGAAATTGAAAAGAAGAGAGACTGACTGATGTGTGTTCTGTATTGATTGTGCCAGATGAACTCGGTTCAGGGGGCGAATTCCGTGTACCTGTGAAATTCTAGCAACACGTCGCTTTCCCATCTTTTTACACAGAGAGCGACGTGTCGCTATGGAATTCCACAGTACACGGAATACGGGTCCAGATTAGCTGGAAGTTTTGCGCTAACTATCTGCTACTGCCTGAAAGAGGAGAGTTGACCGACTGAGGGGATCAAATCCCTGTATACAACACATAGCCCGTACGTGTGGCTAAACAAACCCCAAATAAATATGGTCTGACGACATAAGACGTTTCCACACAAATTGGATACAGGAGGCACAAAACAGAGAGATATGGAAGCAATCACGAGAGGCATATGTCCAGCAGTGGACGAATATGGGCTGATTGATGATGATAATAATTCGTTTATTTCCCACAGGCTATTGACTGATTACAGGATATTCAGAATTCACAAAAAAAATTTATTGATTGATCGGTGATATGAGCCCATCCTTGGACACACACCGTCTTTCCTGAACATCAGATGCTTCAGAAATGTCTTCAGAATGGACTATTTTGCTTGTGCGTGGCAGTCATGAATCGGGTTCTAAACCAGAGATGCATACTCGAGCCTGGAATGGACAGAAGAGAGTGAGTATAAGTACGACTCACTCAATCTCCATAAAAAGCGTGAGCACTGCCATGGTATTCGTAGGGCCGATAATAAAAAAAATCTGGTCGACGCTGGAGAAAAGTTGGAGAACGATGGGAGGAGTACGTGGAATTCTTCTTCAAGAATGAAGTGAGATCTGCTATCAAGCTCCAAAAAAAGGTAAAACTGTAGGACCAGGTACATGCGGAAAGTTTGAAGTTGATCGCCAACGCAGATGATAAAAGCCTAGAGCTTCTTACAGCTCTGTCTAGCTCTCTATTTAAAGCTGGGGAGATACCAGTACACTGAGGAAAGTCGAAGACCTAACACAACCAAAACTATCAAAAGCGACGACTATCGTATGATCAGATATCAAAATATTTCTCGATATTATACACAACTGAATATACCCCAAATGTAAGAGGAAGATTGGATTCAAGAACGGAGTTGGCTTGCGTGTGGGGCATTTTTCCTCTGAACATTTTTACACAGCGATGTCGACGTATATACATGCTTTATTAGATCTGCAAAGCTTTCGATTGTGTTTTACACCAGAAGATCTGCACGTTGTCACGAAGTTATAGTGGAATCAGTCGTCCAAATTGTACCCTTTAACGTCTTCACTAAGACAGTGTTTGTGAAGGAGGGAATTGAGATCAAAGGAAGCCTCATCAACAACCTACGCTTTGCCGATGATACGGTCTTGATCGCCGACAATCCCACATCTCCAGCATATGATGATGACCTACTTCATCGTTCAACATAGCTCGCAGTAAGGCTTAGACATGAACGTTACCAAGACTAAGGTGGTGATGTTCTTCAAGTTAACAACCAAGTGGAAGAGCAAGTGTCGTCTTTGAAATATCTCGGAATCCTCGTCAACGAGGTCAGCGATCGCAAAAAGGAGATTGTCCCAAGGATCGAACAAGCCAGACGAGCATTCGCTCCTATGAAAAACCTTTTCACCAACCGAGACTTGAACAAAAGTATACCGATACTGCGTTGTTACATCTTCTCGATCCTTCTTTACGGATGCCACAGTAGGTAGTTCAACAATTCACTAGAAAACCGCATGATATGTACTTAAACAATCGTGTCTTGCGAATATCCTGGATGGTCAGGATAACCATTGAGAAGGTACTTGAACAGATGACTAAAAGTAGAGACCTCTTGCGGACACGTCATGAGAGGAAAGCGTTACAACATCAATCCCGAATTGTCATCGAGGAAAGAAGACGAGAACTCCTGGATTGAAGATCCGTGTCGATGGACCTCTATGAAAATATTTACGGGTGCGGTTTCACTCACCATCATAGCCAAATGGATCGTCAACCTTCGAAGAGAGACGGCGTATTAAAAAAAAGAATACTGCCTGTAGCAACCTTCCATCATGATTCATATCATCTCTGGATGCCATGCGATTCTTGGTTCCAATGAATTTGTCTTTGACAACATTCTCAACAAAGTCATTAGCTCTTAACCAAGACTCTATTTGGTAAGCCCTGAAAATACTGTCGTATCGTTCCAACTCAAACATGTGTCCTATGAACCAATCAAGCGTACAGGGTGAGTGAAAATAACATCAAAAGTTCATATAATTTTTTTAAGTGCCTACGGGCTTGTCGTTCGTACCTGAAGAGATCTTCTGGGTTTTGAGGCCCTGATGTAGATTCTATTTCAGGTGCACCTACAGGAGACAAAATAAAACATTGAACTGAATTTTGGTCGAATATTTATGTTGCACTACTGAACGTTGAAATTATTTTCATATGTTTTCAATAGTGTAGTAATCAAAGGAAAATACTATCTAGAGCTGAAAATTGAAATATTCAAAATGGAGGTCATGAATATATAAAAACTTCAAAAATCTTCAACATAAAGAAAAAAAAACGAGGCATTATTTTATTAAAAACTTTTGTTCGACTCCAGACATGATCAAGATATTTCTGTCGACGTACATTTTAATAATAAAGCCAAGGCAACGCCAAATGGATAGACTGCGTATTTTATTGAATATTTTTTTTTTATATGATTTGAATAATCAACGCCTTGTGTGTTTTTTCTTCAAAACAGTTATTTCTTGATTTATGTATTTTCCCTTATATTACGGCTCAAGGCCATAAATTTACTTGGTCTATTTGGTGGTCAAAATTATCCATATACTTATATTAAGTATATGAAATTATCGGATGTTATTCGATATAAGTTGTATCAGGACACTCGTACGCGTTAACGTACGGGAGGTGATTTACATTTCACATTTGTTTTCCTTCCTAGAAATTCCCAAATTCAATATTTCAACTGGGCAATGCATGAATCCATAATTCATGTGCTACTGGGGACTATAATGGAGCCTCTAGTGTTGATCCCTTTCGATTTTCTCCTCGATTTCTAGACCTTTTTCATTAGAATGGACATGGCCCCAAGCCTCATCCCCTATACAGAGTGTCAGCAATCCGTTAAATTGTGGAGGACCGTTTAGAGCTTAGAGAGAAATATGTAAATTTCTGGTTACATGTTTAAGGTCAATTCTGACCCAATATCTCTGTTTATGGGCACTTAAACAAAAGTTTAATGTTTTTCTGATGCTATTTTGATCGTGTGAAGATTATAAGGTAAATCCTTGAATAATTTAACAAATTAACTATAAGATGTTGAAGTTTGAAAATAATCGTTTTTTTTTTATCAGAACCTGAACATTTCTCTAGATGTTTCATTGAATCATGGCATTGTTTCCTTGACAACAAAATTTATACCAACCTTTCCAGAGTCTCGTAGTTGATTACATAGGTTTATTTAACTAGTCATAAATATTCTAGTGAAGTTTTTCAATTGATTTCTCCTGATAAATCAGACAGCATCAGGTATGTTATTCATCGCGTTTGACAGCTAACCATGGCATCAAGTCATTTCCGGATGACCATAGCCCCAGTCATGTGCCTTAAAATGCTACTTGCAAACGAGAGATGAGATTTTGAAATTGTTATGAGGAAAGGATGGACTGGTTTTGGGCAATCATCAGCCCCCAGTGCACAGTGGCAGTGCGCTGGACTTTTGAATGTTTTGGTGATGGAGCATACTCTTCACTATGCTGTAACCTACTTTTTAGTTTTGACACATCTTGTACATAGTTTGTAAGAATGAATCTGTTGTGACCTTGTGATGTAAATATATATTATGAATAAATGTGTTTGAAGAGGCTAGGGGAGAGGCGGGTTTCTGATGAATGTGGAATCGATTGCGACGGTAGGCAGAAAGTATCATTGATTACTGACAGTCTAAAAGTAAATAATTAACTCTAATTAATGCAAGTTCAATACAGAACTAAGTGATGTTTTCAATCAGCACCTTAGTCAGATCTGCGGTTTACGGCAGCCGTCTAGGGAATAAGCCTTACCAATTTAGCGTAGGCGACAACGGCCCAAGAGAGCAACCTCTCAAATCTTTTGCTCCAAAATAACATCCTCTATAACCTCTTTGAGTTTAGACCATCACTCATGAAAAACCCTGTATAATAAAGGAGTGCATATATCTCTCACGGTCATCTAGAAGGCAAACCCATATGAGATCAGTGGGGCGTTTTTATTTAGAGAACTTAGGAAGGTTTCCGAAACTTGATATTTTTTGCCAACTGTCTAAACTTGAAATCCTTTTCTTTCTCCTTTATCACTGTAAAACACTGGGAAATAGTTCAGGAAACCAATATTAAAAATTCTATCCCCGAAAAATATTGTCCCTTCATGGATCACTGTGATATCCGGAGTGTCAGATTAGTTTTGCAGTATTACAGCTAGAATAGAGCATTTTCCATGCACCACGTCATTTAGCTTAGTGAAGAAAATGGATGTTGTGCACAATAAAATATATGTTTTTATTTGATTCGAAAACTTCCATCAAATGGTCATAGATATCATGTTAAGAACTTAACAAGAAAGTGGTTGAAGGTGGAGTGCAAGTTCACTATCAGAAAACTCAAGTTTCCGTATCATAATTTCACAAAAGTACCTAAAGATTTCTTTGATTATCAAGATTTTTTGGACGAATGATTATCTATTGCCATTGACTCGTATCTCAAGGAAAGGAACAAATTGCGAGGTTTTTTTATAGTTGAACAAAACAGTTGACAGGCAGGAGTTATTAACCACTCAAACTACGTAACTTGACATTTATAGATTACTACAATGGCGCAAAATATAATGACAGGTGAAGAAGTTTGGACCAAATGGTACTGTACTAGAGGCAGTACATATTTTTTAGTACAGTTAACCGCATAAGAATGCTGTTCCGTTGAGTTTGGAAGCGAAGTTGAACCTGACGAGGTCGGTCTCGGTCTGCGTCTGGGCTAAGATAGCCAAAGGGCATTTTCGAAGTTCTGCATTTTCGACCATTTTCATATTCGATTAGCTATACCAGTTTGCCGCACAGTACGCGAGACAAGGCTCTTGTATTGGAGAGAAGTGAAAAAATTTCGTGCAACTATCGAGACAAATTTTCCATAATTAAAACAGCAACAAGACCGTAGTGAAATATCGAACATGAATCAGTTTAATCGTTTCAGATGCTAGGAACATTTTTTCTCCACAGTTCAATTCCGCGGATATTCACGCTGTTTTAAAACATAATCGGTTTTATGGAAAGCAGTATAGTTCAGACGTATTTTGCCACATATGTAAGATAATGGGAAATTTATTGTTCGTATAAATTCCCTTTTATGAGTATTTCACGAAATATTTCCTCTTTTTCATTCTTCTGCTGTGTTATGCTTAGTAAAATTTATGGAAAACGTCTTGATAAACAACAACAACCAGATTACAAATACAGTTCCAAACACTACAACGACTAAAACATTATTTATGCTCGCATTTTATGAAAAAAAAACACTTTTCCAACCTTGACGACTGTTTTTTTGGAAAATTGAATGGATTTATTCGATACCAATTCATTAATTTATATTTTGATATTAGGAATCACCGTTGGAGAAAATTTGGTAACTACTATTTTTTGGAATTTTCTTCGCTGATGACTAAAGCGAGTGTTCAATTGGCCACAGTCACGATGGGTGGTTTTGATTTTTGTCCACAGTTATAGGATGATACAAATAACACGGAGCAGCAGATGCGCAAAAATAATTGGACTTAAGTGAGCTCATAAATCATAAAGTAATTCGAATGAGAAGGTATTGACAGAAACTGCCTGAAAACCAAAATTATCCAATCTTTATTATTTCTGGATAAGGCTTTGTAATCAATTTTTTAAAATTCGAGATATCTTTGGTAAAGCATTTTGAAATACATAGGTACATCATTTATTGCTTTTTCTGTCCTGACTCTTTCGATCTTCTGGTTGTCGTCAAATCAAATCAAAAAATGATTCGTCGATAGAATTTGAATTGAAATATTGACAAATCTGGGTATACCTACTTACAAGTAAAATAGCAATAATTGAGAACAAAAAAAGGCTTGACTGTTTAAAGTTGTTTGAGAACAAGCTCTTCAATCGGAGAAATCTTGAGGATGTAGTCAAATTGACATTAGGTTTAGGTGAGTGAAAACAAAACCCTTCTTTGTTTGTTGAGCTTTCGGAAATTTCTATTGCGTTCATTAGGACATCTATAAATTCAAGTTTATATAACAAACCGTAAACTACAAGCTATTGATAATCTATACATTTATAAAAGGGAAGGTATGATTGTCCGTAAATAAGATAGCATTATGCGTGTATCTAATGAGGAAGAGAGAAGGCTTCATCCTCGCAATGTCTTATTGGTCAGATTGGTTGACATGGCGTTGCCATGGTGATCGCCAAAGTAATAATGGCCACATTCAGGCGGTCCCAGCAGCTTAAGCTTCTTGATAAGAAGCCCACCTGAACGTAATGCTGTTGTAAAGCGTCACGTCAGCGACTGCGTGTTTTGCTAAGCGTAAAAAAATGTCGCTTTTTCGAATCTCGCTTGACATTTAAAATTGGGTTATGTTTATCTGTGTATGATTACATCTTCACTATATTATTATGAAAATAGTTTTCGTCTCTTTGTGGCACAATATCAACCGGCTGAACAAATTTCTCTACAGCCACGAGTAGTGAGTACAAACCCATTAAAATGAAATAATTCTAAAAAGAGCTTCCCAATGATTTGATGGAACAACAGATTATCTGTTTTTTAAGCGTCTCACTTCGAATCTCATCCCATTCGCTTCCGGATTTATAATAATGATAATAATAATAAATCGTCTTAAAAATTGAGGAAAAAAAATTATACATTGCAATGATAATTGACATTAATCATTCTTAATTGGCGATTTTCGATAGGAGCAGATCCACGGCGGGTGACGGTGATTTGTTGGATGATTTTTCGATTGTGTTGTGTAATTTTGGAGTCCCAGCATTAATAATAATGATTAGTTTGGTTTCGATTAGATAGGATTAGAATGTTCCACTTTGGTTTTCGATTTCGTGTTTCTTCTTCTGGTTGAGGATATTTTACATTATTGTGCAACGTCAGAGCAGATGACGCCGTCGGTGATCTAATGTATGGTTTTTAGATTGTGTTGTGTTATTTTGAAATCTCAGCGTTGATGATAATAAGAAAACGGCAAATCCGTGCTTTTCCTGAGAATTTTGGGAAATACACAAAAACTTTTTTTCAACTTGTGGAGGGGGTCAATGGCTTAACTCTGAGTTTTCGGAAAAATCGGAGGTGATGGCGTGGTAACCATCTTGAAAATAAGGGCGCGTGTATTTTCTTTGTTCCTTTCAGAATTACGATAAAAAAACTTACAAAGTTGTGCAGAATCATATTCACAAGAACTTTTATCCCAAACTTTTTTCTCTAAAATCAATGATAAAACATCTACAGGGTGGTTCCTTCACATGGAATAAGAGAAAAAATCGTACAAGACGAAAGTAGTGCGGAATTACATTCCCAGCAACTTTTTTCCACTTATTTCGATGGTTGCTGGGATTTTGATTCTGCATCACTTTCGTCTAGTACGATTTTATTCCACCATCGTATCACCCTGTAGATTTTTAACTACTGATTTTAGAAAAAAAAGTGTTACAGAAAAGTTATTGAGAATGTAAATTCCAACAATTTTTGTTCAATGATATTTTACCGTAAGTCTAAAATAGGAACGGATAAAAGAAATAGCGCCCTCTTTTCCAAGATGGCGGGATAAGTTCACCTTCGATTTTTCCGAAAACTCATAGTTAAGCTTCTGGGAGCCCAGCAAAGATTTTAAAAACAAATGTTTGCGTATTTGCCAAAATTATCAGATAGCGCTATTCTAAGCACGGATCTACTTTACTAAGAAGGTAGATTTGTTTCGTTTCGATTAGGATGAGGTTTTTTCACGTTGGTTAAAGATTAAGTATGTTTTCTTTTGAATGAGGATATCTTCATTCTGTGCACTAGATTCACGTCACTTCTTTTCTTCTTACAAGTTGGATTTGAATTTTGAGATGGATTTGAATCAAAACTGGGTTTTGCCTGGGCTGCTCGTAGAGCGGGTGATTCAGCTAGTTATATATAATTTACTCGCAATTCTCTTGTACAACACTCTTTGGTTAGCTCAAAACATTGTCATACATGAATATTCGTGTTATAACTATTTCTTCATAACCTATTATAATGCGATTTGCGATTAAAGTGAATATATTATGATAAACATAGTTGCTTCTTGATTTGTGTTACTGCTGTTTTTTATACTTTGAATATATAGTGACAAGACATCTGTACGTCCAGCGGTTCAACCAGTCGGGGCGGCCAGAAACAAAAACGACGTGGAAACCGTCGCCGCTCACTCGGAATTTGCGTCCACTCAGCATCATTCGCTAAGTTGCTACCACCGAACAATCGATAAGATTCTCTAGAAAACGATTGTCAACCAGCGGAGGTCAGAATATCCAGGTATTGAGGAATTGACGATATAAGGGGACGCATCAACGTCGGTAAGTTGTAAGTTGTACGACGTAGTTCAAAGCGAAATAAAAATAGTACGAATATAAATTGGGTGCTAGTGTGTATACATACAGTGTAAGTCTTAGACTTACCCAGCAGTTGACCTTCCAATCCAAAAATGATGGTTTGGAATTCAATTTGTGAGGCAGCGAATTCTACTCAATCCATCATTACTACATTTTTCAGACGTCTAACAAATTTTAAGAGAATACCGCACGCAAGCTTCAACTTTCTGACATATTTCTACCAAGAATATATCGGGGTAGTTGCTCTATTGGGATAGATATTGAACTTGTTCTTTTGAAGAAATGGATAAACTGAATCTTTTATGGGATATAATATTTTTGCTTGAGTTGAGATCATAAATGGGGAAGGTAGAGCGAATACATATATGTATAGGTGCATATTTTTCTCTCTTGATATGTCCAGATCAACATAAATAAATGGACATTCTTCAAACTCTATACTTGTTTGAGCTGACCGCATAAAATCTATGGAGCCGATCCGGTTTATTTCGACTTTTTTCTCGACAATGTCTACTGCTATATCATCGAAATATCACACTTCGTAGCTGGGACTCAATCTCTTCTAAGGAAGCCATGATTTGTTTGTCGCAAAACATCATTAAAAGGTACTGTATCAACCTAAGGTCACCTTATTTGGTGTGCAGCCAACGTGTTGAACTCAATAGATTTTCAATAGAACATGGACGTAAGTAATGACTTCTCAACGAGTCTATGAGTGTATTGAATAAAAAGTCAGAAAAATCATTGTTTATTCAATCAACACTTAAGCTTTTGAATAACTTACAGCTTACAGGTAGATGCAAATATATTGAAAATGAAAATACTGTAATGTGTTCTCAACTGTCTTGGTAAGTTTGCAAAATGACGTCCATTTGCATCGAGGCATTTTTGACAATTAGTAACTGTTTTTTGTACAACCCTCGCAAGTTTGTTTCTGTTGATATTTGTAAATGTGTCAAAAACTCTTTGTCTCAGGATTTCTATAGTAGCAGGAGGATCAAATTCATAGACCTCATTCTTTGTATGACCCCAGAGATAAAAATCCAAGGGCGAAAGGTTGGGGGATCTAGGAGGCCAGGGTATTGTACCATTTAATGGAATGATTCTTTCCTCAAACTGCTCTATCAAGAAGTTCCTGACTTGAATGGTGTTGTGAGCCGGATTCCATCCTGTTGAAACCAGGTTCTTCTGAACTCATCTTCGGTTAGAGTAGCTCGTAATGCCGGCACAACCTGATTTCGCAAAAGATCTAGGTATCTCTGTCCGTTTAGGCTGTAGTCAAATGAACATGGTCTTATAAGTCGATTTCCTGAAATGATTGATTGATAGTTGCCCAATTGGAAAACGTAAGTTGGAATAAAATCACAGTCCTTGTAGTTCATTGCCTTGAAAAAATATTTGATATTCGATATTCGACACCCACAATTCGTCGTTCCATGTTTATTTTTGACTTTTTCAATAGACAACCAATGGGTTTCCTAATCAATCCGTTAACTATTGAATAAAATGTGTTCATCGCTCAATTTTGAATCTTTGATGTGTGTAAGTCAGAAGTGGAACAAAGTTGATGTTAATCATTTCAACATGACCAGTGGTTTTTATCACTCCCGTCAATAACTGGTCCTGTGTATTGATTTTAGTCAAAGGTTTGAATGGATTATAAATTTCGTCACTAGTATTAACGGGTCCAGCTTATCTCAAGTACGAATTTGCCCCAAGCCTCGACACCTTGTATGGTAATGTCAAGACAAATGAACATTTACTGAATAAATCATTACTCAGCAGTTATCGGCGATTTGAGCGCGTACTACAGTGTGTAGGCAACGGAATATTTAAATGAACTACCAGTACCGGCATATTTTCTAAAAACAGACTAAATGTCGAGTGAAGTCGACATGAAAAAACCGGTTATAAGAATCTATTTCTGATCGAGTTGGTGATTTAATTTTTTTTCGATTATTTTATAACCAAGTGGCGAAGTATTATTTTGAATAACATGGTGGATCTAGGAGGCCATAGTAACATAACCTGCATGAGACCAGTAGACTTCAGTTTCCTTGCTTCTTTTATGAAGAAGGAAAGAATTGCGATCATGTAAAAATTTCATGAAACATAGATTTTTATTTCTTGGTTTGTATTGTACCCATTAAGGCTTGAAGATTGTGTCTATCGTTGATTAGAATTTTTCGTGGTAGATATCAACTTGGAATTTGGCAGCTTGACTGTGTCGTAAGATGAAGCGACTGTAACTTTTTGATGCGATAAGGGGGTTGCTTCTGTTTCCAGAATAAGTGATGTTTATAAAACCTTTCTGATAAAACGCGCCTACCGCATCAAAACCTCACATTTTCTGAGCACCTCTTCGTTCCAGTTGTCCCAGGACCCCAACGCACTAATTCTTCGTGGCCCTGCTCCTCCAACTCCTGCTGCAACGTTACGTACTTCTCCAGTTTCTCCTATCTCCCTCGCTGAAATGACTCAGCACCGTACCACCAAAGGTAATGCATAAGTCCATTATGGTAACCGCATCCCCTGTCCTTGGTGTTGGACTCTGGCAGAGTCCGATCAAAAGTTACTTTCCCCATGTGATCTGGTATGGCCTTGACCAGGGGATGCTGTATCCCATGCTGCTACCAAAGCAAGGTTGAAGATTGTAGGGTTGGATAGGCAGCTCTGTTTTACCCCTGAAACTATCTGAAACGGCTTTGTCTCTCCGCTAGTAATGGTCCCCACATACCTCTAAAACCTAAATCAGATTTTTGATAATGAAACATATGGTCAGGGATCTAGTCCTGTCAATAGGACGGTCTTGTTCTTCCTCCCAGTCTCCGCAAGCAAGCTCTGAATAACAAAGTTGTGTTCCAAGCCTCTTTCCAATCTAACAAGGTTGTGGAGGGTGGCCCGGGACGACAGTCTGTAAGCCAGGCAGAGATAATGCCCTGGCGTATCGTGCAATATTTTTGAATTTCAAGTGATACCAGTTTTATATCTTCAACGTTCCGTATTCAGAAAACCACAGCTTAGTTTTTTAATATTTACCTGAATTTTTCATCATTATTTGACTCTGCAAAATTTCATCATTATTAAGTCTTAGCAGTACGATTCTGAATCGTCATACTTCATAATTGAAAGTGCTTAAAAACGTTTATGACGTGAATAGAAATTGATAAATTAAAAATTAAATACTAATGTAGGTATAGACATTTTACGTTATCAAAAAAATACGTGTTGCGATACATCAGTGCATCCTAAGAAAATATTTCGAAAAATTGACAGGGTGTTTTAGAAAATAACTTATGGTAAGAGTTAGGATGGTTGATGGAAAAAGAAAGTCTCAACTCCCACCGCTACTTGAACATTTTGTTGAATATTTTTAAAACTATTGCTTTTTAAAAGTTGACAATCGTATATTCAAAAATTGTGTCAATTTTCAAGTCATATTAAAAATTGTTTACATTTTGACTGATTCATGAAACCTAACTAGCAAGTGCATATATTCCTATATTCCCCCAGACAAGTATAAAAATCTCCAATAATCAGCCACATTGCAAATAAAACTCAAAAAAGACAACCCTGACTCCAAAATCTACCTGTGCAACAATTCATGAGAAATAGGTTCTATCATGGTACCTGTTCGGCGCATCCCAACAGGTTGATTGATTTATTAGTTGAGCCCAAGTTTAGATATAAATCTCTTCAAATGGATTCTGTGTCTCGCTGAACTTTTTCGTGAGAAATGTACTCGGAATTGTGGGAAGGACTTTGTGGTTCTGACTCAGATTAAAAGAAAAACACTTTAAAGGGCGAGGGTGCGTGTGGGATAAATTATTGACTTTCTTAAAGCACGGATTGATTTTCACTGAGAATGGATTTCACAATATTTTTTATATATACAGGGTGTAACAGAGTAAGTGTTACAACGTGAGACTGTAGATTCTTTATCAAAAAAGAAAAATATTTTTCCTAAGAAAAAATTTTCCGCGGACTTTCGATTTCGATATACAGGGTGTATTATAACTACGCCACTGGTTATTTTTTTTAATCGATTTTTTAATAAAATAATCCCAACTAGTGAGTTTTGACACTGTACCAAATCTGATAAAAATATTCCAAGTGGTTTAGAAGTAATTAAAGCAAAATCTTTTTTTTTTATAACTTTGACACACTGTATATCGAAAACGAAAGCCCGCGGAAAATTTTCGTTGAGGAAAAATCTTTTTCTTTTTTGATAACGAATCTACAGTTTCACGTTGTAACACTCACTCTGTTACACCCTGTATATATGGGTCAATTTGCAATACACTCAAAAGTTGTCAACGCGACTTCTAATCGGATAAGGCGAAACAATATATGTATGCAATATACAGGGGGGTCCTAGATAGCATGTACTTAGTTACATAGGAGATTTTTTTTATGCTCATTTGCATTTGAGATTCATTCACGGTGTTCTCAATACTTTGAGAGATATAGGCTGAAAAATTATTGTGAAAACCGTACTATACTTTTCTATGACTAACAAAACAACTCACACACCGTAGAGAAAGTAATAAATTTTTATTTTATCCATGCCACACACTATGCAATCAATCGATCAACAAGTCGAACAACTCAGGTTGATTCGACGGTTGAAGAGATAATCGCATGATGAGTGGGGTTGTCGTCCAGCATGTTTTTCGAGGAGGTTGAGTTTCTGGTTTTTGGCCGGATCATGAAACTTGTTGATCAACTTGACTTCAACCGCCTCAAACTTGACAGATTGGATAGTGTATGTCTTCGCTTTGACTAGTTTTGGGTTGATATTCCATTGATGTTGGATTGATAAGACGGTCAAACCAACTTGTTGTTCAAATGAAGTGAATGGTGGGTGGCCAACCAATTGTTCTAGTAATAGAAACGAGTTATGGAAATCAATTCAAAATAAGACTACACAATTGACCATTTTTGTTAGATCGACTTAATGGTTGACGTATGTCACCAGCTTGCCGAATTTTCTGAATGATTTTTGAATAGTGGAGTGATGAAATGAGGTTTTTTCATTGATCAATTATTGAGTACTAATAAAACTCACTCAGATTGACCAATAGAATGTGAATGATAGTCACAGAAGAAAAATGTGTCATGTATGCTTAAATCCATATCATTCGCATTTAAATAAACATTTAAGAATAGAATCTGTCGATTTCATGACTTTTTTTGATATTTATGGCATTTTAATTTGTTCTTTGATTTATATTGCCTCTTGTATCACTTTTTTCTTTATCTGTCAATTTCTCGAAGTGACCTATGAAGATTTTGCTTGTGGTATCGTTCATTTCTTGAAAAAGAAGCGGAGCATCGCGAAAACCGTATCTCTCTACCCTCTCTCATAAGGGCGAAACCCCGCAAAGACAAAGAAAATGGAAACCCGGTACATAGGACTTTACTCATGAACAAAATTCTTATTTTTGCTTCAAAATGTCAATATCTCTTTAAATTCTAGGCTTTAGACCATACAGAACTTTTTCTAAATAATACATTTTCATAGAATCTTATCAATAAACAAGATTCTCATCTACTACTTGGATCAAAATAAAGTATTATTTGGTTCTACAACTATTAAAATTTGAAAAATGATCTAAGGATGGTAAGTGAGACTGACAAGGACGTACCTATATTATTCCATGTTGGCAGGCTTTGAAACTTAATTACAGGTCGCCGAAAAAGATTAAAATATTTCGAGTGGACCCTATAAAAAAAAACCATTTAAGTATTGGTCAAGAAGAGGTAAAGCAGGTAGGTAGACCCCATGACGTTACATATACGTTCAACCAGTGGCGTTACGTCTGCATACACCTTCAGTAGAAATTATAGTTTTCTGTGATGCTAATTTCATTCTCTTACAATCCGATTGCTTGCAATATATCTTGCCACGGTAAAGGTTTCTGGTGAAAATGTTAAACGTTTTTTGTATTCACTTATTGACTCTTTAAACACAGACGATTTTGAATGATTCATTAATTAAAGTGATGTTGAAGAAATGATTCGGAGAACTACGCCACTGACAACTGATCTCGTCTTTGAGAAGGAATGACGGGTTCAGAGAAGTTCGAAAATATCTGTGGTCCACCAGCCTCACCAGTCACGGATTCGTTCAATAAAATTCCTTGCATGGGCCATTCTGTAAGAATTGTCGTTTAATTGGAAGAAAGCATTACTTCGAAATAATTGGACAAATCATCTGGCCACTTAGATACCATTTTTTAGAAAAAAATGCACGAAATGTGCCCAGAATTAAAACTAGATCCACTTCGAGGATGTCAAGTCGCATTTTACTAATCACAGAACAAACCAACTAATGTGCAAACTTGATATTACACATAATATGTGTCACAATGGAACTTTTTATGACTTCTATTCCATAAAATCTTTCAACTTGCACCACGATTGTAAACTGAACACAAATCAAATGATGTTTGCTTTTTCAGGAAATATTTTTCAAATGTCTGTTATAAATCGATTACTCGCCATGTCACACTGCTGCAATACTCCATTCAGCAATGCTGCGTTCACATCAATGCGTTTTCATTTTATTCCATAGAGAATATGTTTATACCGAATGAACATTTTTAAACGTAAATTGAATCCAAATATGCTTTTTGTCTGAAACTATCACTCGAAAATTTCAAATACCTGGAAATTGTTTGTGTGTTCTTTTTTTTATCAAATACATAGTCCAAGATCGTCGATCACAAATGCAGGCCAATAAATTTTGATTTTTTGATATTAGTCTAAAATTCTTTTTTCCAAAAAAACAGAGAACTGCATCTAGTCAAATTACATCAACTGATGTGAACCAATTTTTACTCTTATCTCAAATATACAGTGAGGACGTAAATAGTCCCCCCCCCCTCTAACTTTTGAACGCATTAATATTTTTGGCTCAAATTTGGAGGTGTTGTTCAGGGTAGGCTTTACTAAGTTTTGACCTCCAAAAAAAAATTTCAACTGTCATGTCAGTTGGGCACCATTTTGAAACAAATTATCAAATGGAAAAGGGGGTCATGTGATACCTTATTTGAAAGGTCCTTCCATTCTCTTTTGACCCCCAAAGTTTGAAGTCCTTAGCATTTTTCTTAAGGAAATGGCGCCATATCGAAAATAAATTATTTGGGTCAAAATACTATCTCTAATTCTTGAAAGAACTTTATTAACAATGAAAAAACTAACCTATAACATAAGTGATTGTTTCTACAACAGTATTTAATAAAAAATTTCAAAAAAACCTAATACTAAAGATAATATTAAGAACGAAATCATGCAAAATTATCTCAATAAATTTCCAAAATGCTGTCCCTGAACCTCTTGACAATAATAATTTGAGCCAAAAATATTAATGCGTTCAAAAGTTAGAGGGGGGGGGACTATTTACGTCCTCACTGTATATGTACATTTCAATTGAAAACCATTGGTGCTGAAAAGCTCTTCTTATATGAAATATTAGAGTTTTTGTGCTCAAAATTTAAAAAAATATATAATTAACATGAGAATACTGTTTGTAGAAGCGAATATTGGGAATTTTTCGATGTGGGATGGAATTTCTGAGATAAAGATATCTCGAAAACGGCTCACTTGAGCGAACTTTGACAAAAATACCTTTTATCTTTTGAATTCTCTGGAGAATCTTCTTCATTGATGAAAGATTAAAAAAAAAACACTGGGAAAATAATCATGACCATTTCAAACCACAAAATTTGCAGTGTAGGGCACCCTCTAGCGGCCACAGTAAAACGGTCTCCATAATCAAATTTCTCATACCACGATACCAATTTTCAAAGCAATATGTGAAAAAGTGTCCAAAATAATGAGGAAAATCGATTTTTAATTTTAAACTTGACCACCCTGTATCACCGAAACGGTGTAATTTTGGACAAAGATGAATTGTGGTGGATCGACATACTTTGACCTGAGGGGTATATGATAGTTAGATCCTCTCAAATACACAGGGCTTACAAAAAATATATGGAACAGCTTGAGGGGGCCTTCATCATGTTCCAAAAATATTGTAACTCAACAAAAATTTCTTTGAAATACCTCAAAACCATATAATATTTTTGATCAATTATTCATTATTCGTCAGAATGTTTGCAATCCACTCTCTTGAGATTGTAACTCGTTGAAAAGTTTTTAAAAATATTTAAAAAGTGTTTTCAATTTTTAATTTTTATCATGTATCATCAAAAACATACTCAACATGTCTTAAATCTTTTTCAAGTATTCACAAGATTGTACAGGGTGTTCACAGATAAATGGACCCCCCATTAACTTTTTAATTTGATGTTTGGGAAAAAAATGTTTTGAATAAAAGTTTAATGGTTCAACATGAATTTTGTGACAACAAGGTCTTCCCATATTCAGGGTGTTTCATAATTTCTGGGCGTGGTCCAACTTTCTTATTTCAAATTACCACCCTATTTTTTTGTTTGATTTTTGTATTCTCCGAAAAATTATAAACATTTTTCATATAGCGTACCCTATACCGGAATTAAACTAATAAGAAGATATTAGAGTCAGAAGTTGGCAATTTTTTCGAGCATGTTTTGATAATTATGATATTATTTGGAAACCTTGGAAACGAAGTCTTCGTGGATGTCAACTTCTCAAAAAAGATTTGAAAAACGTACAGGGTGACCCAATTTTATCCGACAATATTTAAAATTTAGATTCTACTAATTAAAATGAACAATCTTTATCCTATTGGCATTTATTTTGAAAGACGACGAAATAGCCCCTCGATCCATGACAAAATCCAGTCAAATAATAGGAGTTATATTCATTTTTGAAAAAGCTCCTGAAAAGAAACTGAATATTTTAAAGGTTTTCATAGAATAAAAATTGTTCATTTCAATTACTTGGTAGAATCCGGGGTAGAATCTTATTTTGAAATATTGTAGGGAATATTTCAAATTTTTCCTCTTCGCAATATACTATGTTCAAATCTTTCTTGACAAGTTGACATCTATTAATAACTACTTCGTTTCCAAGGTTTCGAAATAATACCATACATTTTAAAACATGCTCGAAAAAATAGCAAACTTCTGACGTTAATATCTTCTTATTGGTTGAATTTGTATATGGGGTATGCTGTATAAAAAATGTTTAGAATTTTCCGGAGAATGCAAAAATCAAACGAAAAAATAGGGTGGTAATTTGAAATAAGGATGTTGGACCACGCTCAGAAGTTCTGAAACACCCTGTGTATGTGAAAACCTTGTTTTGTCAAAATTCATTTTGAACCATTGAACTTTCATTTGAAACATGTTTTTCCCAAACATCAAATTAAAAAGGTAATGGGGGGTCCATTTATCTGTGAACACCATGTACAGTCTTGATGATGTTGTTAGAACTTCTATATCAAGTGATAAATTCATAACCTGAAACCATTCAAAGGGTGTTTAAATCATTTTAAGTATACAAGGCTCATCCAATGAACAATTTGCATACATTTTCAAATGACTTGGAATTTTATATACGTATTCTAGACAATATTGGAAAGTCATCAGCGAAAAAAAAAAACCAAAATACTCAAAAATATACTAAATAATTAAAAAAAGAGAATGCAAATTTCACTGTATGATCGAAAACGGGGTGGATCTAAATTACCTTCTCTCTTTTTCTCGAGAAAGAGAGAGAGAGCTATTACATTCAATACGCCAGACGGAGAAATATAATGTATTCTGTGACGTGGTGGATGTTGATTGGCGCTCTTTAATTGGTGATTACTTCATTAATAGAAGTCGTAGGTTAATTTTTCAAACATCTATGGCATCAGTACTTACTAATTCTCATATTTATCATATTTCCAAAAAATGTGCAAAAATCATAATGCATAGAATCATTTTAAGAGTGTTAACAACATTGTTAAGTCTCAATGATGGGAGTTACGCAGTGCGCATTAGAATTATTTTCAATCAATGCTGAATAATTTTGGTTAGTTAGTTTGTGTCCATCACGGGCATCTCGCCGTATATTGATAATATAATAGACAGTCACTTCAAAAGCACAAGGATTGTTTCAAGTATATGGCCGTAGACATACCTGCAGATATTCTAGAAGGGTCGGCGCTCGATCTAAAACGTTTCTTATGATCCGGTCGTGTGTCTGGATCTGTCAGAGGAGATCAAATCAATTTGGTTTGCGGACTAGTGGTGACAACTGAGGCTGACAAAACCTCACTGATGTGAACAATAGACCAATCGCTCCATCATATGGAGGATTGGATCACATCACGCTGCAGATAAGACAGAGTGTGTGTGTAATCCTGTATGAGAAAAAGGAGAGAAATATGTCGAAGGCGAGACGATGAGACTCACCAAAGCAGTCAGGGCAAATAATAAATGAATGTAGGAGGTCCAAGTGACCTGGAAAATAAAATACTGTATTGTATTGTACTATTATGGAACGTTATGCAGAGGATAAGGAAGTACAAGAATACGTTGAATGGCCTGCAACGAAAAGCCTCCGGAGAGTGATCTGTGAATATAGGACCATTTCCACGGAACACGTGCAGACTCGAGGTGTAGGATTTCTGCAAAACCGGGTAAGACCCTTCGGTGGCAGCGGAGGTGGAGTCAGAAACATGAGAAGGCACAGTGGACAAAAACCCTGATCTCAACTATCAAAGATTGGGTGAACTGTAAGCATATGAGGATCCATTTCTTCCTGACACAAATTATATCGGGAAAAGGCAAACCACGGCGGAATGTGGGTAGGGAGATACAGCGAGGCACTGTCTTATAGACTGCCCAAGATGCAGTGTTTGGCGAATTGAGTGAGAGCTCAGGCTCAAGCAAAAGTTGATGATCCATCAATTCAAAAATGATTGCCATATGCGACAACTGGTGAACATTATCAAACAGAAAATCAAGGATGAGGAAGGAAAGTACTAACACATCATACGGCTGTCTGACAGTATACGTTAAACAGATTATTCCAGGCAAGCTGCGCCGCTGGTCAAGACAAAGTTGAGCCAACCCGACTCGGCTTTCAGCATATGATGTCTCGAGCCAGCCAAAGCGCAAGACTTTTCCGCAGATTTTCCCCAAACCGTGCGGAGCACACCCACGGATGCGATGGGAATTGTTCTAGGGCTAGCCTCCCTGGACAAAAATATCAATGATGTGTCTACAGATTGAGAGCCATTGTAAGGTCAATACACCTAACAAATTCACTTCACAGCCAGATACCTCATTGGTGCTTTTTGACCACATGGTAGCCATATACAGGGTCTGAAGTCATTTGAGGTACTATGTGACCCTGTAATTTGGCAGGAATACCCTCTTTTTTGTCTGGTCTAGTTTGGTACACGCGGACGTCTCAAAGATGGATGAAGGTGTCGTGGCCGGCATATGCCACTCAACCCTGTACAAGTCTCAGTATCTCTCCAGATGATATTACAACTGTATATCAAGCGGAGATTCACGCAATCCAAGCATGTGCTCAAGAGATCACTGGACTGGGCGGCAATAACCAGAACATCTACATTCTCTCGTATAATCAAGCTGCATTGAAAGTCCTGAATTTTAATCGCTTCGCATTAAAGATAGCGATAGATTGCCTTCACGGCCTGGAAGAGTTGGCACTGAGGACAAAGAGCTCAGCTGATCTGGCAACTCAGGAATAGAAGGGAATACCAAAGCTGATGACCTGGTGAGGGTCGGCACAGCTATGCCGATCAGAAGAGCTGAAGCCTCAATATATGAGGTCTACAAAAACTTGACAATATAGGCATGGTCATGTGAACAACATCTCGGCACCAGTGTGGACCAAAGCGCTAAAGATGAAGTACTGCAAAGAGTTATATCTCCAAACTTTCTTTTTGTTGAAACCACTCACCACTACGATTGCCTCATTGATCGGTACAGGAATGACGCGTCTTTGTACTGCTCACTATTTTTATTCCAAATATAGAGAATCGCAGGTCAGAGTTAAAACCAATTTTTTTGTACGACGCTATGCTGTTACCTGAAAAAAATTCTTGTATCTCATCATAACGGATAATAAAACTTGACTCCTCCGGAAAAGCGGATTCGTAATAATTTGGCGTACAACTCATTTTCAACAAAATTTACACATTTAATTTATTTTCTGGTTACGATAATATTTCCAAATCAAGCATAAAAATTCATGTAAATCTGAATGATCCAAATGGAAAATAATTCATTGAGAGCTCAAAATCGATTCAATCATAGAATTCGATACGGATTGAGATGATTATTGAATTCCTTCCATAGTCACAATTATTCATGATCCAGTGAGCATCCAGAGACGGGGAAAAATTCATCAGATATTGGGAAGGAGACAATAACCTACTCCTAATATTCGCAATGCATCACTTAAAGTTCCTCTTATTCATAATAATATATTTTTTCAACAAAATATTATTATGTGAAAACAGTTTTTACACAATATACTTACCTGAAGACCAAGATTGACAAAAAAATAATGGAGAAGAACAATGAGAAAAAAGATTTTGTCAATAAGGCCTATGTTTATTGATATTTTTATAGTGTTTACCTACTGTGAGTAGGGCTTTAAACTGTAGTCAAAACGGCCTTCATTTTTATCAAATGTGAAAGTTTATAAAATATTGGTACACTATACCTAACAATTATTATTGTAATAGTTCAGATTGCACAAATAACAGAAGCGATGATTTACTGACGCTATAATAATAATATTATTATGCAGCGAGACACAATAAAATATCATTTTGGTCGCAGGTTTTTGAGAAATCACATATCTTTGGCACATATTTTTACTGAAGTTTGATATTCATATAAACAAAATACACTTTGAGACAGGTATCAATTTCAATATTTGTTCAACTAGAAAATGTTTTCTGTTACTTTTTCGTAAAACAAGCCATTTAAATATAATTTATTTTGAAAATATATTTTTCCAAGTTGATTTATTACATTTAGAAGGTATTTGCTCGAAAACTACTACATCAAATTCAAGAAACAGGAAATAGTGGCAAAGGGAATTTCACATGACCTGTAAAATGACGGATCACTTGACCTAAAATCCCATTTACGGCTCAAGGGCTGGAGTTTCCCTGCTGAGAGGCTGAAATTAAATTGGTCTTGTGTTGTTGAGTTTTGTCTAAAAAGCGCCAGAAGTTTAAAGCTTTCTTTTGATTTGTTTGGATCATCCAAGCACCTAGGTACTTTTGAATGTAAAGAATAATTATTTTTGACAAAATTTTGATTTTCAGTTGAAGAATTATTTTTGTGAGTAAACAAACTCTCAGAATGAAATCACTGTTATCTTCGGAAGCCAAGGATTGTCTACTGAAACCGGAAGCGATGCGTTTCACGCATTACGGAATTGATTTGAAATTCGGCATAGTGAGGAAGTTTCTTATAATTTTCAAGAAAAGTCGGATTAAGAATATTGGTATAGAGATAACAAGGTTGAAATCGATTTTGGAAAGTTCATCCGTGTCTAAGGGCAGGGCCAGACATGCGATACTTGGCGAACAATTACGCGGACAGCGCTTAGTGTCGATGGGAGGATATACGTTCGGTAAGCTGTTTGGCGAGTGTCGGTGGATTTGCACACATCAAAGGAGACGAGTCATCGTCCCCAGTTGTTCGTGAGGTCATCCACACATACGTTGGCCGATTTCAACGACAATCAAATCAAAATTCAGATAATACTATTTGAAAAAACTTTGAAATATATCACATGCCGAGCTTGGCAGATAATGTCCGCACGTGTGGACACACGTGTGGACATTATCTTGATTCGGTTCGGTAGTAGAAGTTGGCGACCGTTCGCAGTTCGGTAGTGTTACTCAGAATATTTCAATATTCTCAACGGTGACAAAACTATTATTTTCTTGATTTTGACAGACAAGAAATTCGACTCCAGATAATGGGAAATCGTTCATTCGGTCGAGGACGGCAAAGTGCTAATTCAGTGATTTCAATTTTATTCGTCTGTCTATTTCTAAACAGTGTGTCCACGAATGGGGTTGACTTTTGAACTTTTTTATTGTTCATTTTTTGAAAAAAAATTTTCATCAAAAGTTCTACTTGCCATAATACAGTTTTAGATTTGGTATACAGGGTGTTGAAAAATTAGGAAAACAAGAAAATATGTCAAGAAAAAAGTACCGAAATGCAAACATGCTATACAAAAAGTTGTTTATAAGTACTATATAATGAAAATTTGAATATTTGAAATTATTCTACATAACTATTTCCCACCCCCACACACTTCTCCGCTAACCTAATAAATTTACCGTATGCCCTACGAATGATTCGTGATTCATTGAGTTCATGAATTTCTTCTTCATTTATAGATAGGTGAAAATTACCTGGTAAAGGCTTTGAAAAGATTTTCACAGATTTATTTTTTTCACTCATAAATCCAAATTTCATTTCAAAAATTGTATTTAGACTTTATCTGAGTTCATGAACAATTTTATTTTTTAATATTTTTGATTAAAGTAATAAATAAGAGAACTTCTTTCTTGTCATTTTTTTTCCACAATTTATCAATATCAAATCTGAAATTTTAATATGACAATCGCATTTTTTTGACAAGCGGAACTTTTTATAAAGCATGACTTTTTTTCAAAAAATGATTTTTTTTTTCCAATTGCCAACCCCATCCGCGGACACACTGTATACACTTCTCTCTTGCAAATGTTGTGAATCTTGACATCTCTTCTCAAAAAAAGCCATCATGGTGAAAAAGAGATAAAAACATATAAAAAACAAGGCTTCAAGGTTTTCCCAAAAAAAAAATCTATTCTTACCATCAAATTCTACAGAGTGTTGGACTAAATTGCGAACTCAATTAAGTAAAAGGTTCTCATTTAATCAGATTCCTCTACTTGTAAAAAAAAAGTTATTTGGCTTAATTAATAGGTACGCCTTCTAATTATAACGATATGAATTCCTAAATTAGATTTTTTTCTTGCAAAAAACAATTAGTCATGGAATCTCACTTGATTGCAGGTATATGTATCAGGAACCTTTTGCATTCCTCTGAATCTACTATTATTGATAGTCTATTGGTACGGAACTTTCAGCGCTTTTGACCAGTTTATGAATAGGATTCAGAAGAAATTTGGATACTAATTTATTATGAATAAATTTTATCAAAACATTTCCTGGTTCTTGATTTTTTTAGCGACATAACAATTTTTGAATTTTTAAGTGTGTAGGTATACCTGAAAATATTTATTGTTTTCGTGAACTGCTACCATAAGATCCATCAAAAATAGACATCAAAATTATTGTTTTCTTGAAAAACACCATCCGATTCAAAGATCCATCCGCATCTCACAATAAACGACTTGACGTGAAAATTAGCAAATAGGTGTGAACAAGCATTTGTGGGTTCAATGTTACCGACCAATTATAGTATCAATACAAACCAAAAATACCGAAAATACTGAATGGAAGATAAATGATACTTTCAACCCTGATGGTACTTGGAATTTTGACTCGATAGAATGACCCATGGACAATGGTTGGTCTGTGAAAAGTTTGGCAACATGGTGACATACAGGGTACCACCGACCGTCTCAGGCTTGGCTTTTCAAACAGGTTTTCTTAACCGGCCTCTGTATCGATGGGGAAAGCCAGACCGGTATATTCGAGAATGTCGAAGGCGATTAAGTTGTACAAATCTTTGTACAACTTGGCTTCACAGAAAAGTACTCAATCTTGATTTGATTGAATGGAAAAACTTGCGAACGTGTGTTTTAGTGAAAGTAATTTGGTCATGTTCACGTCTGTGAAAAGAAAAAATCCATTCTTAGGTTATCCGAAGAATGTATCTTGAATTTAGTACAACTGATCTTGAGCCCAGTACATTTGTTTGATGGTGACCGGTACCAGCGAAATTGGTAGTACCCACTCTGGGTCCACTTTTGGATATTCCCTCGCTCAGTTTCTCAAGAAGTTGCGCTAAGGTCATAACTTGGTCTTTCAGACAGTCTCACTTCGTGAGTGTCGTGTAACACGTGCTTTTCCTTTGGATTTGTCCAAACTGGGGTAACTATTTTAACATTCTGCAGGGGAATTGAGATTTTCTTTGGTTATCTAGCTGTATGAGTGATTTGAACATCATAAAGCTAGGTTACCGGAGTTAAAGTCAATCCCACAGTCATCGGTGCTGAACTTATTGGTAAGCCCTTTCACAAGTGTTTCGTATTGAAGATTTAGGTACGAAAACACTTGATTAGGTTGACATATATCTTGGAATTTCAAATCAGGACTGAATTGAATGACAATTGAATAATGTGGTTTCAAAGTCAAGTCATTCAATATTTTCGGACTTTTTCTAAATCTGCGACATGAAATTTTCATTGAAAAATAAATGCTTTTCATAAGATTATTGAACATTCATGAAACATTCGATATTCACAAACGATTTGAAAATGATTCCCGAACTTGAAACGTATGCAAAATTCAAAAATCCCAATGTTTTCATTCTTTGTCCAATTTCAAAATATCCTAACAGTTTTCGTTAAATATTCAGATTAGGATATGGAAATAAACTTCCAACAAAACAAATTTGAATTTTTCTATTTTATTAATACTTGTCAAAAAAATCAATATTCAAGCTTAGGTATTTTCGATACAAATTCAAGGCCACAGCTTATATTTGAACTCTTAACACGTTCATTTTGGTTTTAAGGTGTGTCACAAACTGCTTAAGGCAATTGTCTTTTTTTGAATTGATATGTAACAGGTTGATCGCATAAGAATGTATAACGTGAACCGACCTTATGGGAGTATCAAACTCATGTTGGGCGCCAACGTGTTGTGAATTCAAATTGGGGAACAAAACCTCCATTGCGATTCGCGATGTCGACTAGAAGATTTATTCAGAATCAGATATTTAATTTCAATGATTTAGAATTTAGGAAATGAGATAATCTTCTTTTAGTGCTGATTTGCGTTCACCACATATAATTCACGTCAAATACGTAGAAAAGTAGAAGATTACTTGAGTCTTCCCTAAGTTATCGATGATTAAATGGAAGATTATTATGAAGTCATATAAATACATATTTATCTAAGATGTATTGCATATTATGCCTAAAAGTAATTGTCAAGATATTTTATCACCTGCTTGCTCTTGGTGTATATTTTTTTATTGTAATTCTTGAACTGTCAAATTGGTTAAAGTTTTGTCTATTTTTTTTAATTACCAATTTGTTTGTCAAGTTTTTACCACTATATGACCTTTTGACACGAAATTTTGTGATTTGTTTGATACAAGTTTCTGATTTCTAATGTTTATTTCCTAGGAAGTGAAACGAATGAAATCTTGGCCAACAATTTTCTTGAGAAGAGCTTCATTAGGTACGTGTGCCTTGGTATCAATCATGGTGTTTTCTATATAAATTTTGATTAAATTGTTAGTCCTGAAATTAAATTTGGAAAATTATGACATGACATTTTGATACAATAATAAGGAATTTTGATCAAGCGACTTCTGATCTTAGTCATAATAGATCTTGGCAATTAATAAGAAATTGTATTTAATCTCTCAAAATGATAATAGTTTGAAACAGGCGTTTAAAAAAAGAAAAGGAGATGAAAATTCAGGTACTGTTTTTACATTCTATCATTTTCTGGCAAAGATTTTGTACACACGATTTTCTGAGCTAAATCATTATTAAGTAACTATTTACAAAAATGTGAGATTTTTCAATGTCTTATGGAAAATAAGCTATTCTCAAGATTATTTCTCTTTTTGTTGCATCCTTATACAGAGTGTAAAAAAGTCGGAAATATTGTTGATATCTTGAATATTTCTTCACTTCAATTGGCATGCTTCTGTAACGAATAACTCCGAATCATTCGGGCATAAACTCGCTCATTTACAGGGTGTACAGAAAAAAGTTGTTTGGTTTAAACTATTTTCTTTTTAAAAAAGCATTATCATTTATACAGGGTTTTCCAAAAGCTGTCCGCAGCACCCAACTTTGAAATTTTAAATGGTACTACGTTGAACTCCATGTCAAATGTGTGTGAGGTATACCTATATTATCTCTTGTCGCATTAGAGATAAAAGCTTTTGAATATTGTGAAACATCCAATATTTTGACCCCCTCGAACTAATTTTTCACAAGGTGTGGAAAAAAAAGTGTGATACAAAAGTTGTTTGGTTTATACTGAATTGTTTAAATCGGGCCATATTATTTATACAGGGTGTCCCAAAAGCAACACCCAACTCTAAAATTTTAAATAAGACGGGGTATTTTATTTTATTTTCAGATTATATATACGTTAAATTCTATACAAAATAGATCTATCATATCTTTTGCCACTTTCTAGATAGAGTCTGTTCAATTTTGTGAAAAATCCGATATTGAGGATCTGTTTCTTGATATATATATTGAATAAAGATTGCTTTGAAGCTTTAGTCTGCCTCATAAAGATAAAAAAGGATTCTAGTTTAGTTAAAAAAAGCTAATTTCCATTTTCAAAAGGCTGACACTTTATTAGGTATTGTAGCACTAAAAATAAGGTAAAATTCAACAGCTTTTATTTCAAAAACGGTCGAAGATAAGATAGATCCATCTTTTACAGATTTAACTAAGACTTTAACGTAGAATCTGAAAATTAAATGAAGTACAGGATGTAATATTCAAAGTTGGATGCTGTGGTCAGCTTTTGGGACACCCCGTATAAACGATACTGCTAGAATTAAAAGATTTAGTATAAACCAAACAACTTTCGCATACAACTTTTTTTTCCTACATCTTGATTGAAATGTGTTAGAGGGAGGTCAAAGTATAGTGAATTTTCACAACATTTGACGAAAACGGCAAAAGATAATATAGATCTACCATTCACAGATTTGACTTATAATTCAATGTAGAATTCAAAAACGAAATAAAATACAGGACGTCCCATTTAAAATATTAAAGTTGGGTGCTGCGGACAGTTTTTGGGACACGCATGTATTGATGATACTGCTCAATTTGAAAAAAAAATAAATTAACCAAACAGCTTTTGTGTCAAACTTTTTTTGTACACCTTGTTAAAAGTGAGTTAGAGGGGGGGGTCAATATATAGTGAATCACCCTGTACAGGGTGAGTCGAACTTTACAAATCAAATTCCCCAATATGGAGTTGAACAATTAAACAAATATTTTTGTTTTTTTTTTTTTTTGTTTTTCCGGAAAATTAACAGGATGTCTCATTTGAAATGAATAAGTTCGCGTTCTTATTGGCTCATGCTACATACATACATACTTACATTAGTGTTTTTATTCCTGAATGAACCGGAGTAATTTCTTACAGAAATATACCAATTCTGGTTAAAAAATATTCAGCCATTTTCAAGATTTTACGAATATTCCAGAATTTGTCTACACATTGTATTAATCATTAAACGGACAGGGTTAGATAACACCTGTTAATGTATGTAATGCTTTCTTATTTATATTGTGTATCAGTTCAATTTTTATTTTTTCCACTTGATCAAATATCCCTTTACTGGTTTTTCTATGAACTTATTCAAATAATGGTGAATATTTCTAGAAAATCATCCAAAATTACTCATTTCTGTAACGTAGGTAGTTTAGTTGCTACATTTGTCTTTTCCAGACAAAAACTCAATATACCTTTTTGAAAAAATAACACACATCTACTCACCTGACCTTGACATCCACTGCATCCGAAATTATTCCAACCCTCTTTCCCCATAAAAACAGTAATGTTGATGCCTTGATGCACTCATAGTTTTCCATTTACATTTTAGTGAAAAACGATCTTCACCATCAATGTACAATTTGCATGTTCAAATGACTTGAGTTGTTTTTATACGTATCCTACCCAATATTTGAAGGTTATTAGCAAAAAACTAAATTAAAATACCCAAAAATATCCTGCATGAATAAAAAAGAAAACGCGAATTTCCCTACATGATCGTAAAAGGGGCGGTGCTAACGCAATTCTCTCTCATTCTCTTTTTCTCATTGCAGTCAACAGGGTGGCCCATCAAAAACGAAACGGCATTGATTTCGGGCGTTCAATATCATATGAAAATAGAATAATTAGACACATCAACTTTGTTTTTGAGGGGGACACTTATTAGGCGTATAAGCAAACTCTCATCTGCATTTCCTTGGGCAGATGGGTGGAACTCACTCCTAAAATCTCAAACGAAAACCCCCCTTCCGTTTGAGATTTTAGTGTGTAATTCCTTATTTTGAAGGCCCATGGACCCTGAGAACAACTGCCAAGTTTTAATCCTCTGCTGTCATTCCTGTTCATATGACAGCTTGTGCACAATTCACTTTGTGTTGTCAATACAAAAATACATGATGAATCTTAATCAAATCTCATTTAAAAATCTCCTTGAATGACACGATACTTTTACATGATAAATCGTAATCAATGAGGTTTATCAAAATAAAAGTCTATCTAACACACACAACCTGCTTCACGTTAATATGAGATAAACTTTCTTCAACTGCTCTGGTATTGTTAGTTTTTCTGTTTTCATGGAATATTGGAATCAATTCCATTTTCATGAGTGGAACTCAAATCGAAGTAATGGACAATTTGCATACATTTTCAAATGACTTGAAATTTTATATACGTATTCTAGACATTATTTGAAAGTCACCAGGGAAAAAGTTTTTCCGAAATATCCAAAAAGATACTAAATAAATGAAAAAGAAGACGCGAATTTCACCGCTGATCGCAAAAGGGTTGGGGCCTTATCACCCTCCCGAGAGAGAGAGAGAGACAGAGAGTCATCCCAGTCAATACGTCGGACGGAGATAGATAGTGTATTCTGTGACGTATTGCATGTTGATTGGCGCTATTTAATTGGTGATTACTACATTATTAGAGGTCGTAGATTGATTTTTCAAACATCAATGGCATCAGTACTTACAAATCTTCATATTTCCAAAAAATGTGCAAATTATCCATTGTCAGGTCAAAAATCATCGGGTGAGATGAACATTCTTTCAGCCATCAAAATGGAAGGTACCTCAAAATCCTTAAACATTCTTACGCTGTTACGAATGAATAGTGACTTTCACGAATATTGGATTTTTTATGAGATCAGTCACAATATCACATTCATTTTGATTGAATACAGATTCAAACATATGAATGGTAGATACTTCTACAAAATTAAGTTTTAGTTTTGTATCAGTATCAGGGCATTCTACCATAGCATTTCTAACAAAATAAAAAGAATAGCAAGAGCATGGAGTACCTTCAAACCACCATGGTTATGTAACACGCGGGATTTTATCAAATTTTAAATTATCAACCAGAATCTCACTAATTGATAAAAATGTTGAACCACTATCTACCAAACAATTTGTACGGTAATCAAGAATTACAAAAGGCAAAATCCAATAAATATGCGATAATTCACATCAAATCCGAATCCACCCAAATATCATTTGAATAAATCAGTGTTGAATTTTTTTCCTTGAGTGGATTGTCATGCGAAAAACTGCTTTTGTACAGATTTAATGAAAACAATGAAATTCCACTTACAGTATCCGGATTCGACTACTCAAATTCAGTTTCGAAAACCCAATTTTGTTTAACTTTACATAACTTTCGCCGCTATTAACCTCTAGACTTGTCAAAGCTGAAAGATAGATTTTTGTTCAAGACCTAGTATGGCTTGCTGTTCATTTCTATCCACACGACTTTGCGGATGCTGTGAAATTATTGATTCGATAATAATTGCTTCCAAGGAATTTTGTCTTCGGCCATAATATCTGGTATCAACAACCACCAAAACGTCGGGGATTCAGCTATAATGATGGCAATGCTAATAGTACACGCGTATCCCACTTATTCTGATTTTTTGGTATTTTCTAGAGGAATTCCAATTTACGGTCAATGTCTGGCAGGTTATGCTGCCAATATGATTACTCAACTTGACGGGGAGAAGTTAACTCTTGCGGGTGAATGACAGCAGTGACATGAAACTCGGCAGTTGTAATCAGTGTCGACGGGCCTTAAAAATGAGGTATCACTCGACCCCCGTTTCCGTTTAAGATTTTAGGGGTGAGTTTCACCCTGCCCAAAGGATTGCTGACAAGGGTTTGCTTGCCTCATAAGTGCCCACCTCAAAAACCAAGTTGACCTGTCAGAGTTTTTATATGACATTAAATGCACAAAATCAGTGCCCTTTTGTTTTCGATGGGTCACCCTGTATATGCCAGACGAAGATAAATGATGGATCGTGTGACGTTAGAATGACTATTATTACTAAACAATAATGGCATCAGTACTTATTGATCTTAATATTTTCCGTACTTCCAAAAATGTGCATATTCATTTACAATGAAAATAGGATTATTCAATTCCACACTTGATTTAATTCTGCACTAGTGTAGGTACTTAGATATTGATTTTCATGAAAACTTTATAGTCAAAAAATGATGTATATGTTTACATTACGTAAATGTATATACCACTTGACAAAACTATGTAAGGACTCAAAGCCAGCAAACCTTCTTCCATGAACCGAAATATCAAAGACTTTATTATTTGCATGCTTTCGTTTTCAGCGCCATCCATATTTTGATGTAATTTCCTGCTGCTGTATTCGAAAGTTTCCTTCACCCGAACTTGGAAATTTGTCCAAATAATGTTAGATAAATATGACAAAATGTGTTATATTGAAGTCTGTTTTCATGGCAAATGAGAGTCAATAGGTTGATTGTTTAATTGAAAGTACCGTTGTTTTACAACATGTTTATTGATAGAATAGATAGGAAAGTGACTAAAATATTGGCCAGAGTCCTAAATCCACTGGAGTATTCATAGGTTATTTGTACTAGCACTTGGTCTGGATATCGACAGTTGATTTCTGAAACAAACAATTCGATTTGTTAATGGGTATTTTTCAAAATTTCATGAATCCAATTATTATGATATTAATAGATTCTAGAAATGTTTCTCGGATATTTGAACAGAATAATTTGATTGAATTATGAAAAAAAATGTTTTTTTTTGTACTGATGAGTTCGAAAAAGTTAAATTTTGACGCTTCAAAAACACCAGCCAGAATTGATAAAACTGCTTCTGTGGGAGCTAGAGTTGGGAAGGATTCAAATTTAACAACACCACGACTTGTTTAAAAGTGAGAATTTGAAAACATAACTTTGCGGATTTCGGAAAACACGTGAATTCACACCCCTATGAGATTGTGTCGACCCACGAAGTTAAGCCACGAGATTATCGTCGGCGCCGACTTTGCTGCTTAGAGTTTGAAAAAACTTTCAAGGGATCCTAATTCTGCGATAAAAGTTGTCTTCTCGAATGAAGCTCGTTTTTGGATGAGTGGTCATGTTATCTGGCCAAATTGACGTTTTTGGTGTAGATTGTTTTACTTTACTGTGTTTAAAGGAGATTCGCGAAAAGCCTTTGCATCCGCATGGTTTATGAGAATGATACCGACAGAATGATGTTGAGATATTTTTTGTGGTCAAATTTAGAAGCATTCGGAATATTGCATCATTCAATAGAAATGTGAGATCATTTTCCAGTCATGTCATGCAAAATTTGCAATTATTTAGTCAGATGTTACTATCCAATGTGACACTGTTTATGACCGCGGGTGAATTATGTCTGGCCTTCTAGACAGCTGATTTTTATTTTGAAGTTTTTCGAGTCCAACACCAGCTCCAAGAACAGCAAAGAAATGTCAGTAAGTGGAAGATGACTATTTCAAGTTTGAGGCTCATCGAAGCTCATTGACAAATAGGATTTGCATGTGCATGAGTATACCGCCTAGACAGCCAATCAATGAGATCATTATTTTTTATCTGACGAGACTGATGCCTTTAAGCCATGTCATGTAAGTACACATTATCTCTTCATGCGCCGCGCCATTTCAAAAAAAACAATGGGCATTTGTTGAAAATAATCCAAAAGAGGCACTATTTCCACGTTTAACTTTATTTCAATCAGTTTTACCAATCCTACAAGATTTATTTTGGATCCTCCACCTAGGTCTGCACTAGCTTCAATAGTATAGCTCTGCGACCTTGAAGCCTATTGTATCTTGACCCTGGACAGGTGGATGCCCGATCCATAGAACGTTCTGGTTTTTTCTTTTGGGACATTGGGGAAATGGGGAGAGATAAATCAGTGGACACATCTCTTCGGGATACTCCAAAAAAGAAAACTTGAGCTTTCAATAATACAAAGCATACAATTCCCTAACAGAGGGGTATACATAATATGAACCATATATGTGAATTGAATGATAAGACTGAAAATTAAGCGTTTGATACGGCAACACCAAGGGCGGCTCCTCCAAAATATATTTTAGAAAATAAATTGTTTCACCTACTTCAATAATTTTACAATTATCATCAATTTAATTTCAAAATACACCTCATATTACTTTGACCGTCCCTCGTGAAAATGCGCAGGCACAGTCAAAATTCAGCAATACGTCCAGCAAATGATATTTATCTATGGCTTGAGCTGCTGGTGGGAGTTGCCCTTGTGGCGATAAGGCTTAGCAAAAAATACAGTGCTAGCGAGTGTAGCCGAACGTCTGAGCTAATTGGAAAATTAAGCATTGTCTGGGGTCATCAGCCAGCGCTAAATTTTGGAATATATAGCCGCCAATAATCCTTTTGACAAAACGGATACGCGAAGTAGCGTATACGCTAATTGCGAAGCGCATCACCTATATTAACGATGTCTTCGTATGAGGTTGGCTTGAAATAGTTTGCTCATAGTAGAATAACTATTTTTCGTTACACTCAAGTTTTTTTGAGTTATAAACTGTGTCAGTCAGTCGAGTTTACATTTATAGATAACCAAAGAAACAACTCATATGTGCCAACAAACTTGACTTTGCAAAAAAAAACTGAATGTGGAAAGTGGTCGCCCAGTGCCTAAACTTATTATACGACAAGCCGGTAAAGAAAAAAAATGAAGAAGCTCATCAAAACTTTCGCATACTTTTGCGACTGGATATATGGTTGTGAAGTGTCGAACGTGTTTTACTGTTTTGTTTGTTGATCATTTTCTAAGGACTCGTCCGACTCGTTATGGTGCAAAACCAGTGTTGAAGACTTAAAACACTTGAAAGAGAAAATAAAAAAGGAAAAGTCCCGTATTTTGAAAAAGCGTCCGTGTATCCGAGGTATTACCAAATTGTCCCGTATTTTGTGATATGAATCTCTGGCGAATCGCTCACGTTACGTACTTAACACATGAGCGGTGACTCGAATGGAGCCCCTACCGGAAATGAGGGGAAATCCCAAAAAAATTACCTGTGGAGCTAAACTCTTTTCCTTTCCCCTGTTACCAACCATGATTTTTGACCTTTATAAAATAAATAATGAATAATTGACCACGAACCGACACTGGACAACACTATAAGCACCTATCATGGAAAAACGACAAGGCAACATGTCATTTCGACATTCCTGACAATGTCGTTTTTCCCAAGAAGCAGCTAAATTTTGTTGATTTGTTTCATTTAAAGCCAGGGAATCGTTTACAAGGAGTTTGTGCCTTAAGGTGAGACTGTTGATCGATATTTGTACCGAGAGGTTGTCGAAAGACAAAGACAAAGTACAGTGCGTGTGAGACCACACATCAAGAACGATAATTGGATGCACCTTGTCTCACAGCAAACGATAGATCGTTTCCGCTTTACAAGAGAAGGAACGGGGTGCCATACAGAAAGACCTCCAGCCCCTAGAACAGTCAGAGGGGGGTGGGGACGCATGATCCTGAAAGGGTACATTTTGACGATTGTGAACCTTTTTTTTGGTTCTAACTCGATAAATGAATTTGAATTTGAAAGAGAAGCATCACACCTCCTATCAAGAGCAATCAAATTTGATAACAAATATGACTATTGGAATCCGTTCAAAATATCAGCTGTCTGTGAAGTTACTGGTAAATTTTAATCGGAGGTGCAAATTCAAGCTACACCTGTATCATGCAAAAGGAATACCAGGAGGGGTGCAAAAAACTACTTCAAGGAATACTACGTCCTTAGTTGATTCTTGAAAGCAAGTTTCGTAGTGATACCACCAATACTTAGATAAGGATACCGTCGCTTTACACCACTACCAATTCGAAAGTACTGAGCTGATGTCAGAATGTTTCCACGAAATTATTAAGATAGACCATATACTAAGCTGGACAATTCTCAATTTGCAAAAAGACACTTGCAAAGATATCACAAAAACTATTGTAGATTGATCACATACCGAGCCATAGTATGGTGGCCCACAACTAGTAGAGAATACATCCATCGACAACTGGACAAGATCCAAAGGATGGGATGTATAAGTGTAAGAAGCGCAGTAGGGAACACACCAACTAGAGTATTGGAAGTTATTTGAATCCTCCACTTAACTTGTTTGTTAATAGGACAGCATATCGTCTGAACTGTTTGAGGCACCCAATTTTTAAGACGCTGGCGTCACCTGAGCGAGTTTGAACATCCCATATCTTTGTTTTGAACTTAAGTAGCTGAAAGGTTGTGCATAGGATCATGTAGAATAGCAACAAAGTATGGCCCATGCAAAGGCCCTAACGACAGGGCATAATCAAAGAGATCCCAAACTTGAGCAGCACGGACTTCTACACAGTTGATAGAACATTAACCTGGAGGGTCATCTCCAAGAATCGTGGTGCCGTAATTAACATCATCCGGTTTTAAAAGAGATGGCATTAAATTCTTGAGAGAAGGAACCCCAACACAAAAGGACCTGCTTTGCTTCGCGTAAGCGACTTCATCTTCACCTACTTGTGGGTTACATCGAGCCCAGGAGATCAGTGTTGGCGCTTCGCTTTCCACATATTCATCTTCGTTTGATAATAAGACTGGGATAAAAGTAAACATCCTCAAACATGAAGGTACCATCAAGTTCTTCAAATGCCATGTTTGCATCCCGCAAGGATACAGACACCAAATATTAATTGCGTTTTGCATAGACGAAACTGACGAAAGAATGTCACTTTCAATAATCTGGCGCACGAAGTCTTCGACATAAATGTTGTTTCAAAATCCAATTTGTCGGTTCACAGAGTCGGCTACCGATGGCTATTAGAATCACGATATTTTATGTATCAGATATCAATTTCAATACCATTTACAGAAGTAATGTATCGGAAAATCTGGAGCCCCGAATTTATTCGGAAAACTAAGTTCAGTCCATCAATTCCACCTTTGAGACTAGATATATTTGAACACGAATTGTGGTAGCACCCATGTCAATAAATCACTTTCAAGTGTTCCTCAGTGTATTAAATTGCAAAACACAGTTGGAGGTGTTTTTTTAGAGTTAGAGGAATTTTTGATGTTTTCCAACAAGACATTTGCGTAAGAAAATGTTTTCATCCTTTAAAATGATTTCGTCTTATGCAAACTGAATTCGATCATAATATCTCTGGTTCGAAAAATCATTGAACACGCGCTCTGCTGATGAAGAGATGATCAGGGAATATTCTGGGGCACTCGTAGAGGCTTAGCAAGTTTGACGGAAAGTGATCAGGGAATGTAATATTGATACACTGGTAAAAATTGATAGTCGGAGTACACTGATGGACGCATCTACATTGATAAGCTTGGCAGGCATCAGGTTCAAGCTTATGCATATTCGTAGAATTCGAACTATGAAGATGTGCGTTGAGGTTTTTTCACAGACCACTGAGCGTTGCTAATTTACAATGTTTTGATGATAATTTGATACTTGTGGAAGCCTAGTTTCGAGTACTGATGGAGACATATAGTTTGTAACTGTTGTAGAATAAGTTGATGAACTATGGTTTGAATCGCAGAATTCAAGATATTGATGAAAATGAGAGCTAGTTTTAGCCGTTAGTTTTGCTAGATAGTTTCCGCACTTATACCAAGGTTTATTCACGACCGGTTTTGTTCCTTAGGGAACATCTTCAGGTATTATACTAAATGAGAAAAAGAGAAAATCACCAAATTACAAATCACCCGATGGTAAAAATGTACTTACATTAGACAAAAAGGGCAACGTTTATTTGTTGATTTTCTTCTGAAATATCTAGAAATCCTTGAAATTTGAAGGCATCCCAGTCAATGAAGGAATATAATAGTCCCCACGATTTTAGATGTTCTGAAAACTACATAACATAAGTTCTCCTAGAATAATCACATACACATTTCCAACCAAATAGACTGACCCGAAAATAGATAATTGAACATTTTTGGTACCTATCAAAATACTTGTTAGATATAAATCAAAAAGCGTGGGGCGCATACAATAGATAATGTTAAGGAGTGTGGAGAATAGATGTCAAGAAAACTCACAGCAATTCATACACGGTACATACTTGAATACTAAACCAAACGTGGGGGTCAAAAATTTTAAAACGCGGCCATTAATGATTTAACTTCTCTCTTATAGCACTGTGTAGGCGTGTTGTGTTTTGAACATCATCAAGGTCATGTTTTAACGTCAAAATACGAAAAAAATGATTATTCACGGATGTTAGCCAGTCATGGACTGAGCAGGTTGATAGTATTTTTGCACCGACTATTTCTCAGGAAAAAAATTATTGCGAATTTGTAAAAAATCAATATATTAGAGTTTTTTTGATCGTGTCCTTTGTGGCTGTTATTTGTTCATATCACACAATATCGTTTTTGTTGTTGCTCTAATACTTCACCCACACATAGTTTTTCTCGTTATTCGTGTGAGAATCAGAACTGTAAACACTAACAGTAAGAGTAGTTTATATTTTAGAATCCAATTGTTTATTATAGTTATCCATTCAGAATCAATGGAGGAAAATACAATTGGGCGTTGGGCTTTTTTAAATCTTAAATAACGTGATTGTAATTGAGTCTTTTGTCAGAAATCTGAATGATTGCCCGGACATGAATCACGGAAGATGGCTTTGAGTTGTGGCCTGATTGTAGAGTCTATTTATATCCCCGTGGGCGATGTCTGTTGTTCGGGAAATTATAAGTAGTCTATAAAGTTACAATTATCTTGTTTTTAGAAGATGCGTATCGATCATCGTAATTGGACTGGAAATTAATCGACCAAGCGAGAAGCGACTTTCCTGTAAATCCCCTTGAGTTTACTATCATGAACATCAAGTATAAATGTGTAATATTTTTATGAACCACCAACGTTTTCTTGGATGCTATCCAACTATGTAAATAGAGAAACTCGTCTTGACTCAAACCCTACAACTGTAAATTTCCCGTCTGGTTGGTCCTGGTATGGAGTAAAGTACGATATATTCAGAAGAAGCCTTGCAGTAATCGCAGGTTTAGGGAGCTTGTTTCGGGAAATACTTTTTAAATTGAATTTGTAATAGTAATATGTAAAATGATTGGGGGACAAAATAATTTTGGCAAAAATTGTTTGTCTTTTTTTATGATGACATCTGATTTTTTTCGATTTATCATGTTTACTAACCTGACATTTCAAATTTGGACAATACTTGATCACCTACAAGAATTGACCCCATTTGTAGCAGCGAGAACCTTAAGGTCGGTTTCGCCACATTTACGAAATTTGTATCAAGTTAGTGAAAGAATCAAAAAGCAGATGTTTTTAAGATGCTACCATTCAGAAAATTTTGGATTTGGCGACAGTGGCGCTTGAAGGGATCAGATCAGAGTAGCCTAGGTGAGCAGCAGGACACAGGGCCTGAGAATCGCGGTTGAACTGATGGGACGAGCAAGAGGTTGTGGCCAAGGAAATACTGTCAGGAAGTGACAAACTGTTCAACACGAGAGGGAAAAAGGGATTTTGAGATATTGGAGTCGCAGGACAACTGGACTTTTTTCTCCAAAGGAAAAGGCACATACGCCAAGTGCCACAAAGTTGGTAGGGACTAACTAGAGAACACGTTCCTGGTGGTCCAGCTCACGACAGGACATGTGTAAGTATTAGCTGGGAGGTGCGGAGAACTCCGAGCGGGAAAGGTGCCGAAACCAAGGACCACGTGATGTAGCTAGTGCGGAGATGGATAGGTGTTTCCCGTAAAGAGAGGGTTCATCAGATGGTGAGTGGGGACCGGGATCTTATCATCAGAAAAGTGAGAAGCGTTATCGCGAAGAGCATAGGTCGCAACCAGGATACAGTATGTTTATCTCTTACACAAAACTTCATGAAGGATTGCAACAATGCAACTGCAGCCGCCATCATTATAGGTTTAAGTAGTAGCATCTTCAAAACATTCATTTTTTAAATCTTGCGTAGATTCTGATGTTTCACGCTTTTGTCTCATCGTGTATGGGGAACAGATTTCGTATATCTACATCTATCGCAATATTGGATCGCAATATGTGGCAAAACTGATCGTATCGTCATTGGGGCCCTTTATTGTCAGTATAATATTACCAATCAGTAATCATGAGCTGGAATCATCTAAAATCCCCATCACTCTTCGATACAATCTTGTTATGGGTTGTTTTCCTGTCGTGTCAATCCTTTCAAGCTGTCCAATCTTAACTGATGATTTCTCATACTCAACCAATCATATATAAGCCTTTCTCTCTTGTAATACCAGTTCAGACGGTTTCGTCAAATGTGACAAAATCACACGATTGATCGATAAACAATATTTGGACCGGGTCATAGAATATTTTCATTATCCTTCATTGTTTGCTCTTCTACTTCACGTCAGAGGATCTATCAAATTTCATTTGAGAGAGGCAACGTGATGGATGAGTTCCAATTCATCCATGGTTATGGAAATTATTTTATTGGGCTTATGGAAATTAATCCATCGAACCGTTCATGCTCTGACGTTAAGCTTTTGATTATTATGATATTTTCTTGGCATGAAAAGCATGGAGATAATGCGGAATGCAAGCTATCTCCAGTAATCTTTCGAAGTTTATCATATACCGGGTGGCCAACTAAGAATGCGAGGCACCGTTTCTCGGAAACTATTTATCGTAGAGGCTTGCGGCAAAAAATTTTATTACTAAAACGGCCAAGAGAAAAACCTGGAAAATATTCTCAAGTTTCTGAAATGGTCGCTAGGGAGCGTAACAACCAACACCAAGTAGAAATATAGGATTTTTATGAAATTTTGTCCAATGAAAATATATCGATGAGCTCATTTTCGGATTAACTGACTATTTACCTACACTTTTTGTCAAAAACGTTTTTTTCTATCTATCATAATAAAGTGGTGGGGGAAGTTCAATTGTTTTTTTGAACAAACGGAGATTTCTCCCGTTTCGCTTGACCGATTTAAACGAGCTTGGGCTCATATGAAAGAGCATGATCTGCACTTCAAAAAACTTTTTTGGTTTTGAATTTTTGACCTTTTCCGTCGCGGCTAGATGGCGTTAACTGAAATGGTAGCATGTTTTTGAGTTTTTTCCAAAAAAATCAAATGTAATGGTATATTCATTTTTATATATTTTAAAAGGAGATACATTTTCCTCAAAAAAAAAACAAAAAAATTAATGTTTTTTTTTTGTTTTTTTTTGTTTTTTTTTTGTTTTTTTTTGTAATTTTTTTTATAGGAAAATGTGTCCCTTTTTAAAATATATGAAAATGGATATACCATTACCTTTGATTTTTTCGGAAAAAAATCAAAAGTATGCTACCATTTCAGTTAACGCCAGCAAGCGGCGACGGCGAATGTTACAAATTAAAAAGCAAATGAGCATTTTATAGCGCAGACTATTCTCTTTCATATGAGCCCAAGTTCGTTGAAATCCGTAAAGCGAAACGGGAGAGATTTCCGTTTGTTTAAAAAAACAATTGAAATTCTCCCACCACTTTATCATGATAGATAGAAAAAAAACGTTTGAGACAAAAAGTGTAGGTAAATAGTCAGTAAATCCGAAAATGAGCTCATCGATATATTTTCATTGGACAAAATTCCATAAAAATCATATTTTTCTACTTGGTGTTGGTTGTTACGCCCCCTAGCGACCATTTCAGAAACTTGAAAATATTTTCCAGGTTTTTCTCTTGACCGTTTTTGTAATGAAATTTTTTGCCGCAAGCCTCTACGATGTATAGTTTCCGAGATACAGTACCTCGCATTCTTAGTTGGCCACCCTGTATACAGGGTGTTCCAGCAAGGGTGGCCACCGGCCATATCTCAGAAACTACTGGACCTTAAAGTTCAAGAAAAAAAAAATTATCACCAAAGTGGCCACGAGAAAATGCAGGGAAATATTTATAAATTCGAAATTTTTCCGCTAGGGGGCGCAATCAAAGCTTAAATATTAAAATTCGAAATTTCTCCGGAAATTCTCAGATTGAGGTATATCTTTATCAACATGGTTAGAAAACCTAGACAATTTCACGTCTTTTTTGTACAGGGCTCATTGGCGTACCGATCTTCGTGTGAGTAGGGGAAGGTGGTGAAAGTGTAATTGTTCAAGTGGCTGTAACTTATAAACGACTTGTCCGATTTTGTTGCGTGTAGGCTTGTTTGGAAGATAAATGTGAGTACTTTCGTATATCGTAGTGATGCGTGATTGTCTCCAGAAAAGTTGCTAGAAGGCGTAATTTGAATTAAAAACTGTTATTTTCGTTTCACCGCGAAAATTTAAATGGTACGGTATAATTCTGATAACAGAATCGATATGAAGATTGAATTTACAAGAAAAAACCTTAAAAAAAAAAAAAAAAAAAAAAAAAAACTTAAAAACCTTAAAACATTAAATTTTACATAATTTGGACTAGTTATCATCAGAATTATATCATACCATTTAAATTTTTGCGGTAAAATGAAAAACACTGTTTTTAATTCAAGTTACCCCTTCTAGCAACTTTTCTGGAGACAATCACGCATCACTGGATACGATATACGAAAGTACTCACATTTATCTTCTAAACAAGCCTATACGCAACAAAATCGGACAAGTCGTTTATAAGTTACAGCCACTTGAACAATTACACTTCCACTACCTTCCCCTACTCACACGAAGATCGGTACGCCAATGAGCCCTGTACCAAAAAGACGTGAAATTGTCTAGGTTTTCTAACCATGTTGATAAAGATATTACCTCAATCTGAGAATTTCCGGAGAAATTTCGAATTTTAATATTTAAGCTTTGATTGCGCCTCCTAGTGGCAAAATTTCGAAGTTAAAAATATTTTCCAGCATTTTCTCGTGGCCACTTTAGTGATCATATTTTTTTTCCTGAACTTTTAGGTCCAGTAGTTTCCGAGATATGGCCGGTGGCCACCCTTGCTGGGACACCCTCTATAATAATTGAGATGATTCCTGCGAGTCTCGTTAGTAGTTTGATCCATCTTAGTTGAAAGATTATACAGAACAGTAAGACCTGGTACTTATGGATTTTGTGTTCAGTTCTGGTTCTGCCCGGTGCCATGGAGTGCCCAATGAATTATCAAACCAAGTCATGACCGACTGCGATGTTCTCAGTGTCAACCATTTTTCACACCGGTTGACCATCAGAGATACATGCATGATATCACATCGTCAATTGGCTTACAACAATATTCATGGAAAAAGAATCCGGAAAGAAACTATTCAATATAAGTTCAAAAATGTTAAATACAAGCACAAGCAGAATAGTCCAGCTTCCTTAATGACCAAAGAGTTCAAACTACGGATAAGCTTGCAAAGAGTCTTGATTTGAAGTCCACAAAACCACTAACATGTGCTACAAATTAAGCTATACAAAAATCTACAACATGACCAAGAGCTACTTACTGCAAGAAAGAGGAATTGGGCGAAAAATGTTCTATTGATTTGTCCACGTGACATTTAAGTATTATGGGATATATTTTTATTGCGTAGCTACATTTTGTAGCAAGATTCACCGTCATACACAAAATGAACTGTCTGAGTATATGAGCATCAAAAGTAAACCAGAAACATATGACAAATAAAACGAAAGAAACAATCAATTTGATTAAATCTATTTTTTGATAAAAATAAAGCAGAATCAATCAAAGTCAAAAAAACCAAGATCTTGAGAATCCCAAACCTTAAATATGTTTTTCGAAATAAACGAGATGCCACGCCACAGTGAAAACTGTAGGGAATGCGACCAAATTTAGATTAGGCTTCGTTTTCATTTCATACCCCGAAAGTGATACAAGATATTGGGAATTGGCGTATTCTGAATATTCATTAGATCCTATAGAATCTTGCTCCTAGCTTGGAATATGTTTGTTCCTGATGTCAAGACCCAGGTGAACGTGTCAAATCACAAGAGAAAATTTACATTAAAATTGAATAAACATCTGTCGACGAGAAATGCAGGAATGTATCTATATTGGCAACCAAGTCTATTGGATAGAAAAAAGCTTGTGAAGCTTATTTCAATTTACATAATATAGTTTATTTTTATTTATTTTTTAACAAAAAAAAAGAAATGTTACAACACTCGTTTACATCAAGACCTTTTAGAGCAGATCAACTTTCACAAGAAATTGCGAGAACCAGAAGGTTTTCAGTTGAACTTGTAAAATACGGTAGTTATCAGGAACTTTGATCGGTCACTTATCTAGTACAATAGATTTGTTGACAATTTAAGAACATTTCAGGGTTCACATTTAAGAAAATTGACACATTATCTCTGGGACTGCCATTGTTACAATTCGTTCTTCCTGCCTTTATTAACAAATTTTTTGTATCACCACGGTGAGCTAATGGATAACCATTTCCAAAGCGAAAATGCTGCTGCAGTTAATAATGAGGAATGAACCTGGGAACTTCAAGCTTCTCATCAAGGCGACTTGCCAGTCAATTCTGGGACACGTGGGATTTAACACCAAGCCAGTCCACTCCAGTCGCATACAGTCGAGTCTGACGCTGCTGATTTAGAAATATTAGCTTTCCAAGTAACGCAGATGGTTAAAGATGTCTTAGGATTAGGACTCGCACATAAACAAAGTTTCTGGGTCACCTTACTTTTCACTTTATCCGAATTTGTCACTTCAGAAGATTTTTGGGTAATATCTGTCATCACGTGGCTACTAATCATTTGTAATTTGAACACTTGAAATCAAGGTAGCAAATGGGTTGTTACGTCTAATAAGTCCCAGTTTTTAGACGTAACAACACGTATCCTTTTTTCAAAACCACCAAGTGGCCAAAACTATTTGTTTTTATTGTATAGTCCCCCAATTACACACACTCATAGCTCCGGTACCCTTTATTTTGAACCTTGAAGTGTGGAGCAATTTGGTTGATATTATTACTCCCGAAATAGTAGCTGCGACTATAATTTGTTACTATAAAGCTACGGCTACTATACTCTTTTGATGTCTCACTAAGAGGAAGTTGTGGACACTGAAAAATGTTTCTATATGGTAGCAGTTACTATATCTACCCAACCGTCGAGTTACATTTCTACACGGCATCCACTGCGCCTAATTTACTATCAACTGAAGGGTTGATTGTTCCAAATAATGAACCAATAATGCCCAAAGAGCAGAAGAAATGTTTAATCACCCAAGTATTTTCAATGGGAAAATAGGTACAACGCTCATCTTTACTGGTGTTGATTACCCAGCAATGCTATCGATGATACGGATGACGGTCACAACACAAATCCAAAAATATTTTTTTTTAATTTCAACCAAGTCGAAATGAGCATGACTACAAATGAGGTGTCCAAACAAAATGCTTTTGAAATTTTAAAGATTGTTGCCATGAAATACATTCAAGTGGTATATCGAACTTCATAGTAACCACAGAACTATGTTGTCACAAATGCCTGATTGGAGGAATTTCGGATGTTCAAAGTCACTTTTTTGCTAAATATTGTGACTAGATCCAAACAATTGAAAAAATATAAAAGAAAAAAGTTCCAAAGTGGTAACTGATACTAGAGTCACTTTTGGGATACTAGATACTAGAGTCACAACTTGATAACTGAAAGTGGAAAGGAATGGATAGTCTTTCCACTTTTTATGGAAGAGCCTTATTTTATCGTAGCGAAGTGTAAGTCCGCCATTTTTTATGGTTAAGACTTTTTTATTTGTTTTTTTTTCAATATATTTTTCATTTTTCTGATTTTCATGGTACTCTAAGCAGTTACTTTTGATGCAAAATACGCGTTTGAAAATAATCACTTTCGTCATAAACTTGGAACTTATTATTTGAAGAGGACGAACGGCAATAGTCCATCCGGCCGAATTAGGAGAATATCGAAAATATCAACTCACTAACTCGTTAGATAGTAAAATTTAAGGAAAATAAGTCGCAAAGAATATTTGCGGTGAATAATTTGTTTATTATTACAAAATATAAAAAAAAATATTATTTATTCAGAACTAGTCACGTAACAGAAAAAAAAGTCTCATGCATGTCATTTTTTCCGGGTTTGTTTTGTGGGCTCGAGCGGTTTTCACCATTAAACGATTTTATCATCTGATAGTAGCTACAAAATGCCATAAAATCAAACTGTTGACTGAGTTTCTCAAAAAAATGGACTAATGCAGATATTCCCCTGGACCCTTCATTTGTTTAAAAATATTTACAAAGTAAAGGTCGCTAGAGGAACGCGTAGCTAAGTTGCAAACGTGGGCAGGATACTGGTTGCTACTTCTTTTTCACTTCTAGTCACAAAATATAGTAGCAACGTTGGTCCCTGGGACAACCCGTAACCCTGAATTCTTGCCAATTTCAGTAGCATCCACGTAATGTAGACCTCTTTAGTTCCAGGAACGTACCGGCTACTAGGTATGTTCCTTGGGTAACCTTCAAAATAAAGGCAATGTGTAGATCTGGTTTCATACCAAGCTTGTCAGGTCCACTGCGATCGCGTATTTAAAACCAGAAGTGTTAGTGTCAGACTTAGTGTCAGACTTGACTGGCTTGGTGAGAGACCACATTTCTCTATTACAGAGAACAATTAAATCATACAGCCCGGTTCGACCTTTCGCAGACACTCAAGTGCCACTTTGGCTAAGCATGCCAGTTCCACACTTGCTCCGAACTAATCTGCGACCGAGCGATTATGAAGAAAGAGGAGGATTCCGATGCGAAACGAAACGAGTTCTTGCCTGGTCTCTAGCCAAGACACTAGAGTGTGTATCTGGCATTACAAATTTCAGCATAGTCAACTTTGTCAACACGTGCGGCGTGCGGCGTCTTTCGATGCTCACGTTGTAATGATGTCTGATGCTATCCTTAAAGCATTTCGTGGCATGCATACTTTTCTAATTTTTCCTTCAACAATACCACGTCTTCAATATTGTAAATACCAACATTTCTTTGAACGAAATTTGATTTAAAGCACTGATCTCTAAAATAAATGGATAAGTAAAGCTGTATGGCGTGCTCATTCAAATGATGGTATAACATGAAGCAAATAATATGGCGTTTACGCACGAGATTGGTCATAATTTTGTTGATTTCTGTAAAACCGGACAAACAGGCGCAAGCGCAATATATCAGCATATACAGGGTGTCTCTGGAAGATCTGTACAAAATCTCTGTCCAACTTTGTTCAAAATTGCTGTGTTCTCGAGATACTGGGTGGTAAAATCAAAAGATGAAAACCATTTTTTTTAATGTATGATTTTTTTTACGTTCTACTTAAAACGGTACTCGGGGTTTTTTGGGATTAAAAACCCAAATATGGACACTTTTTAACTGTGTCCATAAGAGGACGCTATACAATGCACTTCCTATGGTTTGGCCATAACTTTTTCCATTTTCTATTCATTTTTTTTCGGTAAGGCAATAATTGTCTGAACTTTTCCAATCAGAAAAAGTACTCTTTATAAAATTTGCTGTGAGCCATTTTCAAGATATTTTGGATTGTAGTGTTTTATGCCGCACCGAAATATCCATTTTTCTACCGACACGACATAAAAACTGAATTTTACTGCCTCTAAGAAGGCGAAAAAGTAAGGGTTTCTAAGGCTAGGCCGACAAAATAGTCAAAACTGGCTGGGCGGTAAAATTATTTTAAATTTTTCAGATAGAGGGGCCTACAAGATTATCTCCTGAATGCATGTGATTGTAGCATAATAGTTATACCTACAAACTAACATTGGATGTATGACCATTTCATTCAGATATTCCTCATAGATTCTGAGTGAATTGAATCCTTTACATTTAGGATACGAACTAAAGCTAACACTTTAACGTCGCGGTGTGCTTTGACTTCTGCCATCTTTGTTTTTGCCTTGGCTCTAAAAGCTGACTGCTCTGAAGCAGTGTTGCCAAGTTGAAAATAGTTGATGGATAGCTTTGATCGTCGTTTTGGCTTTGGATATTGTGAAGAAATTGGACGCGAAAGTGTAAGGATATACAGGAAACGATATCCAAATCGGCGCACAACAAACCATAAAACATTTGATGCTATGGAGAGACGCTCTCACGCAACAGGTAGTTTTACTCGTTTAATTGCCAATTATGGACGAAACCGTGCGAATCGCTGAATTTCATCATATGCTTAGGTTTAGAGGTTTAGAGGTGGGAGTTTCCAAGGATCTACTTCATAAAGCATTAAAAAAAAGATGCCACACCATATCTAAAAGGTACAAGATCTTCAATTTCCGGAACCCGATCAACGATTGGGCTTCTGTCGATTCATCACCGAACAAAGACAACAAAATGTGAATTTTGCTAGCAGATTTTATTTACGGGCGAAGCATGTTTTACAAAAAGTTGTGTAATCAACTCACATAACTGTCTGCTGCTGCTGCTGATGAAAATCCGCATGTCAAAAAAGTAACTATTTGTCAACATGAGTTTAGGATCAATGTGTGGACAGAAATCATTGACAATTTTATCGTCGGTTCTGTCATTTTACCGCCATGGCTTAATGGTGTGGATTGTTTAGAACACTTACAAAATACGCTGTCAGATTAAACCTTTTCAATTTATTTTGTTGAAACGATCAAATAGATTAACTTAAATATAGAACAAAAAGAATAAACTAACTATTCAAGCATTAAATTAAAGATGCAAATCTCCGTCCAAAGGCTGTAGGTCGGAAAGTGTTCTAAGGACAGAGGCAGCGTTACCTCTCTGAATGGCAAGGCTAATCCTCTGCATAAAAAAATAGGAGGATCTAGGCTCGTAAGTTGACGAGTAAATTTTGGCACCAAGTTCTCTAACGAATGATCCAGCTTTTTTTTCCCATGTCCCAAAAGTTTCAACTCAAAAAAGGATAAACAAATAATTGAAAGAAAGTTCAGAGTACTTTTTAATTTTGACCTGCTCAGAATGTTTTGCTGCTTCATCAGCTTTTTTTGAGGATGAATTCAGATAAGAAGCTGCCATGGTGTCAGAGTAAGTCGCGTCCCACACCAATGGTCTTCCCCTAGACGATGGAATCAGTCAAAGTCCATCGGAACTACAAATTCCAGGAGGTTCAAAAATACCAGGGATATCTGCTGATACCAGGGCACGTTTTATTAAATCATTGAGGCAACTACCTGCACTTTTTTGGCAGAAAAGGACATGTAGCCCGTTTGGAAGACCAATTTCACCACAGGAGCAGGTATGAGACTCGCACACAGGTAACCCATTGCGAAGAGCCATAAAAATTCGAAAAGAGGTATCATCAAGATGAGTTCCCAAACAAAAAGAGGGAAGAGCATCAAGCCAAACATTACTTTCTTTTTCTTGAAGATCAATAGTGTCAAAAAATAAATTACACAGTTTTTAATCCAAATCTTTTTGCTTCAAGAAGTTAGTCGGTGAAATTTTATTTTCGCAAAGAATTGACCAGTTTTGAGAAGCTTCATAGAAACAGATCTGGTGAGTTTTGAATAATCTAAGGGAAGAATGGCTTCAATTATGTATGCAACGTCATTATTTGAAGCAATAAAAGCAGAAAGGCATAAAGATGAGATGTCGCGTATTCCCTAGCCTCCAAACTTTGAAGGTAACTTACAAAATGACCAAGCGGAAAAATTGAGATTTCAATTTGTAACGACCTCACAAGTGTTTTTCAAAATAAGATCGTAAATGTTCAATAGATCAGACTCTTTCCAACATGGTGCACATCTAATTAAGTGTGTCATTCTAAGGATCGCGAAGGAATTTTTCAGTGAATGGAAAGCGGAATGAGATGATAGGATTTTTAAATTTTTGGAAAACTTTTTTAGGGTAGAATTTTTTTTTCTAAATTACTGATTAAACTAGATTTTCCAAGAGGACAACCTTACAAATTGGGTTGATCTTTTGTGACTATTTTTAAATCTGGAGGAAAGGAAATAAACTCCTGAACACATGAATTATCATGACTAGGAAAGTTTGATGTGGAAATCAGAAATAATTCACACTTTCCAAAATTCATCTCCATACCGATTTTTAGACCATATTCAGTTATATATTATTTTAAATCATCAAATACATTATCATGTTCGCCACAAAGTGTAGCATCATTAAGGTACCAAGAATCAAGGTCACGCTTTAAAGATGACAGTAGGTATTGGATTCATTAGAAGATCTGGCATTACAGCTTTGACGAGTCATGTGGTTCATTAGAAGATTCATCAGAAGATCTGGAACTACAGCTTTGACGAGTCATGTGATTTATGCATGATGGTACCTCACCAAATTTCACTTTGAATGTTCGCAATTATTTGCATCAAGAGTATCCAAACAGAAGTATCGACAGAGGAAATGACGCACCTGTGAAATGGCCACACCGACTCACTGAATATAAGTCCGTTGGATTATTTTTCATGGGACTCTTTTAAAACGATGACATACTCTAGATCGATCAATAATGAGAAAGAATTGTGGGAAAGAATTCAAAACGCAGTCAACATATTAAAAACGATGAGGAATTGATACAAAGAGTACATACATTTAAACTTTTTACGTCGTATTAATATTTGTACTTATGATAACAAAAGTCATTTCAAACAATTATTAAATGTTTATGACAATCAAATTTAGTTCTATGTGATGAATAATTTGATAAAAATAACCAGCAGTTTCTATCGAAAATTTTATCTTTAAACAAAACAGCCAAATAAATTTGACATTTCGGTGCGGCATCGAACACCGAAAACCAAAATACCTCGAAAATAGCTTCCGGATTTTATCAAGACTACCTTTTTCGCTTGGGAAAATTCAGGCAATTATTTTCTTACTGAAAAAATTAAAAACCACACTAAGGAAAAAGTTATGGTCTCTTTAAACCATAGGAAGTGCATTGTATAGCGCCCTCCAACGACCACAATTAAAAAGTGTCTATATTCGGGTTTTTCATCCCAAAAAAAAACCCCGGGTGACAATTTTTAAAGTAATGCGTGGAAAAATGTTCACACATTTTAAAAATTCTATTTTTATCTTTCAACTTTACCACCCAGTATCTCAAGAACGAAGCAATTTTGGACTGAGATGAGTTGAGTATGTGGTACGATTTTGTACAGATCTTTGAGAGACTTTCTATATAATTAGCCTATTTTTGTATACGTGCGCTGCTATGAAACATCATGATCGATGAATAACAAAAACCTCAGAAGATACTTTTTTGATAATACGTATGAACGAAAAACATGTATCGTATTCAAAACGCGTTCGAATCAACATCAATCTTGTCACATGTGGTGTTTCATTACTGGTTCGTCTCAGCAGTAAACTAGCAAAAACCTCGATTTAGTACTTAATCGCGGCAATAGGCAATTACTACCAGACCGTTATCCTTAGAAGCTTGTAAGTATTACCAGTTGAATGGTATACAGTGCGTTCAAAATAACTTGAAAATGGAAATATAAATTACCATGAGAGTTAACTACGATATCTACAATTTAGGCACAATTATATTCTTAGTACGTGAACCTATTCAGATAACTCATACATCAACATGAAAAACTGAGATCTAGCGATTTAGGAGTTTGAGCTTATATAGCCAGAAATCCGATTTTGACAGATAGAGATTTTTTAGGTTATGTAAATTGATGGCCACACCTTCGGAGTACACGTAAGAATTAATATGATAAGGATGAATATAACCAAGGCAAATCAGAATGTCTGGGTTAACAACTCATATTATGATACCTTTACTTTTGTTTGTATGTGATCCGAACAACTAGAATATGAGTAACAAAGTTTCTGTGTGAAGAAGTTCATATCTCAATCTTCACAGAATACTTAGAGCTCAAACACCCTCGCCAATAACAAACTACCCAAACTTTACTGAATAGATATAAGTTGCTTTTCACAGATCATTAAAATGTTTACAAAAATGCATGACAGATTTGTGGTTGCCAAACGGCAAACATATGCTATCATCTATATTGAATTTGGCGTAAGCGTGCAGAAATCTGTTACTTCCACTTCGAAGTGAAATTGAATGTGGATCAGGCATATCGCGGAGTAGATCATATCAGCTCAGTGCCGATTGGCTGTCTTAATAGATAACTATGTTGTCCTCTGCTTGTAAGACCCTTGTATGTTTTCCAGGAGAAAAACCTCTCCCCACATTCCTGTCCAATCTGTATAATACGATTCCAGTAGGTGACGAAAAGAAGTAGAGTAACCGACGCACGGATTGACAAACGTAGATGGGCGAAAAAGTTGACAGAGTGAGCATTTTCGCAGTAGCTCAGGACAGAACAGGATGGACATTATTATCGAAGGCTTGTGTCCAGCAGTGGACGAGTATAGCCAATTAATGATGACGATCTTGTCGGAAAAAGCATTGTTTAGTTTGTGAGGTGCATTCGAAACCACCTGGAATTCCCGGAGAAGCATCAATACGTCAAAGTATTGTTCGTGCCAAGAAAGTGATAACCGAGTGGTGCAAAATTCAAATGCATCGATTCAGTGGATTCCATATTTTCCGATTTGGACACATTCAGTGGCCTCCAAGATCATGCCTTTAAACACTGCTTGATTTATTTTGTGAGGGTGAAATAAGTGAACCTGACTCAATCTGGAAGTGAACATTGGACAAGTTGTTACAAGAATAGAACCAAACTACCTTTGGAAAATCAGAAAATAAAATTATTTCTTTCAATTCTCAATGTTTTAACTCATGAATTCAATCCATTATAGTCTTATAAACTTTCTTGGCTTGGAAGATAATCTACTTCTTGTTCCTGATGTTGATAATTAGAACACATGGTAGATATTTCGCCTATATATAGAGATTTTCGGACTTCAATAGTCCATTTTTACTATTTTCAGTAACACGTCGTTCCGATCAACTGATATCAGATATATAATCTGTGAGTGAGATTCAGAGTTTCACCTCATAACGAAAGATGCTATTGATCACAAATCCATGTTACAAAAAATAAGGTGATGAGATTCCGAAAATCTCTGTAATACCATCCACATCGTTTACCAGCTTCAAAGATCATTTAGAACGCAAAGTAGAGAGTGAAACGTTGAGACTAATCAACATTTTTTTGGTTAAAATTTTTGATCAATTGAGAAAATGTGTTAAAATATTAATTGAGAGCTGTTTTCAACGCAATGCCTCTATAAAATATATAAAAAAATATGGAATTCGGACGGTAGCATTGAATTGTATTGTTCACTTTGCGTGAAATCAAAGTAACGAAGAGCTTGCAAAACATGATAACAGGTTAAAAATTCCAAATTAAAAAACATCTAAAATTGACATAGACTGACAAGAATACCGGGTTTTGGAATCGATAAACGATTTCTCTTTGCTTTCGCAATTCTGCATACTGAAGCAGAATGCGTCTTGACTTAATCAAATCCCATTTTGCTTGAACTAGTATCAAAGTATATTGATGTTATATTACCTGCACACTTAATTTGACTGTTGTTGGCCGTGAGAGAGTATTGCAGATCGCAGATTGAATCCGGGCTACACAAACTGCCAGAATTAAAGCTGATCTCACTGTTTACCGTTACTAGATGACATACACGGTTATTTCGAGAAGTCCGGCTCGTGAAGAAGCAGATCGAAAGGTCGCCGTAGTCCTTGTTTGTGAACTGAAACAAGAAACAATACGTATTATGTCAACTGAATTCGAGATAGTTTACGAGTTTTAACGTATTAGGTAACAGACATTATTGGAAACTAGTTTATTGACATTGCTCAAGATGTATGAGTAATACTAAATGACATGAACATGAAGTAATATTGAAGAGATTATGAATATTCACTCATTCATCACCAGATACCTATCTAGTGAATATTTAGTTGAGAGGGTTATCATAACTACACTGAATTAACATACGAGAGCAGTTCTATAAGTATTGGGGAACCGCAGGAGTGAAACTCACGTCAGCTTTCAACAAAACTCTAGGTCAAAACATCTTCTCCGCTCTTTCAGTTTCGATAAAATCGTCATTTGATCAGAGTCTTCCATTTCTTCATGTTTGGGAACAGAAAAAAGCCACAATGTACCAAATCTGGAGTTGGGTGGGTAAGAAAGCAACTTGAAGTCCCAATCATCCAAGGTGCACTACACGGGCCTTCTTTGAATGTGTCAATTTTGCCAATCATCATGGGTAATATTCACCTCTGACAGTCCGAAACGCTTGTATCGAAAGCCCCCTTTCGAATTATTTTCGCAAAGTCTCACTCTCTTTGGATTTTTCACAATCTCTCCTCATCTCGAGTGAGTTCTACCTAAAACTTTACCAGTTTGGGTATTAGAACTCAACTTGGTCCACTCCAAAATGTAAGCTTCTGAAGATTTATTCGGTGAAAACCGTGCTTATTAGCTTTAATAACTTTTATAATTGCCCTTTGGACTCATGAATTTTTAATGAAGACACTACTAGAGCAGAATATATTAGTGAACTTTTTGAAAAATCCGTTTATAGGGCAATCAAAGTTAAATTCGTGAGTCATTCTATCGAAATGATTATTCAATCGGATCAAGGACAACATGAAGAAAATCTAGGTAACCTGAAATAATATTGTATCAAGTTGCACGAGTTTAACCTTCACGCTGCGTGAAAAGAGCAGAAGAACATCTAGACTTAACACAACAAGAATACTGTATCCTTTCTTATTTGGTTGTCACCATGATTCATGGTAACTTAGTTCCGAAACACTGCTGTTCCGAAACATTTTGTCACTAACTTATTGGGTTAGTGAAGTGGGAAGATAACTTACCAGGCAGGGTTTCAAAACGCTTTCACCGTTTCCCGACTAGTTAAAGTATACAGAGTTTTTTCAAAGTCGAGTCATTTATTTCAACAACTTGTAGTGGCATTATACGTCATAGGTACAATTATGAATTGTTTACAAAATAAGAAAAGAACAACATCATCCGCTCCAAACTCTTGCTATGACTGAAGACGGGGTGAGGGACCGGAGACAATGATTCTCCTTCTAGCGGATGTAGGCGCCCATCGCAACTGCACTGTTTGTTTTGCCGCATCTTCTACATGTTAAAGTTAACGCTTTTCTTTCCAGATTTGACCGATCTGTGGAAATTCCCCTTCTTTGATGCAGATGTATGCAGTATCCTACATCCATCTCCTAAAGCCCAAAAATAGTTAGTTTCTTTTATTTTCGTTTTTCCTTTCTTGTGTAGTCTTTTCCTCTTCCAGTTCCTCTCTTCTCCTACACCCGTTATCGGATCTACTCTTGCCTCCCTCGCATTTAACGAATCCAATACTTCATGAAAGGTCCTAATGACCTCTTTTCTCCATTACCTAGGGTATTTTAATAATAAACCTTCTTTGTTTCTGTGATTTCTTATTTTGCTGAAGATGTTTCTTTTGTTTGTTAGGTTTCTCCACATAAATCTGGTAGCTATGAGAGATCTGCGTCCCTTCAACTGGACCTCATTAGCATCTCTTGTTCTCACGTACGTAAATATATATTCCGTGGAACTATGTATTTTAAATCTGGCACATATCCATGGAGATTTTCTCAGTCATCGTAATCCTCCTCTGGCAGACCACAAATAAAAGTCGTTTGTACTCTTGACTGCTCTATATTCATCTTATTTTCAACTCACTACGTTGATGTGTGTGGCCACAAAGTAGTGAGTAACAAGTTTGGGGACATATGGAACAACAGGGCTTGTATGGAACAAAGTGCAAATATTTAAATTTCCGCTGTACTGCCGTATTATGACTTTCAGGGAATAGAAATAATTGTAAGAGGAAGTATTTTTTGACACTCTTGCAGAATTTCTACTTACTGAAAGTCAATAGTACGGCAACAGAGCCGAAAATGTTTTTTTTCATATAACCCCCGCTGTTCCATATTACTCAAATTACCACTAGGTTCCTGCAAACTCTCCACTGCCATTTTTCAAAATACATCTCTTTCGCTTGATTTTTCTCTCGTATCTTCTTCAAGCTTCTAGTCTTCGACCTCCGCTCGTGTTTTCTTATCTGGTCAATCACTACCTACAGTCCGATCAATGTTTCTTCAATCACTATTTTTTGCTAAAGATTATACTTGTCGTTGTTCTTCATCCCCGAGTCCTATCGACTATCTGCAGTTTTTCTAGCTCGCTGAATATTTTTGTTCAGAGATTTCGCTGTTTTCTCGTGTATAATGGGAACTTGATCATGTGCGTATACTGATGCATTAGAAGTATTCTCATAGGATTTACTTAGCCTCCAATGATAAAACACACAACTATCATCTCATAACTCTCCTTATTTCGACTTCATATCCTCTCATGGCCTCAATATTTTTAGCAGCAAGAAGTTATTGAGCAAGAGTATTTAGAAGAAAAGTGAAATCTCAACTGCTAAATCATGCTTTCTGCAACTTAGCTTCTCTAAGTTTCTCTTTTTTCTCATTCGTTAGCATTTTTGTATTAGGTGAATTTTGATTTCGATGTATGTTTTCTCACTGTCGTGAACGCTGTTTTTTTTTTTGTTTTTATCAGGTACATGTATGTATTCACCTCGGTATTACAGGGTGATTCATGTTCAGCGACAAAGTACCAGTTCTCGTAAACTACTCATTATAGAGACCCAGGATACAAAATCTGTATGGTAATGTGCTAAAAAGAAAATGCTGGAAATATATATATTTCAAGATTCTAGGCTTGCCGCAAGGGAGCATAGCGGTTCTGCGAAAACAGAAAATGGACATATTTTCCAAATTTTCCTCATTGAACTACTAAAAAGGATTCAAAAACAGATTTGGAACGATATCCTCTACAAAATTGCTCCCCGGCACTTTTCTGTCAGTTCTCAAATAAGACAGCTACTTGATGTTTCTGGATTGCCTATAACTTGGTGATCCTCAACTGGTTCTTTGGCTCGTTTTGAAAAGATAAATCAGCTTTTTTTGGTGCTTCGCTGTAGCTGACCCACAAAATACATTTTCAGAATAAACCCTGTTTTTGAGGTTTGTTGGAAATATTCAAATGCAAGCCACTAAATAGATGCCGCAATCGTGTTACTTGGAAGATTTCCTAACACTTTCATACAGAATACAGATATGTTTTCTATATCTCTCGAAATAAAAGAGTTATGGAGACTTCAGGAATTCATCGCGAAATACTTTTGAAACAGCCTCTGCAAATTTGAGTATGTCAAAATGGTAGGAGTGCCTTGCGAAACGACGGTGAGCATTTTGAGCATTTGAATTAGTTCTTTGTTTTTTTGTGTGTGAATTTAATTTTTTTTTTTGAATATTTTTGGAATAAGATGTTACTGGACCATGACATATTCAAATTTACAGTGTCAGTTTCAAAAGTATTTCTCGAGGGATTCCTGATGTAGTCTCCTTAACTCTTCTATTTGAAGAGATATAGAAAAATGATCTTTATGGAAGTGGTAGGAGATTTTCCAAACATGATGACACATGTTGTGTGATCAGCTGAAGCGAACAAGATTGATCCTAACCACATGCACCAAAAGAAAAGATTTTTCTCTTCAAAACGATCTGAAGAACAGTCAAATCGGTAAAGGGATTAGTTATAGGCGATTTAGTGCCACATCGTGGCGTTTCTTCGATCTGGTTCAAATTTTATCATGAAAATAGGCAACAACAATCTGATTCCGATCGTCACTTAATCACCAGTTGTGTTCCGCAAGGATCTGTTCTAGGGCCTATTCATTTTCTGTTATACATCAATGATATCACCTACCTGAAAATAACCGGTAAAAGTTCCTTATTTGATGACGATACCGGCATTACATGGAGTGATTCTGATACCTTGTCGCTGCACTAATATTTCCAAAGATCTTGTCACAAACAAAGCTTGGTCTGATTGTGATTTACTTTGTTGCAACGTTGATAAAACAGTAGCCCTATCTTACAAAGGAGCTCCACAACCATAACTGCTTCATGACAGAAACATCAAATACGTCGACTCGGTAAAATTCCAGAGTTTAAATATAATTGCCAATCTTAAGTGGTCCGCTCATATCGACTTCTTGTCAAAAAAGCTCTCTTCAGCTTGCTTAGCGATTCGTGGTTTCGAAAGATCTGAATATTTCCTCTGCTAGACTCAGATACTTCTCTTCATTTGAATCTAAATGCCAAATCACCTCTCCTGAGAAGCCACACAATAAGTACCCCAACAGGAATTCGTGTCTTGATATCAACCTACTCTTTCCCACCTCCGATCTAAATTGAATTCATTTACAACGTCAAGAAACTATACAATCATCTCTCGCTATACCTCAAATCTATTCCCACATTTGCTAGCTTCCGTAAAGAAACGGAAGCCATTCTCCTGGAGAGACCATTTTATTCTCTAAATGAGTTTTTCACGGATTAGTTCCATTTCTCTGTTTGAACACCATAAGTGGCGGTTTCATAAAATCTCATCAGTAAGAGTGGAAGTTGTTCTAGGGCATACAATGATCATCAGAGTATTCATATTTTTGAGGGTCATCAATCGCCCAGTTTAGTGATTCATTCCTCTTGTGAATGACACCAACTGATCATTGCTTATTGCAAGCAAAGCGGAAACAAGTTGAGGTCAAGTTCATCAATTGAATTTCTCCGAGGTCGCGCACCTCAATTATTGTTGTTATTTCCCGAATAGGAAATGGATATCAACACGTTTTGTATGCAATAACGTAAACAAGCTCAAGTTCCTTGTTTGATATTCAAAAAATAATTACATACTGCAGGCAGGGCGGAATCACGATGATTTCAAGTTCATCAATTAGATTTCGAGTTCACCGATTTCGTTCACCCCAGCTGATGTCAATTTTCTGGATGGGAAGTGGATATCAGCGCGTTTTGCCTGCGATAATGTGAGCAATCGCTGGTTCCTTCTTTCATATTTAACACTGCAGTATTATCGTTCTCCTCATAATTGTTGACTTTGCTATGGTATTGTTTTACTGACTTGTCATCATTAAACGGTGTGTCCAAGATAAGGATGTCTATCATAGGGATCTTGGAAACCAAATCTCCAAAACAAAACGTTGTGCGGAAAATCTCTCAACGCTGTTTTGTAGAGCTCAAAAAGTGAAAGTGTCTTTTGTTTTTCCATATCTCTTCAAATAACTTCAGAAAAAAATAAAACTAAACGGCAAATTTCGCTTTTTTAGGCATATCTCCGGAACTACTCAGAATTTTAAAACTTTCTAAACTGCATATTGTTAGGCTTGAAAATGTGCAACTTTTCCCTAATTTGACCATTTAACGTATCTCTTATGGTTTCCAAGATCCCCATGATAGACATCCTTATCTATCTATCTTATGACACACTGTATAACTAGAAGTGTGCCAATGTTCATTGTTGTTGTCCATGAGCTATTTCCACTTGACAAAATATTGGAAAGATATATTTGTACTAGTATTGTTCTGATGTTCACGTAATGTGTACCATTATGATACAATTATGATGTTTTCTATTGTTTTAACTTCAGTATTTTGTTCAAGCTTTTTCCATAAAATTTATCTTCTTCTTCTGTGGCAATAAAGTATATCTGATTCGAGGTTTGAAGTGTCGGGGGGCACTTTCGTGAAGCATGTCGTCACAAATCTGTTCCTATATTCTTTTTTGGTAGCTCAAAAGGAAACTTTTTTCTGTTTTCACAGTACCGTACGCCCCCTTGCGTTGATCCCAGAAACTTGAAATATTTCGCCAGCATTTTCTGTACAGATTTTTTTTCGTAGGCCTCTATATAGATATGAATAGTTCACGAGAACTGGCACATTGTCGCTGAAAATGAATCACCCTGTACATACAAGGTGGGGCACGAAAAACTTCCCACTCATGTTTTCTTTTAGGTAAAAATTGCTCGGACACGTTCAACTTATGTTTTTTGGGCGACATATTTTTGTCGTATTTTCACCCCCTACTTGTCAACTCCTAAGCAGAGGTGGAAGCTACCCACATAAAAATTAGTAAACGCTGAATAATTACAAATTATAATAAATAGTAGCGACTTTGGAGATATAATGTTGTTAACATTTTTTTTTTTTTTTAATATCGGTTTCACAACGTTCTACGACGTCTTCCAATACCCAGTCGCCATTCGGCTCGGCTGGCCTTCCACTGGCCTTCCTCTAACCCCCTCTCTTCCATTTCTTTATCAATTCCTTCTCTCCAGCTTTTTCTGGGTCTCCCTCTTCTTCTTCTGCCCGTTGTTGTTTTGGGAGTCTCTCTGGACTCATTCTTTGCACGTGCCCGTACCATTTTAGTTGCTTTATTTTGATGTCTTCCACTATCGTGTGTTTGACTCCCATCACTTCTCGAATTCTTTCGTTCCGTATTCTCTCCAACCTGGATCTGCCTGCCGATCGCCGCCAATAGTCTATTTCCGTCGCCTCCAGTGTTTTCATAGACTTCTCTTTCCGTTGCCAGACTTCACTACCATATGTCACAATGCTTTTCACGATCGTGTTGTAAATACGATGTTTATTTTCCTTGCTGATTTTTTGGTCCCACAGAATAGTGTTGAGCCTTCTCATAGCTTTTCTGCCTTGTATATTTCTTTCTTTGATAGCTTCATCTAAAGTCCCGTCATTTGTTATGTTTAGGCCTAGGTATTTGTATTTACTGCACGATTTTAGTGCGCGTCCATCTTCCAGCATCAAATCTTGTTGTGTTCCTCCTATGCACATGTATTCTGTTTTGGTTAAGTTGACTTCTAACCCCCACTTTTCGTACTCTTCAACCAGTTTTCTTGTCATGTATTCTAGGTCTTCTATGTCTTGTGCCAGTACTATTTGATCGTCTGCGAAACTTAATGTGTATAGAATATTTTCGTTTAGGGGGATGCCCATCCCTTTGCATTTTTGTTTCCACTTCGAGAGTGCCTTTTCTAGGAAGATTTTGAAAAGTGTGGGTGACATACAACATCCTTGTTTAAGTCCTTTATTCGGCAAAAAGCCTTTTGAGATCTTGTTGCCGATTTTTATTTTTATTTGACAGTTTCTGTACAGTTGTTGGACTGCCTTGATTAGTTTCGCATCTATGTTTGTGATTTCCAGTGCTTCCCATAGTTTGGTCAAAGGGACACTAGGCTTTTTTGAGGTCTACGTAGAGGGCATGTACTTCCTTATTTACTGCAGTCATTTTTTCATTAATTTGTGTAATACAGAATAGATGGTCCACTGTGGATCTTCCTGCTCTGAATCCGGCTTGTTCTTCTGCCTCGCTGTCGGCGTATTCGTGTTCAATTTTGGCTTTTATGATTTTTCCATATATTCTGCTGATTGTGCTCATTACCGCTATGCCTCTGTAGTTGTCACGTACCTCTTTGCTACCTTTTTTATGAATGGTTGACATGTAGGATGATTTCCATTCGGGTGGTACCTCTCCGCTATTCAAGCAGTTTTGAAAAAGTTCCCTTAAACTTTCATAGAGTTTTGGCGTACCGTACTTCACTAATTCCGCTGGTACGTCGCCGGGTCCTGGGGCTTTTCTGTTTTTCAGTTTTGAGCATATCTCCTTCACCTCCTTACCAGAGATTCTAATAGGCGAGGCCGATATTTGTACTCTGTTGTAGTTCTCAGGTTCTTTTTTGAACTCTTCACGGTCTTCGGTGAGCAAAGTAGTGAAGTACTTATCCCATTGATTTAAGGTAATCGAAGATATGATTTCTTTGGTCTTTTCTTGTCTTAGCGATTTTAAAAATCTCCAGCTTTCAGAACTTTTTGATCCTCCTATAAAGCAGTTTAGGCTATCACAGCGTCTTTCCCATGTTTCGTTTTTCTTTTGTGTGATCATGTTACGTACTCTTCGTTGTGACTGTTTATATGACTCTTTGTGGTGTTCTGTTTGCGTACTAAGGTATTTTTCATGGGCTTGTTTTTTAGTTTCAATTTCTTTTTCTATCTCTTCATCCCACCAGTAGGGTTTTTGACGGTTGGTGTTTTCCAGATATCCTATTGATTCTTTTGCGGCTTCCTGCAAGCAACTTTTTATGTAATTGTAATGTTCGGTTGTATTTTGGAAATTCTGAAGTTGTAATTTTTGATCGAGTCTGTTCTTATATAGGTGTCTGGTACTATCATGTTGAAAGCTCTCTAGATTGTACTTGATGGGCTCGACCTTCCCAGTTTCGTCTTGTTCTCGAGGATGCTCAATTTGGTTTTTATGAGGGAAAGCAATTTTGGCGTTTAATAGGTAATGGTCACTGCCGCAGGTTGGTCCTCTGTGAACTCTGACATTGCAGATCTTAAGGTTACTTTTTTGTTGCACTATTAGGTAGTCAATTATCGATTTTAAGTTTTGTGATGGTTTTGTCCAAGTATATTTTTGGATCCATTTGTGTGGGTAGTATCCATTCGTAATTTTCAGGTCGTTCTGTTCACAAAGTGTTATCAGCCTTTGTCCATTATCGTTTACAGTTTGCTCTCCGTATTGACCAACAACTTTGTCTTGGACTTTACTTCCCGTCCTGCTATTCAAGTCTCCTAGGATAATTATCTCCCGTGTATCTCCAATGTTTGTTATTTCACGATGTAGTTGTTCAAAAAATTCGTTTTTCTTGTTTACCAATGCATCATCGTTGACTGCATATACTCCTAGGATTGTGATTTTATGTGCTTTCAGTGTCAGGTTCATCTTTATGATTCTCTCGTTTATAGGCTCCCATGAAGTTATGTGCTGTCGTAGTTTTTTGGAAATCAGAATCGATACTCCCTGTTGGGCATGTTTATCTTTCGGGACACCGCTATAGAAGTGGTCGAAGTGTCCCAAGTTTTCAGAACCTTTACCGTTCTTTTTTGTCTCTGTTATAACGGCCAGAGCTATTTCTGATTTCTGAAGTTCGTAGACAATTTCATTTACTTTGTTTGTCCAACCTTGTACGTTCCAGGTAGAGAAATTCATTGTCCGTTTTCGTAGCTTATGTCGTCTTCGTTTGATCTGTTGATTGTTCCGAGGCTGGTTTCTGGGTTTTTTAACAGTGAGTATTTTTACAAGTATTGGAGAGTTAGTCCAATGTCTCAACCCCCTACCAGGAGGGCCGGTCAATTTTTGCTCAAGGTATTAGTCCTCTAACCTTTGACGAACCAACGCCGAGAACTACAAGGTAGCAGCTTCGCCTGTACCCTAGGCAGGGGCCCTGTGTTAAAAATACTTATCAAATAACGTATCACTCGAACATTTGAAATTCTGGAGGTACCTATCACCCTCGCTTAGGGGTTGACAGGTGTCGGATGAAAACATCAAAAAAATGTGTCCTCCAGGAATCAAAAATTGACGTGTCCAAGCAATTTTTGATTAATTATCTAACACCTGCGAAAACCTGGGTTGGAAGTTTTTTGTGCCCAAGTGCAGTGAAGTTTGGCAACTCAAAAAGAATATTCAAGCTGCTCATCTCGATCTTATAACTACACACACCGCAATGGTCTTTGAATATTTTTGTGTTTCATTAAAGTTATTCAAATATTCACAAAATGTTTTGTTATGGATAATAGGTATTTCCAATGATCAGAAGCTATACAAAATGGAAAGATAAGACTTTATTTCCCTGTAACTTTCGACTTGTTTGATGTCGTGCAGTATTTGTGTTCACTGTCTTCTATCATGAACCAAAGTCATCTTACCCGCGATCAAAAGATACAAGCTATAGGAATGCTGGGAAATGGACTTTGTCAGACTGACAATGCTGATCCTTTGCAAAAATCGCAAGCGTGCGTGGGAGGGCTTTCTTCAGCATGTTATTCGTTCACAAATTGTCCGGTACAACCCTCGAATCGGGGTAATGAATCGCGTCCACGAGGATCTTGATGAAATGTTAAAATATCGGAAAGTATCATCAGAGAGGGACTTCACGAGGGATTTCTGATGATAAGTGTCAGTCTTGATCAAGAAGAAATCGCTGCTTGGTTAGATTGGGATATCGAACATGGAAACTGTACTGGAGATCAATAGACCCACGTTTTGTTCACAGACGAGTTCGAATTCAGCTTGCATCCAGATTCGCATAGGGTCGGAGAATGGAAAAGAACTGGCCTAGAAGCTGTTCTTGAAAACTTATAGGAGGTGCACAGATACAGAGGTGGCTCTGTATTGTACTACCGCATTCCAAAGTTGTCGTAAGATTTGGAGGGAATGGGTTCCAATGTCCTGCTCCATCGACCGATTTTAAGTCTATAGAGCACGCACGGGACATGCTCCAAAGAAGAGTTTTGCGTGTGTATTAGAATTTTGAAAATCGAGCACAGCTCTTAAAGGCTTCAAGTGATGTTTGGAATGCACTACCTTAAAATTAAAAAGATAAATCGATTCCAAGTTTTAGTAGAAGGTCATCTAAAATGGTAGAATTTCAATGAGTGACTCTTAATTCTTCAAACTTTTTTAAGTTGTTTAAAAACAATTATTGTACCCCACTGTAAATCGCTGTGCTCAAAATGTTTGTCATAGACACTAACTGACCGATGTCTAGTATCCTATGAGTCAAGCAATTTACGCATCTTGTGATAAATCATTCAAAATTTAATTTAATTTAATGAATCATTGCGGTGTGTGAATGTACTTACTAAAATCTTCAAAAAAAATTGACCACCATGTGGAAATAAGGCAATCAACAACAAAAAAACCGGTGCATCTCTTTTGTCACAATAACCATCTTTAGCAAATAAAGTAGAACTTGTTTATCATAAAAAAAACTGATACCAACAAATTGAATATTTATGACAAACCAAATGGACTAGTTCTTAATTAAAATCTTACACAACAGAGTTTTGATTTAATCACAAGAATATTAAAATATCAATTCTACAGCTCAAGAGATTGAATTAATTGAACATTATTGTCCATATGCTAACGTGACATTTTCAAAGGTTACGATTATTTTGTAACCAAATCCATGCCAAAAGTTCGTGTTATGTCTGTTAACAGTTTTTTAGGGTTCTAGTCAAGCAAAGCAAATATGGAGAAGCCTTAAATTCAAAGCATCACGGCTAAGCTGTTTTGTAGACTAGACAGCCGTGGTTTTGTTGTTGTTTCGGCACAGTCATCACAAAGTGACGACTACAAATCGTAAATTGGTATAATGAGTTCGCGGTATAAGCTGAAGAATTCTTGATTTATGAAGATATAACATACAATGTCTTGTAAAGAAAAGGTTACATTGTACCTACATTTTTGACTTTATTTTTTGTTATTTTGTCAAACCTGTACCATGTACCAAACATATTTTGACAATATCAGCATTTTGTATTTTTTAGTGTGTTTTTGATAAATCTAAAGGTTAGACGTTCTTTAGTTTGCTTGGCTTTTTTTTGTAAGCAGGCAAAATGGATGAACGCATTTGTGTTAAATTTTGCAAAAAACATAAAATTAGGTGTTCCGACTTCAAGTGCGCCATAAACGTTGACTGTATCAATTCACCATTTTGACCAGATTTGATTTCTAAAACTTGAAAAATCCATGAAGTGCTGGCAGAAATGGTGTTTTTCTGAGGAAGATGACTTTGAAGAACACAAAAAATGGATATGAAGTTGATGTGGACATTTTTTCAAATACATAGTATATGTTTGCAAACTTCTATCAAAGAAAATATAATGTTTGCTTGTGACGATTTGGTCAACTCGAACAGCTTGCATTATTCTTGGTTGTCTCAGAATTTATTATTTATCATTTTTTGGGGTCGAATATATAGGCTCGCAGTTTTTATCATTTTTGAACAACATAGAATTACCATGATCTTCCTTGGAAAATAATATAGGTACAGGGTGGGGAAACCAAGATGGTGTGGACGATTATGGGAAAAAGGGGAGGAATTTTGATACATTTCTTTTGTATATTATAGTTGGTCAAAAAAGCTATGTTTCAAAAATATAGCCATAGTACAGGATGTCCCAAAAAGTTTGTGGCGAACTAAACTTGTAGTTTTTTTGATGGAACACCCTGTATGTGAGAATTCTAATCATTTCTTCTCGTACGATCATTTAGATATGAGGATTGTTGGGCCGAAAACTTATAATAGAGGAATGGGAGGCGATCAAAGTTGAGTAGTTGGGTCATTTTTAAAAAAAAGTATTGAAAACCAACTGACCGATAAAACATCACTAGTCCCTGAACACAATAATCACATTTACTTTGATTAAAATTACTTGTTATTATACGCAGGGGATAGTCAAGTTTTGTAAACACGACCTGGACACAATTTTTTTGAATAGTACACCTTATATATCATATTTTTATCTTCAAGATAACATCGTTAGCTTTCAAAAAACATCAAACATTATACCTTTCTGATCAATAGTTTTTTCAGAAATCACCCACGAATACAGAGTCTCCTCATGGTACTACAAATTATCACCCAGTTTATAAAACTATATAGTTGGCCCCATGCATGTAGCCATGGCAACATCAGGAATTGAACAAAAGATTGACTAACTTATCAAATTAATTTGTTATAAAATCAATTAATAATTTGTTATTAAATTCGTTGTGTAATGAGGAAATGTGTTCACTGGTGATTTCCGAAAAAACTATTGATCAGAAAGATATGATGTATGGTGATTTTGAAAGCTAATGATGTTATGTTCAAGATGGAAATATAATATACACGGTGTTGCCTTTGAAAAAAATGTGTCCAGGTCGTGTTTGCGTATCTTGACCACCCTGTATCATAACAAATAATTTTATTCAAAGTTTATGTGATCATTTTGTCGAAGGATAAGCCTAAGATTGGTTGGGGTTGACAAAATTAGTATTATTTTGTACTTGTTGAGTTAACTTTTGGGTTGTGATGGTTCAAGTCAAATAAATATGTCATGGACAGTCATTTGTTAAAAATTGTCATTAGTTTCGCAATAAGCTCATTCAACATTTCTGGGATTGGTTGGTGCATATATTCGTCTTCAATTTCAAGTTCCGTATAGAAATTCGAACTTGCTTACAAAACTTTGCACTACGAGACCAATTTGACAAGCTCCTATCAACAGATACGACTACTCAATGTACCTTTCTTATGGGACTCATACATAATATAGGACGAATACGTAAGCGAAGGAAAGATGTTACGCATCATATTTGACCCGAAAACCTTCACAAAGCTTTTAAGGAGAAATAAAATATAATAAATATTTGGTAACCTATACAGGTTCTATAAGGGAGTCTTGAAATATTTTTCACATCTATTCTTGCACTGTGAAGTTCAGCTGAATTCAAACCAGAGAAAAGCTGAGTCAGCTACATCCTTGATGAAGAAAGATATTTTATCATCATTTAGTTCCCTATTAACGAACATAGTTTCTTACAGTTTGATACGGATTTTACCTTTATCGGGAAACGCAAGAGAAAAATTAAACCAATGGTTCCAGATGAACTCCAAAAATAGTCCTGAGAAAAGCATCAATATTTTGAAATAACTATGATCCCAAATGTCAACAAAACAAGCGGAAACAAGAAAAATCACCTTTTTTTCTATGTTTTACCTTCTTAAATAATAACATGTGATGTAATAACTCAATATAGTAACATACAGGGTGACTCTTAAAGGTCTTACCACATATTCCTGAGGTCGAAATAAACCGATTTGAAACAACTTACTTTCGTCCGAAACATCTGTTATATAAAATATAAAAATCGATTTTTTTAAAACGTTTGAACATTAATTGACGTATTATCACTTTCAAAATCAGTACCCAAAGTTTTTTTTGGGATGAAAAACCCTAATATAGACGACGCATGCCATGAAAGTGATTCATTATCAACATGAGTTTAGGAATAATGTGTGTGTGGACAGGAATTATTGACAATTTTATTATCGGTCCTGTCATTTTACCCTCACGGCTTGATGGTGTGAATTATTTGGAACACTTACAAAATACGCTGCAAGATTTTGCTCTACCACATTTTACTTTGAATGCTCGCAATCATTTGCGTATCCAAACAGATGGATTGGCAGAGGAAATGACGCCTCTGGCAATTATTTCCTTACTGAAAAAATAAAAAACCACACTGAGAAAAAAGTTATGGCAATTTCAAACCATAGAAAGTGCATTGCATAGCGCCCTCTGAAGGCCACAGTTGAAAAGTGCCCATATTCGGGTTTTCTAGCCCAAAAAACTCCCGAGTACCAATTATCATAGTAATACGTTAAAAAATGCTCATACTTTTTGAATAAATTTATTTTTATCTTTCGACTTTACCGCCCAGTATCTCGAGAATGGAGCAATTTCGGACTAAGGTCAGTTGCTTTAAATCGGTTTATTTTGACATCAGATATATGTAGTTAGCTTTTTTACAAACCTTTTAGGGACACCCTGTATATTTCTAAAGAAAACAGTTTTCGTAAAGCTGTTTTCACGTGTCACCACTGGCCACTTTCAGTTTCAATATTGTCAGGGGATCGGAAAAATAGAAAATTGACAAACCGTTCTGTACATCGTGTTCTATGAACTGTGGGACATTAAATTGGAAATAGTTTTCGAGGTTGCTTTTATGGGTTAAAGATTTGATAATCAATAATTTATCGCCATCTTCTGTCCTGTTAAGGAAAACATATTTTCACTATGCAAGTCTTGACTTACATCCAAGAAATCCACATAAAAATTAATGGAAAATTGTTGACTACAAAAATCTAAAATTCCAATACAAATAAGTATGAGTTACATTGTGTCAATGTAACTAGAACTAGAACATTGAAAAATAGACATTATTCAAGCTCTAACCTTATTATCGCGAATATTTTGCTAAAACAACCATACGTTTCTCGAACGAAGTACAATAACCCAAGACATTTGGCAGCAGTGCAACTATTCCAAGGAGGTGATACCGCCTCCACGTTTACCGTAACGTACTCGAGGAAACTACGGTGATTCGCCTTGTCTGAGATGTAATTAAATTAAGAATCCTGTTCGGCTAACAGCATGTATCTTTTCAGTTTATTAAAAGGATAGATATACAGGGTGGATCAGTTTTGAATTGTTTGCGCTAGGATATCAAAATCTGATATTAATTATAACCAGTTAAAAAATCTAGTGTGATTTGTTCATGTAGTTTGAATAGTATGAGCTCACTGGATCCAGAAAAAATATACATGGCCGGCACTTCAACAAGGTCATATGTCAGATCAAAATCTTGAAGGAAACATTTTACTTCCAAATAACAATTTGTAAACTATCAGAGCAGTCCAAAACTTTCGACGTTGTGAGTATATGGTTTATTATTGCACTTGCAAAAGAGTACTGTAGCTTTTCTTTAATATCGCAGAACCCATCTTTAAACCGAAAGTATATTGGAATTTTGACCTTATAAACTTCGTTTCATACAAGCTGATATTTCACGTCGTAAGATTTTATGAGGAAATCACGTTTTTTGATATATGATTTTCGAAAGTATCATAATAACATAGTCTACTTTCCCCATTCGTGTCATTATTGTAATTTCTGCAATAATGCGAAACGTTCTTACCTTAAGTGTCCGCGGCGACGTGTTTATTTCACGGAACGCATTTACGCTAGGAAAATGATGGAGATTGTTACCAAATGTATTTTACAATGAATAATGATGCACTGTTATCTGATACGTGGAACCGGGCACCCAAAAGGGCTTCTGCGAAGCCTTATTTAGTATGAGTGGGTTGCTTTGTGAGAAAGTTTTGGGTAGCCTATCTAAAGTATTGCATTCGTCATGATCATGATGGATAAATCTTTTTCATTAGTTTTCCATATTATGTGCTGAGATTCAACACATCTCCACTGTGCTCAAGGCTCATTAATCATTCATTGCTTGATGAAAGGTTGACGTCCACGAATACCATTCACTCTCATCTCAACTTATTCGATACATATTTGCATTGCGGTGCAGACCACGTTGAGATGTTATTCAACCGCGAGATAATTTTTCAATGCAAATGGTTTGGGTGAAAGAAATAAGTGACAACTGTGATTTTTTATCCTGGACATGAGTGTGTGGTTCCATTTAATGAATTCACTTGATTTCCAATCAATTACTTTCATCGAAGTGCATTGATAAGAGAATATGCGAACGTTTGGCGGACTGGGTGAAAGTACAAGAAGGATTCTCCTAACTTATTGCTTTTTATACGTATTCAAGGATGAGGGATATATTATAAGGGGTCCATCCCTCCTAGAGTGAATATGATTTTTTTACTGGACGTGTGAAAAGTAGATTGAATTTTGCATTTTTTGTGTGATTTTCAAACCGATTGATATTGTTATACCTCTATTGCCATCTTTGAAGCAGTAAGTGCTACGAAGTCGGTCAAATGTGAGAAAAGTTGTTTACAATATGATGTCTTGATGATACAGCTTTTCGGGTCCGTCAGAATAGATGAACAAAATCTATAGCCAGCAAAATCCACAACCAAAAATCTAAAAGAAAGTCTATTAATACATGGGTCCGCAAGTGAGCCGTTTTCATGATACGGGATGAGATGTTCAAACTTTTTTTTTTTCAATAGGTTTATTATACAGGGTGGTCACGTCAATACTAAAACCTCTTATAACTTTATTATTTTTCAAGTTTCAGCAAATAGTGTGAAGAAAAATGTTCATCAAACTGCTATATCAATCAAACAATTGAAGTTCGCTTTCCAAAGAAATGAAGCTAACACAGGTTTTTTTGAATGGAACCTCCTATATTTCATCACATATTCAGTAAGAGCTCATTGTTTTGATTTCGAAAATATACAGGGTGTCCGGTAAGTATATGGCATAATTTCGAGAGCGTATAGGGAAGGTCAAAATAACTCCAGTTTGTCTTGGAACTTTTTTTTTTAAAGTGCCTCCTAACGGAGATACAGAGCCCTAAAGGGTTACTCCTTGATTTAATTTTTTAGCTCAAACTTTTGAACCGCCTTGAAAAATTTGATGAAATCCTAGTATGTTGTGAAGGCCCTTAAGACTCATAGAACCATAGTGAAGTCAGAATTTCAAATTGTAGGGGAACCAGGAACGGACTGGCCACCAAACCATTTGGGTCCAATTTTTGACAGGTGTAATTTCACAGAGCTGAAAACTACTTTTTCAATTACTCTGACCTTTTTTCATAAAAAAAAGGTGCTGTCCTTTTGCCCCGATTAAACTAACCGTTTTCGAGACAAATAAGTTTTCGTCTTACAGGTTATTGCAAAAATACCACTGCGATTCACCGGTTGTTTATATTTTTGGTATTGGAACTTTTTTTAAACTCTCAGATTGATTGCCTATACTAGAATTAGTTAAAGAGTAAAAAAAAACAACAAAAGTATTAAAATTTAAAAAAAAAATCAAGTGAATTTATTTATTTTTTTTTTATTTTTTTTTTAATTTGACAAATTCTGGTACAGTCAATCAATCTGGGAGTGTCAAAAAAAGTCCCGATATCAACAGTTACATTAACTGGTGTCTCGCCGTAGTATTTTAGTGTAGAATAATTGCAATAACCTGTAGAACGAAAACCTATTTTTCTCGAAAAGGGTAAGTTCTATCGGAACAAAAAAAGGGCATTTTTTTATAAAAAAGGTCGAAGTATTTGAAAAAGTAGTTTTCAGCTCTGTAAAATGACACCTAACGAAAATTGGGCCCAAGAGGTTTGGTGGCCAATCCGTTCCTGGTTCCCCTTACAATTCAAACCATTGTTTCTACTATGGTTTTATGAGTCTTTATGGCCTACACAACTTACTAAAATTTTATAAAAATATACAAGCCGGTTCAAAAGTTAGAGCTTAATTAAATCGATAGGTACCCCTTAAGGGCTCTGTATCGCTTCAAGATAAAGGTTCTATGACAAACTGGGGTTATCATGACCTCCCCTATACGCTTTCGAAATTATGCCATATACTTACCGGACACCCTTATAGTCTGATGCCTTTCTGATAAGCCGTTTGGAAGATATTTGAGTTCGAATTTTGAACCAACCGATGAATAACCAAACCAGTCTGGAAGCATTCGTCATCGTCACGCTAAAATTATTCAAAAAAGAATGTATGGGAATGAATGGAGGAGGATGGTGTAAGGTCAGGGCTGTTTGGAAGCAATTCTATGGTTCCCCTTTCTCCTATCCAATAGAATCGCCTCCAAACAGCCCTGACCTCACACCCGTCGACTTGTTTTTGTGGAGATATTTAAAAAATCAGGTATATGTTGGCAGGTTGGGAAGTATCGAAAAGATGAAGACAAAAATATCAGATGTAATTCGCCATATTAGAAGAGCGGTATGATAGCAGACACATTGAGAAATTTAGAAAACAGATACAGACTGTGCATAGAAAAAAGACCAGAATGTGGAGCCTTTTCTGTGATTCTACGTTATATTTCAGACTAGCTATTTCTTTGATTTTGTCTCAACAGAATGAAAGTTTAGAAAATAACAATTTCTCAGCCTACTATGGCGAGATAAATATAAATTTCAAACTGAAATATTTCCTAAATGGTTCATCAGGAAGGCACCGAAACATATAATTTTGAAATCAGAGAAATGAGCTCTTTCTAAATATGTAATAATATTCACAGGGTACTATTAAAAACAAAAACGTAGGTATGGTTCATATCTTTGGAACGCGAACTTCAATTGTTTTTCTGATCTAGCAGCATGAAGTTATTTGATGATACCTACAACATTTGTCTTCACAATATTTCTCGTAACTTGAAAGATAACAAAGCTATAAGAGGTTCTAGTTTTCGCGTGACCACCCTGTACATTTATCGAAAACCCGTTGATATTGAGGTTCATTTGCATTAGCAAAATTGTATAAAGCGCTTACATCAGTGGTACATACAGTGGTCATATATTCGTTCTATCAAGTTTTCATGTCTACCGATAAAATTGTACGCCTCTGACTTTTGCAGAATGACTTTCTCAGAGCTCATTTAATTCTGCTCAAAAAGTGTTTCTTGGCTTTTTCTAGTACACCGTTTTGGAGTATTTTGTTTATAAGGAGAACCTTTCCCCTAAATAATTCACTTATTTCAACTTTATCATCTCATTGTGGGTGTTAGAACAAAAGGTGTAAGGGCGCTTTGTGGCTTGTGATGATGGAGTTTTGAGTGTACCAAGATTAATCTCAATATGTCAGCGGATTCACGATAAATGAATACAATAGGTTATCGAAGAGGAAAAAGTTCAAACACGAGGTGTAGTGACTGTTTGGAAATAATGTTCACTGCCTTGTGGGGAGTGACCCTATGTCTCTATATTGATAAAATTCACAAGAACAACTCCATAAACTATTCTTTTTAAGGTAGTATTACTGCGTCACATCAACAGGCAACGGTACGATTCCCACAATATTTTTGAGAAATGACTAATAACAAAAAATGGGTACTGCCTTGTAGGAAGTGACCCTATCGAAGTAAACTGGATCTCATTGAAAAGAGGAGGAAATTTGATAAGAGTGAAATATATCACGTGACCTGTAACCTCCTTGGGAAATCGTTGTGTTAGCCAACTATACTCGAAATAGAAGCCTTATAAATTGATTGATCTCAAAAACTATCAGAAATAACTTTTCATTAGAAAAAGGAAATTTGCTTTATTTAACGTGATCTGCTTCACTCACTTCCCACCTCACAATATAACAGCTGACTGTCAAAGTACAGGGTGACCCATTTAAAAGCGGGCCACCCTCATAACTTTTTAATTTATTGATCGATTTTGACGACTTTTTTTTCAAATGTAGAGAGGGGAAAGGTGTACTTTGAGGACATACGTCGATCAGTTTCCCAAAAACAAAAACTAGAGCATATTTAGAGGCTGAAAAATCCAGAAAACCAATTAGCGATTTTTTTAAAGAAAATCTGCCTACGCCACTGAATTTTTCATCCCCTGAAAAGGGTCTGTATCAAATTTCATGAAAAATATCAAATTCAAAAATATTATTTCTGTGTGTATTTTTTTTTCTATTTTTTTTTGCCAGTCTCGGTTGTTTGACTCAATTGTATTTTGACATGAGAATATCCATTAGATGTTCATATTTAATACATTTTTTTTGATAGATAGATAGAGAATCGTTAATTTTCAATATTTTTTCATGAAATTTGGTACAGATCCATTTCAGGTCATGACGAATCCAGTGGAGAAGGTAGATTTGGAAAAAAAAACGCTAATATGTTTTCTGGATTTTTCAGCCATTAAATAAGCTCTAGTAGGCCTTGGTTTCTGAAAAAAACTGGGCGACGTATGGCCTCAAAATACAACTTTCCACTCTCCACATTCCAAAAAAAAATTGTCAAAATCGCTCCATAAATAAAAATGTTATGAGGGTGACTCGCTTTCAAATGGGTCACTCTGTATACTTATGACTCAAGACAGCCAATTAGATTTGTTGTAGTCACTTCATATTTTCCTCTATAACTCATCAGGCAAACTGATCATAATTGCGGACCCATATTTATAATATGGCCATTTTCTTGCACAAAACTCTGTAACATCCTGTATAAGTATCAATCAAATTCATGTGTTTATTAGAAAGAAAAAATCATCAAACATCGAAAGTTATTTTGGATGTAATTTTCAAACCGTTTTGAATTTTATTTAAAAGATATTTGAAGAGTCGTTTACTTCAAGACGATAATCATTATCAATTCAAGTTATTTTTCATGATTGTGTGTGTGTGTTTCTGTTTTTTTTGAAGTTGTCGAATATGAGAACCGTTTGAGATTTTGATAAAAAAAAATTTTTTTTAGAGAATGAATAATTCAAATCCAAATCCATAATAATATCGACACCTCATTGGCCAAATGACGTAAGCCATAAAAAGTAAATTTTTCAGGAGGACGAAAAAACCTTATAAATTTCGAATCATAACTTCTCTATGGGTTAAACCGAATCATATGATGGGTTTTTACTAGAGAATCATTTATTGAGGCAAATTTAAATAAGAAAACACTGAATTTAGGGATCTAATTCTTGGATTAACCCGTTTTCAGCAATTTTGAGGGTTACGACTTTTGGCCTATGAGGCGTCGATATATTGATTCTAAAAACTATTACACATTTTTGAAAATTGTCGAACATGCAGAAAATGGTAATTCCACTAGTTACTTTGAAAGCTATCGATTTTAAACAATTTGAAATTTGCTTTTTGAAGTTTGGTTATAATAAACTTGAAGATTCTTCTTTTGAAAAGTGTAAATTTTTGATCAATTTATTTATGACACTATCACAAATTTTTGAAAATTGATGAACATTGGAGAGGTTGAGATTCCACTAGAAGCTTTGACAAACTGTTTGAAATGTATATCGATTCATGTTGAGTTTGATTAAAGAATAGGCAGTTTGATAATTTTTCGTGGGTTAGAGAACTTTTTGAGTCAGGTTGCTGGGATTTGCTATCCAATAGAGTACCATTGATTTTAGTGTCAAGAAGCTTTGGGTGGTGCAGTTTTTGAGGCTTTCAAAGTGGACACCTAAGATTATTCTTAAATCAACTCTCAAAGCCTCCAAATTGAGAAGTTAGCCCCAACATTTCCGGGATCAGCTCAATTTTTTATATTTGCTGGTTTATAAAGTCGTTACAATTATTCGGAAAAATGAGATTCAACAACTCAAAATCAATGAATTGTAAAATTTGACGAACCTTCCAAATTGAGGAGTAAACCTCGAAATGTTCAAGATCTCACTTGATTTTAGTATATTAGCTGTTTATAGTCATGTTTCGATTATTTGGAAAAATTAGGTTCAAATTTAAAGGCTTGTTGAAAATAATTCCGAAATAATCGAGTTGTAAAATTTTGAAATCATTCCTCGACCCTTCCAAAGAGAATAGTGAGCCTCAATAAGCGAATTTATAGTTAGGTTTCAATTATTTGGGAAAATGAGGTTCAACTTTTAAGGCTTCTAAAAAACTATCAAGAAATCATGGAGTTTTGTGAAATTTGTTAAAAAAACACTTCTGAAACCTTCCAAATTGAAAAGTGAACCTAAAAATTCCAAGGATCTCACTCAATTTTTTCCTTTTGCTGAGATTTTTATTACACAATTTTCATCAAAAATGGGGCATCAGTATTTTGGATGATGATGAATCGATGCCAACTATCAGATTTGACATAAATTGGGTTCTTAAGGCTCAAGGTAGTCTACTCTTGAAAAAATATATATTTAAACAACTTTAAAAAGTACGCCTAGGAGTTATCATACTTCATACCCCGAGGAAAATGTGAGCCTATACATCTAGGTTCCAAAAATGAACGTCAACTTTCAAGAAATAACTGAGTTATTGGCTTGTATCCATCTTAAGTGGGACACCCGGAAAACTTGAAGTTTTTTCTATTGCATTAGGTTATACTCTAATCATATTTATTTTGAAATTTGTAACATATTTTTGACCAGATTTATTTTTGATAGATGTGAATGTATCAAGACTTTTTGTGATACCCATTGTAGTTTTGTTTATGCGAGGCTTATTGCGGCAGCCTCCCTCCATCTTTTGTGTCTATAGTCATAAAGATCATGTTACCTCAAACATGAAAGGAATGGATGAAGATCATTGATCATTGTTGGTATCGTGGAAGATATTTTGCGGAAAATGAAGGGATACCTTGTTAAAAAAAGTGATTAACACTCTGTTTTTTTTGTGATAAGATTTGCTTCGACAATATTAACATCTGCGTGAAATCTGGTCTCTATAACATTCACGGTAAAGATTTTTGAATTTGGCTTTGTGGAGCTTGTAGACCAAATCTTGTAATTTGGCCACCACAATATCCCATTTATGAGCAAGTACAATTTACCTGCGAAAAGACTCATTTATCATTTTGACCCTCCAATTATCTTGCATAAAACAGTCACTGTTTTGCATTTCCCAAGTAGTCAATCACTGTGAAGATTTATGGATTTTAGAAAACTTTTTGGTGCCAGTTTCCGGTGTCAACAGGCTGTTTTGTCTTCTGGCGTGCAGATTTTTCTTCTGTTCAAATTCTGCAGGATGTAAAATACCCATACATATCAATTTCAAAAGTTCCAAATCTTGGCTGTGATTAGTTATTTGAATAGACTTCAACTTAACTAAATGTACAAAGGATTGTTACTCATTTCGTTTTGAAAAAAAAGACTGGAGCACTATCATGATGGTGATTTGATGAGAGATGAATTTTTGTCATGACTATATATGTTCTCTCAGAGACTCTAGTACAAAGATATTGGTGATTGACTAGGTTATGGATAAGAGACTCCTCTTTCAAGAAAAATGGTCACCTCATCGTCATCATCGACCTAACTTTCGCCTAAGCATTCCCATCAAGTGATTTGGAGTGAATTTGAAATGGAAGGTCCAGGCCATGATGACAGATGACATGGCCTCGTGATAGGAACTGGTATGTTCTCTACTCAACACCCACGGAAAATACCATGGATGAATCGTCGAGAATATAGAAAAGTAGCAGCAAGGCCAATAACCAACCAAGATGATTACAATGGACAATTTGCATACATTTTCAAATGACTTGAAATTTTATATAAGTATTCTAGACATTATTTGAAAGTCACCAGCGAAAAAATGTTTCCGAAATTCCCAAAAATATACTAGATAAATGAAAAAGAAGACGCGAATTTCACTGTATGATCGCAAACGGGGTGAAGCCATATTACCCTCCCGAGAGAGAGGGGGTCATCTCAGTCAATACGACAGACGGAGATAGATAGTGTATTCTCTGACGTAGTGGATGTTGATTGGCGCTCTTTAATCGGTGATTACTACATTATTAGAGGTCGTAGGTTGATTTTTTAAACATCAATGGCATCAGTACTTACTAATCCTTATATTTTTCATATTTCCAAAAAATGTGCAAATTGTCCATTGCATAGAAGATCCAACAACAACAAAATCAATGACATGTTGAGGTATCAACAACCTTCTAAAATCAAATAGATCCATATTATTATGAAGCCCAAATATTTCATTATAGTTCAGCTTTCTACAGTCACGCCAACAAAAAATATGAAAATACTTTTATTCCATTTCTCATTCTACGATGAAGAGGTAAGACAAAATGCCAACAAAATTTTTAGCAACGTTACACTATTTCTGTCCGGAGCTTATCCAAGACTGGATTATTTCTGGCACTAAAAATAAAGTATGCTGCCATCACCTTTAACTTGTCAAATGAAAATGAAACACAAAAAATTACTGTGTTTTCAAATTCAGAAAGTCCCAAAATGGCTGCGAACCCAACCGATTGTTCATAAAAAAAAAAGTTATGTCAAGGCCAATTAATCTTGACATAAGAAGAGGTGGGCACTTACCTTGGTAGTTATATAGCCTCGCTTGACGTATTCCCGATGGATTTGGAAAATTTTCTCCTCTCCAGGGGTTGAGTAATGCTCGAAATGCACATTTGAGTGGTTACAGTAAAACTTAATTAAGCTGCCGGGAACAACACTCAGTTTCTCCACGATTTTCGTAACGATAGAGAACACATTAGTGGAGGGATTTACCAGCGAATCGTCGTCGTTTTGGGATAATTCCTGAAAATATGACGAACATTAGATATATAATATGTTTCTGGTTCGTAGAACTCTATACACCAGCAAAAAGATAAGGAGCTTGCTCTCGGGGTACATAGCAGTGGAAAGATTGTGATGAGTACTGAAAATTATTTTTAAACAGAATTAGCAAGAGACAATGTAGGACCTACAAGTCTGATATGTTATACAGGGTGCGACAAAACAGACTGTGCATTTGCGATGGCGAGTACATCCGCTGTGGTGAGGATAAGAATCTGGGAGAGGACTCGTGGCAATAGTTTAGAGCGGAGAGCATCGCGGCTTTGCCGTTTGCATTTTTTTTAAAGCGGTCCTCCATTCACCATCACTCATCGGTCATCCCGATTGATATGAATCGACTTCTTTTTTAAGTTATGCTATTTTTTCATAGCCCTTCAACATTGCACTGTTTGTTTTGCCGAAGCCTGTATGTGGAAAGTAACTGAGAAAAAGTGTACCCTGTAACTGTTATTTGGCCATCTTTGTCCAAGAAAACTGCTCAGATTGCTACTGATATGAATAATGATAATTTTAGTAGCAATAACGGATAACTCTTTGGACAACAAGCCTTCACCCAGATGATATTTGCGGTTTACTCTACTCAAAGCAATGTAGGATTATTTTGATTCCACAAGATGGTGTCGCCATCTACGAATAAAGTATAGTGTTTGTACACCTCACCCAATAGATTTGTGTGGGTCTTACTTGTTAAAATGAGCTCGGAATAAAAACGGACGCGTATTATCGAATTTTAGGGAGAGGAGTGGTGCTCCCCAGGAAGTCGCTGGACAGTTGCGATGAGAGAGCGAAATCGGGAAACACTACTGCTTTGCGCATTTCCTGAATACGTTTACCTGGTTTCTAGGAGAACCACGTCTACTTTTCTTGCAGAGTTCTACTTCCTAAAATTCATAATACGCGTCCACGAGGCTTGATGTTTCTCCTTGTTGATAAAGCGGATGATTTGGGATAGTTTGGGGATTCGTTTTCCGAATTGATGAGTTTTGTGCTCCATATTTCCAGTACTGAGTACTACGTGGAGATATTTTCGTGCTGCTGATGGAAGGAGTGATATTCTAAATGGTTGTCATCTACGTAGGCTTGGCTGGCGCTGAAATAATCAATCTAGTTGGGGTGGATTCTGATCCCTTCAATGGTATTTGTGACTTTTCCGTAGTGGATTATCTGTGCCTGGAAATTTGACCGGCTATCCAAATCTTTCTCTATTTAGAGAAGTAGAAAAAATTGACGCTGTTGGTTTTGATCCCGTTAAAAAATAAGTTTTTCAGTCAGTATCGTAACGTTTTTGCCGGAATGGGCACTGAATTGAGCACAATTGTTGCAAAAAACAGCAGTGATATTCATAAAAATATATAAAAAAAGTCTTATCCGCGCCAGGGCATTTTCTCATTTATTTCTGGCAGATTGCAAAGTATTGGTTTCACTAGATGTAAGAAAGACTTCGTGCTTCAAGGTTCTGCTTCAAGACATCAACTCAATCAGAATACAATTTGAAGAGATAGTACCGCCTCATGATACCAAAAGCCACTTTTGTCACTGCTGAACCTATATTTTCAATAATTGGTATACGGTATTGTATTTGTGGGTTCTACAGGATCGCTCTCTGTAAAGAGGGCTTTGTCTGAATTCAAATCCCACACCAGTGGTGCACAGAATGTGACCTTCAAGATACAAGCTGCTGCTTATTGATCCCAACGGAAACACATTGACGAAGTTGATATGTTACTTTCCAATATCATTGCGCAAAACGAGATTTCGTGAAATAGGCTGTCTTAGCCAATGTCCAGTGGAGAGAATCAGTAAAAGAAAAAGGTCTCCAGTCCTTCAATATTTGACCCCACAGATCAAACTCCCATTGACGTTAAACAAATTGATTTGACGGTTGTAACCGGAAGTGCAACCATTGAATGTTATCACCGATTTCATGGGATGGTTGCACAGAACATATTTTGCAAAAACCGAATCCTAGAAAGTGTAATATGTAGCCAAGAACTAATACAGAACTTCAATTATTTTACCGATAACATACTCACATACTCGTGTTTTTTTTTGAATGATACTAAAATTACATCAACATTTCATTTTCACTACGCCGAGTAGTGTTAATAATAATAATTTGATGATGCTTCTTGCCATTTATCCCCCGGAAAACATTTTTGAAATTCCTCAACTCTTCCTTGAGTAATCTAACAAATTATTCATCAAAGAATTTGAGAATGTGAGCACTGTAAGCAATTAATAAACTTGCCCGCTAATGAATATTTTACATTCTTCGGAAGATGCGAAATTCTTTTCAATTTGAATTTTGATATATCTGCCTCATTCCATCAATCTGGTAGATTCAATTTACCTATTCATTAGTTTTATGGAAAACGGAATATCAAACAATCATGTGCAGAATTATTGATATTTCTTTTCATTCAGCCTGTCTATTGTGAATGGTGATCAAGGTTTGTGAATAGATGGTAATGGTGATGGTAATGGTAAAGGTGGGGAAGCAAAGCCCGGCGAGTAGGCCTTGTGGCCCTTTTCGCCATCCCCGCTTGGCCAACCCAACTACTCAAACCGGCCCGTTGCCGTCGTGAATAGGAACAGACTTTCCCAGCTCAGGTACCCCAACTCTTCCCTGGTGATGGTGGCTGTTCCTGGGACCGTCCTTTTCAAGCGACCTCACCTGTCGCAAACTTCCAGCAGGTGGTATGAGGTTTCTTCCGCCCTTTTGCATCGGGGGCATAGGGGAGATTCGCTTATCCTAACAAATGCAGGTATCTGTTGAGCCTGCAATGACCTGTCAGAATGCCAACGATGGTGCTCAGTGTCTTCCTGCTCTTGTTCAGCAATTGGGCCGTCCTTGGCCTGTGAGGTTCTGATGTCGTCTCTTTGGCCTGCCTGTAAAATGGGTTACTGTTCCAGTTCTCAACTGTCCTCTCCCACGCCCATTCGTCGGGAGTGCGTGGGATTAGTTGTTTACTGAGGCCTAGAAATGGTTCCGGTCCGGAAAGTCGCGTGGCCAGCTTGTCCGCTCGCTCATTGCCGGTGATCCCAACGTGCTCCGGAACCCATACTAGTTTGGCCCTCTTGTTCTCACCCAGGACTTGCAGTGCATCCCTACACTCTTGGACCAGCGGGTAGCTTACCCTTGGTTTGGTGATTGCTTTAAGTGCCGCTCGACTGTCGGAGTAGATAACAATGTTATTCTCCAATCCTCTTTTTACCTCGTCTCTAGAGGCAACCTCTAGGATAGCGAATATTTTCGCCTGGAAGACAGTTGCAAGTCCTCCAAGGGAAAAAGCTTTGCCAGTGTTCCTTTCAGCCCTGAAAACTCCGGCTCCAGTCGAACCCGTGCGTTCAGCCTTGGAGCCATCTGTGAACCAGACTTGAGTGTTGCCAGGCGCCTCCATCGGTTTGGTGAGCCACTCTTTCCTCGTCGGTACGTGCACCTCAAAGCTCCTTCGGAGTCTGAGGCGACCATCCGTGGGTGTCAACCCGGCCGATAAAAGCGGTGACTCGCACCGCACCAGTGATGATATCCTGGTGTGGCCAACTTCCATTCCCATGTTCCTCCATGTCTTCTGGGCAACCATCCTACTATAGGAAGCCATCGATTCCCTCTTCACCCCGAGTCCTAGCTCTGGCAGTCCAAGTAGGATGTTCAGTGCTGCTCCAGGAGTTGTCCTCATTGCGCCTGTTGTACCCAAACAAGCCATCCTTTGCAGTCGGTCTAGCTTGAGTACATAAGTGGTCTTATCGGTGGCCGGCCACCAGACCACGGATCCGTATGAGATCCTCGGCCTGATGACAGCCTGGTAGAGCCAATGCATGAACTGGGGTTTTAGGCCCCACTGTCTTCCAACCACTCGATGCAGTAGCCACAGTGTTGCTGTTCCTTTTTTTATTGTCCTTTCAACGTGGGGTTTTCACGTTAGCCTGCTGTCCAACACAACTCCAAGGTACTTGACCTCCTGCCTGAGTGACAGTGTGGTCCCGTACATCGTGGGTTTGTGAATAGATACTTTGCTTCCGGATGATCCTAAGCTAATGGTTTTTGACCATCTTTGTTCCTCTCAAGAGCATGGTTCAAACATAATTTGAAAGTAGCCTTGACAAATTTAACCCTCATTTTGCTCAAATGAAAGCTATTTACAACTGAAGTTATTTCTGGAATTTTTTAAGCTTTTGAATTTTTGGTTGCGATTTTAAAATTTTTATCCACCCTAGATATTCAATTGGTTTTTAAGGATTGCAAAAGGAAAAAGTGGAGTGGCCTAACTATTGACAAAATAGCTAATTCAAGTCCTGAACACTGACAGTCTTGATGTGAGTATAGACTTAAGTCTAAAAATTTAGAACGTCCTCACATATGATGTGTCCAAATTCGTTCTATTAAATTGAACGGTTCAAAAGTTGGGCAATGAAGAATAACACTGTATAAGGTCAAGTATGGCGATGAACTGAAAGTAGCTGACCTGAACGAGGAACCCATATGTAGGCTGTGCAACGAGGAGGAGGAAACAGCCTCCCACATTGTATTCGAATGTGAAGCGCTGGCGTACTGGAGAAGAGATAATGGGGAATCCACAACCACTCCTCGAAGGTCGGACAGGGAAACAGTAGAACGAGTCATAAACCTTATTCGGGCAATGGAGCTCTTCGACTGAGAGACAGGCACAGAGAAGATACAATAAGCCCAACTAGAGGCTGCGGTGTCGGGGCCAACAGCCCGAAACTCGTAGCGCCTGTACTTCAGTAATCAGTAATCAGCTGACCTTAGCACCCAGGGAAATAGTAAGAGATGTTTACTATATATCAAATAATATTATTTGTATGCCATGAACTGTATAGAAGCAAACCATAAGAAATAAAGCGAGTATTGAACTGAAGTGAGTCGTACCCATTTACTAAAATGGGATATTAGCATCATCACTGTGGCCTCACTCACAGACGGTGATAACCCCCTTCTTTTTTTCATGGCCCTTCGAGCAAAACAAACTCAATGCAAGTGGTAGAGCCTCCTGCTATAGAGAGGAAAAAAAAGTGCTACCACAGAGAAATGAAGCAACAAACTACTTTCGAAGAAAATCAACAAGAAGCCAACAAAAGCCAGCTCACTGGCAGAATTGAAACAAGAAGAATGGAAGCCACAAATAGATTCTCCACTGCAACAAGAGCAACTAGAAGAAGAAATCAATCAGAATCTCAGCAACTGGAATAAGGATTCCCGGTCCAGAAAGACACCAGCATGCATCGTGTCCCGGAAAATCCTAGACAGACATGGATTATCAAGAGAAGTCATGAAGCCATCGATGACTTGGAATCCAAGAAGACATTGTACTGAACATCACCAGCATATCACGAATAGACTGCATTTCAAGAACAAGGCACTACATCCTAACGTCAAGAGGGGACACAGTTTCAGTAATTGCCTCCTATTTGAGAAACATCTCACGAAAACAAACAATACAAAGTGAGGTATTGTTTGTTTGTTTTCGTGAGATGTTTCTTTATTTTTGAGTGTTTGTACGGTCTGATGATGCCATAGTATGTGGCGAAACATGTAACCTTTTCATCCGTATATTATATTTGTTTGAGGCCTGAAGACGTTGATCGTTGTTTTTCTTCATTTGATTAAAGGACCTCTTTGATACTATGGACGATTTCTCTTCATTATTTTCTTATCATTCTCACCAACATAAACTAACTCAAGTCAACTATCCAAACACTACAAATACAGTGGCATAACACTAACCTACAAATGAAAGTATTGCCATAACCTAGACGGCATTTACTGCAAATGCTAATGCGCATTTCGTAGCTTCTTAATGCGTATGGACGCATGTTAACACGGACTTCATAATATTATTTTTGAGCAGGGGAACTAATGCTGCATTTCTTGATGGTGAAACACCCTGTATATTCAAATCAATGATATCTTATGCATCTCGAAGTTATCGGAGGCTATTACTCCGACAGACAAATTTTCCATAAGAATTGATCAAGAAAGTTTTGAGAAGTTTGTCATTCAAGTTCGCTGCTGTTCTATCTCAAATGAATGCCTTAAGTTATTATAGTTTTGGTGTTTGTTTGAAATGTTTCAATTAAACTGATAAGGACTGAACTTATTTCGATGAACTTCCTTGATAGATTGTAGATCGTACTCAATTTCACTATAAGGCTTCAGCCAGATACACCAGATTTTCTCAAACACTCACCGCTTTATGTATGCAATCTATTTGTCTATTTTGTCAGATTAGATGAATTTTTTGGTATTATGCTTTCATCCGTTTTTGCCCTTGGCCTTACACAAAAACACCCTAGTAAATTATATTATACTGTCATGAGTAAGTAGATACTTCGTCAATTCATGGAATCAGTCTACAGTATTTTTCTTTAATGTCCCCCCCCCCTTTCAAATTCTAGTTGCTGAAATACAAGCATGTTGACTATGTTTTGACATAAAATTGACATATGAAAAATTTAAGATGGCGGCTGGGCGCCATCTTGGAATGTTTGTTTAAATAGGAATAGGGGTCACGTGACACCTCAAATGGCGGTACATTCAATTACTACATTGATACATACACTTTTTGAAAAAATTCGTCAATTCAATTCAAAAGATGCTGGAAGTATTCTTGACAAAAAGTTTGTAGTTCTTGGGGATATCAACTCAATATTCTAGGGTTATAAAGTACTCAGCAGGACCTTCAAAATGAGGTGTCACATGACCCCTATTCCTATTTAAAAAAACATTCCAAGATGGCGCCCAGACGGAAGTGGTGAACAATGTAATTATCAAATCAAGAAGATTTCATCATCATGTTAAATTGTTGACGTATGAGGAAAACATGTGGAGGTTGAGATCAAGGATTAAAAAAGGAGTCCAAATTTCACTCGTAAGTTATCATAATAAAGAAAATGACATACAAATCATGATGTTATGCCAACAAAGTAACTAAAGATAGATTGTTATGAAATATACTCGACAACACTATTCCGACTACTGTGTTTCAATAAGGAAGCATCATCGAAATAATTATTGATGTAGAAACTTAGCTGTGACTTTAATCAAGCATTATTGAGGCTTTTACGATCATACCATAAAACTATATTAATGTGGAAGATAAACTTTGGATATAGCATGTGAAGTTTTCCAACCTCTTCATCACAACTAACGATATGGAATAAAAGTTTGGTGTCCAATTCATGGCTCACAGGATGTAAGATGCGCTCGGGAAGCGACAAAATAAACAGTGCGTTTAAGAGTGCTGTCAAAGAAAATTAGCACAACTCACAAAGAAGTGGTTTATTCTGCTTGAGTCAGTACACCCCATTTTGCCACTTGAGTTTTAGAAATCAGATTTTATTTGGAATACATATTCAACTTTTGTATTTACCATTTTCTTCTTCGATCAATATTTGCGATGCTAGGAGTGTTTTACAAAATCGCCAAAAATCTTTTTTTTTTTAAATATCCATTGACTGCTGTCAAATTATGCAAAATTAAAAATGGTTTTGTGTAGAAATCTTTGCCCATTTTGAACTTTCCCGTTCATGTTATAGATTTCGAGATCCCTGTAATAAACGTCGTAAAGAACTTACCCTGGATATGACACTATTCTTAACCATAAATTAAATAAATAGAACAAAAATGTAGTTTCTCTGTAGAAGCTCCCTGGTGTTGATTGATTGGATTGATCAAATCCCACAAACAAAAACAACTTTGCCCAAAATGGAGGTACGACTTCCACATAATATTATTTCGCTTGTACTACAACCCGTTGCTATACCGCGTTCACCATATTGTCAAGTCAGTTGACGTACTCTTAATGAGTTCGATTATTTCGCAAAAAAAAACAAAAATCGGTACTATTTTGTATTTCCTGCAAATTTGATTTTCGCAAAAGTTATTAAAGGTTTATGTTCTATATATATAGATATATGGTGGTTCGATAACATTGCAATTTTAGCACATTTCCAAGCGTTATATCTCCGTGGATTTTCGACTGACAAGGAAAAGAAAAAAATCGTTTCTCATTATTTTTCATGGCTTTCAAATCAAGCAATTGAAAAAAAAAGGTGCAGGTTCCTAATTGCGTCAGACCTCACAATTTCATGTATAGACGTTTCATGTTTTCAAGTCATAAGAACAATAGAAAAGTGGACAGAATATATACAAACTCAGCCTAAATCATTTTTTTTCCAAACTTTTGACTTTCATGTTTGACGTTTGTCCAATAGTAGAACTCACTTTCAGCTGAGAATGAATTGGAACTAGAAGGGCTTGGATTAGCCAGGAGGTTGATTTTAGAACTTTAGACACCTCAAGATATGAACAGAGTCTCTTTGATTTATTTTCATGTTTCTGATGAATCTTATCACCTTGTCTCTCATGGTCTCATGATGATTGATTGATACGAGTATTAATATATTAAACCCAGTACATTTTCGGTAATAAAGAACGTGAAAGAGCCGTTGGCGCGTTGCGCATTTGGTCGTCTTTTGTTTGGCTTCTTGAATAAGTATGTTGATTCTACGACAGATCACTGTATAGACTGCGAAGTAGTAGTTTCGGAAGTATTATTTATTTATTTATTTATTCAATTAAAGTCTAACAAAACACCCTTGAAGGTAATTAAAGTAAAAGACTAAATTATCTGTGGTAAAGTAACATCACAAAGAAAGATCAAAACACATGTAGACGGACTAATATGCATCACCTACGTTATAAGGTTTCTTAACTGTTTTAAATCTATGTGGAAAATGTCAACATCATTGCACCTATACAAATCATTCCAGTACTCTAACATTTGACTTGAAGGACTATCTAACGGAGACTCAATTGTAAATATTTTATCACGCCTACATCTAAGGTTAACCTTGGGTACATGAAAGGAAATCGAGTTAATAAGCCCACAGCCTTGGTATTTTATGTTATTTAGTAAATAATGAACAAATATCACAGAATGCAGTCTTCTTCTATCATAGGCATTGTTATCTCTGATGTACAGAAATCTGAGAATTCTTTTTGGAACTCTCTCAATTATGTGTGAAAAGTAACCGTATCCCTACGAAAAACGACTGTTCTTTTTTTTTCTCAATTGTCTAGATAAGGAAGTACACCGAAAACTGCGCTTCAACCAATAGACAATGGACAACGAAATCAACGCGAGAGGTTTGCAATATATCCCAGATTGGTTCTGATGATTTCAAGTATACTTTTTTATACCTGACCCACTCGTAACCTTACATCATAAAAACATAACCGTCCTTTTTTTGTATTTATTTATTGTTTACAATGTTTCATTTTATTGTATTGAGATTAAAACTAGTCTGGAAGAATAACCATTCATTTCACTCTGTTGATTCTTAAAACCAGGTACGTCGATTAGTTTTCTCTCTTCTCCTGTGACCATTTAGTATCATTGGTACACAGAACCTAGCTCGTATACAGTGGCACTATACGAGTTCAAATGGCTTGAACCGCTTCAGTTTTCGACACAAGTTTTGTTTATCGAACAGCTGGAGGACCTCGATGTTTTCGTGAATGGGGAGTCTGGCTTCATGTTTTTCAGCAAATCTTTGAATCTCATTTTTGACTGTTGGGTTACCCAGATCTCTATGGATGTCTGAGTTCTTAATGTACCACGGCGCATCAACTATGGCACGCTAAACTTTATTTTTAAAGGTCTGGATGATCTTAACATTGCTATCTTTTGCGCACCCCCAAAGCTGTATACCATACAACCAAGAAGGTTTAATGATTTGATTAAAAATTTTGTTGTTCATTGACAATTTGGAATACATTGGAAAGTATTTGTATTTTCGAAACTTAATGTTGAATTCCTTTTTTTTTTCTTCAAGTGATCTTTCCATGTTAATTTGCTATCGAGCGTCATACCCAGGTACTTGGCTTGATTCTGATGTGATTCTATGGTACCATATATTTCCAGAGGCATATCAATTCTTCTGGTGCTAAATTTAACATTGATCGATTTTATCTTATTTAGTCCTATTTTCTTCTTTTTGGTCCATTCGTATATTGTCTCACTAGCAGGTAGTGGTATTTGAGTAGCTGTTGTCTGATTTTTCCCTGTTGCTAACATTGCGGTATCATCAGCAAAAGTAGCAAGTTTGGCATTTTCCTCTTTAGGGATATCACTAGTGAATAACACGTACAGAATTGGGAGGTACTCCGGCATTATCTTTTTTAGATTTGAGTATGCGTCTTTTTGTTTGATCCGAAAATGCCCATTTGATATATAAGAGAAAGGCTTGTGCAACTTCTAAAAATGAGGCTGAACAGATCAATTTGTCTTCGATTGCTTTTTCTATCATATCAGTGATTCGATGTACTTGGTCAATTGTCGCATGTTTTTGTCTAAATCCAAACTGATGATCCGGGATAAGACTGTTGTTCTGGATAATTGGCCTCAGTTTATTCAAAAAAGTAGTTAAAATAATTTGGAAATTATTGGCAGTGGGGAGATCGGTCTATATGACTTGACTTCATGTGGCTGCTTTCCTGGTTTTGGAATCATGATTACTTCAGCAATTTTCCAACTGTCAGGTACATATTTCAATCTAGAGGCTGCATTGAAGAGTTACGTTAGCATGACAATACCTTTCCTGGAATATTTGTCCAGTAATTAAATCATGCCCGGTGCCTTCTTCTGATTCAGGTTATGGTTTATTCCTGCTGCTATTTCTTCAGGAGTTACCAAGGAATTTCTCTTGATAACTCGTTGTTGACATCGTCCAAGACATTGTTGTTTTGAGTTTCGTTAGGTTTGAAAGTTTCAGCAAGATATTCAGCAAACAAATCTGCCTTCTGTTTATTGTCTCTATTCCAGTTATTTGGTCCATTTTTAATTGGAGGGATTAGTAACTTTAAACTTTTTTTGTACCTGCCCATAAAGAATAATCAGGGGAATCGTATTTCAGTTTGCGGATTTCGCGTTTCAGATTCTGTGTCTTGCTGTTGAGAACATTCTTATCAGTTGTGTGTCTTGTTTGTTACCATCGCCATGTCCCCCTCCTTTTTTCTTTAACAAGGATTCGAATTTCATCAGGGTAATTTGTACCTTTTAGAGTGTGCAAAATTCCCTTGGTGTTTTCGAACGCCGTTATTTGTAGAAGTTTGGTGAAGTTCTCAGTTGGTTCTTCTAGTTGTTCTTCTGTTTTATGGATCATATTTGAGTTAATTTTACTTTCTCAATCCTTCGTAAAGCTTTCCCAGTCGGTGGTTTGGATTTCTTTCCTTCTTGATTATTTTTTCGCTAGGAGTTAGAATTACAGCTGAGTGATCAGATACAAGGTCGAAGTTTTCTTCGGTATCAATAAAAGTTGGCGATACTTTTTTGCTCCTCAATCTAAGTGCTCAGCGTTGTAGTCCCCACCAATTATTAACCTTCCGCCCATATGCTGTAGGATTCTTCTATAATCTTCGACTTTTAGATTATATCTTGGTGGACAATAGACTGCACCGACTTTCACGGCTTGTTCAGTAGATTTATTGACCACTGTGGTTTGTTGAAATTCTTTGATTTGCATCAGATGGTCTTCATCATGAACAGTAGACTGTTTAATTATTACCGCACTGCCAACCTTTGCTTGATTATCTGGATGAATTGTGTGATAAACTTCATAACCTCTAATTTTCAGATATGACTGGGATGTGAGGTACCATTGCATTCCATGTACTGATTCGTATATCTTTATAATCCATAGATTTTTTTTGGGTATGGCTCTACTTGCTCTTGCTTCTCAAACATATAGTCTATCGTTCAATTTATCAAGCATAGACATCATTTGCTCCATCATGCTTTGTATGGTTCTATTTGCACTAGGAGCTCAGCATCTTGTGTATCTCCAATTTGTCTGCGTAAGATATATCATCATTCACTTCTCTGGATATGAAAGTTCTTGAATTTATCTCTGGTGATAGTTTCTTCTGGGTTTGTTTCTTTCTAATTTTTTGAAGTTCTTTTACCACCAAACAGCCCCGATGATTGGCAGGATGAGCTTCCATGAAGTTAGAGCACTTGGGGTATCTAGGTTTTATACAGGTCGCTGTGGGATGATTTTCTGCACATTCAACGCAAACAGGTAGCCTATTGCGAAAGTTCTGTGTATGTCCGTACCTTTGTAATTTTTTTGCATTGTGAAATCAACTTGATTGATTTCCATGCTTCGACTTTAATCTCCATTCGGCAGCTCATACATTTGTTTGACGTTTTCTAACTTATCAAACGTTGCTATGAATAACGGTGGTTAAATATATTTTACTTTTTGGTTTTTGATCACTTTCTACAACTTATATGATTTGAAACCCATTTTCTCTCAATTCTTTTTCCATTTCGTGTACGACACAAGTCACAGGAAGGATGTAAATCCTTTATCACTACTCTGATTGGCCTCTCCTGTTTACTTTCATTATAGTGCCATTGTTTTTCTTCGTTCATTGTTCTGGTAAGTGCCCTGTATTCGTGGTCGTTGTTCACGTTTATTTTTTGTTAATTTTTGTTCATCAGAGTGCCATTAAAATTTATATTTATTGATTCCAAGTTTTGTTTAATTTTGTGAAAGTCCTTTTCATTGCTGACAAGGAGTGGTGGTGGTTTTTGCACCTTTGGGACAGAATCGTTTTTGTTCAACTTCTCCTTGATTTGTTTAGGCAATATTGCAGCCTAAAGGCAAATTTACACGGGACAATTTTTGCCGTGCGGCTAGTTACTTCGATATCGCCAAGCCACAGCCGCATCGCTAGCCCATTAACACCGGCGACTGAGATCTCAACAGACTTTCATACTTTTTTGATCTCTCGAGATGAAACTAGCAACTCTTTGTGGGTAGAGGGGTGGGCGGGATCGTCAATATTAGTTGCTGAAAGCATTCACTTGGTCGATTTTAGTCACATGCGGCCTATAATCATGCGGCTGAAGTCGGATGCCACCGTACTTTGGAGTTTGCGATTTAAGTCACCCGCTGTGAAGTCGATTTGCTATTTACTCTGCTCTGGTGTTCGTGGGTTCAATTCACACGGTTAGCAGAAATCATTTTTTGTTCGAATATTTGGTGGCACTCTAAATGACTAATGTACCTGAGTAGACTTTAGTATGGGTAATTACTAGCAGCCAAAAAGTTGATAGTTCAGCCTAGATCTAAATTGACCCTATCAAGCATCAATGGTACCAGGTGGTGTTCTCGTTCATGATTCTAGTCAAAACTTGAGAATGAACTACGGGGATGTACAATGAGCCCACAAGTGACTGCGGTTCAAACGGGTCTTAACCGTGTATCACGGATTCTACTAACCCTTACCCCGAATTCAGTAAAACCCATTGGTAAAGGTGTTGGACTTCTATTCCGGCGATCATCGGTTCGAATCTTCCACACATTCATGAAAGAACGAGGCAAAAATGACGTGACGCGGCCTTGGACCAAGGCACCATAGAAAGAAAATTGGAAAGAACTTTCTGTTGCCTGATTTTTCATTTGAACAGTGGACGGAAGTATTAACGCAAGATATTATAGACCTCAAGCTGATCATTGTGATTCCATTTGAAAGTATTGCCACGAATCCACATTTTCTTGTTGATCAATGTGGATTTTCAATTAACTCACAATCATATTAAGTGATCCAAGATGATCTAATGAAACAATCTCTTGACTACAGCAAACTAAGCTCGTTCTAATTAGCTATTGAAACACTAAGACCAGTGATTAATTAAGTAAATTGAACATAATGATGTGTTACACACATTATCACGACCTCGACAACTGTGATGAAGCAGTTGTGTCAATAGTTCGGGGTCCCAATCAAGTTCTATGCACGTCTCAACCTTTCCCTCGAAAATAGCGGGACATTTCAATATTGCGGCCCAGCACGGGTAAACGTTTGCTTTGCTTGCTGGTATTGGTTTATTGCTCAGTATTTTTTCAAGCACTAAAAAAATAGTGGATTTTCCAATAGTAGATGCAAAGGGAATATCTAATTGATTTGCTATTGCAGCTGTATTTATCTTTGTCGGAGATTTTCCAGCAATGATGCAAAAACAATTTCATAATGGAAGTGTCTTTGATCAGGCCACAAAAAACATAGCAACTCTGTACAGGGTGATTGCTTATATCTTGCTCAAAAGATTGATCAATTGCAATCAAGTTTAATATTTGTAACTTTCCTTTCGCATACTCGGCTCTTTATCACGACAAATGCCGCGTGCATCAGAAAGAAAACGGAATCAATTCTCAAATCTGATAAATACAACCACAAGATTGAAGATGATATTGCTTGATGATATCAGCTTTTTTTTCAATATCTGTACCCATAAATGAACGGCCGAAAACGATTCCTTATCAAATGAGACAAAAATTTCAGCTGACACTGCGAAAGTATTATGCAATGTACACAATAACTCATCATCGCGTAGAAAATAAGGCATCACCAAGCTTGAACATGTGTATGAAGGAGACAACTGATAATGCACCAATTGGAAAAATGCTTTTTGGTGAGGAATTGGGCAAAATGGAATAAGAAGAATTGTTTTGACAAAAATTCTTCTCAATAGAAGTGCCTTTCAGGACAGATTGTAAGAACAGTGTCTGAAAGGCAGATTACAGGAAAATACAATCTCTGATTATGCAGGACAATCAGAAGTAAATCAACAACAACTGCTTGTGATCAAGGAAGTTGTCAGATAAAATAGAGAGGGTGACAAAATATCGTCAGCAGCAGCAGCAGCTTTAAAGGTGGGATGCCAACAGAAGTTAACTGGAAGACTCAAGGGTTATTGAAGCGATCGAAAAATGTCACTTCTTCACAAAATATCAGAGGGTACAGAGTCCTTTTTCTATCAAAACCTGTTCATCATAAAAAAGTGGCTGTTTCTAACGCGAAGTTAGAAATTTATACTGATGCCCTTTAGAAATTGATCGCTAGTTGCAATCAGAAAATGTGAATCTGCTCAAAATATTTTGTTCAAAAATCACTATATGCATTGATCTGAAACATGCTTACTTTTTGATACCAATACCGATATACATAGGCCATTGAAATTATCTCCGATTTTCTACCAGCGATAAACTACGAATTCACCTCTTTACCTTTTCAGTTAAACTCGGCGCCTTACGCCTTTACAAAAACGAAGGAAGCAATAATTCACAAACAAATAGCAAAAAGAACTTTGTCGGTAATTCACCTCGACGATCACTCTTCGGAAAGAAGAATGCCATGAAAACGTCAACACAACGATAAAGCTTTTAACTCAATTTGGATTTATAATTAACCTTGAAAAGAGTGTACTGACACAAACATGTAGACTTTCAGGGTTTATATTATGGAAATTTATATATCTCTACCTTCAAATAATTGTTAAACGGAAAGGTTGGTACAGGACCGTCATAAATGTCTAGAGTTACATCCATGTGAGTAGTGCCCTCCTTATACCGGTTTCGTCCCAAATATGTACTCGTCAGTAAGGCAGCATGACACCACTCACATACATGTCACTCCCGACGAGTACCCTGATCTGGGTATTCATTTAGAAACCCTAATCTCGGTATTCATTCAACAAAGAAAACAAAGGCCGCAAATATTTGTATATACCTGTGAATTTGCGCGGGTGGGCGTTATTTTTTCCTGGCCTTCGCTTTTTTGAATTTATATCTACCTATTATCATCCCCGTTGAGAAAACTTCACCTAATGTGGCTAAAACTGTCTGGAACGCTTTTCTGCAGACAAGCTCCAGTGATAGCAATAGAAACCGTTATACACTCAATCAGTCCCAATAATCTAAAACTATATAACACCACATTCACAAAGTGGTGTTTTTTTGTAATGATATCGAATTTTCTCTATTCGATACGCCAAAAATTCAGTGATGAAATGTTTTCAGGTTTTAAAGTAGAAAAGGAGTGCAGGCACAATAATATATATAATATATGTTGATCCGCTTTATCATTGATTGTACAATTCACAGAGAAGGAAAGTGTAAGGAGATTCCTGCAGGAAAGTTTCCGGGAAAAATCGTCTTTTCCAAAGTATAACAGTAGGAGTTCTTAATTGAGTGGAAAAATGGCTCCTTTAGAGAGTCTTACAATTAAGCAGCTCACTCAAAAGCTTGTCACACTTTTAGCTTTAACCACAGCACAAAGGGTACAAACTTGGACAAACATTTTTTTTAATGATATAAACTATCCTTGACGATGGGGTTGAAATTGGGATAATAGAAACACTCAAGACTTCAGGGCCCAAAAAAGCTTTAATAGTTTTGCCTTTCTTAAAGGAAAAAAATCAGGAAGACTGCGAGATGGACTGCCAAAACACCAGTTTCTAATTTTTTTTCCAAGAAGCCAGTGATAAAGCAGCTTGCACATATTTTCATAGAAAATGTACTTGGATCTTTTAAAAACTAGTGAGTTTAGGCGGTACCTTTATTTTATATTGTTATAATATTATACTCCATATGAAGTTACATTTATAAATTTCAAATACAATATTATTATGTTACTCAAAACTATTTTTTATTGTTTGCCAGTTAAAGGTATTACTTTATTCATACAGCTCGGTGGTTTTATAAAAAATTGCCACTTTTACTTATACATCATAATTACATACGCATAAATACCTTCTTTATTATTATTTCCTCGTTCTGTCACCAAATGATGTACAAAATAATCCCCTCCCTTCTCGCAGACTTACTACCCCTCATATAAATCTGGCAATTAATGTGCACTCTAGCAAGGATATAATAGCCGTGATAAGGAGCCGAGTATGCGAGGGTAAAGTTGAGAATTTCTGGTTTATGGCTCTTAACTGTGTAGTTGATCGGCGCATAGGCTAAGGATACACTACATGGTTTTCATTATTTGTAAGAACAGGGATTCGGAACATCATTTGGATCGAAATTTCTTAAGGTAAGTCGTGTTTGATCCATTGATTATGGCTGGGATTATTGTGACGTTGTTTTGCTTGAGAAACCACTCAAATGATCTGAACTAATCTCTGATTGCAAGAGAAGGCAGGTGCCATACAGAAGAAATGGGATGCTATTACCTAAATGTTTCTTGCTGCTTTGGTAGGTAGCATGACAAGGAAGGACTCTTGGGAGTCTACACGTTATTTGGGCTTGTACCAAACTAAGCTCAGTATAATCTCGAGTTGAAGGAAATAGGTTAACTAAATATATCACTGACAACTGAAGTCGTTCAAACTCACATGGTGAAAATCCCTTCTCAACAGATCCAAATTTTCATGCACTAAGTTTTATGGAAATCAATATTTTATCGAAGATAGAACTTATTTCTGTCAATAGGGCCTTGATCAAAAAATCCTTGTAGACTTCTAGAAGTATGAAGCTGATTTCTGAATACACCCAGTTGCAAGCCAAAAAAACTTTTCCGCGATTTGTCGTTGTTTGAATATCACCTTACTTTGCACCATTTGTTTTAAACAGTGTGAAAACATCTCACATCAAATTTTGCAGACTACTTCGATTCACCATGGAATAAGCTTCAAAAAAAAACAAAAATGAACGAAGGATTTTTGAGTAACATGGTTTGAGTCCATGTTACTCAAAAATCATTCGTTTGCTTTCAAAGTCGCTATGGGCAAACTTTATATGAGCAGTCTATATTGTCAATTTTTCCACGAAGATCGCTTATATGGTCTTCCCCAGCGATATCTTCACCAAGTGGAATGTCAAAATTTAGATCGCAGGGCAGGCGGAATTCACGACAATAATGTTCCTTGCTGAAGTCTCGCCTGTCGATTCGTGAAACACCGACCGATATGCCTGGGGGAACAGTTGGATGAGTTGGTTCAGGTCTTTTTAAAGGTTAGAGACAGATATCGCTAATGTTTTGGAATAACGCTGATACAAAGTTTCTGCCCTGGTCGGAATGCAGCTTCAACGGAACATCAAACATCAACAACGGTAGCCACTTCTTGGCAAGTGGTAAGAAGCGTATGCTTTGCGAAACCATCACGACCAAGTTGTATTCATTTCCTTTGTTCAACTTAGAAACTATAGGGGCACTCTTAAATCTTTTTCCATTATTGTATCGCCGTATGGAAGCTTCTGGGCGGTTCTGCATATACAGCGAACTTTCTGCACCACTCGCGGACATCGGCCTGACAAACTGATCCAGCAAATCTGTTCCAGTATTTCCAGGGTGTTGGTTACTCCCTCACTCGTGAAACCATCAGGGACTTCAATTATACATTTTTATCTGTCTAAGAATCAATTTTTAATAAGTATGGGCCGGTAAAAATTCATTAGTAGGTTCCGAACAGCTCAAAAGGCCTTAGCAGGCTCATCAAACCTGTTTTTGTTTTTGAGCGCCAAATCGCAATTTTTCTTCATAAAACAAAAGAATTGGGATTGATAACTGGTTAGATTCATTTTGCATGTTTTATGAAATTTCGTGTATTGTTTTTTCGAAATCAATTGGTAAATGTTGATCCATCTCTCACAACCGCTCAGTCTGCCATCATAATTTAGAAGATTTTTGAAGTACTCAAAAATGTGTATGTTATACTCAATGTGTTTAATCGTTTGGTTTTATCTATAGAAAAATTCTTGAACCTCTATTTGAACAATCATGAGAAACAATCATGTACATAATGTTTTGGAGGGACTCCACTCAGAATACTTGACCTTTATAAACAATAGGATATTTGCTGTACAAGACCGTGCTTTTTCGTCATGCCCACTGATTTAAATAAAGTCAGCGATGCCTGGTGACCAACAATACATTTGGAAAAAGAAATCCGCTCATAAAGAATATAAATGTCCAGATAACATACTCGTACCTTCAATGCTGGGGAAAAATATGATGTGAAAAATCACATACAAAAAGCAGGGAAATAAATTAAGTTTTTCTGGAGTGTTCTATAAATCATGACCGCTTAGAGATTGTCTGTGTAGATTCAATGTCAGTCTCACAACGTTGAACAAAAGCTCGTTTTTTTGTATGTGCATCACAAAAAAGGCATGGAAGTGGATATTTGAAGATTTTTTTCTGCAATAAGTTCTAAGCAGTAGTTTATTATTAGCAATTTTGTACTGCGGAAATTTCATTTCCTTTTGAAATGAACAGCATACAGAGTGTCAGGAAAGTCACCGATATCACTTAAAGGTGAAAGGCTGATAGAATAACTCATAAGCATTCGTTAAAACATAAAATCGATTGTCCCGGAGATATTGCCACATGGATAAAAAATAGTAAAAATCAAATTTTCGAGTGTCACAACTAAAAAATTATGTCGTACTAATTTCAGTTTTGCAGCAGTAAAATTGATTAAAGACCAACATTGAGCTCAAAGCTCAAAATATGAATTAAAAAAGATCCACTTGCCTTAAACAAACCATTTACATCCTGGCTCACATAAATCATCACTGTTTGTGGATACGTCTGTTTAATTGTCTCGATAGCTCTTCTACTTGTAGTAACATCATTCTCCGTAAGTCTTCCATCTCTGCTGAAGACCACAACTGCCTGTCCTATCGGATCTATCACTTGAGAGCTACAATCAATCCGACTTCGGTTTTGATAGTAGCCTATTACAGTTTGCAGACTTCGTCCAAGTGTTAAAGTGACCGGCCCTGCAATAGTGTGAGATCCAAAGATGATGTTGGTTAGAGAAAATATATCTTTTTAGGCTATGGTTACAGTAGATGATGCGTGTTCTAACGAACTTGTTGGGATTATTGTTTAGATGGTAGTTCGTTAACCCTACAGCGTCGATTGAATTGAAAAAACGCGCAATTTGAATGTCAACAGAATGCCGCATCGCTTGCACATAATTCTCATAGAAAATATACTGGAAACGTTTAAAAACTAGTAAGTTTAGTCGGTACCTTTATTTTATATTGTTATAATTTTATACTCCATATGAAGTTACATTTATAAATTTCAAATACAATATTCCGAAGGCTTTCGGAGAAAATCGGAAATATAAGCGATTTTTCAAAGTCCTATCTTAGGGTCTTAAGACGGGGCCAGGAGGCAAGATAGAGAATCACATTTATTCAAAAACCTGACATGTGTGAAACCTTTATTGTATGAAATTGACAAAGACAGTTCATGCTTATGCTCAGTACATGCCGAACTGCCGTTAGAAACACATGGCTTGGACGTGATCTTATTTTGAGAGTCAAGGAATCGAGTGCAAAAAAGTGTGCAGCTCAATAAATCAAAATAAGATATTTTTGCTATCCTATGGCATGTTTTGTCATTATCACCCGGTCAAGATGATATGAGTGATTTTTTAAAAATTTGCATTTCGGGCAAGATGAGAATAGTGTACATTGCATGTTTTCCATACTCGACCCCATCTTAGATAGATAGGGATATGGAGGGGAAGCATGCGCCATCCTTTCACTTAAGTCACTCAAGCGGGCCCATTGTAACCTCCTTCGGGGTTCACCCGTCGAGTCAGCCGACGGCGTTGATATAGTTCAAGACTGTGGCGGCCGAGCATCACCCGATCAAGGCCAAGTCTGGCCATTTTTTCCCCATAATGGCTTCTCCGATATTCACGAGAGAAGGGCAATGTTGAATGACTTTCTTAGCACTCTCGTCGTCTTCGTGGCACCCTCTACAGGTCGAATTCGTAACCCAAGCCAAGGTGTTGAGGTGCTTATCCAGCTTGAAATGTCCCGTAAGTATTCCGGTCAGTTTTTCAAGGCTGCTCCGCGAGAGACCAAGGAAGTACTGGTTTCGCGCGGCCTCGGGGCCTTGGATAGCTGCACTCGAGTGCCCAACCCAAACCGTCGTGTCTCCCATCTTTCCCTTAGAACTCTAACTGTTTGTTCATTAATTTTGAGATGGATGGTTTTTGAGGACAGTGGAACGAAGGGCTCTGTTCCACACGGTTTTCACTTTGCTCCCTTTCACGCCAAACTGTCTGCTTTTTCATTTTTCCTGATTCCACTATATGTCCCTTGCTCCCGGATACTGTTACCAAATTCTTGTCAAAGACCGACTGCAGAATCTGATGACAGTCTAGAATCAGTTTGGATGTTATTTTATCCTTATTCAAAGATTGCAAAACTTGTTTGCTATTGGTGAGGAAGATAATGTTTTGTCGACTTTTTTTTCCTTAACTATTTGTGTGGCCCCTTGCATTATGCCAAGCATTTCTGTTTGGAAGACAGTTGCCCCCGTGCCTAGGACTCTACTAAGTTTTGGGTTGAGCTCCGGTATGAGCACACCCAGCCCAGCACCACATTGACTTTGTGAGCCGTCTGTGTAGATGTGTATATCCGCCGCTCTATCCTCTTCTGTTGAGCCGTCTGTATTGATTTCGTAGGCTCTGTTGAAAATGTAGCGCAGAATCAGCGCATCAGTTCAATACTCCACCAGAAGCTGTGAAAGCCTCCAGAAATATTCGAACATGTCCTGTCGACCCCATCTTAACCCAAATTATATTTTTTATAGAATCTTCATTTTAGTGAACGTAATGATTAATATAGTTTTATTTGCAGCAGAATGGATCGCAAGTATCAATGAAATTCCAGAGGAAGGCTATATTGTGCAAAATTTCTCCGTCCTTCGTCTCCACTGTTTAAATGGCCTAACACGTTAAGCCAGAGTTGCAGTAGTCTTTTTCAAAACGCAACAGAAACATTACCGCCTGGATCATTTTCTCCACCGTCACTGTCCTTTTAATACCAGAAGACAGATGGTTCTCGTTTATGAAAAATTGAAGAATCATGATTCAAGACTGTGAAACAAATAAAATATATGAGACTGTTTGATTTTACAGAATCAATGAAGAGGTTGCCCACATGATTTTGAGTAAATTTGAAAATGTCATGACATATATACAGACTTATCTAGTTTGACCGTTACACTTGCTTATCAACTTATAATGCTCAAATTTTAGATCTGTCCAAATATGTATTCACCTGCTGTCTATTTCATCGAACCTTCCTCACGATCCTATTGCGAACCTGTTGATTCTATAATTTCCCAAGATCCTCCATCTCGCCGGTCCAGTTAAATTACCGAGAGGTCATGAAGTCAAGCGTTCAGTCTATGACCTGAGCTATGGTCATTGACAAGAGATTGGAAATTCTAATGTGTTTGGAAGTTATGATTGGTTTTGCTTTGAAGTATTATTGTTGTACGACTTTGTCTGAAATGTTTTTCTCACACCAATACATGAGTTCATTATTAGTATGTATGAAGGAAGCAAAATGAAGCATTCTGATGATCAAACAGGGTGATTTGAAGTTGAGTAATTCATTTTTACCCCTTGTTAAACTTGTCAAAAGAAGTTGATATCCAGAAATTTAAAATGCAGAAACAATATTGCCAAAAGCAGGACAGATGACAACTGCTTCTTCAAATCAAGAAGTCAATCTTGTACATAAAATCTCACTGATTTTTCAAATTCTAAAATATTGCCTGGTCAAGCAGCACAACCTAACAATAATTTATGGAACAGAAAAACCATGTCAAAATGTCTCTGTGTGTTGCTGGAATTCTACTATGACCTAAACAAACACAACTCAGGTGGTTGGTGTTGTTATTCATAGTTAGGTCGGACTATTTTTTTTTTCGATTCGCACTGCAGCCCAGTTAGCTTATTGTGCTATCTTGTCGGTCTTAACTTAACCAGTTCTGTCCCTTCCATTGAAATCAGGGCCGGGACGTCCACTGTGGAAGCAATAGTAGAGGCATCGAGGAAGTTGTGACGTGAAACTGCTCTGGACCTGACTGACGCCTTTAACGTCGCATGGCCGGCTGCAGTGGAGAGGAAGCTTGTTGTCACGTATGAGAGATATAAGACTTTATGAGGAACAGAAAGTTAAAGTGACTGCTTCAAGAGAGGTGTAGATACGGGGCTAGTTCAGGATCACTTCTGTTGATTCTAGAAATAGGAATGGTTTGACAAAATGGGGTACCACATGGATCAAGGTGTTCTCAGTTCTTTACGGACTACTAGCTTCTGATAATTGACTGTAGATCAGTCAACGCGATGGAGGGCAGCTGGGGGCTCGTAGCGGCGGAGGATGGAATCAGGCCACCGGTGCTCAAAAATGGTGGAGTGCAAGGAGACGCTGGATTATCTTGGTATCAGGCTAGACGCGGCCTTCAACTTCATCCAGCGCGCGAAAACAGAGCGTCAAAGCTAGCAGAGATGACTAAGAAGCTGGTTCAGGGGGATAAATGAATAGATTCGTAGTGCCGGTTGCTTGTATGTTTCTAGATCCTGGGGAGAGCTAGAGAAGGACTAAAGGATGGAAAAGCAAACACCGAGGTCTAATGATAGGGTAATGAAGCCAAAAAACTTTTGAGGGAAAAACTTTTGAGAAAAGTACAAGAGAGGGAGAGAGTGCCTTATGTGTGGCGTTGCAGTCTTACCAACAGCCGCTCGCTGAGAAAAGGAATACGGGTCTCAGCGGACGGTAGTCACGGCGAATGGCGGTAATGGAAGATGTATGGTGGATTTCAGATATATGTTGAAGGGACCTTCTGGGCTTGACCTTTGAAGAGATGCAGCTGACTACTGAGCACGGAAATTTTGAATGGACAGCTCGCATGCTTCAAGCTGGATGAGGTTACCTATGGGAGCTGTCCCTGCGAGAGAAGACAGGAAGCACGTGATTGTGTCCTGTGAGGAGAAAGTAAGGGCTGGGGCAAATGCCAGGCATATATTGATGTGGTGATGGCCCAGACCGTTTTGAAATGTCTTACTTGTGATCTAAAAAGTGTGATGCTTGTCAAATGATCTTCTGCCGCTCCTGTCTTCTTAGCGGCTACGGTATGAAATCCTATACCAATGGTTAAGGAGTTTGGTTCTTGAATGAACTGATCTTGAGTTTTAACGAGTAATTGATTGATAACATTCAAAAGGCTTTAACGATTTGACTCCGCTGTGTGATAATTAAGTTAAAGAATATCATAACAGTGGATCTTCGGCATGGGGATTGAAACATTTAGCGGTGAGCTACGTTTAAAACTGATTAAAGAGTAAGGTATTTGTGCCAAGTTATATGACTAGCCTGCCACCGTGGGGACGCTCGAGGGGACGCTTTACCCTTTGTTTTATGTTGGTGATTACGGTGTAGAATGCTACACTAGTTTTTTTGTGGTGGTCAACCTTTGATCTCTCGCGATAACGGTGCGATATGTCGTATCAGTAGAATGGATTCAGCAATTGATGAATTTCCCTTCTTTTTGATGTCTATTTGACTCATATCAACAATACCTTAATCTTGTCAAATACCGCATTGTATGGGATAAGGGGTGTGACTTTTTTCTGGCCAGTAGTAAACCTGGGTTTGGTGGAATTAGTTTATAAGCCATTTTTATTGTCGAAATAGATTTGTTGAGAGAGAATTTCACTCCAGAGGCAACACTGGTACTGGAACCTTGAGGGTAGTCGGTTGTATGAAAAGAACTTTTGTTGTTAGGTTGAGCTCTCATGTAACCGTTATAACGTCACAAATATTGTATTGTTTTCAATAAATGAGCAGAGGTTTTCTCCGCTGGTTATCTCTTTCCGGGAGGTCAGCCAAGCACAGAACTCCTGGGCTAAGAGTTTCCCAGAGAGTGGTTTCATTGGATGGTTGAAATAGATACAATGATTTTACCCGAAAGAGTGGGAATCCGGTTTTCCACAGAGCATGTCTGTTCAGTTTGGTCCAGTGACTTATCAGCAAGTTGCACCAAAAATATCAAAGATGATGTGTGATGTGTCTCGTCCTCTTCACTACATAGCCTGCAGTTCGTGGGAACATCGCAGACACTTAGTCTTCACATGCAGTGAGGATATTAAGTCCGTCACCGTCTAATATATATTGGAACAAAATTTTGACACACCATATGTGAGGAAGTTCTGAGTGACAGCTGAAAATGTCAAAATAACAGCTGGGCGCCACTCAAAAGAAAAGAATCAAATGGAAAAAAGGGTCGAGTGATACCTCATTCTGAAGGTCTTTTCATCCTTATCACACCCTGTGAGTTCGAAGTCACTGTTTCTTTCTATATTTTCAATATTGAGGCAGTATTTTATTCAAAATAGCGCCCGATTGCCGTTTTGACATCCTCATCTGTGCTCACTGAGCTGAGAAATGCAAAACGTGCTCATCCATATGTGAGGAAGTTCTGAGTGACAGCTGAAAATGTCAAAATAACAGCTGGGCGCCACTCAAAAGAAAAGAATCAAATGGAAAAAGGGGTCGAGTGATACCTCATTCTGAAGGTCTTTTCATCCTTATCACACCCTGTGAGTTCGAAGTCACTGTTTCTTTCTATATTTTAAATATTGAGGCAGTATTTTATTCAAAATAGCGCCCAATTGCCGTTTTGACACCTCATCTGTGCTCACTGAGCTGAGAAATGCGAAACGTGCTCATAATGGACAATTTGCACATTTTTTGGAAATATGAAAAATATAAGGATAAGTAAGTACTGATGCCAATGATGTTTAAAAAATCAACCTACGACCTCTAATAATGTAGTAATCACCGATTAAAGAGCGCCAATCAACATCCACTACGTCACAGAATACACTATCTATCTCCGTCTGACGTATTGACTGAGATGACTCTCTCTCTCTCGGGAGGGTAATATGGCCCCACTCCTTTTGCGATGATGCAGTGAAATTCGCGTCTTTTTTTTCATTTATTTAGTATATTTTTGGGTATTTCCGAAAAAATGTTTCGCTGGTGATTTTCAAATAATGTTTAGAATACGTATATAAAATTTCAAGTCATTTGAAAATGTATGCAAATTGTCCATTGAGGGTCAGATCACAACATCAATTCTTTGGTGTCCCTTCCCTAACTTTGAACCGTTCAATATACCAGAATGAAATCTGGATTAGTAATTATTGATGATTTGATGACATTCGCAACCTAAACAAAACAAAGTATAAATAAAGATTCAACCACGAAAGCAAATTTAGAGGAGGTTAGATCAAGATGAATGAGATCTTCAGAACGATGTATGCACCACTGTCAATTTTCAAAACTGCGTCGAGCTATCATTTTGACATCTAGAGCTGTCATTTCTTTATCAAAAATTGAAAGATCTGCCCAGCTATTGCCATTCAAAATTTTGTTGTAATATACGTAGCGGTTCAAAAGTTAGATGGAGGACGGACTTTATGTCCTCACTGTATGTATTGTGAGGGCACAGCCCCGTCAGCAGCCATACTTAGTACATATCTTATCTCAGTATGCGTTAGCTGCAGTATTTTGTCAGTTAATCTTTTTGATGAGTTGTCAATTGTTTTCCTGAAGTGTCTTATAGCCCCGATGTTGCCAGCTTTCAGATGTTGCTCACATGACCAAAGCTGTACTGTCGCTTCAACCGTCTTTCTAGACACTCCTTTGAGTGTTTAGCTTTTCCGAACGGTTCAGCTGTTGACTGTTGATATGACGACGCTCGAAGCACGACAGGTAGGGATGCCAAGTCGCATGCATCAGGCTGTCTGTCTAGCGTCAAACTCAACATGATCTATGGAAGATCTGACAACATGAAGCAAAAAACCTTGGTGTCCTCTAGTTTTCTAGCCCATGACGTCACCGCTAGATGCGCAAGTACATATCGTTATGAATCGGTCATGGTCGGTACCTTCCGCGGTCGTCTAAAGAGGCCCGAAGACGATCAATTCTATTATCAATGAAATTGAAACCGCGATTGATGAAACTTCAATCCACGCATAAATCAGGAGCCGTCAATGTGTTTCAATCAAATTTCCCAACAATCGATTGTCAATCGCTTCCTAGACGAACAATATTTGCCCATTGACAGTTTTATTGGAAATGATCCCGACCCTGTAAATAATCGGGAAGTATTCACATTTTCTGCAAGACACAGATGTAGATATTGGGGGTGAAAGCTGTAGATACACAGCGCATTGAGCACCTCTAAGAGAAGAGGTTGATTTCTTGTTTCCGCTAAGTCAGTTATTATATGCTTGAATGGCAATAATACTACAGCCTACTAAATTTTATCAGCCATCAAGCGTGCCGCTGAATTATTAAAATGGAAAATGTTTCTGCAGCGTGGGGATTGGGGATCGAACCCACGTCCATCAGAGAGTTGTTCCCTCAAGTCAAGCGCTTTACACGCTCGAACACCAAGTCTCTCTGCAGGACATGAACTCAACTATCTTTTATCAGATGAAAAAAACATATCCACATTCATGTTAGAAAAAAATCCAGTGTAAATGACAAAAAATGAATCACTTATGGCATTCCCAAAATTGAAATAAATTATCCATTGCGATAAATCAGGACGTGGGAGTGGGACATTTTCAACAACGGTCTGCATGCACCAGTCAAACTTGCCAAGCATTGGTGAGAATGGCATTTCTGCTCTCTCACCAATGTCTTTTTGTTTTGAGAAACTGACGGTAGCTTTTTGCCAATTTTAACAATCAACAAAAAACTCAATTGTGGAGCTCCAACATCACTATGTGGGGATGTTTCGGGAACCCCTATACAAAAATTATGTCTGAATTCCATTCCGATATCATCCAACGACTACAAGATTCTCGACCCCTTCCGCTACGGATAATTATTTGCAGAAATGCACCTAGCTCAAATTACTATTGACTCTCCAGAGAAGTACAGAATTGTTAATGAGGATTCGGAGTGTTGACCTAATTAGGTACGTGCTTAGGTGAATTTTAACTAAAGTCTTTGTTGAAAGGAGGCTCATAATATTGAAAATAGATGAAAAAGACATGTATTGCTTTGCATGGACAATTCATGATGACTTTGAGAAGTTTCTTTGGTGACGATGAATACCTACGCTTATTGATTTGATAACTCTTTGAAACCAAATCCATTGCGGAAGGCTGTGTCTTTTTCAATACTTCAATCTTCAATGGAAGCAGAAATGGGCCTATTGAAAATTATCAATCATCAGTTCTGTTATAGAGTATCGAATAACCACGGATGAATTGATGCAATATCTAATAAGTTCAAAGCAAAACAGTCCTCAATCAACCACAGGAAAAGAATACGCGGAACCTCAAATATATTTCACTAAAGCACATCTCTGATTATCCTCATTTGTTTTCTCCAGAAAACTGGAAGAACGCTCAAAGTTTATCTGCGATGAAACTTCAAAGCTCCTAGTTAATGGCGTTTGTGTGTTACACAGATGTTTTCAGCTACCCTACTGAATAAAGTTACAAATTTGATAAAAAATTTCTGAATTCATGGATATCTATTCTCACTTACATGTTCCAAGTTGATCCAGCTGCTCTAAACTTTGGAAAATTGCAAAATTCTCCCTTGTCATGTTTGTTATCCATGTTCCCGTTTGACCATTTATAATTCCCAACCGGCTTCCATAGTGAGATACATCAATCGCTTCAGAAAGGGCGCTGGAAATACATTCAAGCTACTTTTTAGGGTCGGAATAGGGTAGAAATGGAGTTATCAGTATGCAATATCGGATCTCATTCCAACTGCTTGAAAGGTAGTTTAATAGTAGCAGTATCTAATTTTGTACGGATGATTCAGAAGATAATTAATGCTTTCAATCTTTAGGATGAATCATCATTGCACATACAAGAGAAAAACTTGTTTGTGTTCATTGAATATTTTTTCCCAAGACCTCCTTGACAACTTTTTCCCAGTCAGCATACGAGATTTATACACTATGGAATTTGAACCAGCTTCATTAATCATAATTTCTTTCACGAGATGCCACAACAGCGAATCCCAATGACTTTTTTATCATTTCATCTTGGCGTTAGTTTATTTTCGGAGCGAAAATAAATTGAGCAAGACAAATTGAGAACATTGTTCAAACAAATCATTGGAACTTTATAACTGCACTTCAAATTCAAGAAAAGGTTTCCTAATAAATTGAAGAAATTTTCAGGGATTGTTATTGACTCTATCGCTTGTGGTGTTTGATTATCAAATAGTTATTACTGCATTTTTTGTAGCTCAGCCCTGATAAGTGGAAAAAAGAATCAGTTTGGAATATTGATAGTTTTACTCTTTGAGGATCACTTTAATCTGGCACAGATAGTTGCGATTACCTTATGGAATAGGTGGAATATAGATAATTTTTTTAATGGTTTATCGAACAGCACTTATAATTGGTTCAACAGAATAATGGTTTTTTCTTTGTTGTTGTTGTTGTTGTTTTTGTTCACGTAATTTGGCGGTAGGTTTGAACAAACCTTGCCGACGTGGCGACCTGTGATCTGTATAAATCAAAGTGCCGATGAGGAGTGACGAAACTTATATTTGTTTAGTCAACTTTGGTTTTGTTCACTATAACTCACTTTGGGTTAGTGTGGGTTACGTTTGAATCATTCTGGAGTAAGTTGAATTGCAGATTGAATACAGTTCAGAACAATTCATTCTCACTTTCAACGCAAAAAGTACTGCTTATTGCAAAATTTTCTCCGAATCAGCCAGTCGTTGATCGTCAATTCTGAGTGTTTTTTTTTTAATTATATCAATGTTTATGGGGTCCACTCATTGCCAATGTTCATTTACTTATGCCGATAAGGTACGATCGGATCATCTTATGATCATCTATACGTGTATTCTTCTGCGATCTTACAAAAAATACAATTACCACAACCGTCCAATAACTACAAGCACACAAACCATTCAAATGTCCGACCATAGAAGATGGCCGTCCAATTACTACAAGCAAACAAGCCGTTCAAACATCCGTCCATACAAGACGGTCGTTCAATCAGTACAAGTAAACAATCAATCCCAACGTTCGTACATGGAAGACCACCGTCCAATTACCAAAAACCACCGTCATATTGCTACAAGCAAACAAGTCATCCAAACGTGCGTTCTCACTAAATCGCCGTCCAATCACTACAAGCAAACAAGTTCTTCAAACGTCAGCCCATAGAAAACCACCGTCCAATTGCTACGAGAAAACAAGTCATCCAAACGTGCGTCTTGGCAAGACCATTGTCCAATTACAACAAGCAAACAAGTCGTCCAAACGTGAGTCCTTAACAAGCCGACAAAACGTCCGTCTATAGAAGACCTAAGTCCAATCAGTACAAGCAAACAAGACGTCCAAAGGACCGTTCATAGAGGACCATCTTTTAATTACAACAAGCAAACAAGTCGTCCAAACGTGCGTTCATGGAAGACCGCCGTTCAATAAATATGCAGAAAATCGCCATCCAATAAGTACAAGCAAATAAGATGTCCAAACGTCCGCTTCAAGATGTTCGCCGTTCAATCACTACAAGCGAACAAGCCGTTGAATCGTCCTTCAATAAAACAACGCCGTCCAACTTCTACTAGCATAGCTTATGAAACTGAGTGAGTGGTTTTCTATGATCAATTACTAGTAGCTGGATAGTTCAGTCTGGATCAAAATTGACCCTAACAAGCATCCATGCACTAGGTAGTGTTTCCCATCATCTAGTCAGAACTTGAGGGTGAGCTACAGAGGTGCACAATTAGCTCTCTAGTGGCTGCGGTGCAAAGGGGTATAATCCGTGTATCGTAGGCAGCACAGGCACAAGCAAACAAGTCGTCCAAAAATCTATTCCCAGAAGACCGCCGTCTATTTACTACCAGCAAACGTCAAAACAAGACAAAAATCATCATGTCCACCAAAAACAGAATGAGCAAATAGTATAAACGTTCATGAACACAACACTTCAAACTACAGCAACTGTACAAGCAGACTCACGCCTGATTGAATGCGAGCTAATCCAGACTACGCTAGAAGCAACGAATGAGCGATATTGAATAACAATGGAAGGATAACCATCTGCTGCATGAAATCATGTTGAATGATCACGAAGAAGTTCTTGAAGATCTGATAAAGATTAGGATTGCCTCAAATTAGCAACATTCTGCAAATCAACCATCGTGTTCCACCAGGGAACGAACAAGATAAACGTTTAAGTAGTGTTTGATATACTGAATATGAATATAACAATACGAGGCAATCGTGATTGGACATTCTGCCGCCTCTCCATGAAGAAACAGAAACCGGAAGAAAATATGTATAATTGTAATTATGAGTCTTAATTCAGTGTTCCAGAAACAGAAGTGGTTGGGAAGTTAGCGGGTTAAGGACGTGAATTAAAAACTACAGCCGACGCGCGACGTTTCCAACATATATTGAATTTTTTTCAAGGCTGAACAGAATATACCGACGCTGACGTAAATACCGTAAAAATCGTGAACAATGGACATTCAATCCGATAATCGTGAAATTTAAAAATTAAATTTCTTATGTCTTTTGAGTATGTGATTGTCAACAACTTTTTTGGATAACATTTTCCTTAAAAATTGAAATAAGAGGTAGTTTACTTCTAGGGAAAATTATTGTTTTTGAAATTTTTGGCTACCCCCTGTATACAAATTACTTAATTTCTGGATAAATCATGTTTTTTTCAAGCAAAACTTTCTTTGAAGAATACTTTTTTTGACAAAATCAAGAAGTTTTCCATTTGTTAACTAAATTTGGGAACACGCTGTATATGAAAAATTTAACTCGTCCCAAACTTTGTCTTATTATCATGGAAATCAACTGAGCGCAAATAACTGCGGTACAATGGAAACTTTGAGTTCGAGTTCAACGTTTCGATGCCCTATAACGGCAAAACATGCGCACTTACCGTTATTGAAGTTGGTGAAGAATTTAATTTTCATATTCAGAGTAGAATAGTGTTATGCCTATAATTTCTGGTAATCGTCACTTGTTCTTGCTTCAGATAAACTGGATAAATGAGTCTGGAATGAGCCAGTGCTTGATGAGCCAGAGCTTGATCAACACCAGGTAAAGCATGTTTGAATTTATGATGGGATGTGTCTTCTTTTTCAACAAGTTATTGGCTATACTTAATCATAATACAGGGTGGCGCATTAGTGTGAGGAAGTCCATTTTTTCCCTTATCAAAAGAGATAGGAAAAATTTTTCAAGATCAAAAGGGGAGGGTTCCAGCAGGGTTACAATTCAAAACTATTACTGTGTATACAGAGTGTTTTAGGAAACCGTGGCATCAAAAAATACACTTTTTCAAATAGCAACCCCAACTTTTGATTAGAGATTTGGATTCAGCGGAATATTCTACGTATGATACAGTGGTTTTATTAGCCAGAACGTGCAGTATTGTCGGGCTATCAAGGATTCACTAAAAGTTAGGGAAAAACACTTAGCTACAAAGACAAAAGGTTTGAAATTGAATCTTGCAAATATGCGTATTTTTCAATGTAAGAGTCAAAGTAATTGATTTTTGAAAAAAGAATTGCTATTTTCATAGAGTGTTCTCTACAGCAGGCCCAACTTAGCGAATTTTGAGACGAGGAAACTCAATTTTTTCAAATAAAGCACCCTGTGTACTGTTATCTGGTTTTGTTGAGCGCTCAAAACCCTGCAACTTTGCATTTGAAAACATGTCGTGAAATGTATCGTTATCTTGCAATCTTTGATAATGTCAAAATGGTACCCCTTAATTGGGTTTCAAGATGTCAAATTCGAACGTGTTGATGGATCGTTGGCAAAAGAATCCGATCAATTACCATGACAACCAGCATCACCAAGTATTAATATTTTGAGTAAAATCTCGTCAAAATTCATGAGGTAGTTGGTTGCTGCATAAGTATTACCTGCATTAGAAGTAACATTTCAAAATTTCGCAAGAATGAACTTTTCCAAAAATGATCTTATTGATATGGTATTCATACTTGGAGAAAGTCATCGAATCAGTTTGTTGATTCTGTTGATGATAAGAATTGTTCCATTTCGATTAAACCATAGTGGATATTTAACTCGATTTTGAATAAAGATCTTCAACCTTTGTTTTCAGTCATTGTTCTGTTAGAGAATTTCAACACGTGGTCTGAATACCCAGCCAATGACGTTTCGTCGCGTAACCTGTACAAGGATGAACCAGAAATCCCAATTAGGTGCTATTCTGACATTATTAAAGATTGCGAGATAACGACACATTTTATGACGTGTATTTTAATGGCAAAGTTGCAGAGTTTTGAGTGCCTAACAAAAGTAGATAACAGCTCACAGGGTGTTCCATTTGAAAAAATTGAGCTTCTTCGTCTCTAAATTCGCTAAGTTGGGCCTACTGTAGAAAACACCCCCTATAAATAATAGCGATTCTTTTTTCAAAAATCATTTACTTTGACTCTTACATCGAAAAATACGCATATTCGCGAGATTCAATTTCAAATCTTTTGTTTTTGTAGCTAATTTAACAACATAATGTTTTTTTCCTGAATTTTCGTAAATCCTCGATAGCCTGACAACACTGCACGTTCCGGCCACTGTATCATACGTAGAATATTACGCAAAATCCAAATCTCTCATCAAAAGTTGGGGTTGATATTTATAAAAAGTGTATTTTTTGATGACACGGTTTTCTAGAACACTCTGTATACACAGTAATTGTTTCAAATTGTGACCCTGCTGGAACCCTATAAGTTTTGTCTTGAAATTTTTTTCCTATCTCTTTTGACAATGGAGAAAATGGACCTCCACACACTTATGCGCCACCTTGTATATATTGAAAAAGGTGTGTGGCACAGACCCTGTCCCATTTTTTCCATTTGTCATTTTCATTTTCATTTTTGATTTGTTCTGTCTTGATCGATAAATTTGAACATCCTCCTCCTGTACTTTGTAGATCGATTTTCTGTTATCAGTTTGTTCAATCCCTTTGATATTTTCTTCATCCATTAGAATAAATAAATAGTCTAGTCATTTTATTTGTGTAGGTGAATTTTTGTGCTTCTTGCAAATTCGAGAATTCTTTTTTTAAATAGTGATACAGGAAGCCGCAAAGCAAACGACGCAGATACGATAGGCGATCACATTTGCTGTGGTGGGGATAAGAACCTAGGAGGGGACTCATTAGCCTAATTTATACCGACAACTTGGTCCGCGGACCAATTACCAAATTCGGACTTTATCCGAACCAAATATTTGGTTCGAATAGTGTAAACAGTTGCGGACTAAGCTGGTCCGCTCTTGGTTCGGTACTCGCCAGCAAGTGTACCGAACTAAATTTGGTTCGATCTGGATCAAAATTATGAGGTTATGTTGATTGTTATCATTGTGAATTGTGTTGGTTCTGAGTTTCTAAGGCAATCTGAGCGTACTTACTCATGTTTTTTTTGGTTACGAATTGTGTTGATGAGTAATTTCGACTTGTTTTTGACATTTGACGAATTGCGGGCGTACTGATTTAGTTCACGCGTTGCAAGACCGTGTAAACGGGCGAGAAGCAATCATTGGTCCTACCGTACTATCCCCACCCACTTGGTCCTATCGGACCGAACTAAACGAGTTATCGATGTAAACTAGGCTATTGTGTCTGGACAGTCACCTCGTTTTCAGTCGAAGCAATGTTTTGAAGCAGAGAGCATAGCGGCACATCTTTCAAAAACGGTCGTTCTTTCATCATCACTAAGCGGACCTTTCGTGCCCTCTTTCGTCTGCCTGAAAAACTGATCTTTACAGGGTGACTCAGTTTAGGTAATCCGTCAATATTGAAAATCTAGATTCTTCTGAAACGAACAATTTTCATTCTATGAACATTTTTTCAATTCCTCGTCAGTTTTCAGATACACACCATTGAAGATTTGATTTGAAACACTTAAACAACAGTTTTCTATGTCCGTAACGCAGTTGAGACTTATTTTTTGTTTTATTCTGGAAGAAGACGAAAAGCCATCACAAACAATGACAAAAACAACTCTAAAAATTGAGGCTATATTTGAAAACTTGTTAATTCAAAATTGTATATTTCAAATATTCTAGGCTGAAACTGGGTCACCCTGTATATAACTGGATAAGTACATCTGTCACTGGGCCTGGCCAATTTACGACGGTAAAATGTGAACATAGCGGCTGTGAGGGAGCATGCGTAGTAGTAGACTAGAGTCGTCGTAATCCACCATTCATTGAGGTCAAGCTTCAGCTCACCAACTTGTTCGAGAATTATTAATTTTTGCCCCAATGCGATAACCAGTTTTCTGTTATTGGTCGGACAATAACCCACGACAAATTCACGAGAGACCTCTCCATACCTCGAAGGTTACTGTATGGTGTACCATTTACAAATTTGGGGTTATTGGATCGTACTTTCTTGGGAAGGATGGACGTACAACAACCGCTCGGTCCTATGTTTCGGTGCTCGAAAATTTTCTCTAGTCAAATTGGAACGATAGGGTGAAGAATAAGCCCTTGGGACAAGGGGCAACAAGGATTTTTTCATTTCAGTAAGGTATTCCAACTTGTTTTTCTCACATATCGGACATGCAGCAAAAACTACTTCAATCATCTCATTTGCCAGCTATCATTGCTTTCTGTTGACCATGTACCCAAAAATGTATTTGTCTTTGTTTAACGAAGTGTTGGACGGGTTTAAGGCGACCATTTGCTCTTGCTTGGTGGAGTTTCGGACCTCCACTGGGACACTGTTCATTGTGTTGATACATTTTTGTTCGCTACATATTCATAGTTGGTAAACTCGACCTGTTTTGTATGCTCTGTGTGAATATTATGAGAAAAATGGAGATATTTGAAGAGTTCTTCTTGGGCTGGACAGTTGGAATCTTCATGTATTCACCTAATTCAAGTTCAAATTTATTGGACATATGGATAGAATTGAGTCTCGTCCCTACTGATAACGTCCAAGCTACAAGAGAGAAGTATATCAACTATCTAGAATCTGATTTTGTTTAGCAAACATGAATGTGCGACACTTATGGAGATTAATACTAAAGAAGAAGCAATTTTGGTAATAATCTTCATAGATGAGAAAACTTTTGGAGCCTTGTTCAAAAACCGCAATCTAAAAAAGCAAGGCAGGTCAAGCCAACTTTGCCAAAAAAACTTTGGTTAAAAACCGACCTGCAAATAGTTGGAGTCAAAACCACTGAGCAGAGAAGGTGGAAAATGTGTTTGTAGGCCAAACTAGAAGCTCAGGTGGACAGACTGATCCTAAAGATCAGAGAGGTGTGACTCTAACTTACTCTCCGGTAAGATTCAGTTTTTCAACCTTGAGCAAAGCAAGACTCTCTCTTCCATTACGAAAAGATTCACGACAAAATAACACTTGTACAGACATCATGAGTACCTGACTTTTACAGGGTGTTACAGAGTAAGTCTTAAAATGTGAAACTGTAGATTCGTTATTCAAAAAAACCAGGTACTCTTAACAAAAATTTTCCGCGACCTCTCGCTTTCGATATACAAGGTGTCAAAGTTATGAAAAAAAATTGTTTCTCTTCAATCACTTATAAAGAACTGGGAATATTTTTATCAGATTTGGTACAGTGTCAAAACTGACTAGTTTATATTATTTTATTGAAAGATTGATTGAAAAAAAATAGCCAATAGCGTAGTTATAAGTTACCCTGTATAAAAAGAAAAACCCGCGGAAGATTTTCGTTAAGGAAAAATCTTTTCCTTGTTTGATAAAGAATCCACAGTTTCACGTCATAACACTCACTCTGTAGCACCCTGTACTTCTCACTTCCACGCGTGTAACTGAGAGTAAGCTCTATCATCCTGAGAGCCTGTATTTTGGTCAAAAATAACTATAATGTAACGTGCATATCAAGCAGAACAGCCATTCCAGGCCGGCGGAAAGAATATTCATATCTTACGTAGCGTATTGCAATCCGAACTTTTCCGACTTATAAACCACGATCAAGACTGCATTTGTTTTCAAGGAACTTTCAACCCCTTTATCTAGGCTATATAATTGTAAATAGTGATGTAATTTCAGGCTCGGTTTGCCCCTCTTTCGAATGGAGTTATCCATTTTTTTTCTAAAACCACTTTTAAAAACCGTCAAGAGTAATTTTTTTTTCTTTCAGGAGAAAAAAAGGGACAATGACTTTTTAACAAAAAAAAAGTCTGAGCACCTAGACTGGAACAAAGAATAGAGTACTACTTTATGTGAACAGATTATCAATATCTGTGGAAATGGGGAAAAAACATGGGGGTTCCAGGACTTTTGACGTTGTGTGTATTTTTGAATGAAGCTTACCCGTTTGCAAAACGTTTTTTCCTGTTATAGTATCAGAAGCAGTTTTGCTTATGTGTTACTGTCCATTTAGCATACGAAATCACTTGCGCAGATGAAAAAACCGCTATTTAGACCAAAAAAATACATTTTTGGTTAAAACCTCTACATTACCTTCAATGCATATACCAAACATCAATTCTGACCAAACAAAACCAAACCAACCCATAGACTCAATATCACAAAACAAGTAACAAAACAAATATTCCTAACCCAAACATGACTCATATTGATGTTTTTCTTTTCAGCTATGTTGTCAAGTGCCCTGAATGTTCAAAAGCTTTATGAAAAAATACCCGGGAAAATCAATGTATTCAACTGCTAATCTTCCAAATCACCAAGCCCAAACAACCATAATTCCATTTTTCTCAAGTTTTTTGTCACAAATCACTTCCCTCTGATCAAAAAACATATCTGAAGGTGAAAATTTGTATTGAGGTTTACGTTTTGTGTTGAAACTTGGTAACATCTGGCCGCAAAGTTAAGGCCAGTTTTTCTGAATTTATTGTTGTACCATTTTGTAAGGTTGAAAAGTTAGTAGTGAGTTCATTACTCAATTTCTCAGTAGAAAACCTAACTTTGGGAATTATTTTCTATTCTGAATTGCGCTATTCAGTGTTCTATTGATACAATAATTACTAGAAAGACTGTATAGTGGGTGGCCAGAAACCAGAAAGTAAAATCAGGCAGACATTTTGTCATTTCACCAGTGATTGAACCAGAACAACAATGGACTTTTTTATCATTGTGTTTGGTTCAAAACATTTTATGCTGAAGATATAGGAGCTATGTGTCTTGTCATTCTAATTCTATGACCCAACCTAATCAAAACTGACTTAATCTCACCTTAGCTCAAAACTTATCTGGTTTCCGATTCGTGATATGCTACGTTAAATACGAATATGCCGCCGGAAATAAAAACCATGTCCGATACAAATTGGGTTCATGTGTGTGTAAATGAATCATTGTGAATGAATTAGTTCGAATCAACAAGTTGTCATGAAACCATCACATCAAAATGTTCACGGTTCTATTCTGATCTAATTGGATAAATCGACTGCAGCATCAGGAATATCAGAATATATGCACATTTTCAATAAAATACTAAATCAGAATATTTATAGCGAATATAAAAACTTACTACATCATTTGCTGAACCGAATAAGATCCAAATGTGCCATCCAGAACAACTATAACTTCCAAATTGGACATCAGTTTACTAGTTGTAACGTATTCAATTTTATCGTAGCTGCTCGCCATTGAACCTACAACGGAAAGTTTTGTTTAAGACATCTATCTAATACCTCCGCATCAACTTTACAGAAACTTAATCCGAAGTTTTGCAGAAATTCCTAAGGTCACAGTAAATATATTATTGCATTTGTTATAAGTGAATTGTTCAGGAATATAGAGTTGATGTTGGACGCAATTGATCGCAACATATTTTCGGCATTAGAGATATTATGATACTTTCAAACACACAACTAAACCACGACCAATGAGTTCGATCCCCGGCATTTGGGCAAAATGTACAACGAATCATCAATAGGCGTTTGAAGTTCGACGCTGAGTGGCTATTGCTTATACGGTGTATCTTTTGTACTGCCGTTGCTTATCGCGTTTTGTTCAGTTAATTTGTGTTAATTTGTTCGGTTTCACTGAAAGGAATTGGAAGCATTTTTTAACATAGCACACGAATAAAAATTCTGTGGAAATGGAAAGGTGATAGACGCGTTCAAATCGGTAACATGAGCACTCATCAGGAGGCAGCTGGAGGAGAAAGAGACCTCACAGCGGTCATCTCACAGGGTCCTCTCCAATGGATTGCCTTATATGACCAGATACTCCATCCAGAATCACCGGAAGAAGTGAGACCAGTGGAATTTGCATACGACCTGGCACTGGTGGCCACTGAATGGGCATTGTCCTTGGTGGAAAGATGGAGGCACCAAAACCTCCTGGAGTTGGGATTACTTTGTGGAAAAAGGAATTTCACTGTATCTCATCATGTTCTAACAAGAAGTCGTGGTTGTTTTGTTTTGGCTGCTCAAGTACTGTGAAATATCCGTCGTGTTGGTGAGCAGCTAGCTACAGCAAATTGCTCTTGCTGTAGCTACATACTGACGGTAACTTACCCAAACTGATTAGACAGATGAAGAGAGTGAGTTTGGTACTGTTTGACTCTCCCCACACAAATACACAAATCAAACTTCTCACCAGTACTTTAAACTGGCTATTGCGTCACGTCCTCGAGACATTGGACTGTTATTTATTTTCAAAACATGGTATAAGTCAATTAATAGTACCTGCAGTTTCTTTGTAGACTCCAACGTATCTCCTTGAAAGCCTTTGTATATAGTCATCAGTCAACGAAACACTATATGTTGCTCTTATGGCTTGTAGCAGTTTGGAAGATCCGTATATCTGAACAATAATATGAGTTTGATCAATCCATTATCAAAACTGGGTTAAGATACCTGATTGGCAAAATCTATATTCTGATCCAAATAGTTCAATGAAATTGTTCTATTGGTAACTTCAAAGTTGATTCCATAAGGTATTCCTCTCTCCGAGTAATACATGTCTAGGAGTTGGGATAGTCTCGTATCAACTATGTTTGAGAGATGAGATGCTTTCTTGCCAAGTATTGCACCTGGAAAATGGAAAAAATTAGATTGGTTGGAACAATTTTCGGGACAAAGATGATACTGAGACACTTTTTTTAAAGGACATTCTCTCAAAAACTGAAAAAAAATGTTTTTGTTGTTTTACACTGGTACGTACATTTCTGTATGAATAAATAATAAAAGGTTTTGGAATAACTACCGTGAACGTGAACGAATATTTTTCTTCAAAACATCAGAACTACAATAAAAATGAAATCCTCATTGTCATTATTATAATAAAAAAACAATAGATTGGAAAACAGTGACTGAATATTTAAATTAAACTTAATTTCAAATAAAAAATAAGAGTGTTGTCGTTTTGTTGTGCCAAAGTTTACGGGATGAGGCAAAATCATTTTATTGTCTTTTTGAGCTTAAGTGGCAAGGCAATATCCTGTATTTGCGAAAAATAAAGTCTTACGTCAACTTTTGTGCTCTGTTTCAAAAACCTTAACTCAGACTTGGTATTGGTTAACAATAACTTTCCGATGTAAAAAATAGTTTTCATTTACTGTTTTTGGGAGAGAGCTCTACCAAAACAATAAAACATAACCTCAAGTACAAGGATTTCTTTCGATCTCTTTAAATGATGTGGGATTCAATTCAGGTGCAAACTAATCAGACGAATTCAATTCTTCTTTGATGACCTTCACACAAAAACGTCTGATTGACCCATACAAGAAAAACAACGTGCGCATGTGGCGACTCCTATAAAAAGTGCGTGAAAACCATAATTATTCACTGCGTCCCAGTATTATCACGTTTCGCTGCATACAGGGTGTTCGAACAACTAGGCTACAATTAAAAGCTAAAAGTGGATGTATTTCAAATATTTCTCTTTTATTCGAAGTATGGAAGAATCTTTGACAATAATTATTGCCAATTCATAAAATACATTTTGATATATAATGGGGAACTGGAAACATATTTTTAAATGTCAATTTTTCTCCCCTATTGTTAATTTTGAACACAACAATTCTTCAAAAATGAAGAATAACTAACTGGTTTCTTGTAAACAGGTAAAAGTTGTACAAATTTGTTATTATGGAATGTTACAGATTATTCTTCTTGAAAGATGGGTGAGTTTTCCAAGCTTGGAAAACTTCACAAAAGAAAATATGACCATCATAGTAATTTATTCTCCTTCATCTCTTCTCCATTTCACATTGGAAGTTTATAATATTGATACCAGATATGATGAGGTTTTGTTTTAAACAGGGCTGTTAAGGTCAAAACAGATATTCAAGAAAGTTATTGAATAGACAGCTAAAACCAGTTTATTTCTTGAAAAGTGAAAGTGAAAAGTGATCTTCATGAATGTGAATGGATAAAATTATATCAACTTGATAGTTGTGCCGATGGTGTTGTATCAAGTATAGAGTCAATGGAATCTTGATTGCTTGAGAGTGCTCAAGTGTATAGTATCTTCATCAGAAAAGTCCCCAATGCCACATAAACGGTTAATGTGGGTCCCTTAAACATGACTTCAGCTTGATTTAATCAAACCGACGCAGATCGATCCCGGTTACTGAGTAATACGCAAATGAGCTAAGAATAATAAAGCTTCAACCCGGGGTGATCTTGGTCAAACGAGTATTGGCCAGCTTTTTGGGTGTATTGCGTTATTAAAAGAGTTAACCAACCGGCATAATCCTGTAAGTTGTGCTCTGAGTATCGTTGAGAAGCTGCATTTTCGCTTTATGAATTTGCCCTAGGGCACGTGGAAGACTTTTTAAATTTATATTTTTCACCAAGAATATGAAAATCAAAAAAAGAACCTGTTGGACATGAGGGAATACTAAAAGTACGTACAGCAAATGAGCTTTGATTTGTGATGTACTCTGTCATGGATGAACCCATTTCAATTTGGCTCAAAATTGTGTCTTTTTTTTTCAATAATGATGTTTCAGCGAAAAAAGTCATTTTATAAGGCGCATTGAAAAAAAAACGTGGAAAGAGCACTTGAGTATTATAGAACTCCAAAATTCACCTCACATGAGAACAAAGAGGGATTAAAAACGAAAAATTACGGCGGGCAATGCTTGATTAGATTCATCTGAATCTATATATTTTGTCTTCTGTAAATATACAGGGTGTTTCCTAACCTCTCTGACAAAAAAAGGAAAAGAGTTTTGCTTCGTTTTCGAATTGCAGGGTGTCGAAAAAGTATAATGCATCCGTTTTTTTTTAGTTCAAAATAGATTACTCACATCCCTTATTATGTGCATGTATCAAATGTCACTGGATTTCGCAAACAAAGCAACATTCGTAAAAGTTTCATACTTGGTTAGGATTCTCCCCATTTCTTTTGTCAGGGAGGTCAGAAAACACCCTGTATAAATATGAAAAATAAGCTCAAAATCTGGGAAAAAGTGTGTTGAAATATTAATGGTGATGGAAAATCATCACGCAAATGTAAAGCCTAAAAACATGTTACAAGGAAAACTCCTACTTAAAATACACCCTGTAGACATGGTGAGTTTCTTTTTTTTAAGTGTTACAATGCGATATGTCAGAAACGTATTTAATTTTTTCTTACATCTTGCTGACGTGATAATTTCACGGGGTGACATATTTTCCGATATTCTTCACGTTTGTTCTTCCAGCCCCTCAAGAGGGGTGGAGAGTCACTATCGAATTTCAAATGGAATGATGTATTTTTTATTTTAAAATACTACATGAAATATTAAGTCTGTTTATTTTTTTTTTTAATTTCTCTACTGGTTACGGTATAATGATTAAAAATAATTTATCAAATTATCTCTGTATTAGAGTTTTCTGATTCCGTTACCATTGAAACCCCAATGTCATCGTGAAATGTGTCTCCCCTTAAAATTATCACGTCATCAAAATGTAAAAGAAATTAAACCGTTTTTTGTATCGCATTGTAACACTCTCGAAAACTCACCCTCTACCCTTTTGTCCGTATTGTAGAAGGGCGGAGAAAACCTCCCACTATCTACTGGGAGTCTGCGATAGATGTGATCACCTGCGGAGAAAGGTCCCAGGAGCTTCAATCATTTCCCCGAGGAGTTGGGGACCTAAGCTTGGAATACCAGGGCCCGGACTCTGTAAGAAAATAGCGATAGAGATCCACTTCTCTTCGCATGAACATAGGTCGCCTCTTGAATTGAAAATAGCCGTCGAGCAACAGCTGTGGTATTCTGCATGCAGAAATCATTGCCATCAAAGAAGCAGCCAACCTGCTGCAATGACTGTACAACACAACAGAATACATCACAGTCCATACAGACAGCAAAGCCGTGAGGCATTGTCCTCGATCAAGAACAAGAAGCTCGTTCCATGCTGGAATGAACATAGCAATACTGAAGAAAACACGATGGCAGATGGACTGGCGAAAGTCGGACTGAGAAAGGACGAAGCCGAGATGGAAAACATATCACTACCATTAATCAAACCATTAAAGAAGAAGTAGATAGAGCAAATCCTCTGTGAGTACTCTTGTGGAAGTAATCACACGACACCATAAAATCGGAACCATGCTCCGAAAATTTGGCCTAGGGACTGATAATCTCTGCAAGTACTGCATCGAGGAGGATGAAACGATAGAATCTACTGTGCTACTGCCCGACTCTGAAAGAAGGACGCGTCAGACATATATTATGTGAAATACTACCTTGAAGACGGAGGAATCGGCTAATGTAGACATCGTGCTAATTTTGGACTTCGTAAAAATCATGGGACGGTTTAGAACGATGAAGGGAAAGGCTGCAGGTTAAGACCGTGGGGCCAATTTTCCAAACAAGGGAACACAATGGGCCATTTGGCTTCCGAGTGAAAGCCATGCGAAGCAGGAAACTGCGGGGAATGGCATACCCTTTGCAACCTAACCTTACCCAACCCAACAACTGGGCCCGTATTATTTACTTCACCTGAATCAAGTAACGTCTGATGTTTATGCGAAGCAAAAAGGATCTCTTTCGCTAGTTTCTTACAGAGTCTGGGCCCAGCTTCTCTCCACAATGGAGACTGGACGGTTCGAGGAGTAGTAAGGTTGGAAGGTGGAAGTAGTAAGGGTTGGCCAAATGGGCAACTAGGCCTACTGGCCTACTACCCTCCACCCGTTCCAATACCAAATATCCTTCAAAAAATTCTGATTCAAGTATCATGGATAAAAGAAAATCAATGCGACGCAAATCGGGACTTCTGGAAAATGAAATGAACATGTACGTTGAAATTCTCGCTACTCAATTGAAGCAAATTATTCGCAACAACAAGAACTCTCTGAGCTTTTTGAAAATGAGAATCATTTAACTGTTTTGAAATTATTGACTGTGATATCCTGTGGCAATGATGGTGTTCATGATCATCTCCAAAATATGAATAGGTGTTTGTACATTCCAGTATTGTGCGAACATTTCATCAGTCATTATTCCTCATCTACAATTATAAAATCTCGTTCAGCTTTCCTTCACCAAACCTCAAGACTTCATTAGCTCCATAGCTGTGTAATTTCCACTTGTCAAATCAAACCAAATCAATCATCTACTAGCTCCTCTCTACCTTAACAACTTTATATTTTGTAATTGGTGCATATGTTGAGATATTCTACTCATGTTTCTTTATGCAATACTAACTACTGTGTCACTCAGTCGCATTTCACTATTTCACAGTTTCAAGAAAACCTTTGATCTTTCATCAAAGAACCCAAAAAGAGCATTTTCATCTGCAATAATCCAAAAACTTCAACAACACCACGACAGTAATTATTGCAATATTAGGAAAATATTTTTGGTGCATGTTGGATTTAGTTTCAGGACATCAAAAAAAGAAAAGCTAATGACAAACCCTATTTGAGCAAACAAAACTTCTAGAATTGATCCTGAATGACTTAATAGTGATTAGTTTCTTTGTCCTGTCTATAATGTGGCGGATGAAAATTTAATAAAAGACAAAATGAAGACCATCATGATTTTGATAATATTTAAAATTAGCTGTATGTTTACCTATAAGCCAGTATATATATGTTGTTTGTCTAGGCATAATCGATAAAACATAGGTGACGATATCGATGCAAAATTGTTATTGCAGGTTGCAGTATCGAAAATGATAAGCTGACTTGGTAGTGTTCAGTTTTTGGGGTTTAAACAAACAACGTCAAATGTCTTGGATCCACAATGGGCAGGAAAGCATAATGGATAGCTTTTGCTGCAGTGGCGTTGGGTCAAGTTTGCAGATGAGACCAGAATTGGAACACGGATAGATGACCGCACGCAAAGGGTCTGGATAGGGCCTGGGCTTCAATAAAGGCCCAATGTCTCTGGGAGTGGTTTCCCATCAATAAGAAAAAGTTATATACAATCGCCGTAGTCCATTAATTCACATCCGTCAGAGTAAAACAAATCAGGAGTACATTGATAATGTTATCTGGCCCAGCATCAATCGCCTATCATGCATGAACGGTTGAAAGAGCACTTCAACAATTCGATTTACGTATAACATTGTCAGACTACCTTGGCCGGCGAACTCACCAGATCAAAATCTTATAGAAAACATGTGGGTTTTGTCTTCAGACCAGCTCAACGACATATTAATGCATCTAAAACGCAGATGAGTTGGTTGTAGCGGCAGTGGAAGAATGGAACAATTTTCCTCAATCAATAACTTGATTGTTTCAATGACCCGTTTTTGTGTAATTGGATTTACAAAATTATTGTCAATATTATATTATGTTCTCTATGAACTATAGCGGCTAGACGATTTCAGAGCAATACCATCATCTCACAGTTCATGAAAGCACTAAATAAAATACATATTTCACACCTTAGATGCAATCATATATGAACATGAATATATTTATTACCGTCAATTCCACCCAGAACCTCGGCTTCGGTCAAGTCCCAATGTTGAGACTTGAGATAAAAAGCTCTTGGGAGAGTTGTATCGTTCCAATATCCCTGATTGCCAATAACTGGATTCTCGGATGCCTGTGATAAAAGCACTTCTCCCAAATCGCCCGCAATTGTGGCGAAAAACACACTGTCAACATCTTGGCTCGCTCTGTTTGCGTCTGTAGGCAACTTATAGGAAGCGTTTGTAACACCTGAAAAATACATATTGTGTGAAGGTTTAGAGTATACAATTGTCATTGAATAAATAATTGATTGGGATGCTGTTTTTTATCCATTAGAAGATCATGAAAGCTGATAAATGTGGATTCTATTCAGTATCCTTGTATGAGTACTATCGTGAAACAGACCAGCGGACAATCCTGGTCCAGAACCATAACTTGTTCCAAGTGAACGTCTTAACGCATTCCTAACCGACAACGATAATCGAGACAAGAATAAAACCGCCAAAACAACATGTTTAGAATAGATAAACCAACATCTATAAACAAGTTATATAGCAGACTCAATCAGAAGAATTCTAAAATTGAACTTGAATCCATACAGTCAGTCACAAATACACAAACTAATTGATAACCAACCTGATTCAATTAAACCCATCGACAAATGATTGTGCTATCAAACCAAACCTCTGAAATGTTTGACGGAAAGCGGTAATTAGTAACATTAAACCAAATTGATTCTCACGTGGCTACAAATATTGTAGATCATTACTATCACCGTATTGAAACTCTACGGCAGCCTATCTCTCTGAACCCATTATATCCAACCCTCGTCTATTCTCGTCTATGATTTCAGCATCACACAATTTGGATAGTTGTGAGGTGCAGTGTTACATAGATTACTAATCCATTACTTGACGTTTACATTCCACTTTGAATAGGCACTAATTAAACGGACTAGTTGCGCTTTTGGCTTGGATGTTCAGAATATTTTTCGTTATATTTTGATCAGCAAGAGGAATCTCTTCTGCAACCTGTCTTTTGTTTGAGATGTTAAAGATATTCGTACGATTAATAAACAAAATGTGAAATAAACCAGAGAACTCAGACAGATGTCGGACTGTTCAGAAAGCGAACAAAAACGAAGTGACGCATATACTCTTGAGAGTTGTGAATTTATTCTTGATGACAGTTTTTCAGAAGGGTCTTAAACTTTTCCAATTTAAGTCAAGTGGGAGCATACAATAGTGAGTTCAAAAAGTCCACGTGCTTAAATGTTATCATTCAAGTAATTTTTGCAAAATTCATGTTTTCCTGAAAATCATTACAAAAAATATTTTACAGAATGTCTCACTAAGTTGAAACCGTACGGAAAACTTTTCTATTATTAATTTGAGGAGAAAAAATTATTGTTCATGAAAAGTTCTGCATGTTCTAAAATCTAAAATACTGTCATCAGATATCAAACTTTTTCAGCCGTATACGAGGTTTGTCTAAAAACATGAATTTACTCAAGAGTAAACTATAAACTACCACTATTGCTGTAAAATCATGAGTGGTTTTGGAAAGAAAATGATCAGCAATTCATATTTTATGATAAACTTTGCACACGACTGGAGAAAATCGATATCTGAATGATTGTATTTTAGATTCTAGAACATGTAGAACTTTTAATGGAAATAACTTTTTTTCCTCAAATTAATAATGAAAAAGTTTTCCACTTGATTCAAACCTAGTCAGACATACTGTAGGTATACTATACACAGTGTTATTCACGTTATTCGACACGAAACATTATGGCTAAAGTATCTGATTCCAAAGAAGTTTTTATTTCTGGATGGATAGGGACCCTTTAAGGCTACATTCAAAAAATATTTCCATTTTATACAGGTTGTCCCTAAAACACGAAACGTATCAAAGTTGTATTTTTTTAAACGGAATACCTTGTGTTTTATTTCATTTTTGGCTTGTATGATCAAAAGTAAGGTATGTTTGATCGAGGTTTTACATACCTAAACCTTATGGTTTTGAAATATCTTCAATTTTGCGAAAATGTAGTATTCATTTTAATGCCTAATTTATCGGCTGTTGTTTTTTTTTTAACCAAATAATAATCAAGTCAACCAATTGATCAAGATTGATGTCACACTTATGAAACTTTTGATGACCTGTACAGAGTGTCTGAAAATTATGGTTAAATAATCATTATCTTTGAACGGTAATAACTTATTTTATTCAAATGCATGGCACGCCCTGTATTTTATGTCAACAACAGATGAAAAATTTGATTGTCTATCGAATATTGTAATACCTTCCTATAGCTAACTCTTCACGTTTTCAAGTAAAGCGAAGAAAAAGAACAAAAATAGGTTTCTCATTAACACCAATAGATGGAGATGCCGTCTCCAAATCCTCGTTAGGAACATTCTTCACCTATGGTGTGTTGACAACCCCTATTATTATTGACTCAAAGTTGTCAGTTATTGATTGATATTTTCAATCACTAATCGTTCTATTAGTGCTAGCAATAGCTAAAAAATGCTAATTTATCCAAAAGAAGAACGGATTGACATGATTTTTAGACTGGGAGAATGCCATCAGAACTGCCTCTTAGCGTAAACTCTTGATGAGTTTACGCTGAAAGATTTCCAAACAAAAACCATCCATGTAATGCAGTATTTGAGAGACTGTTACTACGATTTAGAGAATCTGGAAGTGTTTAGTATGAAAAACCCATCAAAAGGAACTTCACCAAGTCCGAAGACGATTATGAAAGACGAGTTGGATTTTGTATGTGGGTATTAGAGAAATGTGCAGATAATGAACACTTTTTTAACTCAGTTATGTTTACTGACGAATGTACCTTTCATATTATTGGAGCTGTTAATCGGCATAACTTTTACTATCATTCTGATTCCAATCCACATCAATTCAGGATTGTTCATGATCAACATAGATGGTCAGTGAATGTGTGGGCCGGAATAATGGGTCAATATTTAATCGGTCCTTACTCTTTTGAAGAACATTTAAATGGAAAGTTGTTTTTAGAATCTTTGATCAATCAAATTCCAGTCTTATTACAAGACCATTGGACATAAGAGGAACTATGTGGCTCCAAATGAATGGAGCTCCTGCGCATTTTCATCGTGCGGTCAGAGAATATTTAAATGATCGTTTCCAAAATCGGTGGATTGGAAATAATGGTTTTCAAGCTTGGCCCCCAAGGTCACCCGACTTGACGCCACCGGATTTCTTTTTGTGGGGATACATAAAAGGGATCGTTTATAACACACCACCGATAACACCAGGGTGCCTATTCTGAGACCGGTAGATCGGTCATATCGAGAGAAAGAGAGAGACAGTTAACGGAGAATTATATGGAGGTGATCGTTTATCTCTCTCGTATGACCGTTCTATCGGTCCCAGAATCGGTACACAGATGATATGAAGCAACGCATCAGAGAAGCTTTCCGAACCTTAAGCCCGCGTATGTTGGCAAATGTTGCTGAAGGTTTTGGAAAAAGGATACGTTTTTGTTTAGAGTAAGATGATGGTCGTCATTTTGAACACTTGCTATGAAAAATTGTTTGTTGTATTTCCACCATGTTTTTATCCGTGTTCATAATTCAAGCCAATATGTTAAATTAGTTTACATAATTGAGACTTCGTTTTCCTTAAAAACGTGAAGAGTTAGCTTTAGGAAGGTAAAATAATATTCGATAGACAATCAAATTTTACATCTGTTGTTGACATAAAATACAGGGCGTGTCATTCAAATAAAACAAGTCATTACCGTTTAAAGATAATGATTATTTAACCATGATTTTCAGACACTCTGTATAGGTTATCAAAAGTTTCATGAGTGTGATATCAATCTTGATCAATTGGTAGACTTGATCATTAATTTGTTTAAAAAAAGAAAACAACAGCTGAGAAACTAGGCATTAAAATGAATACTACATTTTCGAAAAATTGAAGATATTTCAAAAACCATAAGGTTTAGGTGTTTTAAATCTCAATCAAACTTGCCTTAATTTTGATCATACAAGCCAAGAATGAAATAATATACAAGGTATTTCATTTAAAAAAATACAAGTTTCGTGTTTTAGAGACACCCTGTATAACACGAAAATATTTTTAAAATGTAGCCTTGAAGAGGCCTTCATCCATCCAGAAAAAAACTTCTTTGGAAGCAGATACTTTAGCCATAATGTTTCGTGTCGAATAACGTAAATAACCCTGTTTATATATATATATATATATTTGATGCTGACTTTCAAATATTGTGTGGGATACGTATATTATGTAATTTCAAGTAATCCGAACATTTTTCCACCACATGTCACCACCTTTTTTAAAATTTGAGAGAAGGTTACTGTCGTTCACGCTTATGACCTTTGATAGATGAACAAAACATGAAGTTGATTGGGGACAGACACAGATAGGTACACACTCACACATAAATTCACACAAATTGTTGATCTTTTTGCTCTTGTGAAAAATCAATTATCAATAACATTGATTATTGCAAGACCTTGGAAGAAAGTGACCAGATCGGTTATTTTGATGTGTGGTAACGCCAATCTTTTTTTGGTGGAATGAACAAAAAAGCCACAACTTTTATAATTAGACAGAGAAAGTGTCAAAAGCATGCTAAACTGTGCCACTATCCAAGAAAACAACGGAAAAACAAACGAAAGCTGCATGAAAGTAAACTAGCATAGAGCTTCATATGGACGCTGGATAAATAGTTAAAAGGACATCAACTTCAACCGCCAGAAAAAAGACACAGAACGTTATGAAAGAGTAAATAATACTAGCCTTTATTCCTGTATATGACATCAAAAACCCTCTCGAACGTCACTTCGTTTTGTTGTAATCCAGCTGCTATTCCGGCGATCAAGTGGGAAATCGATACGGGACCCCATCTTGTTTTTATATTTCCCAGTTTTAAAGGGCAACTACTGGAAGCACCATTGTTCAGAGCTGCGGACTCGCTGTAAACAATAATTCTTCTTTCAATGCAGGAATAAAATAGTCTCAATGTATCTTCGAAACAATGTTTTCAATTCCGCGTAACCAGGAATGAATTATTCGGATAATTTTCGGGACTATCAGAATTTCACATACAATTGGGAAAGTTTCTCTTCAGGGATTTCCTGCTAACCGATATGGAACGTCGGTTAATTCAAGTGTATTTCCTGTCGAATGAGAAAAAATAATTGCTTCAACAGCATCAATGAACAGGATGAGTGATGAAGCTGTTTTTTCCAGGAGCTCTGGCTCCGATGGACTAAGAAGATTCATCTGATTCTATTTGCTCTTCAGAAATTGGAAACTTCAAAGCCTCTGCCACTGCCGTGCTTCTTTTCTTTGTAAACGGAATGAACACAAAAAGTTTCGACGTATTTCGAAACTATCGTTTGTTTGGTTGAAACAGTCCTGTTGTCCTTTCACTCGACTCTGAAATACATTGAATCCTTTTGATGTTACCGCTTTTCAGAAGGATCTGAAATACTAAACTGCAATCGTCGCAAAACACGCCAGTCTTCAAACAGTTGGTCAAATGTTGCTGTTCTGTTTTATTCGAAAGGAGTTCGTATTTTGTGTTGTGTGTTTGTCTGGTGAAGTCTGGTGCCGAAATTCTAAATCGATCTTCGTCTTGAATTCCAAAATTTCTGGACCAGTAAAATGGTCCTGGTTTGATTCTAGCAGCAAACCATTCACTTTAAATTTCCATGAAAAGAGGAGACCGACCAAGTATATCCTTTTGACTGTCAGATACAAACCAATAAAAGTGGTATCATGATGTACATACCTTGGCATTAGGGAATAATCCTCACAAGTCAATTCCTCATCTCCTCTTTCGAACCTGTCGACTGTGTTTGATGTTAATCGATGTAAGAAACATAATTCATCCAATGTGAGAGCCTCCGACGGAAACAGGGATATCTGTTCTGCTACCAAATAGTCCACAATAACTTTATATTTGTGGAATTTGTTTAACGTTGCAGCATATGGAATGGCAAGTGATTCATCCAGAAAAATGTTTGGCGTTCTTTGAACACCATCGAATACTAACCTGAAATACGGATGTTAAGTCCATGGTCACTTTGAATACTTTCCTGCTGTTGACATGAATAAAATACGTTTATTTTATTTTTAAAGGGGGCACTTCTAATTAAAATTGTCAGGCCCCTTTTCTACTTCAAGGGAAGTCAGTGAATTAGTTGATTGAAGGAGAACCAAATGCTACTTGACACCCACTCACATCTTACCCTCCCAGGAGTTCAAGAAAAGGGGGCTGAAAATATTCACTCCCCCATAACTTTTGGTTAGGAATAATAAGTTCTCAAATTGACAACTTGTATGTACAGTATATACTTACTCATGCAAAATGATTGAGCTCAACATTCTGGTATTGACGGTAGGTTCGCTCAATTCAATCTTTCTTATCAATTCTATCAAAACTGGCATAGTCATCGGAGGCCTCGAGATTACAGAGAAATTTCTTCTGTAACATGGTTGTAACAGATGGGGGATAGAGGAGGATGTCCCACCTTTGGCAGGAGTTAAAGCTGAAACTTTGATGATGGATTAATTATTCTGCTTTAAAAAATGAGCAAAAAAATATTCTAAAGCATGTGGTTTCCCTAGAATAATATCATCGAACAAAGAGTGTACTGTTCCTCGTCACGTCTACCCTCTATGTAAGTAGTTGGAGTAAATTGAACTAACTCATGAGGGCAATTAGTTTGCAGAGTTACCAAATCATTTATCAACAGACTATTCGACTGCATAATTCAAGAAACCAACAGAAGAAAAACGGGTCTATAGTCAACACTAGGAGCACAATTGAGGTTAGACAAAAGGTCAATATAAAACCAGGGGTCTCAGTGAACTCACTCAACCAGTTCTACTGCAACGTTGCTGCAAATCTCATCGGCCATCTCTCAGAAGTCTCCACAGATCCTTTGATCTGTTTGGATGCGAAAATAAGCATCTACATGTTCTATCTTTCTCTCTTGTACTAAAGAAGAAGTTTCAAGTACCGTGATTTCTATAAAGAACAGAAAGTGCCCTGGGAAGGATGAGTTATCACAGTTTCTGCTCTTGATGATGGTCTACGTCATTGATGATTTCTGAACAATGGGACACTTTCCATGATGCCTTGTTATGCCGTTGTATAAAAAAAGTAACACATTCGACCCTTCCAATTCCAGACCAATCTCGTTGCTGTCAACTGTTTCCAAGCTGGTAGAAAAGATGGTCAGGACAAGAATGTGGGAGTTTTTTACTATGCACAGTCTCATCTCTGAGGATCATTTTGCTTGAGAGGATGAAGTTTGAGTTTGGTTTTTCTCTCACGCGACATATGAATAGATATTCAAAATAGTTGAAGATGCATGCATGTTAAACCTGTTGAGCAGTGCATGTTGAATTTAAATAAATAAATAATTTTTGATTTTGCATTTTTTCTCTTTCGATTTACCAATTCCATATGGAGACAACTACAGATAACAACAATCCATTTGCGTTCTGAATCAAATGGGTTATTTTGATCTTATATTTCATTAGTAATATGGAAAAGGAGAGAAACTTCATCCACTAGAGTAATTTGTGTTTCGATGCAACAACAATATCTGGTCTTTCACTTTAGAGCTTTTTTCCACTTATGTATACAGGGCTTTTCACTTAAAACTCCGCACGTCAATATCTCGGAAACGAATAGGAATATTTGATTTCTGTAAAAAGAAGTCAATGTATGGGGTCAAGTAGTTATTTTTCACAGTTAAAAAAATTCGACGCCTACCAGGAGTAAAGCGTCGCGACGCATCGAAAATATTAATCGATTGCAGGGACTTCAAAATCACGCGCATGCAAAAGTACGAGTTATTTATAAACTTTTTTGTTATTCAGTCGAACTCATTTATTCTACTCAGTTTTGAGATATACAGTGTGTCCAAGATAAGGATGTCCATCATGGGGATCTTGAAAACCGTGAGAGATACAAGGTCGGTTAAAGGAGAAAAAGTTGCGTATTTTGATGCTCAACAAAATGTCGTTTTAAATGCCAAGAAATTTCGACTAAGTCCGAAATTATCCGAAAAAAACCTAAATTCTTCAAAATTGTTTTCATTTTTTTCTGACCACATTTAAAGAGAATTTTTGAAATGAATGAAACTTCTTCATTGCCATCTTTTGCCCTTTACAAGAAAGCGTTATTGAATTGAAGAACCGACGTTTCGTCTATGAGCAGCCATCATCAACTTTGTTTTTTTAAATACGGTCCTGGATTTTTTAAGACGGATTTTGAGGGCCTCTTATGTTCCTAAACCAACAATGTATCGCAATTGTTCAAAAAAATTATGTTGATGGATTTTCCATAAGAACTAATGTGTTACAGAGAGACAAAAAATACATTTTTAATAGGATTAAAAACAACCACCTCTTTTTTAATTAGTGCGATACCTTGTTGGTTTAGGAACATAAGGGGCTCTTAAAATCCGTAATGAAAAATCCAGAACCGTATTTAAAAAAACAAATTTGACGATGGCTGCTCATAGACGAAACGTCGGTTCTTCAATTTAATAACGCTATCTTGTAAAGGACAAAAAGTGGCTATGAAGAAGTTTCATTCATTTCAAAATATCTCTTCAAATGTGGTCAGAAAAAAATGAAAACAATTTTGAAAAATTTCGGTTTTTTTCGGATAATTTCGGACTTAGTCGAAATTTCTTGGCATTTAAAACGACATTTTGTTGAGCATCAAAATACGCAACTTTTCCTCCTTTAACCGACCTTGTATCTCTCACGGTTTTCAAGATCCCCATGATGGACATCCTTATCTTGGACACACTGTATATCTCAAAACTGAGTAGAATAAATGAGTTCGACTGAAAAACAAAAAAGTTTATAAATAACATGTACTTTTGCATGCGCGTAATTTCAAAGTCCCTGCAATCGATTAATATTTTCGATGCGTCGCAACGCTTTACTCTTGGTAGGCGTCTAATTTTTTTAACTGTGAAAAATAACTACTCGACCTCAAACATTGACTACTTTTTACAGAATTCAAATATTCCTATTCGTCTCCGAAATATTGACGTGCGGAGTTTTAAGTGAAAAACCCTGTATAGTCATAGCTTTAGAAGGTAGGGTCCAGATCACACCAAAACATTTTGAATATGGGAATAGAGATCGGAAACAAAGAACGAAATGAGAACCTGTTGACCCACACATATGGACTAATTTTTTCTCCTGAATTTTTTTATGGTCAAAATTCTCATGCTCACGAATAGCCATTTGATCAGTCTTCGAAAAGACATCTAAAAAATATATCTCTGCCATAACATTGACAGTTATGAATCTGGATTTGACAGTACAGCCAGTTGAAGCCTTATGTGTGATAGTTTCAAAATAAAAAAGGATATTGCAGAAATGAAAAGAGGAAGCGAAAACTGTCCCGAAGTATATAGATGTGACAGACATTTGAAAATATAAAAAGAAAACTCTTTGTGGAAATAGGAGGCAGTAAAAGAAAAGTATTCTTACACTTTCCACCCTTTATAAAAAAATCTTTTTTTTGCAACATACTATAGAACGCAAATAATATAATAATGATAATAATAATAAAAATAATAATAATAATAATAATAATAAATGTCTTTTATTCAGGAAAAATAAAATACAATATAAAATACCTACTAAATAAATACAAGTGTGTAGAACTTGCACCGAAACAAGGCGCAGTCTAGCTATAGGGCTACTCTACTGAACCCTGCTTGGCTCAAGGGTGCACAATAATATTCAAAAAATTAACCCAATGGATCGAATATAAGTCATATCTGAAGAAACCTACTGAAGGAAGGGTGAACTAAGAGTATAAAAAAAAAGTTATGATTTAATTTGGAGAGTTTTGAAGAATAAGTGAATGTTTTCTATATCGAACTTTAAATTTATGCTCAATAAATTAAGTATGGTTTTTGGGAGGCTTATTGTAGAAACGAATTGCACTCCGATGATGTGGCATATTGATAAATTTGGAAATTCTCAAATCACGAGAATGAATATCCGACCGAAAAACAAATTTGTTTCTGATAGATTCAGGTAGCAATGGATTATTCAAAATATTCAAAAGGTAAATACTCATATGCAAATCCCCACGATTTATCATTGATAGCCAGTTTAAATTTTTAAAAGTATGTGAAATATGATCATATTTTTTCAACCCAAGAAAAGTCTGGAACAATAGTAAGTGGAATGACATATATCGAATCCAAAAGGAACAATTTTTGGATCCGATATATATCATTTTACGTAAAGAGAAATCAAGAGTATGTCGAATATTGTACAATACTTTGAGGGACGAGTAGGACTTTTGAATGTTTTTTTACATGCTCCTCAAATCGCAAGTGAGTGTCCAAAATAACACCAAGATTCTTCGCGAACTTCACTACAGGCAACTTTGCACCATCCAACATTATATTGACGTTATCGCTTTAAAAAGCTCTATGAGCCTTGATGCCAAAATGCAAAAAACTTCTTTGGGCATTCCTTAAAAAATTATTACAGTCCAAAGTCTGGAAAATATCGATTGTGCCGATATTTTTGTCGAGAAGCTTATGAAAACTTTAATGTTATGTGATACAAAATATTTTTCAATAATGTCATCGACACTCCTGGATTATGAAAAAATCAAATTTTCTAGAATCCATCGCCAAACCATTCTTCTTTATTTTTTTTTAATTCTGTGAAACTTTACTGCTTCCTTGAGAATTGTAGTTATTTGCCTTTCTTGACTTATCGCAACTAAAAAGACAATCAAATACCACGTCTTAAAGACATTGACCCATTACCCTTATTTACTTTTATAATAAACGACAAATTCATGCATTGCACCAAACAATCAGAAATTGATGCATAGATTGACAGATCTTGCACTCACCAATCAAAACACTGATACACACACTTGTTAACAAAAAGCTTCTCATTTTTGCATCACATTGTGCTCATCACTTGTATTTTTAATTCACAATTAATCGTGGTTAGTCATTGATAACAGGTGTAATTTCGCTACAACCTTATCTCGGTTCGGTTTAACATGTGATAAAAATGATAGCGATAATTCATAACCTATATTGTTGATTAAATATGTATAAAGATAAAAGTTTTGTTTGGTGGATTCATAATTTACTTGCTTCGCAATTTGTAGGTTGGGAGAGTAGCTATATTTTATGTCAAGAAGAATTTCCGAAGCCATGGTTAATAGAGGTTTTCACAGGATTGAGAAATATAATTTTATGCAACAAAACCAAAAATATCGAGCTATCTCAAACAAGTTTGATGAAAGACACACTCATTCTCAACCCACTCCTGTTTGGGGCACACAAGTGCACAGATTATATTTCTAGCGCGTGCTTGGCTATCGTGAAGGAAATTTCTGCATATAACTTTTATCTGTGATGTAATTGAAAAATTGGCTGCTTGCACACTCTTCTTAATACAAAAGTTATATCTTTAATAACGTCTATTGAGATTACTCATCCGTTTTGTGCTGTGAGAATTATAGAGCGTCAAAAATCTTTTGAATCCCATGATAAATTCTCGTTTCGTACGAGCAAAGATAATCTCATAGTTGAGCTGCGAAGCATTCTCATTTTTTCGTGATAAAACTTTGATGCTGAGAAGAATTTCCGAAGCCATGGTTGATAGAGGTTTTCACAGGATTGAGAAATATGATATTATGCAACAAAACCAAAAATATTGAGCTAACTCAAACAAGTTTAATGAACTAGAGAAAAACACACTCATTCTCAACCCACGTGGGGTTGAGAATGAGTGTGTGGTTCATGGTCTATGGATACTTTTGAGTATTTTCATGAGTGCTCTTGCAGACTTTCACAATTTTAGGAAGAACCTCAAGGCGACATCATTTACAACCGTGCTTCCTGGTTGACGAAGACGAAGGCTTAAGCAAAATCTATAAATGTCATGTAAGTTTGCGTTGCTCTCTCGCTTGTCTCAAAGTCAGAATAAGATCTGTGGTGCCCTTTCTGATTGAAAACCACTCTGTGGCACTGCAAAAGGTAGCGCGCAGTTCTTGAAGAGGTTCGAAAATCTAGTGAGACTTCATTTTTCATCCAGTACGAATCTTTTCTTCGAATAAACATACTTAGTGACAATTATTGTCTTCCTGAGCGAATAAACCGGACCATTTGTCTTTCCATATCAATATGGACGAAGGGCGGGCAGTCAGGTAGTAAACTACCCCACGTTATGCTTATGCGTTTGGTATGAATGCCATGCCCAATCTCCCTCCCCTAGATATCTTCATGAAAATGTAAGAAATTGAGACATAAAGACTTAAGACATAAAGCAACATCAGAAACTGGAGCTACTTCAAACTCTCAAGGGCATACTTAGATCCCCAGCACAATCACGAACTCCTCAATAACAAAGTAGAGTGATATCATGTTGAAAAATACCAACTTCAACACGTCTTTCAAAACCAAGCAACACTGGGAAAAAGAAACGATGGAACAACTCCGAAGGACACATGGAATCGTCTATGTGCCATCAGACGGTTCCATGACCAACCGGGGGACAGGCGCCAGAATCGTAAAGGAAAACCCAACAAAAACTCTAATTTCGAATCTTATCAACCACTTGGGGAGCATGCCACTGTCTCCCAAGTGGAAATACATGCAATTAACGTCTGCGTGCAGAAAAATTCAAGGAAGGGCTACGCAGGAAGGAAAATCCTCATCCTGTGTGATAGTCAAGCGGCAATCAAAAGTCTTTCCTGTCGGGAAACAAAATCCAAGCAAGTCGTTGATTGTCAGCAAGACCTCTCCACTTTGGAAGCATCCAATGATGGATACCAGGACACAAGGGATAGCTGGTAATGAACAAGCAGACCAACTGGCACGCAAATCTGATGGTCCAAATAACAACAGGAAGCCAATCACCAGGACTGAGATACAGTAAAACAAAGATGACAAAGGAATTCCAACTATCATTCACTCAGCTCAGGAAAGTAACTGGAATAATAAACTGGACAATGCAACCTTATAAAACATATGCATACCATGAGCCTCCTAAACGATGAATCCATGTGTAGTCTCTGCAATGAAGAGGAGGAAACAGGCCTCATACATCGTCTTTGAATGTGAAACACTGACGTTCTGGAGAAGGGTTAATGGGAAATTCACACCCATTCCTCAAAGGTCACACAGAAAGAGAGTAGAAAGTGTCACACACCTTATTCAGGCAGTACTGTTGTTCTACTGAAAGATAGGAACAGAGAAAACACAATAGGCCCACCAGAGATGTCGGTATCAGGGAAATTACCCCAGGAGCTCGTTACGCCCGATTATCAGTTAACAGTAATCAGCACTGTACTGTGGTGAGACCGACCCTTGTCTACGGCTATATTGTCTGGTGGCCAAGAACTAAGCAATGACAAGCAGCCACTGGAGAAAAACTGAAGGCATAAAAACTACTCCAAAGCTTGCGATGGAGGTCATGCTCTTTTCCTAGATATCTTTATAAAAATGGAAGCTAAAACACCAACCTTGAAATACCTTGCAAAACCAAGCTTCCCTGGGAAGAGAAAACAGCGGAACCACTCCGAAGCTCACATGGAACAGAAGGTTCCCACATCCCAGGGGAAAACAGCCGGAGTCGTAGGGAAAAACCCAACTTGGGAATCTTATGAATCACTTGTGGAGCACGCTACTGTTTTTCAACTGGACATACATGCGACAAACGTCTGCGTACAAAAAATGTCATGATAGTCCACAAAAGAAAAAGAAATCCTTATCCTTTGTCGAAAAACTAAATCCAAGCAAGTTTGAGATTGTCAGCAAAATCTTGCGACTCTAGGAGCATCCAACGATGCTACTCTAGGATGAATACAAGTGCACAAAGGGATAACGGTCGGACAGAGAAACAGAGGATTTACAAACTTTATTAAGGCCATCCAGCTCTCCGTCCACAAGTCATGCACAGAGAAACATCATGAGCCTAACAGAGGTTGCGGTGTCAGGGACAATATTATATTTCAAGCGCGAGATAGGCTACCGTAAAGCAAATTCCTGCAGATAACCTTTATCTCTGATGTTATTGAGAAAAAATGATCAACAACCCATGGACTCTATTGAAATTTATTTTTGCGGCTGCTTAAACACTCTTTCTAATAAAAATTATATCTTCAATAACTTTTATTGAGAGTAATCATCCGTTTTGTGCTTTGAGGAATATAGAGCGTCCAAAATGTTTCAAATCCCATGATAAATTCTCGTTGCGTAGGAGCAAAAATAATCTCATAGTTTACCTGCGAAACTTGGATTCGCATTCTCATTTTTTCGTGATGAAACTTTGATGCTAATGCAGTGGATTGTTGGAACGGTAAAAAAGAAGCTTATTTACAGAATTAATGCACTTATTTCTATGACTGGAGCATTTATAAAAGCTATAACTGGCATTAAAAAAATAAAGTCAATCTAAAAAACTCTGATACTTAAAGCCTTTAGGAATGAGAAAAATATTTTCCACGTGAATTCGAGGAAACCAGCAAATAGGCAATGTCTCTTGAATTTGTATTATGACAACCCTTTCGCTTTAGCCTGGATTGAAAAGGCGCGAGAAGTGCCATTAAAGAGAATCATGATTTCGGGAAATCGACAGTAATGTTGAAAATGAAATTACATTTCAGGAAAATATTTTTGAGTCACAGGACAAAACAAAATAGAATTTATAATACTGCTATAACGATGAGATTGTTATTCAGATACAAACTCAAGTTCAATTATTCAAATTTTCCCGTTTTTCTCTTCCGATCGCTCAACAAACTTCACACTGAGTCTCTTTACTTGAAAGCAACTTCTTTTGTGGCATTGGTATTTTGCATTATCTCAGCATTTGAATGGAGATGGAGTACGTATTGTGTTTTACGTTTTATCATTTTCTTGAGGAAATTGAAATACATTGAATGAAATTGCGCCAAATATTTTCAATTGAAAAGTAGCCAGTATGCAATACATGGTAATCTTATATATAAATGAATTTCTGTGATGGCTGATGGGCAAGGTGGACAACGTGGTAATTGTTTCATCCTAGGCAAAGTTATGGGTTGGGTTAGAAGGGTTCACCCTAAACTGCGAATATTTGCATTGTCTTCACTTGAAGACCGAATATCCCATTGTGTTCCGTTTCTTTGGAACATGGTATCTCGGTCGCTGACCCTTCAGCCTGTCTTTTCTTCGTTCTGAACCATACCATGGTCTTAAAGAAGTTCAGAATCTGCCGCTTCTTTGATGTTTTCAAGGTAGTTTTGTCACATATTTATGAGGCATCTTTTCTTTGGAGCTAGGCAGTGACATAGTTGGTGTTCCATAGTTTCATTCTCTTCGTTTTTCTAGCAGAGATCATCGGTTAATAGACCACGCTTTCGGAACATTGTTCCGATCTTTGCCACGTCCAGATGTACCACGTCATCTGCATATGCTGAAATCTTTATTTCTTCATTTAAGATCGGTTTCAAGGGGAGGGATAATTCTCCCCTGACACCACAGTTATCTCTTGTTGTTCTTTCTCTTATAGAAGAATTTTCATTTTTTAAATTAATAATCCTGCATTTCCATTATCCATTTGATCATGATTGGTTCTATTTTATCATGATGAAGTTATATTTTTGGTGATCATTTCACTTAGACGCAATTTTTTCCAAATATCCAATATCAACACCGAGCTCAATCAACACAGAAATATTCCTCACAACGTTTTTTAAACTTTGGTTGAGTAATTATTAGTGACATCACCATTTTGGGTTTTGGAAACAAAACAACAAACTACTATTGTTGTTGAAATATCATCAAGCATTATTCAAAAAATACAGTCATTCTCCACTCATCAATCTTTTGTTGAAAATACATCAATCATCAAATATTTCTCACCTGTGGCTAATTGAAAAGAAAAAGGTAAAGTTAAAAGTTGGATCGTATAAATCGAGCATCAAATTTGACAAGAAAACTCATTCAACCATATCACTTTTCATAAATTTATCGAAGCAGCGATAAATGAGAGATAATTGGTAGTGATTTGGCATTTTGATACAAAAGAAAAGAACTATTGAATTGAGGTCTTCATCTTTGCCTAGGTATTTTGGAAACATGCCCCGGCGAAGTAGTGATGAGTTCATCAGAGGGTTTTAGTCTTTCTTGTGCGTGATTTAGTATTATGAATTCTTATTCTTATATTTTTTTAAATCCTCAACAAAAGGTATTTATTTGTACAAGTTTTGAAAATACTTTGTCATATGGATGATAAATGAAGACTCGAGTGGATGAAGGGGCCTATGTGACATTTTTTGCGGAAATGTCATTTTTGCACGAATGTAAGGTCTTATGTACCTATATTTTATTATAGATGGAATCTGTTGTCATGTCTAAATAAAAAAAAAGTTACGACTTGATGAAGGGCATGTACAAAGAAGTTTTGAACCATGTTGGTGGAAGAACGGCCTTTGTATCCAAATAGTGTATTGACACCGTTTTTCAAATTTGAAATAAATCAAAATCAAAAATAATTCCAAGGATGAACGCCCTATGTCCGGGAAAAAACAAAATGTATGATGGATGGAAGGCTCATGTACGAACATACACTCTTTCTTCTTTTGAATCTTCGATTGATCATAAGCAATTTTCGCAAACATCGATTTTTACGTGTCCTATGAAGCAGTCAAGTCAAAAAAAAGTTTCTGTACGCGCTGGGAACAATTTATTGTACTTCTATGATCGACAGGAAAATCAGAAAAATATAATATATTCAACAATTTTATCCAAAAACTTACAATCATTCATCCATACTCACTTCAAAAATCTTGGACCACCCTTGATATTCACAGATTATGTTATTTTAAAGTTAGACAGGGGAAAAGCGGCTAGGTGGCTGAGTGGTCTGAGGCACCATTCGATAAAAGTCACCGGAGAGGTAGTACGCGATGATCGGGTTCAAATCCCGAGGTGGACAAAAATTATTTTCTGTTCGACATTTAGTGGTACTCTCATTGGCTAACGTTACTGAGTAGACTGCATTACTGCATACTGCATTAATAATCACTGTCAGTCAAAAGTTTAAATTAATTAGCCTAAATTAATTGGTCAAATATATAACTAGGTGATGTTTTCCATCATCAACTTAGTTAGAACTTCAACTACAGTGGTCCTGGGGTTGGCGAAAAGGGCCTACTCGCCGGGCAGTGGTTTGCCCCCCCACCCATACCAATACCCGATACCAATAGATAGGAAATCCTTTTCAAAGTATATCTATTTCCAGGTACATTTTTTTGTAAAAACTATGTGGTTTTTTTGTTAGAACCGTCCCAGAACGAGTAAATTCCAGTGACACACATAATTTTTGACATTTTTCGAAATTGACAAATGAGCTGGTTGACTGGAAAAAATCGTTTTGAAACGGTTGGGACACTTAATGATTTCAAAAAATTTGAATGGATTGGTAGCCAACTTGTAAAAAATATATATTTAATTCAATATACATATTTTTGTAAATTCGATTGAACGAAGGCTGGATAGTTTCAATTTTGTTCCCAACTAGACATGAATTGATTGTCACTACGTCCTTCTCTTCTATCCAATCACATATTGATGCCGCGACGGTGCATTGAAACAATCAAACAATTGATTGTCTTCTGAGAAAAAATTATTCATTCTTTTATTCCACATGTTTTCTTTAGGATTTTAATCTGGTGAGTTCGCTGGCCAGATCGGATCATCGAGTCTATTGTCAGTTACAAAGAACTTCTGGATTCCGATTGCAGTCCACTCAAAAGAAGATTGAGGAAGAACACATTCAAGTAGAGCTTGTCCTAAGACGCATAAAAGAATTTGGATTTCACTTGAAAATGCAAGAATGTGAATATGTGTTGAAGCCATATTCAGCATGAACAGAAGCAATGAGGAATATACCTCCTTCACACGATCTCACAACATTATAAGTTTCTATATCGAGGCATAAAATTATTATTCAAAACATATCAAGAACATGCACATTTCACGTCAAGAGCTGTTGAGAAAAGAAACAAAGTTTTCAAGGATATTCTGCAGTAAGATATTGTGGCTGGGCATCACTGGTATGTGAGCCTGCATATCACACATGTTTGAAAATGGTACAGTCAGATCAACGAACATTGACAGAACCGCGAAGAGTTGAGAAAGAAGCTCTGACATTGATATTCGCAGTCACAAAATTTCACAAAATGATCTACGGACGAGCCTTTTTCTCACGAACGGACCACAAACCCCTCATTACAATTTTTGGTTCGATGAAAAGCATTCCAGTTCTCATATCAAATAGGTTGCAGAGATGAACGTTTTCAAGAAACGTAAAGCGTTCCATGTGTTCAAGATTGCTGGCCAGCCGGGAAAAAACATTTGACAAAAACGTACTGAACTTATTTATAGAAAAGATTCACTTTTTACAGTCTAGAGCTGTTTGATGTTGGGCAACAGAAGAGTGATCCCGTCAAAATTTCTAGATCGGCTTTTGAAACTACAATATTCAGCACACCTTGGACAAGAAAGAATGATATCAATTGCTAGAGAATATGTCTACTGACCCAACATCGACAGGGAGATTACAAATTTAATCGGAGCATGTAAAGAGTCTGCAGAAGCTTCAAGAAGTCTACCAAAAGTTCCTCATGTAGCATGGCCTGTACCAGAAGATGCATGGCAACGCATCCATGAAGACTTTGCTAGCCCTTCTGGAGTATCCACCAGTTAAAGTGAGATCAATCAGAATCTCACTTTTTCAAAGCTGTAAGATATGTTTTCTCGCTCCGGATTAGTTTGTACAATTGTTTCAGACAATGGAGGTCAATGTCAACTTTTGTTTGCAGAATGGTATTGAAGATATTTGGTCACCAGCTTATTGGCCCCAGGCAAATGGACAGGCAGAAATATAATATGTATACAAAGTGTCCGGAAATAACATTCAAATAATTGAATTTGATTTGTTTCAAATAAACAATGGTTAGGAAATGCATAATTTTCAAGAAACAGGGTGTCAAACTTAAAAAAAAATGGGTTCTTGATAAATATCTTACATATCCTTGGCAACAAATTCTAATACATCACAAGAGCTTCATGGTGTTTACATAGCAACCAAAAGTCGTGTCAAATAATATTATCTTACCCAGTAAGCGCTTTAGTGCATTTGATTTTGAAGATGCTTCAAGATTCATATGAAGAAATGACCAACAAACACTTTATGTATGGAAGAGCCAATGGTTGTGCTCTAGAAGCGCGTAGATTATAGCACGAAGCCTTTCCAAATCGTCAGATTCCTCGTGTAAATTGTTATGTGCTATACATCGGAGGTTAAGAGAAAATGGTACTTGCTCACTAAATAGGATTGACTGTGAAAGAAATCGTATACCAAACGGACTTTGGACAAGGAAGAGACGGTTTTTCAAGCGGTTGAAGAGAAAATATCAGTACCAAAAAAATACCTCTACAAGAAAATATTCCTTAAAGCAGTACTTTAAAGATTTTGCATCAACAACTTCTTTATCCTACTTAGAGTTCATGCATTGAAAGATCAAGACTTACAACCTAGAGAAAAATGGATGCAGACAAAATATCATCAAGACCATATCTTTTTGGATAAAGTGTTTCTTACAGACAAATCAGGATCTACGCGCGCGGACATGCTTTTAATCATTTATGGACCCATGGGATTTTTGAAAACCGATTTCAGGATAGGTTTTCCATTGACGTCTGAGCAGGTTATTGGTGAAGCCTCAGCGTTTAAACGAGCCGGCATGTTCAAATTTGTTGAGCCATTCTTTGCCGGATTTGCAAGAAGTAGTACCCATTGGATTGGGAGCAGAAATGTTTTTCATGCATAATGGTGCATCAGCGCATTTTAGTGTGGTAGTTCGTGATTATTCATACACAACATATACAGACCGATGGATCGGGAAGGTTCCGTGGCCACCTCGTTCGCCTGATTCAAACCCGCTGGACTATTTCCTTTGAGGTTATTCAAAGCAATTGGTTTATTCGATTCCTGCTCTGCAGTTGATAGAAGAGCGAGTCATAGTTTATTGCCTCGAAATACATAATAGACAAAGAATTTTCTATCAAGCTGAAGGTCAATGAGAAGTCGTTTGGAGAAATGTTTTGAGATGAATGGAAAACACTTTGAACATTTATTGTAGCGTGACAAAATGATGATAATATCCAGACAATTTAATTAAATTATTTAACCATTTTTGACATCCTATATCTTGAAAACAATGCATTTCCGGACCATAATTAATATGAAAAAAATTATTTTCTAATGTAGAATCACTCCTATGATTATTCGAACGTTATTTCCGGACACCCTGTGATTGGCAAGTATTTGGATAATGGAACATCATTTTTTACAAAATCTAAAAAATAGTATATCCAGTTTTGCTAGAAATAATTTCTAGAACAGGGTATTATCCCGACATGACAGTTCCCAGGAAGAAATACAAAATACAAATTTTAATAACGTCGATGTTGAAAAATTGTACCCGCTGGAAATTACCAGAAGATGTCTTTTATCAGATCGATTTTAAGAACTGTTACTTGTACTAAAGCTATTGTTAAAGTATCTGTTCAATATATTTGTTGTATTGGGGCTCCTTCACAACAAATATCATCCCTAGAGCCTATGTGACAGATTTTTCAGATTCCTCATTCCATGATCCTGGAATATTCTAAGTTACAGCTTATTTGAACCAAAACTGTCAACTCATGGATCAGAATTGATTTTGGTTCCTTTTCGAAGTGTGCCAACGGAAAAATGTTTTTTGAATTTCAGATTGAATATCCTCTTGATACTACACGGAGCCGCGAACGGGATTTTATGCACGGTACACGTGGTGCTTGTCAAACTCACACACATTTCCATAAAAAAAGTTTTTACCGGATTCAACAGTGATCTTTTTTCGTAAAAAAAAAAATAAAATAGGAGATGAGAATCGTCGTCATCTATTCGAAAGTGTCTTTGATATTTCGTTCACCTTTACAAGAATATTTTTGAAGATAATTTTACCAAAATCATCTCCGAGAATCACTGTCCGACAACGCCTGAAAACGTCAAAGTTTGTCTGACGCGGTTGATCCTTGTTTTTTTTGTGTTTGTATTGATCCTGCAAATGCTTAAAACATGTGCAGTTCTCAGGACTTCGCAGAAAACAGATGATTTAAGCCGTTCTTTTCACAAAGCTCAAAATAATCTTTACGAGTCATAATAAATTGTGCTGGCGCCAAAAATTACTATCATGAGGATGAATTGCATTTTCCTAATGAATGCCTCCGATAAAACGAACGGGGTCAACAGTTATACAACATTTCCATCACAATTTTTCCTGTCAGAAATGTTCCCCTATCCCAATGCTATTCGAATTTTTCATGTTAATAGGAAGATAAAGGAGTTTTGATAAGAACAGTATTCGTTTTTTGTCTATCGTTGGCTCTCGTCCAAACGCTGAGGATGAGACGGAGGCGACTTTGAGATTTGTGTTAACCTAAAATAGGTTGACGTAATAAAAATAACAACGAATCGGGTTAGTCAATTCAGTATTTGGATAGCGTTAGTGAGGAAAAAGACACATGGCAATTTTTTTTTTATCAAGTGTAACAACCATAGACAGATAAAAACTCTCTTATGTGGTTTCGCTGGAAAAAATCCTTTAGCTCATTTCATAGACGAAATGGCTTTCATGCGATCCATTGAAAAATCATCAATGCTGGAAAACGAAGCGCATCGAAATGCTCGGTATGCCATACCTAGATAAATATTGACGTCGAGTCGGGAAATAGAGATTCCCACAGATTATTTTTACGCTGCTCCAGAGTTTGGTACATGAGTATGACATCTGTTCCAGAGAGGAACAAAAATGCACACTAGACTGTCTATTTTCGTTTCTGAAAATTGTTCTCAGATTGTCAATACGCAGTACTTAAGCTGCGTATAGTTCTGACAACAAGCGGTCCTGCAAAAATCAAAATCTCTTCTAGGAATAAATAGTTCAGTTCTTTAAATATACGGTGCGGCTCTAAAAGGTCCCCCTTCTCTTTTTTTTTTTATGTGTGCACTGTATGTAGCAAAGAGAAGAAACGGATTGGTCGGGCTACGTTTAGGAAAAGGAGTGTCATCGTAACTTTGATTATGGCTTGTGTGTGGAGATTTAATTTGCTTATTTTTCCAAAAGTAAAGTAGACGTGGGCCCTCGAAAACATACTTCAAGGCTTTACAGCCAGGGAATGAATTTTTCAACAAAAAAAAAAGGCGTCAAGTTTGTTTGTAGGGGACACAAGTGCAGTGTGTTTTGGAAAAGTACACGTTCCAATGATACAAGATTGATAAAAGGATAATGCACGATCTAAACGGAGACGACTTGGACCGGCACCTACAATCTTGCGAAATCGTAAATACCGATGATTCATTTAAAAAAGACAACTCTAACTGATATCAAAGATAATGATCCCACATAATTATATCAAGAAAGAAAAGATGTTTTAAGAAGATGAAGTTCCTCCACAGTCCACATTACTCGAAAAATTGTCGGATTAAGGCTGTCTCCAGGTCCCTGAATAGAACAAAGGGTGCAATTGAAATGCTTTTAAATTTTTTTGTATTGATATAGACAGCGGAGTTTTCAGCAGAAAATCTGTGGGAACGAATCATCAAAATATGACAGCACAAGATCTCCAGAAGGTACGACAGCGATTGGAACAAAATCTCTATCACTGTATGGAGGTTGACGGATAACTTCTTCATTATTGAATACGAGGTCGTCTGAATTAGCTCACTAGTAGTATTTTTCCGCTGATTACCGTGGTGTTAACAGAAAAATAATTTAACATCGCTTTCTCGGTCTAATTTGAAAAATGTCCTTTTTAAAATGGGACACCGTCTATATTTTTATTTTTATCGAATGCCCACCCTTTCTTGAATATAAAAGGTTTTCAAGAATTTTGTCTAAAAACCAAAAATAACGGAGCCTTTTTTATTATTTTTTTTTAACACTGTCACGAATCTTAAAATTTTGACAAAATAATACATATCGGTGGTCATATTTGCTTTTCAACTTATTATATCGTGCTGAACGTTTTTTCATTGTTGAATTCATCTTGAAACAGTCAAATCAATGGGACTTGTTACTTCGGCGTTTATGAATTAGTCGAGGAAAATACGCATAACTTCAAAAATTCATAATAACCTTCTATGTTCAGAAAAGAGTAGCCTTATGAATATGATGAGAATATACACGGTGTCCCATTAAAAAAAAACCGTTTTTTGAAATAAGTCGAGAACGGGATGTACAATTGTATTTTTGTCAGGTTAATCCCAGGCAAAATACTACTAGTTCTCTTATTCAAACGACCTCGTATCTTCATAGATAAAGAAGTTAGCAATCGTGCAGACTTGGATTTTATTACTTTGTGTCTGATATCCCAGTCATGGTTTCTACTTGTCTCTAAAAACCTCACTGCAAAGTAAAAACAGACGAGGAACAAAAAAAATAAAAAAGTTCACAAGGAAATGAAAAAGTGGAAACGAAAATATGCCAAGTTATTGAAACTATAGCTGTAGGTATAGTACAAGTCTAATAGGGTTATTCCACTCATACTTTGCTCTTGTTTTAAAAGAATATTGTAGAGATTTAAATGAAAAAAAATCCAAAAAAAAAATTATTTCAAAGATCCAGAGATTACACATATTATAATCTATATGTACTCATCATTTGAAAAATAAAATTGCTTTTATCATCTTACCGTACACTTATTGCATTGATTTAGTTGTAACGATTATTTTGGATGAATATCATTTTTGACAAATTTCGAAGTGTCTAAAATGATGCTCATGCAATTCAATAAATCGCACCCAGATTTAATTAAGAACAAACAGTGTATAATAGGCACCCAATATGCCCTTCAGTTCTGTGGTGCGTCCACACTCTACCAAAATTCTCACAAAATGTATTCTATTAGTGAGGGTCTTGGATTTAGATAAATTTAGTTAGATTTTTCAGATTTGAATATAATAAAATAATTCACCTACCACAAAATTGAAGATTCAATCTGTGACTGACTACTTAAAAAAGCTAGCCAAAAACCAGGATAAGTACATTACAAAGAGGCCTGTAATGTACTTATCCTCTGTATATTTTACCTAAAAAAGAAATGGATTAGTAAAAATTAAAAAAACTAATCTGATGTGGAGGATTAAAAATGATAACCATCAAAACTACTATTCGGCACTTACTTGATTACAATGCATTTCATATGAGGTTATGTAAAGATGTTGTGCATACTGGGTCGCAAATAAACTTAAGTGCAACTATTCTTCCAAGCAGACTATACAATGTCAGTCAGCCAAATTGTATCAATCCGATAATAAATGTTTTTGGTTGCCATTTTTTCCAACAAAAACGTTGTATTTGGGGTGTGTGTGGCAATACTCCGTATAATATCCAATTTTTGGATTTTAAATATATTTCATAAACTTCAACTTTCCAGAAATGTCAAGTGTTTTCAGATGTATGGCTTCCAGAGTGTTTCGTGTACAATAAGAAAGTTGTTATTGGCTACTTTAACATGACTCACCCTGTATGAGAAGTTTTTGTTGCCCCCATTAGCTTATTATCCAATGGACAACTTATACAATTTCTGAAAATATCAAGATCAGGAAGTAGTACTGCCATATTGATGATTAAAAAATTAACCTACGGCTACGGGAAGTGAAGTGACGCTCACATAAACGAGATCAACAAACTAACAAACAATCCATCGTAATCAATTTCGATTGACTGAAACCGAAAAATCAGCGGTTTGCAGCTTCAAACTCCGTACTTATATCAAGCGGAATGACGTCACATCGCAAGCATTGTGTTCATAGAACCTGAGACAAGGGAATCAAAATGTTAAGTGATAGAAAAAATATGATGAGGAGAATTTTTGACAAAAAAAACTCCTTTGGTTACGCCACTGACCTTGCTTTACATGCGACGTGAAAATACAATTCGAAAAATACCATTGAATGATTTTTTCTATTTTACTATGAGATGGGGTCTGCCAAAAAAAACATTATTGTTTCCACTCACATACTCTTATTCAAAAACAACAAAACGTTTAAAATCGATGAGATTTCTCCGACAAAATAAACTTAGAACCTACCTCAAGTGAAACAAAACACCTCATCTATAAACTTTCCTGACGGTCTGGCCGTAAAACGGAAAGACTTCTATTTACTTAAGGGATTTTCCGAGACAAATGGTTTGCCTTTCGAGAGTCAGAGATTCATTCAATTTCTCAAATCTGTGATTGGCATGGACTGGAATTACATTGAATCACTCCAGATATTCCTTTTCCGAACTACTTTATGAAATGTTCACCAGACTTCATGAAAGAAGCTGATTTTAGTTGCAGGTCGACGCTCGCAGCTATGAGGAACGTTTTAACGGAAGTTCTTCTTGATTACCCAAGTTTTTGATGTTTAAAACTTTGTTACATGTTATGTAATCAAAACGGGCTTAGATTGAGGAATATAAAGATGGGAATGAAGTCGGAGGTGGAATTTGTCGACTGATGATCTTGCGCATCCGACAGTGAGCTCAGTAGCTGACAAACTAGTGGTCGCCAAGGTTTCTTGCTTTACGACAGTCAGTGTTGCCCGATGTGGCGGACAACGTACCCATGACAACGCCCGACACACAAAGTAACATAAGTATGTCGAGTTTGACGGTGGACGCATGCGCTTGCTTGATTCAGACGACCTGGTAAAACTGCCGAGCCGCACCCACGTCATGCGCAAAACAAACTAACTTCTGACGATCGAAGAACATACTGATGTGAGTGTATGGTGTGATAAATGGCCGATTTGATCAGATTATAAAAACACGGATTCCTAAAACTCAAAGCGATTCGATCTATTTTCCAAATTTTGACATTTTTTTAAATTCCGTTCCAAAATGCTGGGTGCGTCTCATAAGTCATGGTGCAAATGATAGACTAGGTACATCTATTTCGTTTCCTCACCTGTTTTGCCATGAGTTACATAGGTTTGGACTATTCAGATGTTTTGGATAAAATAACATCAGGACAAAAAGATTGAGCTTCAGATTTCATGTAGGGCTTGATTTTGTTATCACATCTCGAAATTAAAAATTGCCCTGAAAAATTATGTTTTTTTTTTTTAATTATTTTATTCTCTGCTCTAAGAAAATGTCCTGCCGGTAAGCTATTGGATTGATAGTGGATTAGCTTGCAGATCGTTGGCAACGTGCTGAGATACAGGGCCTTGCACTTCAGATTTTTGGAAAGTATTTAGGAGAGTTTTCCAAGGAAGTATCCGGTATGCTGTATTGTTTTCGTTGTATATTAATTGATTTCAAAGATTATCCCAGATCATGCAATATGCCGATGATCTACAAATGTAATTTTCTTTTTCCAAATTTGAAGAAATTGATCATATACGCAAACTTGATATTGATCTTGACCATTTAGTACAATTTCTCTTACAACATAGATTGGTTAACAATGATAAATCAAAATTGATTATCTTTGGATAACAATACTCGATTATATTTAACATATCAAACTTGTTTGTTTTTGTACTAAGAAAATCACGTAACCTTATTTAGAGCATCTGGCTTGCTGAATCTTGATCAGAGATTCACATTTCACCAATGTACTTTCAGTTGATCCACATTCCTGAGGTCACCTATATGTAGCCACTGTCACGTTACCTAGCACTTTACTAGCAAGTTTTTAACAAAGAAGTTATAGCAAACTAGTATGGGTTTGCTGTATGCTGTATCTCATCCACTCATCGGCATGATAACTCTCCTAGTAAAAATGTTATTTTTCAACGACCTGTTCTGTTTCTTGCCTCACCCCAATCCATTCCAAAATATCTACATTGTATAACAAAAAACAATGGAAAAAAGTTAACAAGGATTTGTTCCCAATTTCCAGAATATCCTGATAAGTATGAAAGATGAGGATTACATAAAAGGTCAAGCTCATGTTGCATGGCGAAAAAACACTTGATTTCAGTAAAAGCGCAGATGCTAATTCTAAGGGATCAGTGACTGTTTTACCCTTTTTCAAATAGTTAATCATGATCACATCCTCTGTATCCCAAAAAACCAGGGTCATCAGTTTTCTGGCCGATAAATCCGTTTTCATTTATCTTGGCACTGATGATCCTTCTTTTTTCAGGACCTCAGGAATTCGCGAATATAGAACGCCCTTCTGCCTTGAAAAGTTTTTTCTGACCTAGGAGCCAGTCTCATTTTTTTTTTCCCAGGAACTCCACAAGCACTAATCAAGATAATTCCGGAAATTGAAGCAAATAAGGCACTGGGATAGAATGGCACCTCGGTGAAGCTTTTATCGAGACTTCCTGAGAGTGCAGTGATTGTTTGATGGATGCAATCAATTAAAGATTCAATAACAAACTAGCACTTGCACTTCTACCAGTGTTATCTTCAAAATAATCGGAAAATTGATCAGATAAAGGTTTATTTTCTTGGTACTGAGACCAGTATGGTTTCTCGAGGACTGGTACTTGAGCAATAAAAATGGGAAGTTGCTGATGCTGTGTTTTGTGACTTATCGAAGGCTGTCGATTCTGTGAGTTAGGCAATACTGCTGAAAAAGTTGAATCCTACAGATTCTGTGATTGAGATGGATAAAATCCTACCTCACAGAAAAAAAGCAAACTGCACTTCTTTGAGGCACCACATCGAAGTCTAACAATATATCCAGTGGCGTACGCCAAGCCGTCTTAGATACAGTATTCTTCTTTCTTCAACTTGACGACCGAATGGATTTGAAGTTATCTAGACAATTCATGGTCTTCACACATGATGTTACAATTATCTGGAGTGATTGCTCAAGGGGTATCAGACTCCCGCCATGCGGTACTCTGTGAATAAATTCCTCATCATCTTCTACAAAATATATTACTAAGCAAAAAGTAAAATATAGCTTTTTTGAACGTCACTAGACTTTCAGGCTAGGGTTCCTCACAACATATAAAAAGAACGTAGATACATGCACGTTTGCAATATTATTGGAGGTTTTCATTGACTCGCCTAAACTGATTCTAGGTTTAGTGTTTGTCCCAGTTATTTTCAAGACCTCATTCGGGGACTTTTTGAGGCTCTCGTTTTCTTTGATCATAAGGATATGAAGATAAACATAGAAAAAAACAAGTAGAACTTATAAAAAAAACACCAAACCTAGCATCACCACCATCATATAAAAATCTTTCCATTTTTACAGTCAAGTTTTCTTCTCCCACTATGCTATAATAGTTCGGGATTGAATATGATGAGTGAAAGTTTCCGTTTTTTTCTGTTGGAAAACTTTAAACCTGAACTCCTAGTCTATTTATCATCATTAGTTCAATACATGACGTCATTGCACAAACTACTTAGCTAGAGCACGTTAATGAAAGCTCACAAACAATGGAACGTTGAAGAGATATTGGTGTTTGGAACAGAAATAAGATATATTTCCACGAATTACTCTTGTCGACAACGCAATACTATAATAAGATATCTAAGTCTAGAGCAAAGTCTTCGTAACAATGTAGCTGTCGTCGACAAATTCATTGTAATATTTTCCTTTGTCATGTAGTAAAAGTGACAAATCTATTCACCTTCAATGCATTTGGCCAATATCTTTTTGAATTCGGATCTTTCTACTTGAAGATAAATAGATTCTGATCTATTATCAAACAGAAATCAAAAAAGAACATTTTTTCCGTGATAAGAAAAAACCTAGTGAAGCACTTTTCTAGGTTTTTGCTTAGCATCAATTATATGAAAGAGCTTGATGTCCTCTACGACACATATTTTGTTCATAATATTTTTCGCAATGTTGTAGGATTTATTAGAGATGGAAAATCCTAGTCAAACACTAATTTTAATATATTTTTTTTTGTTGAACCGATATTCCAATGGAAGAGTCAAGCACGTGTTCTTTTCAAAGCAGTTTGCCGTTGATCTTTGCTAGGTTTCACCAAAGTTTATGTCAAGTGAAACTGAGTATTAAAAAAATAGATACTTCAAAAAATACTTTGAGGTCTTCCCTTGAAATTCTAGTACAAAACAGAAAAATCTATGATGTCGATACACAACGGTACACATATTTGACTTTAATTTCCTGAAAACTCGATTATAATCGCTCACTAGGTTTTGCCACTAGAGATTTACGTAGTTAAACATTAAGAACTCGATTAAGGTCTTCCAGACCATTTTCATGACTTCTGAATGCTGTTCAAACAATTCAGTTCCACCTGTACAACTACGTAATCTGGTTTGGAAAACCGCTATGGACCATATTCTGGAAATTTGTCGTAACTGCGTCTTTTATGCGGTCGTAGGGCCATCAGAATGGAAAATGTTGCTGATTGAGTGGTTTTATTGATGTGAATGTGGCTTGGCCCTTCAAAACTCTTGCAAGTTTGAGCTGACATTGCATATCAGGCGTTAAATTTTCGGTGGAAAAATGTAATTGATGATTGTGTGTAAGTTGTTTTATATTCATTGGAAATCATGAAATTGGGTCATTATAGTTTCACAGATTTCTTGTGCAGAGAATCTCATGATTAATGACATTGATGCTATAATAATTTATCGAGACCAAAGCTAAACATTTTGACATAGATTCATCGTCGTCTGTATTGAATTGGTTCCCAGTTGTCATATTTTTTATACCAAGGAATATTTAAGGGAGTTTGTGCCGCACCAAGGTTTTGATATTTACACAGGTACCTTCATGTACTTTTTTTTCAAGAATTGTCAAAAAATAGCAAGATATCCCATCACCTGTTCAACTCCGTCTCTAACTTTCGGTACATTAACAGACAATTGATAAGACTGACAATGCGTTTGGTATGGCAACACTGGAAGAACAATGAAAAGCATTTGAATTTGCACCCAATATTTTGAACAACACTTGTAAAATGCCAAACTTTGTCATAGTAACACATCGCTTTTGTCAAAATGACATGTCATTGGTAAACAACAAAGCTGTATTGATTATTTCAGCTTGGTTCAAATAATCTTAATACAACAAGAAGGATGGTTTCTCAAATATATTATCCAGTGATGCGAAAAGCAATTGAATTATTGGCTGGTATGTAAGGTATTTATGTAGAGAAGAAAACATAAGAAGGTACTGAAAAATACATGAATTGGATCAACATCACCTTAGAGAAATCCCCGCGCAGATACTACACAATACACTCCCCGGTGGCTTGATGATTTTTGTTATTCATTGTTTAAAACCAAAAATCATCAAAGTTAACAAACTACAAGTGATTAGAGACAGTGAAACGATCTAGCAGATCACATGTGTTGGTTTATTTTACCCTGGATTAGCATATTAAGGGTCAGAGTCCCGCGAGCTTTTGAGCGGCCTAAAAGTGGTTCAGAAATACACGTTTTTCTAAAAAAATTTGTTGACATTTCCGGAAAGTTTTTTTTTCCTAGTTAAAGACAAAGCCTTGATTGATGTCCTACACTTCATAAAACTGCATTGCTAACTAACTATAATTTTCTCAACTTTTCACTTATTTTATCTGGTCGAGATAAACTATAGGACGTGTATTGAACATTTGTTGAAAGGCTAAAAAAAATCATAGAAAAATGTTTTGCCGTTTATTAATGAAGTGCGTTTTTTAAAACTTTCACATTACCAATTATCACTTATTTTGACCCCATTCAGTGTCGACATCACCTATTATTATTTGAAATCGATTTTCGGGCGTAGTTTAAGTATCAGCTGTTTAACTTGGATTTTGTCTTATGATATCCGGACCGGTTTGTGTTTTCTAATGGATTTGGAAAATTAATGCTCTTGGGATGGTCAATATAAGATAATATGATTGATATTCAGTTTCGTCCACATAACTGGGTCATTTTGAATCCAGAGTAGTTTTTGGTGAAAATGCTCCGATATTCAATTTTCAGAAAGTACCTACTTAAAGATGTTGTGATCAAAGTTCCAGATAATAAGATATATATTTTTTTGTTGATTTCTGATACGAGATTATCAGAATTGATTTCTCCAACTGATGTTGATAATTTTGTTAACTTCCACCTACCTCAAAGATATTTTCTATTATTAGAAGACTCATCCACGTTTGTTTTTTTTTGCCAAAGAATTATAAACATTTTGAAACATATCTCTATACTAGGCGTGGCTAAAAAAACTATGCATGTCTCATATTTCATTTTAAAATGGGATGAATGTTTTAACAAACGTTTCGTTGATTTTTAGGGTAAGCAAATTTTCAAAAAATTTATTCAATGAGTTTATTTTCCCATTGTTTTATTATTTTTGCTTAGATCAGGTTTGTATATAGGTTCTATTTGAAATGCAATTTGGAAAGTGAAAAAAACTGATGCGATGGAGTTATGTTTTCATAGATTTGTTATGTTTCAATGGATTATTTGTTGTGATTAAGTATATTATTATGTAGGCTCTATGAGGGAGGGGAATAAAGTTGATGTGTTTTCAATTTCGTAAAGTTAAGTTCGCATAATTGCGTTATTTCTCAATGAATTTGAGAGAGAAGAATTCGGTATATCTGTACGTCCCATTTGCGATCGGTTTGAATTTAGTGAGGTTATGTTCGCATAATATAGTTATCTTCTGAATGATTTTGTTCAAATTCGGTTTGAAGGTTATATTGGGGATTTAATTGAGAAATTGTAGAGAAATGAGTGAAGTGAAGTCATGTTTGCATATTTTTTTATGTACAGCACCATCATATAGTTTTGTTATTGGGAGTTCTATGGGGAATATAGCGAATTGATGCTCTTGGGATGGTCAATGTAAGATTTTATGAATAATATTTAGCTTCGTCCACATGACTCAGTCGTTTTGGTTCCGGAGTAGTTTTTGGTTTAAAATACTCGGGTAGGTATCTAATTTTCAGGAAGTACTTAGCTTAATGAAGAAAAACTTTTGTGATTAAAGTGCGAGATAACAAATACATATTACGTAGAAAAACACTCTTTTGTTATTTCGTGGAAAAATAATTATCAGCATTGATTTCCTTAACTGATGTTGATAATGTTGTTTGATAATTTGGACGAAATCTTAAATTAATAGTTTTTTTTCATTATATTATATCATATATCATTTCATTTATTATATATTTTTTTAATATTCATTTATTTATTTATTTATTTTTTTCATATATTTATATCGTTATATCTATTTAAAAATCAATAAATGTTGTTTACCTACCTCCGAAATATTTCCTATCATTAGAAAACTGACTTTTGTTTTTTTTCCGAATAATTTTAAACATTTTAAACAACTTTTCTTGGCGTGGGCAAGGCTAAGAAGGCTATGCATGTTCTATATTTTATTTCAAAATGGAATAAGTGTTAACAAGGGTAAATAGATCATGAAAATGTTATACTTTACCACAAGTCTATAACGATAGCAATTAAACTTTCCGAGGGATTGATAGCCATTATTGGGAGTAGTAGGTATACTCTACTTTATTTACGACTAAATTATTTATTTGAGATTTCAAATCTCCATCCATCTCAATACGTATACATTAACACTTAATACGCGTTAAACACTACACCATAGAAAAGTGAATATAATATATTGATAATTTTAATCACACATGACACTTTTGAGTTTGTTGTTATTGTTTCTATGGTATTACCATCAACTTTATTTTTTAAATGGAATCCCCCATTTTTCATTTCATTTTCGAATTCTACATCAAATTCACAGTGACATGATGATGATAATTTTATGTGTACAGGGTGGACGAAAAATAAGCTACGACTATCATGATTTAAACTGGAAACTCCCTTTTTCTATTTCTTCTTTATCAAATTCCCCGTAAGTTTCATGTTGGTACCATGTTTTGAAGCTAACACCAACAGTCATCGAGAAATTCACGATTGATAAAATTTAAATAATTTCTGAAGAATCGTAAATTTCTTGATAACTGTTGGGGTTAGGTTAAGGACATGGTACATGAAACTTATTGAGAATTTGATGAAGAATTCGGAAATAAAATAAAAAAGTGGTTTTCATTTGAAAGAATTGATTTAATGGTCGTAACTTATTTTTGGTCTACCCTGTACACATAAAATTATCATCATCATATTGCTTGGAGTTTGATGTGGAATTTGAAAATGGAATAAAAAATGAGGTTTTCATTTGAAAAAATCGTAGCTTATCTTCTGTCCACTCTGTACACATAAAATTAACATTACCAAATAAACCGCAATCGGAAATAAAAACCGATGTGTCCTAGTGTTTTCTCAAAAAACAAACCCCTGAATTCTTAATGAACAAGAAACCGTCAATTTAGTTTATAATTATTAATAAATCTGTACCTACTACATAATAAACTTTTAATCTACATTTTACATACTATTTATTTGGTTTAAAAAGATTATCACACAGTTTATAACAAACCAACAAGTTCTTTAAATAAAAAAAAAATACTCATCACTTACATTATTTGAAACTGTGGTGAGTAGGTTGAAGCAAGAAGAAATGATGTAAATAAGTATGTTTTGAGTTTGTACTAATATATTTATCCATCTCAAATGTAGGCTTAGTTTTAATATAAGCATTACTCACACAAATCACTGTTTAACAGCAATAGAAAAATAAACTCAAAAAACTTAACATGAAAACCTTCAAATTGGCGTTTTTAATTTGAAAATCACTAATGAGATCATGCGGAAACCCTTATGGGAAGAAGATCGTCCAATCCAGTAAATAAAAAAACGCCCTGGAATTAGCGCCGTCTTTAAACCACGGAACTCTGAATTTATTCAGATCGGTGTCCGGTGGAGATGCGAGAGACGAAAGTAGACACGCCTTTTGGAGCCCGCTCGGCTACCTCCCGTCTTACCGCCGGACCCCTGATATAATCGAAAGACCGGAACTCTGAGCCTTAAAAGGGTTGTAAAAAAAATGTTTCAAAAAAAGTGTACTATGCTATCTACTGTACGTGGCATGGAAGAACGACAGGAAAACAACAGAAACCGATTCTTAGTACCTTTTAGATTCTAATGAAAGGTGATCTGCTAGAAGTCAACCGAGCCTGGACCCGTCACGAGCAACAACGTCTGGACGAATTACTCCAAATCCACTTTCCTAAGCCGATTTAGTTTAGGGTACAGAAAATCGCCAATGCCTTGGCTAGGTGGCACTGCAGTCGTTTCTATCATTGTAGTTTGTATAGGTAACAGGTTACTAGTCGTATACAAAACTACTTCCGCAAGCTGTACAAAGCAGATGCACCTCAGTCGTATTCTCAAAGAAGTGGAGAAACACAAGAGCTCAGTCTGGCACACGCAATGTCATTACTGGTGGAAGCCTTCCAACTTTTCCCCAGAATCAAACCCGCCGTTGCAGATGGAGCTGCAGGAGCTGGACACAAAGTACTTACCCTATTCGTGGTACTTCCCTCCTCGAATCTATATAAACCTACAAATTTAACCCTTTCAGTGCGTCTACTGCGCCGAAAATGCTATAGTGGGGATACGGTGGCACTGTGCTGACTCTACTGAGTCAGTAGATTTTTATACTGACTACGTTGTATCACAATTTTTTACCGAAGTGCCGAATAGTTTAGCCCATAAGCTGCTGATTTTCCAGTCTGAGGACTGTGCAGGTTCTGTTTTGGATGGTTTATTTCACGGGGGGAGATGATTTGTGCGGACGAGTTAAATGAGGGTAATGGGGAGTAGGAGAGCGAATCATATGATTGAAAAATGTGTTGTATTCATTTGTTCAACTAGTCTTCTATTGAAAAATTTATTAATGACCAGACTGGAGGACTCTAAAATGGGGATTGATGAAATTGATGGAAATTTTGTTTTTTTGCAATACATGATAAGGGCGACGATATATGAAGACCTCGTATGAAAACGAACGACCTAGCCGATATCTTCCTTATTTTTAACTAATACGCATACGGAAGGAGGCAATACATTTATCATTTGAATTTTCAAAATCCATTATGTAGACTATATTTATTGTCATTTAAAAATTTTCTTGGAAATTGTGACGACTTTTATTTAGTCTTGTTTGGTTTTGAAAATGCCAATTTGCGATTCAAAATAACAAATATTTATTCTCAACATTTTATTTTCGGAAGTCTTCACGACGTCTAGTGGTGTGTCTCTTTTTAAAAACGTTTTTTTTTATTTTAGTTTTGTAAAATTGTCAGCGCCGGAGAATAAAGTGGTGAGTCTATATCAAGACTTTTGGTGTACATACAGGGTGTTTCAGAATAACATGCTAATTATAAAGGGGGTGATTCTTGGGCTCATTTTAAGAAAAAAAATTCATATGAACGTATGTCCTAAACGCCTTAACTTTTGAGATACAGGGTGTCAAAGTTTTGAAAAATAGATACTTTTTTTACAATAACTTTGTCATTACTGTAGATATCTTTATGAAATTTGAGTCATGTATTTTAGGCATTAATACTCATTCTTTGATGCACCAACAATTTAATTATTCTGACCAGTGCCGTCCATGCGGGTTTTGGTTTGCATATTTTTTGGGAAAAAAGTTAAGGCGTTTAGGACATACGTTCATATGAATTTTTTTTCTTAAAATGAGCCCAAGAATCACCCCCTTTATTATTAGCATGTTATTCTGAAACACCCTGTATACAGTGTGTCCTCGAATCGATGCATGAATAGGTGAAAAAGACAAAACATTTATGAATTGAAATTCCATCTATTCTTCTAGAGTTCAGCCCTGCTTAAATGGAAACTAGCTTGTGTCATAATTTTAGTTTCGAAAAATCAAGTAAGTATATCTTGGAAATTAACCTAACAGCTATTTTTCTCACCAGTGAAGAGCTTCTTCTATAGGAGATACGACAAAATGTTCATGAAGAAAGTTGTTAAGAATCAAGAACTGAGTGAGAATGCAATTTTTGAAAACCCTCCACATACTTTGATATTTTGAAGAAATTAGAAAAGTTCATCAGCAAATTCTTTTTAATGATGAATTATGCAATTCTGCAAAGTATAAAAGTATCTAAACATAAAGATAACACAAATAAACTTTGGAAATATCAATATTAGAAGTATTTCCGTGCTATTCTGAAAACTTGGAATGGAAAAATGAAACGTCTATGGAAAAATGCAAAATATCAAAGTAGGCGTGAGGTTTTGAAATTTTGAATTCTCACTCGTTCATTCATTCATTCTCGAAAACTTCCTTTACTCATATCTTTTATGGAAGAAGCTCTCCACTGGTAAGAGAAATAACTTTTAGGTTAATTTCCAGGACTTGAACTGACTGAACCCCAGAAGATGAAATTTCAATTTTTTGTTGTCTTTTTCACCTATTCATGCGGCCATCGGGGGACACACTGTATAATATGACAATCTTGTTTGAATAAACATGCTATTTTTAACTGATGAGCATGGGGGGGGCAATACATTTATCATTTGAATTTTCAATTTTTTTCACTCCATTCAAAATTCTGTTCGGAAGTCTTGACAACGTTTGATTGTCCTGTTCAATTTTAAAAACGTTCATTTGACATTCATAACTTTAAAGACTCATTGCCAACATGTTCAATACATTTTGAGAGTCTTAACGACTTTTATTTATGTCTTGGTCGGTATTAAATATGACTATTTGTATTTTATCATTTTGAATACTTTGTGATCCTAACGATATTCAATTGTGTCTTGTTCTCTCTTTAAAGTGTTTTCCGATTTTAGTTTTGCCTAATTCGCTTGTGAAAGATTTTTAATTTTTGATAATTGCCTTCTTGATGATTGACCCTGAAAATTAGCTTATGCATCGTAGCTCAATCAATAGAATATCGATGTGGGCTTTATATTTCGACAACTTGAAAAACCGCATATCATAGTCCGATGGATTATGAAAATGGTTTACAAAATTGTTTTTCTCTCATTTCTGGTTGCAAAACTGATTGTATTAAATTTTTCTTTGTTTTTTTTTTCATAAGCAGACGACCCTTTTTGTTTTCAATTAATCCACTTTGTATGAGATGAGGTGCGAGGAATTTGTTCATAGGCTAAGCTACGCATGATTTTCTGATTTCAAGTCTAGCTTGATCGGATGATTTATTGACGTTTTTTGAGCAGGAGCTGTGAACGTAATCAAGAAACATAATAAAGAAGAAACTATCAACTATCAACTAAAAAATAATTCACAACCAAGTTTTGTCAGAATACGGAACTAAGTAGCATTTTTTCCAAACACGTATTTGAAAAGTATATAAAAAACTCGAAGATAAGTTAAGTACTTGAACTTGATAAATATTTTAGCAACTGATGGAAAGTTGATGAGTTTTTATTTTGGAATCAAATGGGAGAGTCAAACAACAATTCCGATAAATCAAGAAGATTCGATCAAGCTCATTTGATAAACTTCCAAGTATAAATAGTTTCGAAAGCAATGTTATATAAGGGTGAGTTGGATAATTTCTTACTGAAAAAACCTTTTATAGAGAAAATCGTCAAATCGAATATCAGCTTGCGGAATATACGACCCTTAAGGGTCATCGACGTCGACAATCCAGCTGATATTTGGACAAGTGCCAAATTCGATAGCCTTTATGATAAATTTTAATAATCAATAGGTCACGTTTCTTCACCTGCTACCTCTATTGAAAAGTGAAATGCTGTTACAAGTATGGTTTCTGAGAAAAACTGGATCGGCTAGATGACTGTTGAACTTTATCAGGGTCTTCAACAAATTTTTTCAATAGATTTCACACAATGAAAGTAGAAGTACACATACAAATTTAAAATTTGGAAAACAAGTTATTAATTTCTAATTTTCATACATATTATACAATGTCTGAATCTATCTCTACTTTTATTGCAATAAGTTCATATTACTATTGTACAAGTTGAAATAGTAATAACAATAAATTAATACAAAAACACAACATCAATTTAGCAACTGTAAATTTGATCGTACAAACATATTTGGCATGATTTACGGCCCGTTAATGTGACTGCATTCTCGAAACGAAAGGAATCCTCTGGAGTGGCCAATCCATTAGCTCGGTATAATCGATGACCTCTTGGAGTTTAATCTATGAAAACTGCGAGAAAGTACAGAGCAGGAGCACCAGAACTGCGCTAGCCGTTGCGATAAATGATCCACTTGCACAACCAACATTCTCCATTGTAATAGTGTATTTTATATCGTCTGGAAAACGGCACTGGTCTTCTGAAAAAAATAAATTGACTGTTATTCAACTACAAGCGTATGCCCTTTTCAACATTGATTTAGTGAGACAAGTTCAAAATCATAAGCGCTCAGTTTTATGGGCACTAGCTTTACAATGAGAGTTCTGGTAGACGATGTGGGTTTTGACGCGAAACGAATAAAAGACCACTTTTTAAAACGATTGCATCTTTTGAAGTTTTCAAAAGTACCCGCATATTGATCATCTCTGACACAGTATCAGTAAGCAAGTTGAAAATGAGAAAAAAAATAGATGAATAAGTTTTTATGAAAGTTCCAAGGCGTAAACTCCGATCAGAGCAAGAAAAATTACTTGCTCTGATCGGAGCTTCAAAGATCAGCAGCAACGGAGCTGAGGCTGTGGAAATAGGACAAAATATAGGAAGTTCAAATGCGTATCTTTTGGCAAGATGGTAGTCCGTCACCACCTAGGAAATTGGGTTTCTGCGCCGAAGATGACTACTCTGTTTGGTAGTAGGAGTCAGTAGGTAGTTTCTAGACTCCTTACCTAATATTGAAAATTTGGAATAGTTACAAGAAGAGAACATTTTATGAAGCTACGCAGAGTTATAGCTGATTGTGAACCCTCGGAAAGGTTAATTTTATGTTTCTTCACTCAAAAACAACGCAATGGCGCGCGGATAATAAATAATTGTTTCAGCACAACAACAAATTGTGCAAGTTCATATCGCAGTAACCGAGGCAGGAACAAAATCGTTCGATAAAATACGACTCCATGAAATTATACCGAATTATTTCTGCGAAAAACTCTTACTTTTCAAGGGAACTCCGGCATGGAACGTTTACGAAGTATAATGATGAGATCTAAAAGCCATACATACTGTCTCGGTGACTGCGGTTTCGAGTTACGGTTATGCGACAAAAACGACTCTCTGCAAGAAAAACAGAGCCACCGTTCCTTGGTATATTTTTCTCACTATCATAAGATCTCTTTATGAGTTTTGGTGAAGTTGGTAGTTTATTTGATATACATTACCCGCTTCTTGGATGTGACGATAATGCAAAATATATTACACCAGCAGAAAAAAACGGAACAAGAATGAGCCATTCGAATTTCATTATCTTTCCAAATTGATTCAGGAACTAATAAAAAGGATTTTGAAAAAATCGGTTATTTCCGGATAACTCAGGCAGTGCTTGGAATTTCCCAGGTTTCGGAGCGACATTTGGTTGAAATGGAGATTGCGTAGCTTTATTTTCTTCTGACCAACGATGTTTCTAATTATTCCTTTATGTTGTGAAAAAAAAGTCATGCAGCTAGGAAAATGTCAGTCAAACCAAGCATTTAGAGAAAATTCATCGAATCGTAGATAAGTTGTTACTTTTTGGAAAGTCATTTGGAAAAGGTGATTTTTTTTTCAAATTTTTTGAAAATACTTCTTTTTGTCGTACAATTGAGCCACGAAGTCATATGATAAAAAAACGATTTAAGCGTTGAATCAAATTGAGGTTAATATATTAACAATGCTATCGCATAGAATCTGTTACACCCTCATGAAGTGGATTTTGCTTGGTAACTGAAAAAAAATTAGTTTGCTACATGAATTGTCGGAGAGCCCGGTGAAATTAAATACCTTGAGTCCTTTTCCGAATCTAAAATTCTGTTTAGACGATTCATCATGAAAGCATATACCCCAAACGCAAGTCCTGCTAGAAGCAATTGATATTACATAATTTTGACACTTTATGATACATTTCATATACAAATGTGTCAAAATAATGTCAAAAACCGAAGTAATCTGCCCCGCGAAAACCCGCTGCGAATAATTCGCGCCAGTCTAATAAGGGTCTCTTATTCGGTCTTTGACATCATTTTGACACATTATCACAGATTTGCATGTAAAATGTGTCGTCTGGGCTCTGGTTGATTTTTGATATTATTTTGACATAGTGTCAAAATTATGTGAAAAATCGGAGAAATTCGCATCCGAAGATTGATCATTCAATTGCTTCTGGCTGGTTCTGTGCAGGCACCTTTGGCGTTTGGGGTATTTGCTTTCATTATGAATCGGTTATACAGCTAAGAATCGGGAGGGGACTCAATGTATATGATTTGACCGGGCTCTTGAAATAAAACATGTTTGCCAAAACGCTTTGTTCTCGAGATACGCAGGGTGTCAATATTTAATTTCTATTTTAGTTTCACTTAGATAAATCCTTCCATTTGATGATTTAGCAAAAATCGGTATCCAGGATGTTTTTAACTTACAAGATAGAGTCACAAGAACATAAAATTTGAATTTCTCACGTCAAAAATGCCCCAAATACTGATTTTTGTTGAATTATCGTATCTATTATGGGATTCATTCAGATAAAACAAAAATAGAAATCGAGCTTTGACACCATCTTCCATTGTTCGATTGCTGCCTCAGTTAGTTATCACTACCGATACTGTACTTACCTACTTAGCTGATCAAACAAAATTGTACTTATAGCTCTTCTGAATTTCGGATAAGATTTTAATCAGAACCCGTATAAATGACAATACAGTTTCTTCAATGCATTACATTTTCATAACTCTCTAAGTGATGACGGCCAGATATTTAACATGATATGCTTGACAAGACCATGCCAAACTCCATTCGAATTGATGAATAATGTAGTTTCACTTTTCAAGCTTAAGTTTTATCCGGACAGATCCAAAACCCAAGAGCCGTTTTATTGAGCGTTACATTGACTAAATGTCTCCAGGGCAGCATTATTTTAATGAGTAGAGTTCCGATGTAACTTATTTACCATATTTACTGCAGTTATAGTCATGATCAAACACCAAGGTTTTTCAGTTTGAATCCTTAATGATTTGCTGATGATTATAATATCCGCGATTAATAAATGTTTGGGCGAAATTATCATTGGTCCACTGTTCCTTATCGCTAAATGGTAAAATGTTTGCGGAAATGTTGGATAGAACAATGACGTCTTGTTTAGTTTACGTGGAAAATCAAAGAAACGTAGATGGAAACCTTGCTCCAGATAAAGATATACTGCACTTTCAGCAAGACGGAACTCCTCCTCACGATGTACGCCCAGTGAAAGATAGAATGGATGACCCTCATATAACAAATTGGTGGGAGAATGGCCACGGGGTTTTCATAGGGTCATGTGAAATGTGTGGTATTCAAAACGCACCTGGATTTAAAAAAACAACTAAAACAAAGGATTATACAAAAATTTTCACCTGAGGCGCTCCAAAAAGTCCGCGAACAGTTTGATCGTCGACTGTAGATGTATTCTGAATATAGTGGTAAACATTTTGAACAATTTATAAAGTAATTGGGTTGTGGTTTAGTATGTACCACGTTCGTCATCACTTTTTTCAGGAGGTGGACGTGATGGTCGAATATTGTGGATCATCCGAATAAATGAATCAAATAGACACTTCAAATCACTTTTTAGTTAAACTTATTTAGAATTACTTGGAGACTTCAAAAATACCAACATAAGTTTGGGTCACTATTTAAAATTTTATGGTTCTAGCGTAAGAATGAGGCAGTTGAATATAAAAAACAATGTTTACCTCAAGAGATTTTTTCCTTGATATCTAAATTGACATTTTTTGCCAAATTTTTATATCATCAACAATTCGAGAAATATTTAATGCGTCGTTCCAAAACTATAACCCTATATGTATTCGCGAATGTGGACTTGCACTGGTTTCTCCATCTCTTCGCATATTTATCAGTACATACACGAATTTGAATAAAATATTCATAAAACCAATATCCAATCAATCCCCTTCGTTCCCAATGTGATTGTGTTCTCCTATATATTCATCGAATTTACTTTATTTCGTTTTCAATTTGCATGCTTTACAATATTTTGTCATCAAATTAGATCCACAATTTAGTTTATTGCATGGATTATCTCTACTAATACCATGTTCATTTTTCATGTTGAAATTGAAATCTTGTCTCATCAGCTAAAATGCTGATTTCACCCAAGGACACCAGTTTATATGCTGCAAATATATCAACGACATCCAGCACTCCAATAAAAATGACATTATAGACTGAATACAATCGGAAATAAGTATCGCACAATTAACTTCGGGACCTAACCCGCAAATGACTGAATATAGGGATAGGCGTCCAACATAGAATCTATTTCGATAACCAAGCTTTGAAAAAAGCCCTGGAATCGGATTATACCCTGGAGTTACCTGTTGCTTGAGGTTATACGAGACAAATAATCTACACTAATATGTTCTGATATATGAAGTTGAACTATTTATATGGCCGGTTTTTATCGCTTAGAGGCACAGATATACGTTTGAACTTTCGTTCTGTGGATAAATCGTTTGGAAATGGCCTTGATAAGAACGCAAGTAACTTACAAAATCTGATGACTTTGTTTTATTAAAGATACTAGAAATCGAATGACACAAAGGCGTGGTTGTAATTCAGAGGAAACCAAAGACTCAAAATAATCCAGATGTACTCTTCAATCATACCAACCCATGATAGATCACGTGCCAATCAAGAAGGACAACTGGTACATGGTGTGCGAGTACAGCTAATAGACAAAACGGAAGAGTCATACACCGACAGGCAAAAGATCAATCACATCAATCACACATTGGTCACAGGGTGCATACAAATAGCTGAGGACACTTGACAGTATCAACTTGATTTACTTCCACAACCTCACAATACTTGAGTGTTCATCTCGTATCATTGATTTGTGTTCAAGAATACGGAACTCATTTACTATTTTAAAAGCTTCACAAACTATGTTCGGTTGCAACTCAGTGCAGCTAGGTAGATGTCTTCCACATTCTTTATTTTGTCATAAATTGTAACCGGTCTCTCATAAAAGTTTCCAATCAAAGTTTTTTTTTTAACTAGAGAGAGCCATATCCAGCAATGCCTTTGCCCCTTGTGTTTATTTTTCTGCCATAGAACTGGAGGTTCTCCGGTGTCTAACGTTTGAAAAATCCGATCGATTTTAACTCCTTGAAACTTTCTTTCGTATCGAATCTTCAACACAATATAGAAAAATTATATTCCCAGCAATTTGGGCGAAGACTTCCAAAGCATCGGTCTAGTTATAAGTCGAGATCTACCCACGCGTCAGCAAAAATCTCATTATGTTGTTAATAGGCAAAAGCCATTATCGACCACATCATTTCTCTGTTCGTAAATTTAATCAACGTAGATCGTCAGTTTACCCAACCTCAAAAGATCCTAATCTGATCTAAAGGTCGACCCTCTGTGATGTTTCCGGATTTTCCTTTGAGCCCATTTTGGTCTAGAGATATGAAAGCTCTTCAAGAACTGTTTATTCACGTATCCAAGTTGAAATGGGTGTTTCACTCCAACGGTTCATTCCTTGCTAACGTATACTAAATTTCATCTGTATATAGTTATCCAACAAAGCAGTGTCAAAAATTCAAAAATTAAATTGCGGATCTCATTCCACAACTTTCTCAAATAATGAATGTAATGGTTTTATAGTTGAGTTAATTCATATAACTTCTAATCAAGCCAGTGGGGAGCATTCAATGTAATGAATCACTGTGAGCATGATCATAAAATTTATTATTTCAAACGGCTGATTGAAGTAATTCTCGCCAACAAATTAATTTGACATGCGCTTCATTTGGTTTACAAATAATTCCAATTCAAATCGCAGCGTACAAAAAAATTATTATATCTATTCTATCAGAATATTCTATAAACATGAAAATTTGGAGCAAGTTTGGATAATGAGGTTTTCTCTTGTGGATGAAATGAGAAATGAAAATAAAAAAATAAAGCAACATGATGGTGATATGTAACCAAAATTCTTTCCACAATACCTCAGCGATACATTGGAGACATGTCGGAGACATCAAAAAATATGTTAGAGACACTTCGGAGAAACGTCAGAGGCACCTAGGAGACACTTTAGAGGCTTTAGAAGGCTAAGGGTGAAAGGGGAAGAGATAGAAGTTCATAAAGAACATAAATTTAGTTCCCCCTACCTATCAAAGAAACGGTTCCAAGGATCTCTTTATCTTTTTGCGCTTGTGCATCATGCCCACGATTGTGTTTAAATTGTCACCCACCCTGTATATATATTTTTTTATGGATTTAATGGACCAAAAACCAACCTGGAAGGTTAACAAATTACAGATAGTTCGGAGTTTTTGAAAAACATAAAAACGGAAAGTAAAAACGATATAATATCACCCATAAGCCTGGACCAGTGGAACAAATATTTCGAGATATTTTTAAACGAAGACTAAGAAAAACTGAAGAGAAATCTTAACGAAGAGTTTGACCCCATTCATACGAAATCTATTCTATGAGACTTAGGGTTACCGAAAGGAAAAAAATACCAAGGACTGAGAAATGGTAAGTCTTCCGAACCAGGTAACATTCCCGAGAAACGTTTCCAGAAATGCTTAAACCACGGAAAGATCTCAAAAGAATGGATTACCTCAATAATTTCTAAGAAACATAAGAAGGGAAGTAGAAATGAGTGTCACAACTAAAGAGAAAAAATAGAAATTACAAGTTCATTTATCCGAATAAATGAGGAGGCCATAAAGGCTAGAATGGAAATGATATACAGCGATGAGGAAGCAGAAGAACAAGCAATATTCTGAGCAAAAAGGGCAGGGAACCAGGAAGTACACTATCTGCTATATGTTGACCACAAGAAAGCCTATGATAGCGTACCTTATAGCAAACTCTGGATGACATTGGATAAGAGCAACATAGCAAAAGCTTCACTAGAGAGAGCCAAAATCCTCTATAAAAACCCTCAAGTGAAAATAAAGGTCACAAATAATACCTCTAAAGGATCTTAAATTACCAACATTCTGATACAGGGATTTCCCTTTTTCTCAACATTATTCGAAATCCATCAAGAACAGGCACCTAAAAACTGGAAGGGCACGTGTAAGGGAATGAGTTAACCATCAAATGACAAAACCTCATACAGTCTGTGCTTAGCTGATGACCAAATTGTAATATGGGATAAACATTATCATTCAACAAACAGTAGGCAACTGAAATGGACTCGTCGCCAGCGGGACGGTCAAAGCGGGAAAATATCAGTCATTCAAAAATCCGGGAGATCATGTACTTCGAATAATAGACGACAAAAGAACCAAACAGCTCACATGATTTGGACACCTTCAAAGATGAAGGAACACCGGCTGCCATTTTTTTTTTTTTTGAGGGAACCACAAGGCCGCAGAAGAAAGGGCTCAGCTGGAGGAAAAAATTAACAAGTGGATGAGGGAGAGACTAGTGGTCGAAAGACGTCGGAGGACTTTTTAAAACCGATTAAATTGGATGATTGGATGATAAATTATTTGTACTGAAAAATATATGTTGGACGTACACCTTTCAACATTTTTCTCATGCAGTATAGTATAAAACATCCCAAACTAAGAATCAGTTTTATTTCAAACATGTTGGTTGGTTGGTTATTAAAAAAAACGTCTTCCGACTTTCAAGCGACAACCAGTGAAAACGGACCGAAAACAAAAACAGAACTCGAACAATAGTAGTACGCGGGAATATAACAACAGCTTTTGGTTTGTTTCAGTTTTGTTTTCCTTTGTTTGGCTTCAAAAAACACGATCAAGACACACACTATTCGTTTAGTGGAGAACCAGCTTCAGAATACGAAATCAGCACTCAGTTTCAACAAAATTATAATAGGAGAAACTAGACTGACCCACATTTGAAGTGAGAACATCTTTCGACCGTTCAGTACATTTTTTTCTTTGACGGTGAATGACTCTGGGATGATACGAAGAACCAAAGAACATCCAAGAGCTCAGTCTGGAAAGCATCACATGACGATAATTTTGTTGATATCATCAGGTCTTTTTTAGAGTGTGAAATTTTGCGATGCGTGTGTTCTGTCAAGCATTAAGAAATATTTTTCCAAATTCCAAGACGATGAGGAGTTCAGATCAACTCTCTATAATATTGATAATGACTTGATGATCGATTATGGGTAATCAGATTTTCCCCCTCAACATATAACTAGGCAGCATGTGTAATATATTAATCGAATTATCCCGACTTATATCAGCTTACTAATAATATAGAAATGACAGGTGATGGATATTAAATTATCATTAGACTACCAATTAGCACTTGTTCTCAAAGTTTCACTAACAAAAAGGTATTTCCTGTAAGAGTTCTAAACTTCCCTTTTATCAATTTTGTAGCTAATTTTTCTGATTTTCTCTTTCACGACATTGGAACTTAAAAACGTTCATTAATTCAGAATAAGGTTCCTTTCACTTTAACACCGTGAAGACTCCTTTATTGGGTGAAAATAATAGTAGATTGCCTTATGGATAAAATTTTATTAAGGGAGAGATAATCCAAAAAAAGGGGCTGATAAAAGTAATGTAATTTTCAAACATGAAAACACAATGTGCCCGTTACTTTCACACAGACCTGAAATTTGGATGCCTCACTGCTAGATTATACATTACAATTATTTTTTTGAACTCAGAAGTGTGTTTCGTGAAAAATATCAGAGTATATGTCTGCATGATTATTAAAATATAAAACTCAAGTTCTTCGAGAGTCTGGTATATACCTGTAGATTTCTTACGTATTTTAATCTGTAAAATCATTTTATTTTCACCTAGTTGTGGTAAAGATGTAGCGAACGTAGACATTGCGAGGAGGTGATAATCACCACGCAGCACCTGGAACATACAACAGACCCATTGTGCTCCTCCAAAAGGAAGCGTTGCTTTCTGTCAAGCCTTAGCAAAACAGCTTAGGTGATGATGTATCCCAAGGGCGATCCAGTTCTGACTAAGGTGCTGATTGAACATGTAGTGAACTTGCAGGATCCATTAATTTGGGCTTATATAAACTTTTTGTCTGACAGTTATCAATAATACTACATCCCACTCAGTTTTATTACCAAATGTTCAAACAGAAAAATCTTTTCCACCCACCGTGGGAAACATTCATTGGACTCGTGCCCTCGCCTTACACGCTTTACCACCCAGCTCCTAGTTGTGATTCAACAAACCTATTAGTTGGAGGGGAGAAAATGTATCATCCAGGCTTCTTGTTCGTTAATTGCATCGAGGCATCAAGGAAGTTGAAATGAGAATATTGAAGTTTTATCCAGTTGCTCTCTTGCAAATTCGTTTGGTCGACGGATAGCCCAGTTCATGTAAGTTCAATGCGGAATGAGAGATAATAAGCTGTGAACTTGTATTAACCATTATTTTGACATTTTCAAGGTTGTCTCAAGAGTCTCATGAAGTCTCGTGTCGGCGTCTTGAGATATTCAAGGTCAAAGGTCACAAAAATCAGTCTTCCGTCAATATCGCTTTGGTCTTAATCCTGTTTGTATCTATTATAAAAATTGTAAAGCACAAAATTCTCCAGGAATTTTGTTCTTAACTTTTCTCTTTACGGCTAACCGTTTTTGAGATAGACCGCGGAGTTTCACAAAAAAAAAATTGGGTGAAATAGATTCTCCTCGAAAGGATTGAGTAATGGCTTATTTTGAAGATCTTCTCTACCATATCCATATCATCTTAGTTTTGAGAAGTTATCTTATGTGGGTGATTGATTATAGGATAAAAAATAATTTCATTTTTTTTGACAAGCTGTCATATCAACAGGAATGACAGCAGAGACTTGAAACTCGGTGGTTGATATCAGGATCAAAGGGCCTTCAAAATAATGCATCACTCGACCTCCCTCTCCATTTGAAAAACTGGGGGTAGCTATCACCTCCGCTCAGGGGTTGACAGGTGGGAGATAAAAATACCAAAAAAGGTGTTCCCCAAAAAACCAAAATTGACGTGTCTAAGCGATTTTTGATGAATCGCCTAACACCTGAGGAAAACCTGGGTCGGAAGTTTTACGTGTCCCACCCTGTATGTATGGATGAACGCTGCGCTTTCTCCGCGCTCTATCCCTAAAACGATTAGCCATATTGAAAAAAAGTTTTAAAACAAATTTCTGAAGAATTTTACGCTTTACAATTTCTTTAATGGATGCAAAACGGATTGAAACCATAGCAAGCGAGATATTGACGAAATACTGATTTTTGTGACCTTTGACCTTGAGTATCTATAGACGCCGACACGGGATTCTATGAGTCTTTCGAGACAACCTTTAAAACACCGAAATAATGATTTATACAAGTTTACAGCTTATTATCTGCATTCCGCAGTTGACCCTCTTATTTGGCTAAGATGACTGGAGTAGGAATCATCTGTAGTTTTTCGTTTCTTCCTTCACGTTCCACCACTTTGTTATATTGAGATATCGATTACTTCTTGTTAAATCCCTAATTTTTTGATAATATTATTCTTTGACGACAAAATATATACACATATAATTATACACATTCCGCTTGTTAATATAGAAGTCTAGCCACTTCGAAACCTGTGAAATAATTTGGTAGAACTTGGGGACGATCGCCTACCCTAGTAGACATTCAGGTGATATATAATCATGGTTAGACTCATAATTACCTACACATCATGTTGGAGGCAAGTGACCATGAAAAATATACTGGGACTACCCCTCAGATAATATATCAAGGTAAAAGCAAAGGCTGGGGACTCAGAGACTAATATCAAATGAGGCTCATGTCATTTCTCAAATCCGACACAATACCTTATTCGGAGAATTGAAAATCACTGGTTCATCTGTCAGTCAGAAAGCCTTTTCTTCAAAAAGATTAAAAGTTGATGAATTGAATAACCAGATTTTCGGACTCAACCAAGAGGAAGATCAAATCTGGTCTAACCCAAACGGTCAAAGTCTGACTTATCCGTGGATGTGAGGGAGATCTTCAGACGGGCTGGAAAACCTGGGATAAACCTGGGCACTTGTGAACAAAAGAGAGAGCAATCCTACGAGGACGTAGCTCTCGATCATCACTCACTATCTGGATGCATTTTGAAACCATCCAAAGTAAAAGAATGTCTTGGAGATGTAATGGCACTAGCCGAAGCTCAAAACAAAATCATAAGAAAATACGACCGCACCATCCCAAAAAAAAACGGCAGTGAAGTTATCCTAAGGTATTGGAAGATCGACTACCATAAGAGGAACAATGCAATATGGTATCGCTACCTAGCTAGCTAGCTTCAAATCTCGCTTGGTTCTGGTGTCTGTTTTGGTGTACGACACCTCAAACAACGACCTAGCTTAACCATTTCCTCGTATGGGCATTGAACGGATGGACTTCACCCCATTGCAAATGTCCGGTCAATCCATTCAAAGAAGGGGCGTGAGTACAAGCCCAACAAAGCTCCCTCTTTTCTAGTTATCCTTCAACTTGACCAGTTAAAGGCCACGTCATCTTGCGTCAGCACTTGTTGACGTGAAGGAGTTACTTAGCTTTCAGCCCATTCGTCCCTGTATCTCCAGTTTCAACTCAGTTTTAAGAAGGACTGCCATCAACCACACAGTATCAACTCCCTAAGCTTTCTGGAGCTGAAATTGCTCTCCCTTTGCTCTCACGCACTACTTGTTTTTCTCGAGAAGTCATAGCAACTTTGCAGATTTAACTGTAATCCTAGTCAAAGGAGATAGAAGTGCCAAGCAACGAGGTCGAAACCACAATTTGCTACTGAAAATGCCAGGATGCTTGTGGGACCAGAGCCCACGTGCAACAACAATGGACAAACGTCCAGAAAAAATCTTTCTAGTTTGACCAAATCACTTCACCAAAATCAATGAAAAAAGTCTTCCTGATCTACAAGGCCCCAAACGAGTTGACTTGGCTGAGAAAAGTGGGGAACTGGAGAAATACTACACGACATGTGAGAAACTCAGAGAGATGTTCAGACAACCCGACAAACCAAGGACGACCCAGTTGCTGAGTGATGCGCATCACCATAGGCATTCTGATAGGTCATGCAAGCTCAACCGGCACTTGCATTTACTAGGAATAGGCAAATCACCCCAACGTCCCTACAGGGAAAGGTCAAAGGGAGTCTTCTTTTATTTACTGGGAGTCGGCGATACATGGGGTCTCCTGAGTAGGAAGGTCCTGGGAGCAGCAACTTTTTCTCAGGAGAAGTTGGGGCTCCTGAGCTGAGATTTCCTTCTCCGCTGCACAATCGAGACGGGATGGTTCGAGAAGTAGTTATGGTTGACCACGCGGGTTGGCCCAACTCCTTGTTTTTGGAAAAAGAAATCTCTAGGCGAGAATCAATGAACTTACTTCTGAACCTCCTCCAAAGAGAATCCGTTGCCGAGTCTAAATCTGGGATTGGGTCTTCAACCTCAAATTTTTAACGCCAGAATTTGCAATTCTAGTTTTCCTCGACAACTCGCCGGTCGTATCACTTAGCAGCTAACCCAAACTAACCCAAACTTACCGAGATTCTGTTGAAAAGAGAAAGAAGTGTCAAAGCGGCCATGCTTCCCGCAAAAAGAATCTTTATACAGGGTGTCCCAGCAAGGGTGGCCACCGGCCATATCTCAGAAACTACTGGACCTAAAAGTTCAGGAAAAAAAAAATTATCACTAAAGTGGCCACGAGAAAATGCTGGGAAATATTTATAACTTCAAAATTTTTCCGCTAGGGGGCGCAATCAAAGCTTAAATATTAAAATTCGAAATTTCTCCGGAAATTCTCAAATTGAGGTATATCTTTATCAACATGGTTAGAAAACCTAGACAATTTCACGTCTTTTTGGTACAGGGCTCATTGGCGTACCGATCTTCGTGTGAGTAGGGGAAGGTAGTGAAAGTGTAATTGTTCAAGTAGCTGTAACCTATTAACGACTTGTCCGATTTTGTTGCGTATAGGCTTGTTTAGAAGATAAATGTGAGTACTTTAGAACATCGTATCCAGTAGTGCGTGATTGTCTCCAGCAAAATTGCTAGAAGGGGTAACTTGAATTAAAAACAGTGTTTTTCATTTTACCGCAGAAATTTAAATGGTATGGTATAATTCTGATAAGAGCATCGAAAGGTACATTAAATTTACGAGAAAAAACCTGTGAAACGCAGGTGGATATCTTTTTTCGTTTTCGAGTTATTGCCGAGAAAAGAGTTTTTGACACTCGAAAAGATGTTTGTTGTGTAGTTCTATTGCAACCTGCTTTTTTTTTGGCTTCAATAATAATAACTAGTCCAAATTATGTAAAATTTAATGTTTTCGTTTGTTATTTCAATAGAACAAAACTCATAATAAATGAAAAATATTTTGATTAGCATAAATCCCAATCTAATTATGTATTGAATATTGCAATGATGGGTTGGAAAAAAATCTAGGTAGCTGTGGAAAAACATCGGCGGGTTTTCATGGAGATGATTGAAACAGATATTGCAATCATAACAATCTCTTAATTATCATTTTAACATTCTCTGTTGAAATGTCTTACACCAATGCCGAGGCTTTTGATATGCTCGCCGTATATTTTCAATGTTTTGGAAATGCTCCGATTGCGGCACGTGAATACGCTGCAAGGTATCCTGAACGAAGGCACTACAGCAGAAAGGTATTTTGGCGTATGGCAATACGTTTAAGAACAACGAGAAGTGTACAGCTCAATCCAGTTCCAATCAGAAGACGTCCGGTAGGAAACCATGAAGACAATATTATAAACGTTCTCGCTTACGTGGAAGCTTCACCGCATTTGAGTACAAGAGAAATTTCCCACCATCTAGGATTAAGTCGTTCTTCAGTGCTCCGAATTTTAGGAGACTTCAAACTTCGTCCATACCATCTTTCCTTACACCAAGCTCTATCAGAAGATGATTTCAACAGGCGACTAGACCATTGCTATTGGCTTCTAGAAATGTGCAACGAACATCCTCAATTCCTCTCCCAAATTTTATGGACCGATGAAGCCCGTTTCTCTAGTTCTGGAAATGTTAATTTGCATAACATGCACTTTTGGTCGCGGGAAAACCCACACTGGATGCAGGAAGTGGATCATCAAAACAGGTGGAGTGTAAACGTCTGGTGCGGAGTGTTAGGAAACAAAATTATTGGGCCGTATATTATTGATGGCCATTTAAATGGTGAATCATATTTAAACTTTTTAGAAAATGACTTGCAAATACTTTTAGAAGATGTCCCCATTGGTCTTAGGATGTCCATGTGGTACCAACATGGTTGCCCAGCTCATTATGCACGGAGAGTTCGTGATTTTTTAAACAACCGTTATCCAGATCGCTGGATTGGAAGGGGCAGTTTGTTCCCATGGCCACCGAGATCCCCCGATTTAACTGTGTTGGACTATTACTTGTGGGGACGAATCAAGGACATCGTTTACAAAACTCGTCTCACCACAAGAGAACATATGATTGAGCGGATTGCTATACATTCCATTGCACCAATTGAAATAGAAACAGCTGTTTCTATTTGTAGGCACAGAATTGAGAAATGTATTTTACAAGATGGAGGACAATTCGAACATTTATAAAGTTAAATAAAACTACACAACAAACAACTTCTCGAGTGTCAAAAATTATTTTCTCGGCCATAACTCGAAAACGAGAAAAGATATCAACCTGCGGTTTGGAGGTTTTTTCTTGTAAATTTAATCTTCATTTCGATTCTGTTATCAGAATTATACCGTACCATTTAAATTTTTGAGGTGAAACGAAAATAACAGTTTTTAATTCAAATTACGGCTTCTAGCAACTTTTTTGGAGACAATCACGCATCACTGGATACGATATACGAAAGTACTTACATTTATCTTCCAAACAAGCCTATACGCAACAAAATCGGACAAGTCGTTTATAAGTTACAGCCACTTGAACAATTACACTTTCACTACCTTCCCCTACTCACACGAAGATCGGTACGCCAATGAGCCCTGTACCAAAAAGACGTGAAATTGTCTAGGTTTTCTAACCATGTTGATAAAGATATACCTCAATCTGAGAATTTCCGGAGAAATTTCGAATTTTAATATTTAAGCTTTGATTGCGCCCCCTAGCGGAACAATTTCGAAGTTTTAAATATTTCCCAATTTTCTCGTGGCCACTTTAGTGATAATTTTTTTTTTCCTGAACTTTTAGGTCCAGTAGTTTCTGAGATATGGCCGGTGGCCACCCTTGCTGGGACACCCTGTATAAAGGGGAAGACAGACGACTCATCATGCAGAGGGTAAGAAACACCTTTTAAGACGCCACAAGAGTAACAGTGTAAACTTCGAAAAGAACAATTAAAATCACTATCATATGCACAGCTTCAAAGTTTCTTAGGATCAACGCAGCTGGAAAGTGGGGGTAGAACTAATTAGAGTATAACCTTAAGTACCTGGGATCCCATGTGTTATTGATTTTCTTTGCCGCACAAAAAAAAACATCCACAAAGATTCTTTTGTTTTTCTTGATACAGAGTTTAGTGACAAACATCGTATTGAACTCACGGTAGAATGATTTTTCAAGTCATGAGATGACTGTTCATGGGGTTCTAGTATCTTTGTCACAATCAACGGTTCTATTGAAGCAAACGGCGGCGTCATAAAGCAGATACGACATTACTGTTCCTCTAAAGAAAGTGATGCGATTTGATTTATCTGAAACTGTCCTTTTCCTCTCATCTTTCTCAATAGTATACGTTGGCAGAGGATACTAAAATTGATGGAGCAAGATTTGATGGATCTTTGGTTGACCATGCTCAGTTGGCTTCAAGGATATCAACGATGTCCTGATGTACATTTTTGCAACTCCAGGACCTCTGTTTCTCCTTGATAACGAGCATGTGGTGCATGAAATCATGGAAAGTTTGATGCAAAACTGGGGCTCAATATTTTGTGCTCCTGTATTTTCAAATGGATAAATGAGCTTGATTGAACATGGTTCCACACCCACAAAACACGAGCATCATTGATCATTCAGGACGCCCTGCTCTCGAAATGATAGAAGGTTTTTTAAAAAAATCAAACATGCCCAGATAATAGAATTTTTACGAATCGACCTCTTATTTCGACGCCGTTTTTGTTTTGTATTCACAAATAAATTTTTGTTTGATATAAACACTTTTACCATAAGATGATGTTACTGAGAAACAATGAGAAAAAGCCAAAACGTTTTGACCATGTTTCGTTTTTTGGAACATTTCAAAAAACTGTCACAATTTCCCAATACACAGCAGGCACGCGTTCACTGTCAGTTTCGATTCGATGTTTGAACATTTAGCACCCTTGATGGCTATTGAAGCCGAGAAGGCTGTAGTATTATTGATCACTGACAGTCAAAAAATGTATGATCAGCCTTAATTCAATACTAAACTGAGTGATCTTCTCAATCACCACCTTAGTATGATCTGCGGTATTCGGGAGAGGTCAGAGGGACTTCTTGCACTGCAACCTCTCACCTCCAATATATACATCTAAATAAAGCCCTACTCAACTCTGTCTTCACATGAAAAAAAAAAACAAAAATACGTCGAAATTCATCCTGTAGCAAAATCACTCAATAGATTTTTAATATCTAGTGATCAGTTTGCTATATCGGTTTTCCGATTTCCCCATCGCACAGCATAATATGACTATTATGCCGTGAAAATTATTTGTGACATTGATGAAACATTTTCCGAAGGCAAAGCTCTTCTTCACAAATATTCATGGTTTCCTATTTATATGCAGCTTACCCGTGCACCGAATAGTCGAACTCTCTCCACGTATAGCCACATAGATAGGTGGACACGTGCTAACTGAATATCCATCACAATAGCTGGTTATTTCAAGAATATAGTCCGAGCTCGTAATACTTCTGCAGGTGGACGTCGTGTTATCAGGTCGATTATTATCCCGAGACAAGCAAATGTTAACAACGCCATAGCCCTGCAATAAATTATTCAACATAAAACTTCTAACCAGAGCAGATAAATACTGCAATACCTCCTCCGTGATTTTCAAATTTCGAGTTCCACTTCCTGAGTAGAAGTAGTTGGGTGAAACTCGATAGTAGGCTACTCCTAAGGGCTCTACGTAGCCCGATAGACTGAACGTTGATGCTGATCCAGAGAACTGAGATGTACATGATGGATTGACGATTGATCGAGGTACTGAAATATTTGGCATAAAAAGGTTTCCTGTTTTTGATTTCAGGCGTTTACCGTTCTTTATACGATCGACTATCTGTTGCCCCCATTGCTGCAATGTGACTTCGTCGGTACTTTCTTGAATGATTACAACATCTCTGTTCGAGTTAGCTACTATAGTGCTATAGTCACCGCTACTACCACTTCCAAGTACCAATAAGTTGATGTCTGGAAATAGAACAATGTTATTAGTACCACCATCTCTCTTGATAACTAAGAAGAAGTTTATATGTGGATGAATAAATTTATTCGGAGTGAGCTATCCAAACAAATGCAATGTTAATATAACACAATAATGGAATGGATGCGAAATGGACGAAAGAAAGATGTATCGATCGAATGAAAATTACTATTTACCTTATTTCCAATGAGGAACGGAATTCCGTCCAGAATAGTTGAAAGAGAATTAGATCCAGCTATACGATGAGTGCGGATGATAAAAGAAAAATGAACTTCTTCGTATAGTTTTCTCTTTACATTAATATTATGGGGCTGAACTCTCTGGTGATTTTAGATTCCAAAAACGAAAAGAAAAGCGAGGAAATTCGTTCATGGATTCATCGAATCCATGACTTTTGGTAACGTCGCATTTTTTGCCAGACTCATGGATAGGGTAGACTGAAAAAATCTTGAAGCGAGCAGAAAATCGGTCAAAGTCGAAGGACTGCTAAGTTTCTAACGTGAAAGTACGAGTATTGATGAGCAGTTCTTAAGAATCGAGACTGGTCCGATGCTTCAGGATACTTTTAGAGATACAAGTTTGTCTTCAAGTTCAAAGGTGAAGTTGTAGTGCGACAGTCTCTGAATACGACGATTGGAGGTGTTAGGTGAACGTATCGGCTTTTATTCGAGGATCATGATTTTGATGAAAGACCGAGATTGTTTGATTTATTTTGTGGAAAAATGTTCTTTGTTTGTAACGTGGATGGGATAGCACATATCTAACCAAATCATGACCTCAGACCAGCCCTGACCGAAAGACCGATGGAAAATCCAGTTGGTAGGTTACGAAACGTCGAGGCATATCCTCGAAAAAAAAGATGTTAGAAAACGAGGAGACACTCCTTTTAAGCTCTGGTTTTGAAAAGACCATGTTTCATAGCGATGATTTCTTCTTGAAGAACTACTTCTCCATATTATGCACTGGACTAAGACACACAAAATGTGAAAATAACTTGAAATAGATCTTGAAAAGAGAGCCATCCCATCAAAGAATTTAAACTGATAGTGCTTTACCCACCTGGCAACAGTCTGTTGAATACTTCTTTCCTTTGCGTCAAAAAACTTTTCTGTTCATCATTCATGGTTGTTCTTGGTACTAGCAATATCGAAGTAGATTCACCAGCTGCATAACTATTGTTATTCAACTTTGAATATCCCAAGATTTCAATGGTTTCGAAGACTTTGACATAGTCAAAACCTGTAGTTTCTAAATAAAAAATATATGAGTTATAGGATTGGGTAATGTTTTGAAATTAGTACCATTAGCATGAACAGTAAGATTATACTGAGTGTAAAACTCTGAAAGATATCTAGTTCCATTTGTCGTCAAGTTTGTTAGGCTGGTGCCGCTGTATAAAGTATATCTCGTGTTAAACGTATTAACATCTATGTTGTTCAAGATGTATCTGTGAATCCAATTGATAGATAGGTTGAAACAAACTATATAATGTAACGTACGAAAGTATAGGCTGTATTGTTGTGAACGGCCAGCTTGAATCAATAAAAATCAGTAAGTCCGTCATCACTCGCTCTATGGAAGTTACACCAGTGCAGGAGAGATCAGCAGAAGCCATTTTAGCTGCAATATATCTGATATTTACGAAGTTCTAGTACAAAACTACAAATACCTACGCAGGTAAGTCTCGAAAGCTGACATTCCCGAGTTTGAGAATATAACAAACGAGGCATTGCTCAGAGATACTCCTGAAATAGCTGCAGAATTCAGTATTGGCATAAAGTTTAAAAGTTGCGTTCTCATAACATCTGCATCAGTCATTTCACTGTAAAGCACATTTCTGTTGCAAGCTTTAAATGAACTGTCAAATACTCCTTTTTCAAATGAAGAATAGTACATGTCAAGAATTTGCGATATTTTGATGTTGGAATATGTTGATGTGAGAGTACTCATTCGCAGTGCAATGTATAGTCCATCCAAGGCCCCTCGTAATTCTGCATCGGTTGCTTGAAGTCGATTGTTGTTTTGTAGAAAAAAGTATTTTGGGTTTATGGTACTGTTCCAGCCTCCTGAGGCTCCTAGGGATACATCGGGAGTAGCTTGGTACAAAGAAGCTTCACAGAGCTCGCCTGAAAATATATTGAAGTTACTCAAGTGATTTTAGAGAAATATAAGAATATTTTCCAAAAAACTAAGGCAACAGCAATATTTTTTAGTAGTGTTTTTATACAACGAGGGTTCGAGTGGAATACCACGAATGCATTGCCAATAATGTTCAAGACATTGAGACACGTCCTGCTGATCTTATACGGTCGATTCACATCCGCATTTTCACCGAGCTTTTGAGCATTAAATTCTCTGAATAACAGAAAAGCAGAGAATCACACAGAATCAAGACACTATCCTTAATAGAAAGTGTCATGTCCGGTATTCCACGATACGTATCGTATTGAAGTAGCTGGAACATTTTTCGTTCGCAATTCGGTAAATGGAGACAGTTTCAATACACAATGATTTCTGCTTGAGAAGTCCGGTAACAATATGACTTCGAGTTAAGTACTTGAAGAATAAATGAATTTATAAATTATGAAAAGAAGACAAAGACATGTAGACTCACCAACTAATGTAGCAGCATATCTATTATCAACCAGACCATCTTGAATAGTTTGTTGATTTAAACCAGTTGAAATCCCCGCCAGTACATTTCCAGCTTTGATAGTTCCAAATTGCGACTGTACCACACCCAATTCAATTGGACACTGACTCAAGTTTCTGGACAATTGTGAAGAGAAAACCCCCAAACCTACATCTTGGCTGATCATCTCGGTATTTTCAAGGTCTTCCCCGACATTTCTTCTGGCTCTATTCAAGCTTCTCAGTGTATACCTCGATGATCTTGAGCATTCTGTGGCTTCATTTTCTCGTCGCAAATCGTCTATTGTGTTTGAGATCATGTAATGTAGTGAGCACTGCAAAATTCAATGAATTAAAATACCTAGAGGTGCTTCCGATCACTTTTTTTGGTTATAGGGAACCTTTTGACCTTTTTAACAAATTTTACAGCTATAATTGGAAAGGATCAGTTGAAATAACTCATATAAAACTTGTTCTTTGTCTGTAATTTACAAGTTCCACTGTATCAAAGGCTCTACGTTTAAGTAATTTGCACTGAAAAACCCAAATGTAGATGGAACTGACTGCTTCCTATATGTTCTCTACAATTACTTTGAGCTGTTTATGATACTGGGCAGAAGCGAAACTACCTAGATACCTAGCCTCCCCGTATTCAGCATAAAATGCTTGCACTTTGTATATCACAATAAAAGAGAATACGATGGTCCCCCACTTTGGGAACTATCTCTCTCAGACTTGACAATGAATATATTCTGAGGTAAATTTTTGCTTATCCTCTTTAACCAATAACTTTTATTAAAGCAGAACAACAACTTAGTCAGAGCAGAAGATGCAGGACTATACGACAAACGTTTTTCCAGATCAGAATGTGGCCTTTGCTTGGACTTCTACAAAAATCTACCAAAGAACTATCAAAACAAAAGATCAGTCACGTGAGGATGCTCATGTGATGAGGAAGAGAACATATTTCTCATGTTTTTGGTTTTGTTCAGGTAAGTTAAGGTGATTTACGGTTAGCACATTTTTTGTCACATGCGATGGCTTTTGTGTATTGCCCTAATGGTGGAATGAGGAGATTCAGAACAATATCTTGAACACTACAAGAAAACGAGGATTTCTCTCAAAAAGCTTCACACACAAAATGTGCAGTGCTGTAGGATTTTGTGCGACAAGACATCTTTGGGGAAGCAATAAAATCAAGAAAACTGGAGGAAAGCAGACTGCGAAGCATTCACGATTTACTCTAGACCTAGAGAAGAAAAAGCCCCAGGACCAGATGGTAGCAAAAACACGCTGCGTTTCTCCGATTTTTTTATACTTTTACAAAGAAACAGCTTCCGCGACACATGGAAAACCGCTAAACTGTTACTTGTGAAGCATTCATAATGATACCCAGGAAAAAAAACATTGAAACAAACTGACACTTTCACAAAGCTATATGAGAACCTCATCAACACCAAACTGATAAATTGAACAGACGCGGGGGCGCCAACCAATATTGTTTCGTGAAAAAAAGTCCGATAAGATAGGAAGAAAAGCAGGGGGCGGGAAAGCCATGATCTTGATCAATGTCCAAAAATCCGTAAATACAGCAAACTGTAATACAATAAGAACAGCTAGAAGACGAAGACATATAGACCTGTATTTGCGGGATGTTGTAAGGTCATACCTAGCTAACAGGAGGATACTTGATAGGGACAACAAAGAAAAGGTCGAAGATAGCGTCCCACCTGGCTCGGCTCTGGACCCAACCCTGAATTATTGAACGACGACCTTATGGACATCATGGTCCTGATGAAACGTCCATTGGGACCATATGCTGATATGCAGCGCGGACGACCTGACAATCTTCGTGCTGGCTGATACTCACACTAAAACTATGGATACAGAAGAACTTCCTCACAATACAATTCCACAAGACAACTATCGTATAAGCTGAAAATACAGGGTATCAGCTTAACTCTCGACAGGACTGGAAATACACCAATAATCCAGTTCAACTATTTGGATATCCCACCTTAGATCGTGAAAGGCTATTGGAGGCAGAAGACCTAGCTCCGGAGCTGGAGAGAATCAAAAGAGAAAAGACCTTAGCACTAAGGAACTAAGGAACAATTGAGAGATGCACATAAAGGCTGTTTGAATCGGTGAAAAAATGGACAAATAGAAGTCTCGTAAGCCTTAAATACCACCTGGTTCAGCGCTTGTCCGGAGACGAGGCCTTCGTCACATATCTGCAAAAGATTCGAAAACGGGCTGTGCTGAACATTCGATCTTCCACTGCGCCGCTCATTCTGAAAACAGAGAGCAAACTTGTGGTGAGGTAAACGGGGTGCTTACCTCAGATCACATCATAGAAAACATACTTCGAAGCGAGGAGATGTGGGAATCCATATGCTACATCTTACAAGGGACAATCAAGAGAGAACAGGACGAGGAAAAACAGGAAATGTGAAGATCAGATTCTTCTCGGTGAAGATGTTCTCGAAGAATGGAGGGAGAATTGGTAAAAATCGTTGCAATCGGGTTGGTTTTTTAGCAGGTCAGTTACCCTTAGAGAGAACCCAAAGCCCCACGGCGAGGCCAATTTACTATTTTTCATTGACTAATTACCAATTATTGGTTTTGAAACCAAGTTATCAATGTCAAAATGATACTTACTCTCTCTAGACTAGTCAAATCTCCATTCTCCAGTGTTAGTTCAGCATTCGGAAGTAGATCTTGCAAAATTACCTTGAACTTGTACCTTTCAAGCCTACTTGAAGCAAAAGGTACACCAATTCGTTCATCAACTGTTCTTTCTGTTCTCGATATTCCATCCTGGCGTAATCTGAATCATTTTATATTATTGGGGTTTTAATTTTGAAAATCCCTTCACATCGCGTGAAAAATAATAAAATTTCCAAATTAGCCATAAAATGTTTGTGTTATCTTGGAACTCAGCACGGGCATTTCGGTGGTTTTATTCACTGTACTAAAACTTTCCACATCAAATTATTTATATTCATGGCATTTTTAAAACTAGAATATAAAATAAAATCGCATTCAATATATCATGAGATAGTGAAAATGTTCTTGGCAGCTTTCTTATGACTTGCGTAATATTCGTAAAAGTAAAACTGTTCTTTTATTGACCACAATTTGAAAAAGAGATTCTCACAAAGCTATGGAAAACTTACGTTTGTAAAATGTGATAAGACAAGGTTCTTGCATTCATAGTCGGATTGGCATCTTCCAGTTTTCTTATATATTCAATAAACAAATTCATTGAAGTTGGTGGTCTTTCATTTGCAATTGTTACTCCTGGTATAGCGCTATTATTGTAGCATTCTCGAAGGCTTTCAGCTACACTATTTCCTGTCAATATTGTTTTTTTATTTGTGCACCCTCACCATGTAATGTTTATATTGTTTTTTTAACAACAAATAAATACACATAACATACCTGTGTTTGTTTGGCAATATACTGTATGTAGAAATGCAGCTAAATATAGTATATTTTGGATCCCCGTTGTCATTTTACAACCTGTAACGTTAAAACACACCTGTTAAACCTATACTGATGATGCAGAATGGGTGTGATAAAAGGTATTTCAAAATTAGTATTACTCATCTCCAGATAAGATTATCACAACCTACTAGATAGTGTATATTCTAAGTAATCTTGAGTAAATAAATAAATGTCACTTAGAAGCTCACAATACAAACTTTACCGGACAGCGTGATAATTAATTGGAATTGATAAGTAAATAGAGAAATGCAATACAATATCAGACTAGCCCGACATGAAAATCATTTAATTCAAATAAATACATGTTTGCAAAGGGTTCTAGTTTAATCAATTCTTTTAAAGTAATTTTTTTTTCCAGAACTTTCCCAGATGTTATAATGAAAGTTTGATGGTGGTGATTTTGTCTTGCTGTCCAATTGTGAAATTAAAAAAAAACTATGATTGTCAAACGTGTGCTGAATCAACAACTAGATAATAAAAAAAAACAATGTTGAATAAATAAGAAGACAGATGTCATTCATTGGCTTTCCAATGAACCATGAAGACGTTCATCCCCTTGAAACGTTTTATGGAAATAGAAATGCCCAAAATTGCGAGTGTACCCAAACAAAAAGTCCCAGTGAAAAAAATAGTTCTAGTAGTAAGAGTTATTTTGAAGTTGATTAAAAAAAAATGGTCTGGCTTATCTGTGAGTATTGATAATATGTCTGGCAAATGAAAATTATTGAATCCACAATTTCTCAGCCAGACACAACTCCATAATCTGCGATAAGCCAAACTACTGTTTTCATAGACTTTATGTTGTTATTTAGTGAATGATAAATATCTTTGACCGAACGGGTCGGTTTGAGTAGTTGGGTTGGCCAAGCGGGGACGGCGAAAGGGGCCACTAGGCCTTCTCGCCGGGCTTTGCCTCCACAACTTTACCATTACTATAAACAATATCCATGGCTGGGAAAATTAATGGACTTCGCATAATTTTTCATCCACTTGAAAGAACAGATTCATTCAAATACAGCGACTGGGAAAATAAGTCGAAAAAATAATTAATAACAATTAAATAATAATTCTATTCAAATTTAGTGCACGAATAATTCTGTTTGAATTTATGTGTGCACTTTGTGTAAAATATCAACAAAATATGAGAACTATTTTTTCTTTATAATGAATTTTAGAATTCCTCAAACCAACCAAGCAAAAAACTATAACCAATAATTCTGACAGAGTAATTGCGTATGAATAACTATACAATATACTATCCTAGCTCATATGATGCTCAGATTGTGGACGAACTCCAAGAGGAATCCAGGTTGCGTAGAAGGTGGAAGAGAACCAACTCCTCGCGGGATTACAATGCTTTCAAAGCCATGAGAACCTCTGTTAAGACTAGAATTGACAGCCTACAGGAATTCCATATCTAGCACTGAAAATTCTATAAAATATGACCCCAAAAATATCTGGAAATTTGTCAAGCAAATGGTTCACGAATTCCTGGCTCCATGACCGATACAAAAAGTTTGGACACTCCAAAGGATACCTTAAACTCTTTTGCCAATTTCTTTGGCAGTGTTTTTAACAGCTCCGTCCTACCTCCCAGCTATTATCAGAATGCCACCTTTTCTTCAAAGATCATGGTTGATCCCCTGCATCATAACGATCTATTCAATACCTTGAAGAAAATTAAAAACAAGGAAACATCTGGTCTTTATGGGGTTCCTTCATTTCTACTGCGTAATTGAGCATCTGTATTTGCTGAGCCTCTGTGCTTGATCTACAATTTATCTCTCGGACCCCGGATGTCAGGAAAATTGCAAAAATATGTCTCGTCTTTGGGTCAGGTCAGAAGAACCAAGTGGAGAATAATATCCCTATATTTTCAAACTTTGCAAAAGCTTTTGAGATATGCAGCTACGATTGCCTTTTCCACGAAGTCAAACATGTCATCTCAATTGATCAACATGGGTTTTTCAGGTCCAGGTCAACCGTCACCAATCTGGCTTCATTTCTTCATTCAGCTTATGAGGCGATCAATTTTGGACACCAACTTCATGTCATCTACACTGATTTTGCGAAGGCATTCGACCGGCTGGATCATGGATTTCTTAGCCAGAAGCTTCTGGATATGGGCCTTCACATGAATCTAGTCAACTTCTTCATCTCCCACCTGGTTGATAGACGCCATATTGTCCACTATGGTGGTTTCATGTCGGATGAGTACCTATGTTGCATCGAGTGATGTCCCCAAGGAAGTAACCTCGCTCGCCATTTATTTTCCATATTCATTAATGATATCAGTGATGGCACTTCGAGCAAGTGTCTTTTGTTTGCAGATGACTTGAAGCTTTCTCACATTTACGCTGCTGGGAGATTTCCGCTGACAGTCCATCCTCTCCGCAAGCCGCATTTCTGTTATTGATTCTGATTTTTTTGAGTCTCAGCGAATTTCTCTTTATAAAACTTATCAACGAATTCATTTACACTCCTGGTTTGTAAAATTGGTATAATAATATCTCAACAAAAACATAAAATGTGAAAAATAGGTAGTGACTCGTGGCGCAGTCCTTCCACTGTGAAAAGCTGTGAGATCTTTTGTAACACCAAGGCAGATATTTTGGTAGGTACCTATTTATGAAAACACTTATTCAACATCTCTGTTGTAGATTGTTGTATAGTAAATACCTACCAAATTTTATTGTATTCGTACCGACATAAAGCCATCTTTATTTCTATAATTGATAAAATGACTTGGTAATCACACGGCAACATAATCAAATTTCAGAATTGGATGATTGTTTAGGTTAGTTTGGGTATAAGTAGAACTTTTACTCCAACAATGGTAGGAGCGAGTGAATCGTGGCTAGAGAAAGATTGTGTGTTATAGGAATATGAAAAAGTAACATCCTAGGCAAGATTTGAATCCAATTTAAGGAATCTATTATGTGCATTTTAAAAAGAGTCCTAGTTATTAGATCCAAGAAACTTCTCATTGCAATTACACTGGGTTTACTATCGTTACCAGCTACGTCACTATAAAATTTGCTCAATTATTCTTATGACCAGATAATTATTGTGTGATCACCAAATCATTTTATTTATTATAGAGATAAAGATGTCCTTATGTCGATACGATTACAATAAATTTTGTTAGGTATTCATTAGGCAACAATTTACAACAAAGATATTCTTCCATACAGAGGTACCAACTAAAATATCTCACTTGGAGTTACAAATAATCTCACAGCTTTTCACGGTAGAAGAACTGCGCCTTGAGACTTATTTTTACATTTTATGTTTTGAGGTCTCACTCCTTTATGTAAGCTTTGTTACTTTTTCGTCAACATTTTTTAAAGGCGGATCATTATTTTTGATATAGATTGTTTATTTTGATGCGGCTTAAATATATTCTGGTACAAGAAAGACACATCATAAGTAAGAGCATGTAAAATCAATTCAATCATACTTGTATATTTTCTAACATTCAACTCTCCAGGAAAACCTATAAAAAAGTTTAGCCCCCACCGGGGTTCGAACCCATACCTCCTATGCCGATACCTAATCCTTTAGACTACTGTGCAGTTCATTTCCCGTATGTATTACGGAATCTTGTTCTTAGTATTTATCTACAGAGTGACTCATTTGAAAGCGGGCCACCCTCATAACATTTTTATTTATGGAGCGATTTTGCCAATTTTTTTTATAAATGTGGACAGTGGAAAGGCTTACTTTGAGGCCAGACGGCGTCAAGTTTTTTCAAAATTCAAGGCTTACTGGATCATATTTTAGAGGCTGAAAAATCCGGAATTCATATTAGCGTTTTTTTTAGAAAAAATCTGTCCACGCCACTGGATTCGTCATACCCTGAAATGGATCTGTACCAAATTTTATAAAAAAATATTAAAAATTGACTAATTCTTTTATGCACCAAGAAGTGTTCAACCTCGAAACTCTTGCGATAGCAAATCTATCAGAAAAAGAATAAATAAGAACATTTGATAGATATTCTCATGTCAAAATACAATGAAAACAAACAAACGAGACTGACAAAAAAACAATAGAAAAAAATTACACACCGAAATAATATTTTTGAATTGAATATTTCTTCATGAAATTTGGTACAGACCCATTTCAGGGGATGAAAAATCCAGTGGCGTAGGCAGATTTTCTCTAAAAAAATCGCTAATATGTTTTCTGAATTTTTCAGCCTCTAAATATGCACTAGTAGACCTTGGTTTTTGGAAAAAACTGGGCGACGTATGGCCTCAAAATACACCTTTCCTCTTTCTACATTTTGAAAAAAAATCGTCAAAATCGATCAATAAATTAAAAAATTATGAGGGTGGCCCGCTTTCAAATGGGTCATATGAATTTTCCAGTTGTATAGAAAATGCGACATATTTGAGGATTTATGAATTTTTCCTTCCATTGTGGGCTAAATACTACTTAAATTCAAAATTTGAAGTGTGCCTGCTGGAAGTGCCTTAGAATTTTGATGACTGATGAGTGTGTCAGTGACAAAATTGGGGAATTTTGTCTGGCGATTATTAGTTATAACCAGTGACTGGTGTGTGAATCGCGCTAGGCAGTGGTATGCCTTTTTGGTCAGTGAAAACCAGGATTCCATCTTCATCCACATCAAAGTTATAGACGGATCAAAAGTGCCTCCAATTTCTTCAAGAAAAGGATGTTCGGCAGTATGACTCGACTGCCGTGCCTCCAGATGAGCTCCAGACATAACAACATTTATTAAAATTGGAAAATGGTCCGTAATAGCACTATTCAAAATAACACCATTAATTTTATTTTCATGGTTCTACTCCTGTCTCACAAAAATATGATTTTAACAGGACTTCAACGCGCTCAGATCAATTCTAGTAGGTTTGTCTATCATTACAGCCTTGTGTGTCCAGACCAAACTGTTGTGGAATCTTAGTCAAAAAGAATCCACTCTTTTTCCATTGCTGATAGTGATCTATGGTATTTTGGATTGAATGTGAATTTGTATATCGATATAATACAGGGTGCAATAAGGTAAGTGGCCGATTAGAATATCTCTGGAAATAAAGCGATTGGGATTCTGAAAATCTATATGGTGAGATTTTCGGTGATGCTGTCTTTAAATAAAATACTAGCGACGTTGCGCGACTTCCGGTTATACCGGAAGTGGGTGTCAACTCGCTTGTTTCGAATGGAACACTCTATTTATTATCACATTTTTGGATTCCACGTAAACTTCTAGGCAGATTAGATGTATCATGTCCTTCACCTAGGTATAAGCGTTTTTGAAATATTTTAGTTTTTATGTCAACAATGACGTTTGTAGGCTCCTAGTTAAATGTAAATTTTGCGTATAAGAAAGCCTTCATTTTTAAATTTGTATTGGATTTCATGTTGAAAGGAAGATGTTTACCAATATTTTGAAAACTATTATCTCATTGAGCATTGAAAATAAAAGTGAGTTTGTAAAAGATTGTCCATTCCAAAAATTGAAGAAAAATAAATGAAAATAAGAATTTTTTGGAATGGAGAATTTCATACAAACTCACCTTGATTCACAATTCTCGATAAGTTAAAATGATGAAAATTGGGGGTTTCCATTTGAAAAAATTGATTTTTGCAAGTTTTTTTAATTCAAATTTTGACCTTATTTTTGGCCACCCTGTAATAATAGTTTTCAAAATGTTGTGAAAAGCTTTTAAAGTAGGTCCCTTCAACAAGAAAACGAAAATTTAACATTTGATTGGGACTTCATTTTTGACATAAAAACTCAAATATTTCAAAAACGCTTATACTCAGGTGGAGGACATCAATTCTACCCAGAATTCAACGTAGGATCCAAAAATGTAATAATATATAGGATGTTCCATTTAAAACAAGCGAATTGACACCTATTTCCACTATAACCGTAAGTTGCGCAACACTATTATTCCATTTGAAAAGAGCATCCCCGAAAATCTCTCTACAAATTCTCAGAATCCCTTTCGCTTTATTTCCCGAGATTTTCCAATAGGCCACTTACTTTGGTGGACCCTGTATAAGAAAACCGTCTTGTATACTGTAACCAATGTGAAGTGTACTCTCAACAAGTTTCACACATAGAATTTGCAAACATGTTTTCAATAAACAAGAAATTTTGAGAAAAAAATTTTTGTTGCCTCTTTTGTTTTTTTGTTTTACCAACAACAATTTTTTCATGATGAACTAATTCAAGACAAAATATATTTTTCATGATAATCTAGACACGATCACAATACTCTCTTCAATGTGTGTAAAAAGCTCATATTATTGCAATATATTCTTTTTTTCAATCTCCGTGTTACCTTTTTTTTAAAAAAATGCTTTTATTTTTATCAAGAAAATCAAAATAATATTATTATTCGATCCACACTACTAGTCAAATCAAAGAACATGGCAATCATTTTGTCCATTTTCAATAATGGACAAAATCATCCCATCACTCTTTGACAATACCCATATTACGAAAGGCACTTCTCATCATATGTCATCCAAATCATGTGTTGAAACCTCTTTGTGTGACCCCGACACGACCACATTCATATATTTATACAAATCGAATTGTCTTAAAAAAAATGATCTATAGCATAATTACAGTAAGGAAGAATTTTTCAAATAAAAATGTGCTCTGACCAAGTTTTTTATTATGACGATTGACCTTAGTCTGGACTATGACGTATTTTTCTAAAATAACAACCTGGAAATAATAATCAGCACATCATTTTTTGCAACATGAATTCCGCATTGTTTGAGGTTACAGGTATTTAACGCTTCCGCGGTGAAGATCGAATCACTATCCATTAAATTTACATTTACAAATAATTTTTATGACTAAAACATATTCTCGGATATTTTTTCACCCAAACATAATAGGAATTGTGTGTGTTATTTATCGAAGTGTCTAGATTGTATGAATCATAATCCTTCCATGATTATCTATTTTACAAGGATCTAAATCATTGTTGTCAGATCACGTTTCAAATTGCAAATTAAAAAATAATCGTTTGTTTACAAAAGAATTTTTTGATTATGCTCGTGTGATGAGGTAATTTAGTGAGTCCACGTTATTGATTGATTGATTTTTGTGCTCGGCTTGGCTTTGTAGCGTTAATAGTGGTGGGGAAAATATATTGAAAAAAAAACAAAATATACCAGCCTTTACGCCTTACGAATCCATTATCAATTATCTCTCTGAATAAACGTTTATTGGATCAAACTCACGAGATCTGATTTCTCATAAAAAGACATGATATAAAACAAGATTTCTTACTCGTAAAGTCAATTGGAGTTTTGCGGATTCTATTTAATAATCAAAATAATGGATGAATAATATGATAGATACGTACTATATTCTACATGCCAAATGGGACCATCGATACAATACAATAGGTTTGAACACATTTGGCCCTTATTTCAAACGTGAAAGATAAGATAAATTGGGAAGCTTAGAAGTGATTCCGTCTGTAAACATTTTTTCCTTGTAGCCAAAACAACGAAATTGGGATTTTTTGTCGTTTGAGCATAATTTATCAACATAAGTTATCGCATCGTAGAACTTTGTCGAATTATTCTTAACAGCTGATTTATACGAAGGTGAACAAACCAGCCTTTATTTGTTTAGAATTAGACTTCCCAACTAGCATAAACTGTGAAGATAAATTATCGAATTATCCACTTTGTCTGGCACTTTGATTATCTATTTCATGGGGACGCCACAGCCAACGAAAAGCGTTACAGACGATAAATCTACCGTAATTCGACATCCATGTAGGTTAAATACACTTCCCGTTAATGTCAAGGACTTTTTACTCATTAATTTTCAGATGATATATTAGTAAAGCATTTCTTGAAGACAAATCAAGTTATGATTGTGCCCATGTTTGAATGTTATTAATTCCAATGGAAGTTGACTACATACCTGATGACATTTCACCACTATTGCATGCTGATACTTAAACATATACCTACCAATTTACGAAATGCGATAAGATAGTGATTATCTCTATCATGTTTTCCAATAATATAATCAAAAAAGATAAGATACCGTAGGTTTTATTCTATAGTAGTTTCGGAAGTTGCATTTTCTCGTGACACCCTTTCACATAAATCGTGATAAAAAAAATGCTCTATTGCCAAAAAAAAAAATGAAAATACAATCTCACTGTTAAGAAATATTTCTGCACTATCGTGAAGTCAATTCAGTTAAAGTTATTCGACCTGTTTGCTGAAGTATACAGTACACTGAAAAAAAAAGGACAACACTATTGCAGCCCCTAGTATATCACAAAAACCTCGCCAAAGACCTTTCAATCCAGGTTGACAAATCACTATAGAAGGTTACGTTTCTATAGCATCTGAGAGAAAATGACACGTTCAAAACTTGTCAGACTAAATGAAAAATATTTGATTGGTCAGACTACTTGTTTACCAGGTATCAAAGTATATATTTCTATTAGTCTAGGAGATAGAAGGGTCTTGTGCTGTTCCCGTTTCTTTTTCTGGAACAACTGTATATATTTTTTAAATATCCGGATGATTGCTATGGATCTCGCTTCAGTACATTTCGCGTACCAGGCACACATCTTTAATACAAATATGAATTGGAAAAGATTTTTCTTGGTCTCAATAAAGGTTCTCATGGATCATCTTGAGCAGCTCCTACGTGCAGCTTCTCTCTTTGTCAATATTGTGCTTTGTGTTGAATTTCTTCCTGTTCTCTAAATAGTTCAAATTTTTCGTTTAGTGTTCTGAATATGATATTCTCTAATTATAAAAAGACAAACGTGGAAGAGTACCTCGAAAAAACTGATTTTCCGAACCAAATTAATTATTCAGTGGCCCTGCCCACGTGAGCTCATGGTTTGCCTCCCCACCTCCTGACATCGGAGAACCACGTTATAACGTGAACTCCACTCTCTCCGATTTCCTTCCTATATTTCACCTCCCGACACCACGCAAGGAAAGCGTGGCGTTGAAATGCTAATACCCTACCATAAAATGTCGAACTTTGAAACTACAATACCCCAGGCAAGTAGGGCTAGAAGCTCGAAATCTCGAAATGATTCGTCAGTCAGCCTGAAGGATTGTGGGGAAGGCAAAAAATCTATATCAAATCGGCCACAGGAGAAATGTAACGAGGCCTAGTCGCGGCTTACAACATCCGCACCATGAGACTAGATGAAATATGGAGGACGAACTTGAAAACATCAAGTGGAACGTTCTGGGATTTAGCGAGACCAGACTGTAAGGCGAGGCCTCAGTGGTCCATTCGAACACATTTTATTCCAGAAAAACTCTGACATCAATTACCACCTCAGCGGAGTGGCAGTGATGGTTCTTAGCAAACTGAGAAACCTCGTCAGTTAATGCAGTGCCATATTAGACCAAGTCCTTCACGACATGCTGAGATTCAACAGCAAATACAGCATGCCGGTCATTCATGCCCCAACGGTCGCCCTGACGAAGAAATGGAACAGTTCCATAAAGACCATAAAGTTCCATGGCAAAACATGCAGGGATTTCCATGCTAAAATCGGAAGAAAAACAACAGCGGACCCCCCGAACATCGGCAGCTTTGGACTTGGCACACGGAATGACAGAGGGCAAACGATGCTGAACTTTCTGCTAATGGAAGAGTAATATCGCCTGAATTCCTTCTATCAAAGGCCTCTGCAAATACGGTTCCGTCAAAAACAAGATTGGCAATGTGCTAGGCACTGTTAAGCTCATGTGCACCGATGTGGCAGTCCTAAACCGCTTCAACACGGCAAGCGACCACAGACTAGTGAAAGCCAAAATATGTATTGACACTCGACTGGAAAGGAGGAAGCTTGCCGAAAAGAAGCTGAGACCAATGATTATTGAGTTACAGGCGAAGCGCAAGGAGTTCAGCAGGCAGATCTAGCGGAGACTGGAACCGATGGACGGAATTATCCGAATAGCAACCAAGAAAGTCTGCACATTTAGAGGGCAGCAAAACTCGAAGCTCACTCACGACACAACCAGACTCCTGGAAGAGCGCAGAGTCATGGATCGAGATGCACCGGATTCTTTGAGACCTGAGAGCATACAACACGCGGATGATTGAAGAAGTCATAGAGGACAATATAAACATAAGGGTCCTCCGTGCCAGAACAGCTAGAGGAAAACTACTCATTCATAATATGAAAAACGAGCAAGGCAGAACCTAACCAATCTCAGGTACACAGAGGTGAACAGAGATCAGAACTTCGGTTCAGAAGAGATTTTCGAAATTGATAGGTCTTAGCTAAACCATGAGGCTCCCGGAGAAGACCAAGTGACGAGTGAGATGCTGAAGACTGGGTGAGAAACGTTAAATAAGGCCCTTTGCATTCTTTCCAACAAGTGCCTGAAAGAAGAAAGGATTCCGGATGCATAGAGAAATGCTAGGGTCACCATCCTTTTCAAAAAGGGTGGCTCTGCGAACATCGAAAATAATTACCGGCCGATAAGCCTCATCTTTGTGTTATACAAGCTCCTTACCAAAATAATCACCAGCCATCTCACCAACAAGCTCGACTCCTACCAACCTGTAGGGCAAGCTGGATACAGGAGGGGGTACAGCGTCGATTGTCAAAAGGCTTTTGACTTTGTGGAGTTCTGGGCAGTTCTGCATGCGATGGATGCTGCGAGGATGCAATCAAGATACTCGAATATCATCAGAGACATTTATGAACATGCCACTCTCCACATCGAAGTAGAAGAAGACATGGTCACCGAGAGGGTCCCTAACAAGAGAGGAGTGAGACAAGGTGACACTATCTCGCCCAAACTGTCCACTCTTGCGCTAGAAGACATGTTTTGAAATCTGACTTGGAAAAGTAAAGGCGTCAATATCGAAGGGACTTTCCTGGGTCACCTACGCTTCGCTGACGACATCATCCTGATGAGCAATGAAGCTAACGATCTTGGACTCATGCTAAGAGATCTGAAGAAAGTCTCGGAGTCCGTAGACCTGAAGATGAACCTTCTAAAGACCAAGGTCATAAGTACAGATCCAGGTCACCTCGACAGCCACACGCTTTAAGTTTTTGGAAAGTACGTGTATCTTAGCCACAACATCAAGCTTCACAAGGACAACCAGACCGCAGAAATCAGCAGACGAATTGGCCTGATTGTTGCTGCTTTTGGAAAACTCGGTCACATCTTCTAAAAAGCGGCCTTGAGACTATAGCCTCAACACAGAACACGGCGAATCTACTCAGGGTTTGTCAAAGGGCTATGGAACTTGCGATGCTAGGTATTAGCTTGAGGGACCGAGTCAGAAACGAAATTATCAGGGAGGGAACAAGAGTGGTTGATGTCATGGAGCGAATCGCCGTGAATATTTTGCGCTTGGCCCCAAACGCAAAACGATCTTGAGTGCTCAGGACAGAAAATGGTAGAAAAACATGAAGAAGGCCCATGTCCAGGAGTGGACGAGAACAGGCTAAAGAAGAAGAAATAGGATTGCCTAAAGAGCTGCACCAAGCTCATCCAAGATGTTTGGAAAAGGTACTCGTTATTTCATTGCGTCCCATAAATGTTCAAGTGGATTGAGATCAAGACTGCAAGCGGGCCAGCTTGGACAACCTCTTCCAAATATTCATTGACGATCTTAGCACCGTGTGGACGACCGTTATCGTCCAAAAAAATAGAATCGGATCCTTGGAACGGAGCAAAAAGAAAATAGGGAAGGTTTGGTAGTGGAACTTTATTGTTCAGTCCACTTTATATTTTGAGAAGCCTCAATCAAGCAACAAACTGAACAAATCCTGTCCAGACCATATCGAATATTGTACGCCAACGACAAGCTTAGCCTACGTTTCCGTACCTCCTGCGTTGAAAACCTGGTCCGTACGCAAATCTCCATCCACATTTATCGCATCGAGCCAAGGCACATGTGGTAAAATTTCGAAAAGATTTTAGCTGGTGTATATGGTGTGCTATACAAGCAAACTTGAAAGGTTGGCATTGGTGATAGGTGGAGTTGGCTTCTTGAGCGTTCATCAAGAGATATTTCGATCTGATTTGGTTTGGAATGTACTATATTACGAAATATTACAGTTCACAGTTTTTCATCTCAACTAGGAACCAAAACTATTCTATTCTGGTTTGGACAGTATTTGTCCTATTGGTTGCTTGATTTAGGGCCGATATTTCAATGTCCCCTTAAGTGACATTCTAGATTTCGATTTCATTAAATCGCCAAATTGGTCACACCTAACTCTTCAGCTGAATGATATTGGCTACGACCATCTTGAGCTAGAGCCACCGTTGGTACAGAAATGTAATAAATGCCGGAAGTTACTTTCGTGTGAGAAGCACCCTCCCGAGGTTTTTTATCCCGAATGGCAGCATGGCACTCTGAATCCCATCCGGGAAGAAACCGGTTGCTAGAGGGCGATGCTCACAACTCTCGGCATTTATCACGATTCTGTGCAAGACTTCCGTTCATCATCGGATAACCGTAAAATAAAGCTTCTTTAAAAACATTATATAGGCGTATAATGCAACTGAATTGTTTGGGACAGTGATATTATTCATAACTCTAAATTCCACTAGCTGTAATATGTACCTATTACTTTTTATCTTCCTATAAATAAAAGAGATATCACCATTTGAATTTTATTTTTATGAAAAACCATCATTTTCGATTTGATTTGTGGCCATCACAACGAACTTGCTAAACAGTTTTCTTTTTCAGATGACATCTACTGAGTGTGCTTCCACCGTGGTGGGGACGAGAACCCGGGAGAGGACGCATGTTGTGTGGTTACTCACCCTTCGTCGTAGCAATGGCTTGACGTGAAAAGCATCACAGCTTTGCCATTCAAATGTCCTTCTAAAGCGGTCGATGTTTGATCATCACTCAGCGGACCTTTCAAAATTAGTACGGTTGGCTGAAGAACAAAGAATTGGGAATATCTGGTTCCAACAAGAGGGGGCTATTGCCAACACAGTGCGGATCTCGATGACGAAGCTGCGGCAGATGTTTTTCTCGCTTTTTCTTGTGGAGCTACCTCAATTTATCAATTTTGCCCTACAAGAAGAAGATCTGAACATCCGCATAAGAAAGGAAGTCACCGCCATTCCGATCGATATGCACCTGAACACAGTTGAAAAGTTCAGAAATCGCCTACATCAATGCCTCGCTTCTGGAGGAAATCATCTTGCTGGTCTGATCTTTAAAACAAAAGCGAATAAATGGGGTGCAGTACTCTGCCGTGTTTACTGAGAAGGGCGTATCTGCAAGAAAACTTTCTTGAGAAGTTTGACTTTGAAGTTTTTCACTTGCTTCAGTTTCGTAGAGACGGCTTTTTGTTACGGTCCATAGATTCGTAGCTTCAGGTTGTATATTTTTAGTCAAATATGGTAGCTCGGAAAGTCCTGTTTCTGGACCCTCCCGTATTCACTTTACTCGCTCAGCCTATCTTCCACGATAATTGGACAATTGGAACGAACAACAAAGGGCCCTTGTACCCTGCCGACGTCACGGAAACGTCCCTTATCGGGCGAGTCCATTTCATTTTTTCGTTTGAGCGACATCATGTGGATCACGATCATCGTCATTTATAGCTTATGGTTTGATATTGTCTATATTTACTTGAAGTTTGAGCCAGAGTAAACACATAAACGGTACTTAATCAACTTGCACTCCATCCTGTGAACACGTAGTGATCACTTCGCGGTATGTAATATCAATTTGGTGTATTTTCAAGTATTTCAAGAGTAATTACATTTTCGCTCCGATTGGAGACTCTGAATATCGGACCCATTTCTTAATTATTTTAAAAACCCGAGTCAGCTGCTTATCGATTTATTTGTCAGTCAGTTTTGGCGCTAAACCTGACGTGTGAGGTTACATTATCTTAGTAGAACTTGTACCACAAAGTTTATATTTTGTATATACACTATGTCCCAGGAAGCGGTTTACAAGAGAAAGTTATTCTTGATAAAAAAGTCGGATTGCCAAAAAATAGGAGCAACGATGATTTTTATTATACAGGGTATCCCAAAAATGTAAAAACATAAAATTAAACAAGAGCAAACACTCATTTTTTGACCTTTTAAGGTAAAAAGATAAATAAAAAACTTGCTCCAAATTTGGTTAAAACCACGAATCCGAACTAACCTAAGGAAATTTTAATCTCTGATAATTTTGAAAAATTGAACAATTCAAGTCAGGATTTTACTACTTCCATATTATGACTTCAATACCTACCCAACAACAGGTAATCATGTACAGGTATAAAAGTCATAAAATGCAAGTGGTAAAATGGTGACTTGCAAAATTGTTCAATTTTTAAAAATTTTAATTATCAAAATTTTTCTTAGAAAGTTTGGAATTAGGGTTTTAACTTTACTTTTTATTCCCATGTACAGGTTCTAGAGAAAAAAAACAATGGTCACAACCCTACTCATCCTACATCCTGATGACAAGCAAGAATCCGATAAGGCCTTCCTCCTCAATATCCACGTGATAGGCACCTCAAAACCACTACAAATCATACAAATTCAAATTTTCACTCACCTAGTACCAGGTTAAAGGGTTCAAGTTTTATCAGCTTTACACTGTTTGCACCTTTGGCTACCAGAACGATGCGTTAGAGAAAAATCAACACTATCAACTGACCAGACTGGCACGCAGTACTAGAATATACTACAATGGAATTTTGGTGATTCTATAAAAAGTACCGTTAAGGCTCCCACACTGAACCTTTATCAACGATTCAAGAGTACCTATCTCGTGAATCTTGGTAACTCGTTACACCCCTTTGAAACTGCACTGTCTGTTTTGCTGCCCCCTTCATGTGTTTCGATTTTTTTCCAGACTGAATCACTTTTGGCGAACTTTAGTTTTTCTGGATTTTCTTGTTTGAGTATCTTATGGAATTTTGACATCAAGTAACGACTGACAATAATTGTGAGGAAAAATCTGCTTTTATTCTCGTTGAACTCATAGTTAGTGAGAAGATCATTGAGACAAAATATTATCTATTTCCATTTTCGAAAATTTCACTAGCGATGACAAAAGCTGTGAGCTTTTCATTATTTACCTTTTTTTTTTATTCAAAATATCACAAATAATATTTGCTAGTTCATCATTTTCAAGACAACTCACCATCGATCAAACCGAGAATGATCAACAGCAGAACGATCCACAATATAACTGATAGAACATGCAGAAAAAACTGACAGATCTTTTGACCGTTGAGAAGTACAAAAGACAAAATTAAGCTTAAACCCATGGGAAGCTAACTAATATAAATAAAGCTTTCAACTTCATTACCAATGTTACCGTAATAAAAAGATGTCATGTTATTCCATCCGTTAATAATTTGATCAAAATGTCTTCTCTAATAAATTATTGGGACTTTGAAGTAGTACAATTTTCGGTTCCAATTATCACCAATCCTCACCATCTGATAACAGATGATGACAAATCACTTTTATCTGGCAGATATTAGAGGGGTCTTAATAAATTACCATTATTCCAATCCCTTCCAATACGGGATGCTATTAATGATGTCAAGTTTTGGCAATTATTCCATTCCTCTACAAAAGAGACTATTGATTTTCCATCATCTCCGGTCGCTGCTGGGAAAACAAATAATGCTTCGTTCGAACATAATTTGTTAAACAACAATAGAATCGTATTTCAGAAAAAGAAAACCGAAACTCCGCCGTGACTCACAGACTTCATTTTATTCTTGAATTTTTATCATTTGACTCATTCCAATCTCGGCCATTTATCTTGAGACGAAAAAAGTATTTATAATGGAAAATATTCCTGAAGCGGCAGACGTGATATTAGGTCTGTAGGTCGTAGAACAACCACAATCCAGTCAGCGTTTCATCGATTGGTCAATGTCAGTCAGTAATAGTTTGCAAACTGCAAATGTTTAATGTTCTTTGGCTCTGACTGGTGTGTGATTGTTGTACGAACAGACCGCATAAAAGTTCAACTGTACGAGAAATAAAATTTCTCATAGGTTCTCACTTTTATGGTTCTATTTGTAAATTAATGTTTTGTCCTCATCCACTTTTCACGTATTAACACGAACAAAATCTACTTATCTGAAAAATATCACTTAAGGAAACTATTAAAGCACCCTTATCTTTCTAACAACATAGTTTTGTTCATGAATCAATTGATTACGAAAATACTAAAAATAAAGTTTTTTCTCATATATTACTGAAAAAACTAGCTAACTGTGACAAAATTTGGCAAGCTTATTTCCCGCCATAAAGATCTTTCTTTTGTGTAACTAAAATACAATTATTCATTCCAGTGACGTCACAGAGGACGACCCTCTGACTCCAATTGATATTTATAGATACAAATATGGTACGCCACTACTTTTTCGTCGATTTCATTTTTTTTCTTTGATAAAGCAATGAAAATGTTGCTTTTTTATCTTTTTGCTTTTTTCTGTATTCACCTTCGTTTTCAAGATGAAAATAAAAACCGCTTCCTTGCACCTACCTTAAAACGTTGCCTGTGGACCTTATTAAAGCAAGGAAATGGTTTTCAATTTCTATCTTGAAAACAAATCTGAATTGCAAGGACAAAGAAATAACATTTTAAATTGATTGACCTAAAAAAATTGTATATTCTTCAAAAAAAAGTGGCGTAACATAATTTTCCATTTAAATATCAATTAGATTACCCTCTGGGACGCCACTGGAATGAATGATATTGTTTTAGTCGCTCAAAATATTCTCCCTCATGATGTCAAATGATCGTGCTGAATATTGTCAAAATCAGCTGAAAGGTTTTTGAGTAATTAATAAAAACCCGATTTTTTCTAAAGAGAGCACGGTGTCCAGGTACTTGCTGGAAAACGGTTTTTGATTTTTATCTTGAAAACGAAGCTAGATACAGAAAGAACTGAAAAAATAAAAAAGCAACATCGTCAATTGCTTGATCTGACAAAATTATAAGTTCCTCAAAAATGCAGTGGCGTACCATAATTTCAGCTATAAATATCAATCATATGACCCACAAAAAAATCACCCTTATGACGACAAATACTCATGCCAAATGTTGTTATAATCAACGAAACCAGTTTTTAGGTAATTGATAAAAAACCGATTATTACTAAAGACTTTGACACCCGCTATCACGAAAACGAAGTAAGTTAGAACATATGTTTATATTGGAAAAAACCTTCATTTGCCCATAATGAATATGCTCTTAGGATCTTCGCTGCGTGTTCCAGGATCTCAAGAGAGCACAGTTTATTAGATGTCTTTCTAAGGCTGTAACCTCCACAATCGTAATTTGACGCCTCGACCCTACAAAGTGCCCCCTGACCACATCGTTTTCCAAGTTCACGTCTGGATGCAAGAGTCCTTTGTGAATTTTTTTCCCCAATAATTCTGGCGACAGGTTTCAAATTGTGTCCTAGTCCTGAATTTACATTGAAATAACTGAGAAAAATCGATTCTTGACAGTATACAATGAAATACATCACATCAACGGCACACAATCCATTCCCATTCACTGCCAACAATGACGTTTTGTCTAAATCCCCTTTCGTTTGATTGTTCGAACTAACCATAGAAATAGTTTCTATGGAATCAGCGGATACTTTTTGGACGTCAATTGTAATAGCTCCGATACATGTTTTTGATCCAGTGCTTTCTCCGGATCAATCAACACTTGACCGCTTTACTCAGAACTTCTCTTCAATTGTAACTGTGATGGATCACCCAGCTTTTGGATCTGAAATAGCTGAACATATTAATATTAAAGAAAAGAAACGAGCTACGTGACTTTCGGTGAAAGATCAAGTCGTTAAATTTGGATAATAGAAGGAAACTTGATAAGGATCTTCTTGATTATTCTAGATTATAAAATCTGGAATACGGCATTCTGATGATTCACTTAAACCCAGATATATTTCTCGCAGATGTGTGACTTGCTCTGAATTAGCTTTTTGACTATACTCCAGGACAATTTTAGTTTTCAACAGAAAAACTATGTTACCCCTTTTTCCTTATTTATCAATTTTTACTCCAATAGGCTCTTTCAGTGAAATTTTGTTAATGGCATTTTTATAACATACCTATAACACAAACAAAATTCCAGTTCACTTTCTTGAGAATAATTGAAGAAATAATGTGCCATAAATATTAAAATATTTAGATCGATTGATAGAGCCTTTGACCATCTTTCGCGATCAATATCACTGATCATTATAAACATGCATAAATACAGTCGTCACACGAGTGGCGTGGCGTGTCGAATTCACGACGATAAAATGTAAACACAGCGGTTATGGCGAATTTTATCTGTAGAGTCTTCGTGGACCACCATTTATCGAGGTCCAAGCATCGTCCCTGACAAAATTCATCCCAACATGCACAGCGTCGTGTACGAATTTGCTCATAATTGCCGTTTAGGAGCGTTTTGTTGGCGAGTTTAGCCTTCATGCCAACTTTTTAGAGCTGGTCACGTTGATTGTGTCTATTCAGTTTTTATAGATCAGTGGTCAATACAAACCAAGTAGCGACATGCGTATCATACATTTGCAAAATAAATTACTCCATTTGTTTATTTGGGGTAGTTTTTCTGGATAGTTCTTGTATTTGTTTGTGATAACACAGGATCACCACTGCAAACATTTTGAATTTGCAACGTTTTGATAGTCTATTTACATATGAAAACGAGCTTAAAAAATTATGGAATTTTGCAGAAGATTTAAATTCGAACGTTTAATGTAATAGAAAAATACGCTAAATGAGCCCATTTATAAAATATCGTCGCCGACTGACTAAAGCACGAAAAAATATCAAGAAATATAAAATCAATAACATGCCAGAGAGGTACGGTTAACAATCCATCATATACTTGTTCATAAATGAATTAATCATTATAATAATCCAACTGAATCTGACAGATTGTAATTATTTTGGCTTTCAACTAATATTTTATGGAGAATTATCATTAAAACTTCTTTTCCGCATCATATCCCATTATCTGAATACCTTAATGTTATTCAAGGACTCACTTAAAGACCCCTTTGATAATATCACAAGCGTTATTGGTTTGTGCTATAACAGATTTCAATAAATGTCCAGTGAAATGAAGTTTTCCATGTAGTGAATAACCACACGAAGAGTTTGATGATGGAGGCCATTATTTCAATCATGAGGGTTCAGATATTCTGCAACGTCATCAACACAGGCATGACCAAAAAAAAATACTTCTTTTGCAAAATTGGATCAAATGAGGGTTTCGGAACCGATAACTAGGAAAACCTTGCTTTTGGGTTGGTTGGTTGTTGTTGGTTGACGTGGAACAAAATTCCAGATCCCTAGAAGACAGCAAAACTAGTTCTTATGGAGAAGTCAAACCAGGAGCTTGAAAGGAGATCGAGGAGTTAAGGGTCTCCTACGCTAATTGGTAAGGTTTTTGGAAAAATCCACACTATCAGTCATATAACATACACGATCAGCAAAATTTGAGGGGATGAAATGCCCTGGTCCTTGTGGATGTTCGGAACACCTCCAAGACTGCGGATAGGGTTGAAGATAGAATTTGAGGCGCTGTTACCCAAGGTTCGGTTTTGGGCCCTACCTCACACCCTTCATGACGACCTAATGACCAAACCGGTCCCGCAAGGGTGGAGCTGATGCGGATGATCTCGCTAGTCCTGACGGAAAATCCCAAAGAAATGGTGAAAAAAAGAGAATATCAGTGTCGTCAATGAATGGATAAACACAAATGAACTAACTAAACCCGGCAAATCTTCACACAAAAGAAGGTGACAGACGTGACATTCCTTCTGAACGGTGCACGGTGTCCAAATAAGGCCGGAAAACCAAATCAAACACCAGGGCATCTCGCGAAAGATCAAGCAGATGATGATCCAAATTTGCAAATGCGAAAAATCTTGGAACTCGCCACACAATCTATTATCTTATGCAGAATTACGATTTGGACAAAAGTGTACAGATCTATTTTAGGGTTTACGCGCAAGCTGGGCTTACAGGACGACTTTGAAACCCTACTGCCGCATTAGTCGTGGCTAGCAAGTTACTCATGCACTTTCTAACTCAAGAAAAAAAAAAATCTACGAAGGAGAAGAGTCGGAAGGATGTCACAATAGAGGAAAGAGAGGTCTAGACTACAAAAAGAAGAAAGATTCGAAAAGACCTCGACATGTCTCTTCTCGGAAGAGGAGGACTACCCGGAACGTGCAAACTTTCGTTGTTCAAACAAAATAGACATGCCAATTGAATACGTTGACGAATGCAGTTGATGATGAAAGCGTTTTATAATAAGACTAGACTATAGCTCATAATAGTAATTGTTCTACAAAGACTCAAAATAATGTTGTATTTCTTGCAGTTAAAGTTGATAAATTGCAAAATTAACAAGAACAAAACAGAACAGTATGCACTTTCATTTTATTAATGAAATTACAGACGTTGTTGGATTAATTGGAGTAACGTATATTAAATAAGACAAGGTTATTTTAATGCTTGGTTGCGCTGCTCCTGTTTTATTTTCATTATTCGCTCGAACACACTGATCTAATGAACATCAAAAAATGTTTGTTGTATTTATAGAATGCTTGAAATGTACTTATATGTCAGAAATATATCATATTGGAGATTTCCTGTGAAGGAAAATCTAAAGAGGGTGAGTTGTTGTGATGAGAAGGTGATGAGCCAATTGTTTTCAATTGATCACAGGACGATGAGAATGATGAGATAATGAAAAACAAGAGAGATTGGGGCATAAAATGCGAAACAAACCATAGTCTGTGAAGCGATTTTGTTTTTCTTTTTCAATCATTTTCTCGATTATCTTTTTATTGGACATAAAATACGTACAGGGTGATTCACTATACAAGGTGTATATAAAGCTGGGGTTCTTTTTTTAACATGAGACAGGACTAAAAGCAAATCTTCACATAACATTTTTTCGAAAACTCAAAAATTAAAAAAAAAACAATCACACCATATTATCTGACTTTGCCGTGCATCAAAATGGCTTTTATTTCTTTAAACGAAAACCGTTTGTCATATGAAAAAATTTCAAGATCAAATCAACTTCAAAGTGAATGAGTATCGCCAAAATAATACTGATTTAAAAAAAAAGCAGTGAGTGACGTTCTATTTTTTTCTTTAAAAAAATTCATTAAAAATCCTGTTCGAACGCCACTGGTGGACATTTAAAAAAAAATGTAATTCGATGGTCAAGAGAAGTGTATCAAATTTTGTGGAAATATCTGGAGTGGTTGGAAAGATATGACAAAACAGATTTCTTCTTTCTTAAAACTTTTACATCCTGTATCTCGGAAACAAAGCATTTTCTAACAAAATTTGATTTGAAAATGTTTCCTATTTTCCTGCATTCTATACTTCAAATACATCTTGTATATTGACCCTTCCTCTAACTCATTTTATTCAAGGTCTACAAAAGAAGGTTTCAAACAAAAGCTGATCAGTTCACACTAAATGTGTTTAATTTTGTAGTAACATTCTTACCCCCAAACCCTCACAAACGCTGTCCACAGCACTCAACTTGAAAAATTTTCAACGGGACACAATGTATTTTATTTCAAATCTGTATAAATTAGATCTATCTTATCTTCTGCCGCTTTTGAGATAAAAGCTGTTAGAGGTTGTGGGAGATCCTTGATTCACTATGTATTGACCCCCTTTCTAAATCATTTTAAACAAGGTATACAAAAAAAGCTTAATGGGCTAAAATATACAAAATATTTAGTAAATGTCAAATTTTGACAAATTGATGATTTTTTCAAATAGAACACTGTATATAATTTCAAATTTATATCCAATATTTTCAATATATAAATTCTACTAATTAAAATGTTTATTCTAAAAAGATTCCTCAGTTAAATTACAATGTGTCATGAACCAAATTTAGTGAAGACTTAGGTACTATTTGTTTAATCCTGGAAGACGACGAAATCTCCTCTCGAACCATGACAAAAACCACTCAAACAATTGAGGCAATTAGGGTTGTGTCCATTTTTAGAAGCTTGTGAACTGGAAATTGCAATTTTCTTCTCTTTTTTTTCGAAAGGTTGCAAACAAGCACTAAGAAAATTTACGAATTTGTCAGTTTCTGTGAAACATGCTTCTCATATCAAGTTTTGGTAAGCGTTAAAAAAAATCGATAGTTGTATGCTCCAGTTGGTTATTAAAATTTCAAAATGAGCTTTCTGTTTATCTTAAAATACGAGTTATTCCATATTTTTGCTTTAGCAACTAGAATATGATCATATTATTTGAATTTAGTTGTGGATTTTTGAAAAAAATTAATGAAGAAAAGCAGACTTGTCCAGTGGTCCAAGAACCTAGTAGCTAATCGTCAAGTCAAGAACAGTCTTGATCAGCCGACCATGTAATGTTCTCGTGGCTCAATCGACACGACTATTATTACTGCCTTGAAACGTAATGCATTTCTTGCAGTAAAGGCCTGAGAGATAAATTAATAATAAAAATGTAGGTGAGAGTTTGTGAATATCGAGGCAAAAATGTAAACTTCCGTCATTATTGATTTTTCAAAAAAAAGTATACTTGATAAAAAGTTCTGCATCATATTATAATAATCAATAGTCAGAAATTGAATTTGCGAAATATTCAGTGGTACATACAAGGTGGATTCAAAGTTGGGGTTTTCCTTTTTACCTGGGACAAGACTTGAAAAAAGAAGCAAATTCTCAAATAACATTTTCTCGAAAACTCAAAAATAAAGGAGATGTGGCCAAATGACGTCTCTGTGTACAGACAGTATCTAGTACAAACAAGAAGCTTAAATCTCAAATAATAATGGTAATGCAGAATCATCATTCAAATAATGTAAAGCATAAAGAGAAAAAAAAATCGATGCATACTAAGTCCTGTCGCATGTTACAAGGAAAACCTCAATTTAAAATCCACCCTGTATTCAGGAAAAATAAAAAGATCGACTGAATCTGGAGAAGTGTAAGTGTACTCACTGATTACATCACCAATTTTCTCATTACAAATCTGATAAACTTTGACTTCATGTGGCTGCAAATATCATAGATAGGCAGATAAATCATAATAAAACTATCTAAAAATTATTTGTAATGTTTTGCAAATTTGATTCTTAATTATAATTGATTATAATGTTTTTTTTTGTAAAATCAACAATAACGGAATTTTCCGTTTGTTGCCAACTTTTCTTCAGATATACTGTATACTTAATTTGACAGCGACGTCCTTTTTCCTTTATTTCAAGGTCTACAAATTTTAAATGAAGAACAGTCAGACATAAGAACGCATCCGACACTGTTTAAAATTCTAATTTTTCATTTTGACGGAAAAGTAATCATTATCAAAGCTGCTTTCATCAATTATTGAACTTTTCCAATTGTAAGAAATTCAAGATTCATTAATTGAAACTATCAATAAATCTTATTTATAAAGTTGCACTGCGTTTTTTTTTTCCTTTCTCGATTATTGACTCAAATCATATGAACGTTGATGCGCTTATCAAAATTCCAGTCAACATCTTATGACGTGATCCTTACAGAAGTAAACAGGAACTAAATATTGAAAAAAAAAATGAAAAATCAAAAGTCACATAAAAAAATAGTAACCCTTTTCCAAATGAATCCCAGACCGCGTTATTATATTATTTTGGTGAACATCACAAAACCCCGTCAAAGGACGAAATGTTATTCAAGGGCTCACCCAAACACCCTAAGGGATTACCAAAAACGTGAGTTCATTCCATAATAGCCGATATAATATTTTTCCCAAGCAAAAAACTCTATAGTTAAGTCCTATTTTTTTGTATTTACGTCCATCAATGAATTACCGGCTTAACCACTTTCAACTTATAAAAGGTAATCTCTGAATTAGTCCGCCAGTCTTCGTGATTCTCTTCGTTTGTTCGCAGTTCCCTTTCGTTCGCCATACCTCAACATGATTACCGGCCGGATTATACAACCCGTCATTGTGGTACTTCTTTTTGCAGTACTGGCTGGTGTGTAGATTTTTTTCTCATTAGGAGTGTGTTTTTTTTTCTATTGTGATATTCAACGCGATACGGCTTGTGAAAAATAGATTTTTTATTGGATTATTAATGCAAAGTGTCTTAGGGTAATGATATAAATAAAAACAAGAATATTTTTTCAACAAATGTGGTGGTAAATGCTAGTGGTTAAAAATATACAGGGTGTTGAAAGTGAAACTTATTTTTAAAAAATTTCAATAATTTTTAAACGGATAAAGAAATTGGTATACTAGCGTTTTTGAAGGTTGGAAATCCGAATTCGATATTGGTTTGAATCTAATTCCTAGATGGCGCATTTGTCGTACTCAATGATGAGTTAATGTTTTCATAATCTTTTAATCTGTAAAGGTGAGACTGTTTTGACTTCATACGTAGATAATGTACTTTTGATGAATATCGATATCTCAAGTCGTTTGCGAGATATTCAACTTTGAATGTGAAAATACAGGAAAAAAAATGAAAATCCGGTTATCAAAACGAGAATTCAATTTACTCAAACTATCTAGATACATTTTCATATTCACTTAAATAGATGTTGAAAGTGTCCGTCGCTTATCTCAATACATTTTATATAGTCCTAGAGGGCGCTTTCTATGTCGTTCTCTCAACACCCTGTATATTTTCAACGACTAGCATTCGCCACCAAATTAGACAAATATTCTTATTTTCATTTATACTATCACCTGCTGCTCTATGGCGGATTAGTTATGAGAAACCCTGTACAGATACAATCTAATCTTCTGTTCAATTGACTGAGCATTGTATAATTCGAATGACTGATCTATCATCTGTTGACTTATTCATCAGAAATAAATGGTATGATTAAACATCTATGTTTTCAAATGAAAATTTGGCAGAATGTTCGCCTTGAATTTTCACGAAAACCGTTGCTCTGAACGCTCTCTTCTATTTCCTGGGCTGGATCTAGGAGTGAGAGGCTTAAAGGGGCGGCAAAACATCGGTCAGTGCTTTCTAATTTTTTTACAGGACAATTTATGTTCTGCTGATGGCGTATGGAAAAAGAACTACCGTAATTCAAAAGGGCGTGTTGGGTCTAGAATCGTACAACATAATTGATCCGCCAAATTTGTTCCTAAATAATTGTATAGCACACCTATTGAACCTTGTCCACTCTTCAGCAAGTAGGTACAGAGTCCTCTAAATTATTAGGTATTAGTCAAACAGCCTGGTCGGCAAAGTATCAAAAAACCTTGAAAAAATGGCTATAATGTTGAAAAACATTGAAGAAAATTAAAATAGCTCTGCCAAAGCAAGAACAATTCACAGCAATAATTCAGATTTTGTATTCATACTGAATCTAACGGTTCAAAATAATATTCTCTCTGAAATGAATAGAGTAAACAACAGATTTCAGATAAAAAAATATTCTGCTCTCATTATCAGTCAATTTGATGGAGGGACTAATTCGGGTTTTGAATAGAATGCGGGACATGAGATATACCACTTTTTTGAACAATTTGCACATTTTTTTGGAAATATGAAAAATATAAGGTTTAGAATGTACTGATCCCATTGATGTTTGAAAAATCAACCTACGACCTCTATTAATGTGGTAATCAACGATTAAAGAGCGCCAATCAACATCCACTACGTCACAGAATACATTATTTATCTCCGTCTGGCGTATTGACTGTGATGACTTTGTCTCTCTTGAGAGGGTAAATTAGCTCCGCCCCGTTTTCGATAATACAGTGAAATTTGCGTCTTCTTTTTTATTTATTTAGTATATTTTCGGGTATTTTATGAAAAAAAATTCGCTAATGACTTCCAAATATTGTCTAGAATACGTCTATAAAATTTCAAGTCATTTGAAAATCAATGCAAATTGTTCATTCTGTAAAGGAAAAAAAAAGATCACTAGCAGAAAAAATAATATAGAGCCAGTACAGCAATCTAAAAGCATCTCCATAGCAAAAAGATATTCGATGAGCTTTCCAAAGATCATTTTGGCAAAGTTTTTAAAATCCACTTGAATAAAAGATGCTTGTTCTTTAGATATAAAAACCTATTGCAAGCTATTCATAACTATAGATAACAAAATAAGTTTCAAAACATTAGCATAGCGCTACGTATACAGGGTCACCCCGCTCCACTTCTAGAATTGATAGTGGAAAAGGTATCTCTCTTGAGCAGTGATACCTTGTATTAAAACTAATATAAAATCACTTGCGTTCATACATGAGTCAAGAAAAATTATCAGCTCTTGCACTCATATCAATTGAAAAATGATTTTGATCAAGAGATAAATTTTGATGTAGATGAAGAGTTTACTGGGAAAAAACATGAAAGGTTGAATTTATTTTGATTTGTGATGTATTGTGTCTTTTCTTATTTTGTTCATTTTATTTTTTTTTTATTTATACAGTTTTTGAATGTTTTTTCACTTGTAAATGTTTAATTTAAGAATTACTTACATAATACAATGATTGTACCGAGTGAGTATAAGATGAGGGGGGGCGTCAATTCACGTATTTGCCCCCCTTTGAACATTTTCTAGATCTGGCACTGTCTATTTCAAAAAGCAATTCATCATCTCAACAACTTAAACTTCCAACTTCCATAATATGCATTTTCGAACTCACGCTTTCAAAAACATATATCCCTTCAACTATCAAACTTTGGATATCTTCGATCTATATGTGATACCTCGTATCTGCAAAAATGTGATTTTAGAGAAACTTGGAAAAACATTGAATCTCTTAGCCCCTTTTCTAAAATCTTCAACTATAATTTCGTTCACTACAATAACATTTTGAGGTAATATCGCCTTTTTACAGTTGCGAGGTGTCACCAGATGAATCCGCACTTATTTCGTATACGCGTTCATGGTAATAACCCAAAACCAGCAATTTTGCAGATACAAGGTATTACATATAGATCGACGATATGTCATTCTAGGATTTTGTATTTAATTTTCGTTCACGCTATTTTCCTCTATGGTTTAAATTCCTTTTTTTTACTATCTCATTCAAACTACATTTGCTGTGATTCTATAGACATTACATTACATTATAACATGATTGATGATTCATTCAAATCTGAATATGGACACCTTTTCACAATTCACTTCTGATGGTTTAAACTGGCCATAACTTTTTTCATCAGTGTAGCTAAATTTTTTTTGCCAATGGAATTATTCTCTCCGACATATTTTGAATTTTAGTGTTCGATGCCGCACCGGAATATTCAAATTACTTTCAATTGAAAAAATGGTTGTTATCTTTAAGGCTAAAATTTGGTCAGCAAATCAGTAGTTATTGAATTGTATAGGTAGACATGGTTTTATTTGCAATTCTTATTGGCAATGTACAGGCACCTGAGGAGTGTATCAATTTCGCACGCTGGCCGTCATTCGACCTCAAGGCAATTTGCCATGATGGATAGATGATGACAAATCAATACTTTACCATCGAATGTTAAGGAGAGGAAAAATAACACCACCAATTCAGTGCATTATATTATTTATTGGCATATTTCAGTTCTAATATAAAAAAAAAAGTGGTTAGGAAAACAATAACTAGAACAAAATGCCATTCATTGTGTTTTCGTGTTTGTGCGTCCACCAATGCCAGGCATTTAAAGACAGCGTGAAATAGTTGACTTGAAGTGGATTAGCCTTGACTGAGTCTGCAATAAAAAATGGAGATTCGATATCTAAGTGCTGCAATGGCAAATTTTAGCAATGTATATGTTGAGCCAATAATCGCTTACCTATGCTTCATACCATTGTTGATATAAAAACAGTACTTTGATCAAGTACTAGAAGATTTTACATGATCAGTTGATGCATCTTTTATCAAAAGTTAACTATAAAACGTTAAATTCTTACCACAAATAAGTCAAACGAAATACCACTGAAAGCATAAAAGGAAGGCTTTTTATTTCGTCCCACCTATACTGTCCAGTTGATTACACTTTTAAATGTTGATATCTGAGCCAAGTAGTGTCCAATGGAGTCGGACATAACCCTTCTTTTGTAGCATGCATGTAGCTTTTTGGGTTCTTTCCCCAACAAGATCAAGAACGTGATCAGATTCACGAATAACCACCTGTACTTTGTGCATAAGTTTTTTGCAACTCAATTCGTACTTATTCTGGTTCGAACACCCATTGCACGAATAAACAAGTCATCGAACTTCAAAACGAACGGAAACTGGCATCTGCGTCAACGCATTTGTCAAATGTCAATTGTAAACAGAAAATATCGGCAGCGATTCAGTCTGAAAGTATCAACCCAGTACATTTCATGGATTAAATATAACGTATCGTTTCATATTTACTCATTGTTTGATAAAAAACTTCACATGTGGATGACCAGCTAATATGTGGTTGAACATTGCTGTATGCAAGGCTATTAAAAGACATTGGCTATTGCATAAAAAAAATGTTGCTTAGATCAACAGGCATCTTGAAAATTTGATATTCGCCTTTTTATAGGTAATGTGCCAATACCTTTTTTCATTTGGCAAACAATGCATGTTTGCACTTAATGCACAACAATAGTTTGTCATCATGATGTCAACGATGCCATCAATTAATATGTACCTTGCCAACCAAACGAGTTTGCTGGGACCTTTTCTTCTGTATATCATAGTCATAGGGTCAGATCTAGTCAATGTATCGACCAAACAAGATCAAAAGTGTGAACTTGATGCGGAAAAAAGCGAGACGTCCGAGCTTATCCACACCACTTTTATTGACTTGTGAGACGGAGATCCTCAACTAGTTTGTGTTCACAGTTTACTCATGAAATTCGTAGACATTGAGTTTATAGGTAATATTGCTTGAACAAGTTGTTATATGCAAAGATGGCATTCAATAGAGATACTGGAATGAATAGTGGAACTATAATACACTAGTAATCTGAGCACGGAGAAAACGTACATAACGGACCTTTCCCTTGTCAAATTTTAAAATACGGGGATAACCTTCATTAAGCCTGGGATTCTGCCGGTGCATATGATTATAAACATGCGGCTGTAAGCTGTCAAAATCCAGAAAATATTTCGTTTCTATTTAAAATGTCGAGTTTTGGTAAAAATGATATTTGCATCAAAAACGACAACATATTCCAAGGGGCCAAAGCTGATAAGAATATTATCATATAATAAGTGAGGTTATTTAGAACGTATAGGAGGAGTCTTGAGTAAAGTTGCACAAAATCTCAAGAAAATGTCTATCACTTTGCTGAGATCGGATAGCAGTCTGATTATCTTAAGTTTGATTCTGATTTATTGGATTTCGAATTAGATTCAAATGAATAAAGAATTCTCATTATGCAAAAAATATCACCTAATAATGAAGTGATTATCACTTGTGAGATACCAAACTAGTGCATGTTATGAAATCATCAGTGGAAATTGAAATAAACGATTATGCCGTTTCACAAACAACTTTATTCCAACAGGACCATTATTCTTCCTTAAAGAGGAAAAATCCACGTTCACAGAAATGTGAGTTTGATGTAGGAGGATATCTTCAGGAACATTCGCTAACAGACCCTAATTGAAAAGAAAACAAAAATCAAGTTCAAATCGTCTTAAAAAAATTTTTATTCGTTTAAAATTTTCACGGAACTATAATTTTTTTTCCAGCAAGCAAAAAATATAAGAACACGAATTTTGACAAAGGCAAAAGTAATCATTGAAAATAAATAAAATGACAAAAATAGTCTTCATTGTCAAAAACCTTGGATCACTAGGTGCTACTGTATTGATCATAGCTGGACCAAAAAAGTTCATGGAAATCGAACAATTCACTTGAAATACAAAGTTCAGTCAATAGTGAAAAGAGTTTTCTATTTGAAATTTATTTTTCAGACAAACAATAAATGAAATATCTCAAGCGTTTTCTAAAAAAAAAAACCTTTTAAAAAACAGAGGAACAAATTAATTTAGAAAACAAAGGGAGTTAAATCCAGAAAGGATTGAAAAGGACAAGCTTCTTAGTTTCTGAAGTTTTCGTTACTCCTAGAGATCGCCTAAAGGCGACCACTCACGTTCCGTATTTACGACGATTTATTTGGAAGTTTCTATCGGAACATCACCATATACCATTATCAGTGAATCAAAACTTATTTGTTTTGTTGCATTCAGTGAAGTTTTGAAATTTTCTTGTTTAAAAAACAGTTATATCAAAGAAGACAATAAACCTGTAAATTTTGCACGCAAAACACCTAAAAACAATTCACTGAGAACAAAATTTGAAATTTAGAAAATAACTTTGAAACTTTGTATCCTGAATTAGTGGTTTGAACAGATATCAATGAATCATAATATTATGGGCTCCTGAAATTATACTGAGATTTTCAACTAATATGACTCACCATAAAAACAATTCCTCACTGCAAAATGGGTTCTATCTACAAGGTGTCCCAAAAAGATGGATCATAAGGTGACAGCAGATTCCTTACAAGAAAATATTGCGATAGACCCCAATTATTGATCTAGTCCGAAAGTTGATATCGAAAGGGAAACACAGAGGGAAAAGCCATATTTTTGTATGGATTGTGAGTCGGTAGAATAGATACAAACAACACTTATGAAAATCAACATAAATTCAAGATTTGGTATCCTCATGGAAAAATAATATTTTTGTTCGATAATACAATATTTTCACATTAACCAAATTACTCTATGTCTAAAAACTCATGCATTCTATTTTTAAAACTTATATCAAACATCAACTTCAAACTTGATGCCTCTCGGAAGATTAATAAGGCGGGGTTTTCGAAAGCATAAGATTTTTCTCGAAGTCTGCTGAACTATACAACAATCAGAAAACCCTACACTATTTCACCACTTCATAACAAAATCAATATGTTTCAGTGTCAGAGCTCAGCTTTCCAGCCCAAGTGCTTTGCCCTGATATATTAGTAGATTCCCCTTCACTTCTTCAGTGTTATGGATGAGTCAATCAGGAAGAAAAGTTGCTTCTAGTTTGAGAATAAAAAATAGCAAGCAAGCCTCCATTTGATAAATGTCTATTATTTTGTATTCCAGCAACACCACCCGATCTATTCTATTTATGGTAAAAATTGGTTATTTGCTGGTAAAATAACATATCACCTCAAATTAATAAACAAGATTATTAATCTGAGCATATGACAATACTTCTAAAATTGATATACATATACATCCGATTGATTCTTGATTAATATCAAAAAGACGAAATCGAGACTTTGAAAGTCCGAGATTCGGTATTATTTCAATGTATAGTCAACATAGACTTTGCCAACTGGATACTTAAGAAGATAAAACCCATAAAAATCTCAGTAAACCAGCAAAATTGTTAAGCCAGAATAAAATGGGGGATGGGGGCTTCTGGCATAGCCGACGTTTTGTCGCTGCGATGGATAAACAAAGTTACATTGTGGATATAGTTTCAAACTACATAATATAGAAAGTTTCCGTAGAATAGAATAACAACGCAACAATTTTATCATATGCATGGAAAATAGTCTGCTTAGTAACCCAGTTATAATTGAATATTTCTATTCAAATGCATATCTAATGCTTTTGTTATACTTATAGGTTTGTTTTCACTTGATACAATGGTATCTAGCTGTATATGTATACATCCTCCGAGGGATTCGAAAATTATGTATATTCAGAACGTCGAGTGTAGCACGGGAACTGTGTTATTTTTTGTAGAGAATATTGTTTATTTTTATATGAACAGGGTGATCAAATCGTTACAACTAGGAGTTCCATTTATTGATCATCGTATATGTACTGATCTATAGATAACTGGAAATAAGCCGTCACGCGGCTATGGAGATGCATGTGCAGTATAGTTTTTTTTATTTTATTTCTTAAAAAATAGTGAAACTCTGACAAATATGTCAATTATTTTTCGAAAAACATTTAAAACCGGGGATTCAAAGAACAGCTCAGTTTAGTGTTTATAAGTTATTCATCGGAATCGCACTCCACAGTTAGAACGCCGACTGTTCCATCCATCCTTCCAATCTAAAAGGCATTGATTCGCTCCCATGAAAGTACGAAATTGAAGAACGCAATTGGAGACCCTGGTGCAAAAATTCTATTGAAAAAAACAAAATATGTGGTGCAATAATGGGGTTGGTTCAAGAAATCTGGCTGGTGCAGTATTGGGACTAATGAAAAGTGATACAAACTATAGCGCAAGAACTTTATTGCACCAGACCATATCAGGGAACATGTTGTTTGTTGTTTGCATCAATAATTCAATATTTATTTCTCGTACGTATCCAATACTTGCACCAAGCAAAAAGGGTAACTTCTTAAACCTATACAGGGTGTTAGTAAATGAGTGCGACTAATAGGAGATAACTCTGAATTTGAAAAAAATGACAGTTTGCTATAAGAACATATGTCCAAAAACGCTTTTTTTCCGATATACAGGGTGTTGAAAGTGAAAAACCTACATTTTGATTCGATCAAAAAGTTGATACGCCACCGTTTTTTCAAAAGAAAAATCATTTTCGTAATCTCTCATGTTTGGAATTAGGCAGATGCTGTTAAATTCATTTTATTTCTACTCAAAAACCATTCGTCTGATAGAAAAAAGGTAAGAGGCCATTTTCATCAGAAACTAATGAGAGATTACGGAAATTATTTTTATTTTGAAAAAAAAACAGTTTCGAATCAATTTGTTGGTCGAATAAAAATTTTGTGTTTTTCACGTTCAACACCCTCTATATATTAGAAAGAAAGCGTCTCCGGACATATGTTTATATAGCAAACTGTCATTATTTTTTCATGCAGAATTACCTCCTGAAGTCTGTCGCACCTATTCATCTACATCCTGTATACGCAGCTATTGGTATTGGTATGGGTGGGGGAGCAAACCACTGCCCGGCGAGTAGGCCTTAAAGGCCCTTTTCGCCAACCCCAGGACCATTGCAGTTCCAACCAAGTTGATGATGGAGAACATCACCTAGTTATATATTTGAAATAGCGGGACCAATTAATTTAGGCTAATTATTTAAACTTTTTGACTGTCAGTAATTGATAATACTTCAGTCTACTCAGTAACGTTAGCCAGTGAGAGTACCACTAAATGTCGAACAGAAATAATTCCTGCTCACGTTGGGACTCGAATCCGATCACCGCGAACTACCTCTCTTGTGACTTTCGTCGAAAGCGCCTTAGAAGGCTCCTCAGACCATTCAGCCACCTAGTCGCTTCGCAGCTAACTCATTTTTGCAAAATTTTTATTATATCTTTGCTGGATGGGACAAACACCTCGAAAACGAAGTGAGTGGCGATGGCTTCTGGGTCGTGTGTTTGTTCCCGTCCGCCTCGACCAGTTAGCCCGCTGGACGCAGACATGTCTTGGCACATTGTCCCTTTCTCAGAGCATTCCGTCCCGAAATGTCTCCATTTCAGTATCTTCATCCGTCTCCAAGCCTGCAGCGTGATGTTTGGTGAAAAAAGCAGAACACTATTCTCTGGTTCGTCCTCCGCAAGGGATAGTAGCACACTAAGATGTTAAGATGTTAGTGTCCAGTCCAGTTGATTGTTTGTTATTTTTGGAATTGACAGATGAGTCCGGTTCCGGTCTCTCTCACTGGTTAAGGATTCTCCAGATATCACTAAAGGGTAGAATAGGTATGGCGTTCTCTCGTGATCTGCAGCGCCTTCCCCACCTCTGGCCTCTGTCGTCGCAGATGGACCAGTCGTCCAAATCTCTTCTTGAAATCAGCGACCCTGCAGAGGTTCAGTGACCCAGTGAGACAACGTGAATTTGAGCTTCAATTGAACAAATCAGCTGTCTTCTTCAAACAACGTTATTCTGGACTTTCTGGTCATTTGATAGGGATATAAAGGTTTCAAGTGACACTCAGGTGACCTGACCTGACTTACTTCAGCTTCATGATCGTCATGATTCGCAGCACACGGAGCAGTTTGATTCAAATGAATAACTCTTGGTTTTTCCCTGTAGATCCTCGCTTCGCTTTTACTTATTGCCTGAAACTGATTCACAACTGAACTTACTGTCAAGTTTGTTTGACGCGTTCCTTATATCTCCAGTTCTTCAACTGACGTTTGGCAAAGGTACTCGTACATTCTGAACCGATTGATGGTATTTTTCCCGGCACTGATGTCTCTCGAATAATCGATACTTTTTTGACTGGGCCAACACCATGGTCTGGAGGGAAAAAACATCGCGAATTCCAAGTGAGCGACGATTGGTAAGTCATGCGGAGAACTCTAGCTCTATATGTTTCATGTTTGATGTTGGCTATAGAATACGGCGTTCATCGTGATTACAACATTCATGAGAGCACGAAGCATAATAAGCCATTCACAAATCTAACACGAACATGAACAATTTTAGTTCATATTGCAAATTTTTGAGGCTTATACAAACAACAGGGCATTGATCCATCAAATAGAATTCAAAAGCTTTCTATTAAAATATACATCGAAATATGGAATATTATTTTGACAACCACATAAAGCTTGAATCAATAAAAGTTAGTGCAATAATTTAACAGTAATCTTTTTCCATTTAGTTTATTCAAATTGCGAATTTTCGTTGTGAAGTGGAACGACTATATTTTTTTCGAATTATTTTCCCATGCAATGCAATTATAAATTTTGATGGATGTTGATTCAATTCTCCATAAAGACGCAAAAGGGGTGATTCCTTAACTGTTTTTAAAAAGCTAAAAAAGAAACGACAGAATAGAAAATTCAAATCTGTGCTTACACGTCCAGAACCCACGTATCTAGTCGGTTTATGTTTTTTGCTTGGATTTCGTAAATTTCTTATTTTTCAGACTTTTGCAAGAAGTTATTTAAAAAAGTTGTTTATTTTTATTAGTTCTTCACACTGTAAAAAAAATATCAACTTTGGATGACACTGTATTAAGTGTTGGTATAAAAACCGTTGCTTGGAATGTATACACAAAAAAAACACTCTATTCTGTTTACACTCTTAGCTCATTCTTTTCAAAGATCTTGTAACCGTTTCTAGAGTTTTTTTTCAATTTATTCCAACATGCAGGTTTGAGATATCTGTTACTTTTCAAGTCATCATTTTCAAAATACATAATATTATAAGAGTTTTCCTATTTCACACTTCATAACCCAAAATTTCCTGTTGCCTGATCTTCCACACTTTTACTTTTTTTAATGGTTTCTAGTTATTTTAATCATAACACTGATAAAAACCTGATTTGTGATAAGATAACGTTTGGGTTTCTCTCATGTAGTTCCTTACCCTAAAATCAAATCTGAAAACAATATCTGTCTAATATTCCAATATTCTGCAACCCAATAGGCTAACGACATTCGAATCGGTCGAATCGGGCGGTCGTATTCTAGCTTGTGAATAGCATTTTTTTTCAATTTCAAGTTCCTTTGCGTTTTCTTATTTCGTTTTGATTTCTGCGAATCAGACTTTCTAATATGATGCCTAGGCAGTGTGTAAATATAGCAAACAGAAACAGAAAAAGAAAACAAAAATTAATATAAGAACCATTTGAGGCTAGCGGCTAGGAAACAATGGTGGTATTGTGTTTTTTTGTCTGCAAAGATGTTTTATTCTTTTATTCTTTGGTTGGCAAGCAAAGGTCAACCGCGTCAAGACAAAGCATTATTCATATTCGCTGATGACTTATTGCGGCGGTGCGACGGTGTGACGGACCGGACTGTAATATTTTGAGGCGATTCTAGTCAAATTATCTTTAAAAATATATTTCTGAAGTCAAAAGAAATATCAAATACACTTTTGAATAGGTAATGACGATTCTTCCTTCCAATTTTATCATTTTTTTAAGGAAATAAGAACAAAGTTGAAGCAGACAATATTACTTGGTAAATGAATAGAAACTTCTTATGGAAATGTGGGTGGTTTTTGCAGGCACCAAGAGTACCGTAAGTCCTTCCTTTACTGATTCTAATCAAAGATATCTATTCGATGTCATTGATCCTAATCTTTCAATGTTCTGAGGTTCTCGAATCTCTGTTATTTATGTACACGTATATTTTTCATATATCATCATCAACGTAGGTACAAGGGTTTCAATCAATTACCATCTTAATTGATTAAAAATAAAAAGAACGTTGGAAACAAAATCCCATAATATTTTCCTTTTTGATGTCTGAAAGTAACTTTAATCCGGATCGAGACAATCGGAAATCCATAAAAATAGATATTGACAGTTATTTTATTCCCAACTCAATCTGATAATAATTGAGTCTCGAAACTTTTCTCTTCAACTACTTACTTTGTGAAAGGTGGAGTCATCCTTGGGCGCCAACGCTCCATACAAACTAACTGAATTATGCCTGATATCAAACTATTTCTTTTTTGGAATCCCTTTCGGCCTCAGGACACTTTGGAAGGGTTCCTATCCTCTCTTTTAAGAGTTTTCTGACAGATTTTGCTTAATATGCGTGATGTCCAGTCTTGAAGTGTTTGAATGTTTATCTCGAGTTTATCTGAAATTTATCGTGAAAAGTTTGGTGTGTTTTTCTTGGATCGGAGATCCGACGTCTCTTAAATGTCTTTCGAAATGTGTGAGAGGATAAAAAGTTGAGAATAAAAAGTTTTGATACGAGATTTCGGTTGTTGGTAATGAATAAAATGCAAGTTTTATAACATAACTGAACATTACACAATTATCTGCGGAACACTTAATGACCACTACGACTTGTCCGGCAGCACACAATTCTTTCGTTGAAATTTTCCATTACTCTCAGTCACACTTTCACGAACAGTCCGAATATTCTTGTAGGATTTCGCGTACTATTCTTCCGATATCTTGCATGGATCCGGAGGAAGAGATCGATTATTTAGATTGGGTTTTAAATCTAAATCTACAATTTTATAATTTTTTTTCTAGAAGTTAATTTTTTGTGCGAATTAATCATGCACATTTTTATGTAAAATTCAAAGTCCAATATCTTCAACAAGAATGAAGATATATTTTGATTCGGTTTGCGGATTTTGTATGATTGTTAGGGACGGCGATTAATCGATCTTTCTATTCACACTTACAGCGGCTATTGTCTCCTCAATGCTGCAAAATTAATCAACTGTTAAAGAAATTGCTTGCTAGAAACGACAACTATATTTCACATGAGATAATTGGTTTAATCATCCAAAGAAAGATGGACGAAAAAATGTCATATGTCAGAGCTTTTTCCGAATACTATAATATATACGAATGCAGACCCGCATGTGTGGATATCCTCACGAACAAGTCAAGAGGAGCGCTCGTCTCCTTTGTTGTGTGCAAATCTACCAACACAAGCCAAACAGTTTGACAAACTACAATCTTCTCATCCACACTGAGCGCTGTTCGGGTAACTGTTCGCCAACTCTACAATGCTTCTTCAATGAAAAGTAATTTTGTGTTTTAACATTGATTTCCCCACCAACCTATTGAACGTTTTTCTTTCATCTCTACTCATTCTGTACAAGAACACTCATCAAAAAGCTTCAATGAATAATTGCCATCTCAAAGCAGTCTATGCAAAGACCTTGAGGCATTTACGAAATCTTTTCCGATAATGCATTTTGACCGCTAGAAAAAGGCAAAAGTAAGATTTCGAAAATAGCTCACTTTGCTTATTCACCTGCATGATATCATAGCCCTATTCGCCTACTTGATGTGGCCAAAATGATCAATCATCAAACATAATTATTATTAATCATTGCGTACGTATAGTGAGGTCAACCATGGAACCCAATCATGCTGATGAATATACATATTAACATATGAGATCGACGTCATCATATGCGGTGATCACTCAATTAGCCGATATTGGAGATTCTAAAATGACATTTTTTGATGGATTCGACAAATATGTCATATGTTGTACCGGACTAATGATAAAATCACTTGACTTGAAGCAACTAGCTCAATAATAAGGCTATGGTAGGGAATACCTCAGTACCTACTTCAAATAAAATATATATACAGTGCGGCTCTAATGTGTGCACCAAAAATTTTGAAACTTGGCATACTTCAATTGCTGTCGAAATATCACTTTTTGATGTTACTGACGTACTTTTAGTATTCAAGATGGCGGCTGGGCGCCATTTTGAAACTTTTTTTCAAATGGAAAGGGGGGTCGTGTGACACGTCATTTTGAAGATCCTAATGAGTACTTCATAACCCTAGAATATTGAGTCGATATCTTCAAGTACCACAAAATGGCGGTACATTTAATTACTACATTGATACATACACTTTTTGAAAAAAATCGTCAAGTTCAATTCAAAAGATGCTTTTTGACATTTTTGTCATTTAGTCCTAACCCAAAATTTATGTCAAGAATATTTCCAGCATCTTTTGTATCGAATTTGACGTTTTTTTTTTGAAAGTGTATGTATCAATGTAGTAATTAAATGTACCGCCATTTTGTAGTACTCAAAGATATCGACTCAATATTCGAGGGTTATAAAGTACTCATCAGGATCTTCAAAATGCGGTGTCACACGACCCCCCTTTCCTTTTAAAAAAATGTTTCAAAATGGCGCCCAGCCGCCATCTTGAATACTAAAAGTACGCCAGTAACATCAAAAAGTAGTATTTTGACAGCAATTGAAGTATGCCAAGTTTCAAAATTTTTGGTGCACACATTAAAAAAAAAAGGTGGGGGGACCTTTTAGAGCCGCACTGTATATATATAACAAATACGTTCTTGTGATATATAAAACAAAACCCAATTTTTCTGGAAGATGGTCAGTTTCATTGGAACAAGGAGTACCTTTTTTGTTGAGAAATGGTGAGTGTGTTTGAGAAAGTAGTTTCCAGCTCTGTAAAATGACACCTGTCAACAATTGGACCCAAAAGGTTTGGTGGCCAGTCCGGTCCAGGTTGCCCCTACAATTTGAAATATCAAATTCACCACGGTTTTATGAGTTTCCATGCCCTTCACAACTGAAATTTCATCAACTTATACAAACCGGTTCAAAAGTTAGAGCTCAAAAATCAAATCGATGTGTACCCCTTCAGGGCTCTGTATTTCCGTTGGGAGGCACTATAGGAAAAAAAAGACAAACTCAGATTATTTTTACCTCCGCTATACAGTTCCGAAATTATGCCATAAACTTACCGGACTAAATGAATAAATGAATTTATTTTGGTACAAACCCGACCATATTGGTTTTATTCTGATAAGGAAATTACAGAAATAATATCCAGTAAATGCAGTCAGTTCTTTTCACCAGATTAAACTTTCATGACGTTTTTTCTCATTGGAGAGTATAATCCAGGAGTCTTTCATATTTAATCTTGCTCTTTGCTCAAACTGGTTTTCTGTTTTGATAACTCAAACCCGATAATCTAGCAAAAAGTTGCCACTGAGGTCAATGCTTGCATACATGAAAAGTCTGCTCCCGGAATTAAGTTGGAATATGAAAGAAATAGCAAGACCACACAAATAATTCATCTATTCTTTGCTGAATATGGTGATTTCATTGACTCATGAATAGAATGCACTTAAACGCACACACGGATATCAACGCTAATGTTTATCTAGTTGCATACATTAAATTATTCAAATCAGTATTTCCTCTTGAGAAAGCTATGGATTCTCATTTTATGCAGATATATGCTGACATAATACAATAGAAATTTGCTTGGGTTAGTCTAGTACATTTACATTGGGATAAAACTTCAAAAAAACTGCACTAGGATAATGAACTGATGAAATAAATAGTTTCAAGTTGCATGGGCTTAAAATCTTGCTTTTTGTCCTGTCTTTTGAAAACTGGTTCATCAAATGAAATAATTTGATGATATTGTCGTTTTAATTGTGTAGCAATCTTTTTTTCTATTTTTAGTCATCAAGACGCTTATTGTTGAATTTAAAATCCTGCAAAATCTATTCAAACAAAAAAAAAGTCAACAAAAAATAAAAAGTTATTGAAGAAGCATTTGATTAAATTAAAACACTCCTCAAATCTCTCAAACTGTATAAATTTTGTAAAAATCCTTATAAAGTCAACAGAAAAAGTTTGAAGAGTTCTTTAGACGAATTTCGGGATTTTAAATCCATCTTAAGATCATACATCATAATCGAATCAAGACATCGGCCACAGTGATAAGAAAAAAATCCTAACAATGATAGTTAGATGAATTGTCAAAGTTTTTTCAGGGGCATTGAATTGAACTAAAACACTACTCAAATCTCTTGAAGTGTCAAAACCGTAGGGAAAAGCCCCTCGGGAAAGTATCGAACACAAAGTTGATTTTGATTGAGTAACTAATAAAAAAGTCTTAAAGGAGATCAATTTAATGAATTTTAAGTGTTTTCAAGATGCATTTAATCGGATCAAAACATCATCCAGACGTTTAAAGTTCTAAAAAGTCAAGTAAAGTCGTTCAAAAGAATCTGGAAAGTTTTTATGATTAATTTGAACATTTTAATCCGGTCTATGATACCAGAAATTCAAAATTTGAAAAATACTTAAAAAAAAACAAGTTAAATGCATTTTTAAGCTTTCCAACAGATATTTAATCGAAATAAAAAATCACCAAGCTCTTAGTGTGTTTGAATCCTAGACCATCTCAAGACGTTTAAAAGAATTCAAATAGTTGTACAATATAGTTATATAGTTTGGTGACAAATATCAAGAGATTAGAAAGGATTTAAAGATTTTCATGGATGAAAAGTTTTATTGTTCATCTTCTATCAAAACTTTCGCGGTTCAGCTCTGGTATGTCTGAAGCAATTCTTTGGATGTTGATCGTGAATTATGACATTGTGAGCGTCTTTCCATGAGGATTCTTCAACGTTGTTCCACCTTTTTTTATTTCTTGTTTGAGTCTTTTCGAATTCTCTTGGTTGTCTTTATCCTGTTTGTTAATTCAAATAGGTGATCATAGGTGTTCTGAATGATTGACCGACTTGTGCTACTCATTACTTAATTTAAATCACAAAGATTGTGAAATATTGATAAATAGTGAAAAATAAGCAGAAATTACTCCGCATTCAAACAAATTATCTTACCCTCAGTTCCTTTTCTTCAAAGCCAAATACTAGATTTTTCTGCTGCTTATTAAATATGTTTCCAAAACTCAATTAACATCCGGAAAAGTCAGCAAACTTAGCTGACATGAAAAGTATTTCCTTGTTGATGAAATGTAGTGAATCCGAGTGTAGAATCAAGGAAACCGACATATTATTATTTGCAAATGCGATTCATCTCTGCAATGAAACCCGACCGGTTTAGGTGTTTAGTGTAGGAAAAAGTTCAACTCTTTGGTGCACGGTTGATTGAATAAGAGTTTCAGAGAACAATATTTGCGAGAAGCAATGAAATACTGTGATACCAAATTGAGTCAGTTTCCTGAGAGCATTGAAGTATAGTTTTAATTGAAATCAAAGGCAAGCCCACTATTTGTGAGATATTAAGTTTATTAAGTTCAACTTTCGTCAGAAATTTCAAAAAGGGCTGTGGATCATGTTGATTTAGAACTCCAAATGAATATCAAAATAGAGTTACAGAAAAGTGACGGAAAATCAGTGGGGTTGTATTTTTTTAATTGAAGAGTTTTGTTTGAGAAAACACTCGACACTCTCACACTTTGGTGGAAGGATTTTTCAATTTTATTCTGTTGTTTATGATAATCGGATTGACTACAATAATACAATAGAGCTTCTTTTCCAGACTCAAAACCTATGGATTCCAAAAACCTCCTCTACTCCCAACCAGGAGTGGCAATCTTCATCCGGCCTGGAGACACACCCTTGGAAGAAATTGACGCAGGCTTGGCTGAGGCATTCAATTTCAATGCCTTGAAGCATGGAAAAGTCGTGTTTGGAAGAGATATCAATGAAATTCTGGATGAGAAAAGGAAGAATCCCTCATTCATGTTGAATTCTGTCGAATTAGGCCAAGGTGAAAGCTACGCTTTGAAGAAAAAGAAAATTGGCAGAAAAATTAGGGTCGAAAAAGTGGCTGAAAGTAGCCATATACAGAGAATACCTAGACCAGCCAGTGTAGAAACTCTGTGATAAATTAGGTTTAGCGGCTTTGTAAATAAATTTCAATACATCTATTGTTATAATGTTTTCGAAACTCGTACGCTTGCTGCAGGTGTTCATGATCCCGTTTACATTGAGTTGGATGAGAAGCACGTTTCAAAAACAAAGTACAAGGTTGTATTGTGCAAAACTTCAGACTAAGCAAGCAAAACTTCCATTACATCAACCATCAGATAGGGATTTGCGATCTGGTATACAAAGCACACTCCAAGTTCAACATTTTTTTAATAAAAAATACCATAGATTTATGAGAACTACTTTGACTAACTAAGTAAACCCGTATGATACATATCATTGACCAATAATTCTGCCTTTCAAGGAACACGAAAATAGTAAATAATATAAAATTTTGTTAGTATGCATAATCAAAAGCGGAATTTCTAGCGAATATCGTTCTCCTTATCAAGCAGAATGACAGGAACTCCATCAATGTATCCTGCAACATCTGATTCATCATCGTCTTTTGGTGGCTTCTCAGTATTCTCAATTGAACTCAGGGGCAGTTCTTTTGGAGGCTGAGTTGCAGGTTGTTGTTGTTGCCCTTGTGAGTTGCCATCTAGAAATTGAGAGGAAAACTAAGAATTCAACTTCAGTGTACAATATAGTAGTCATGCCACAGCAGGTAATTCAAATCATAACCTTGAAAAGTACAATCAACCTTTATATTTTGGGCATTTGTCCCAAAATGATGGCTTCAAAAGCTCTTTATTCATAACATACTGAATGAACAGAAATAATGTGATCATTATAATTTTACCTGTTACTATCCATTTCTAAATGTGAACAATGTTATGTATAGACAATAAAAGCTGGCAATTTGGCTTGGCAAGATAATCCTTCCGCTCAAAATGTTTCGTGTGCAACCGTCCGATGTAGTTCTGAATTTATCCATGTCTTACTCATGAAATATCATTGATAGAGTTGAATAAAAAGCGACAAGAGATGTTTAGTTGTTGAAACAACATAATGAAGAAATATAGACACGGTAATAAATTTGGGTTAGTGATGAATATCTTGAAATTTCATAGATTTAATTGATTATTTGAGTCAATTTTGACTTTTTCAAACCTGTTGAAACTGTGTGATGATTCAGAACGTCTCAGTCAAAGTGCAGCCGTCCGTAACGTTTGTTGCAACGGTATGATGAAGAGACGCAGTATAGTACGAACGATCCACTGATATTTGGGCTTCCACAAAATTATTTAAATATTTATTGAATCAAAACAGTTCATCCGCAAACAAATACGTTATCAGAATCGGGCTTGGTAAATTCACACTTATTTTATCTATTTCTGTTATAGAATAAAAATCTGGTTTTACAATATAGTTCCACAACATAGTTGTATGTTTCAAACTATTATAACCTCTAATACGAACGGCAACGACCCAGTTTTATCCGGCAATATTGAAAATATATATTCTACTTATCAAAACTGCCAATTTTTAATCTATGGACATTTTTCAACACCTCGTCAGTTTCGAGATATACACCTCCAAAGATTTTTCAACATTTATTGATTTGAAACGGTTGAACTACAATTTTTTATGAACCAGATTTGGTCGAGACCTACTTTTTGTTTTATTCTGAACGACGACGAAATGTTTTCTCGAACTATGACAAAAACCACTCAAACAATCGAGGTTATGTCCAATCCAATTTCTTTTTTTGTTGTTCGACCTCTCCATATCGATTTCTTGTGGAACGTCATGGGCGCAGACATCTTTAACTTGATCTGTCAATTCTACTTCATTTCAATGTCATCATTGTCGATTGCTTTCATCCTTTCACACATGATAGTCGTATGTCATGTCATGAGTCATGTCGTCTCGAGTTTATTCTTGTTGATGGTTCTATTTTCTGATACATGTTTTTTCTTTGAGTATAGTGATTTATAATAAATAATATTTTAAATAACAAAACTATGCAGACATAACCTCACTTTGTCATTTTTTCTTAAATTTTCTGATCAAATTCCTAATCAAAACCTACACACCTAAGTTGAACAAAATCCTTTGGAAAATAACAGATTTGCGAACATAACCTCACTATGTTTTTTTGTTTAATTCCTTGATCAAATTTCAAACTAGAACCTTCATATGTACCTAATTTGGAGAAAATTCTTTGAAAAATAACAAAACTATGCGAACATAACCTCACAACCCAAGTAACACGTCCAAGATTTACTCAAGATTCAAAAAGATCCTAATATGTTCAATAAAATAACATGTGTTTTGAAGTTATCTAATGATAAACTGATTGCCTTTAAGTCTACTTGTTCTCAAACCATACATTTGATGCACTCATCAAAAGAAAAAACTACTTACTCTTATTGTACTATGGATCTTGAACTGATTTTAAAATACTCTAGTCACTGATTATTTTAAAACTAATTTGCCTTCAAAGAGTATTGAATTGCAAAATGGTTTTGAAACGATACAGGATAAAGCAAATAGTTTTGATATGGGTATATGGAGTACTCTTGATGTATCCATAAAACCTCATCAAGAAGACTATTTCAACTTGAGGCTAAATGTTCAATAAAATTCTATATCAAATCACAAAATTTAATTGTTGCATTTTTAAGAGTACATCAAGAATATGTTGAAACCCGAATGATTTAATTTGGTTTTGTTAATTGCTCCTGGTATTTTAAGAATAATTCTGTCTTCAACTCTTCGTTCGGAAAGATCGCCATATTTGTTATAATTAAGCTATCTGCTGTATAATATCAGTATAGTGGGCGTTTAGATTCTTATTCTATACTATTATTAATTATTATTATTATCAACTTGGTCACATGAATCATATCACCCGGCTTGAATAGTACACTGATCATGCACTGAGACATATATTTTCGAGTATTGTGTCTTCCCGCCAAACTCTTTAAAACCTGTTTGAACTTAATAAGTCAAAAAAGTTTTAAAATGAAGAGTAGATAGATCACTTTGGGAGAAATTGTTCTGAAGGTGGTAAATGAAAAGATATTATGAGTCTAGTTGAGCTTTGAGGATTCTTAAAAATCGCAAACAGTTTTAATTAAGAACGCGCCATGTTTTCTTGTTCCTAGAAGATTATGGGCTCCGCCATATTGTACACTTTGTGACAGAGAGATAAAAAAAAAACATATTATTGAAGTAAATTTTTTTAAAATTTTCCCTCTTTTCTTTTTCGGTCTGAAAATGCATCAAAATTCCTTTAAATAAAAATCCTCAGGTTGACAACACTGTGTGTGTCTCGCTGTGCTCACTGTTTTCAAGCTCGAGCCGACTTTACCCGAACAAGCGTGATGCGTGATGGCTCAGTCTTATTCACTAACCACAAAACTAAAGAAGTTTTCACTTCAAAAATCAATAACATTCGGTGACTTTTAATAAGGTTCCTAGACTAGAATGTCATCGGAGTTCCAGAATCCCTGAACCTTAAAACATCGATAAGCTGGATAGCCTTTTGATCGTTTTGAAATTTCAGTAACTCTGGATTGCAAAATACCGTGAGGACTCCGGTCCTGGGTTCCGAATCAATTGCCGTCGAGATGTTGGATCTCTTGAATCGAATTTATATTTTATCAGTGTTGATGACTTTTTTGATATTTAGTGATAGTTTCACTGTTGATATTTTTGTTACAGAATCACGCCCCATTATAAAAAGTGTTTAGGTAAGAGTTGATAACATAATTTCGTTGAAGTGTCAGAATGGGATGATCGTCGTATTGAACGGAAAATGATTGTTTTCTAAATTGATTATTTACATATTTCTAAATTTATTTATGGGACATTGGTGTTCTAGTAGGCTAATTCAGCACGAGTTTCACACGTCAAATCCATTTCTGCCACGGCTGGCGCTCGTCGAAACGCTTAAAAACAAAAATTCAAGCAAAAAATGTGCGACAAGAAACTTGCTCATACCACTGAATATTTTTTAGTGAAGGCAACCCTATGGATAACAACAAGGATAATTATTGTTCTTGATTGGTGATAATGAATCAAACATATTATATGTTCATACGCATTGTATCAAATCATCAAACATTGCTTTATTTTCATATACCAGTACTATAACATATTTGGGTAATTGATGAATATCTTGATATTTCCCATCAAATCGAGTCTGTGGAAACTATCAAGACTGAATGAATAAAGAATGACTGAGAAGGTTTTAGTCAAAAGAACGCAATCGTCCGTTGCTAAAGAACATCATTCCGTTAACATACAGACAAAATACCGTCTGAATGAAAAGAAAATATTTCAGTGAGGATATTCAACTTGTTTTCATCACATATCGGACATGCAGCAAAAATAACTCTATTCATCGCGTTTGCCAGCTATCACAGCTCAAGTCGAGGTTCCGACCTTCACTAGAACACTATGCCCGTGTGGCGATACATTTTTGTTTATTATATGTTCATAGTTAGTAAGTTCAACCTGTCGTGTTACTTCTATGTGAATATTATAAGATAAATAAAGATATTTTATTTTAAACTGTACTGTAAAGTATCATTTACCGGACTGATTACAATTAACCGTTTTAATAACGTAAATAACTAAAGAGAGAGAAAAAAAGCAACAAGATGTGTTCAGTTGTTGCAACAAGATGTTGAAGCAAGCTGGAAATCATTCAAATACCTTTATTCAGTCCTAAATGCATGTAATCTAAGTTTTTACCATTGAGCGTCACTTTTGGTAGACAGAAAAACGCAACATTTTAGCACATTTTTCAGTTTTATTTGTAGCTGGAAAACGATTTAATACTGAAAAGATCTAAATTCTGCGTCGAACGACATAAATATCGGTTCAGTGGTATGTCAAAATCAATAGAAAGAAGCGGGAAACAATTTTTCATCTCGGTGCAATCTTACATTTTGCGGCTTTCTAGGCCCACATATTTTTGAAACAGCTTTTCTTATTGAAAAAATGCATAATATAAAAGTTGTAGGGAACTTAATTCCAAGAGTTATGTAATCACCTCTAGGTCATCACCCCAGGTCACGTCATCGCCCGAGATCACGCCGCTACCATAGTTTATAGACACATTTTATTAACTTAGCATTATAGCATAAAAATATTGGAATGTGACATTTAGATTGCATTTTTGCCTTTTACCTTTAATAGTATAGAACAAGTCCATATTTGTCGTAATTCCTCTTTCCGTGTAAATAACAGTTTTTTTGTGAAGTACGTGGAAGAAGTTTACTTAAGTCACGTTATATACAGAGTGTCCCAGAATGAATGAGGCATCTCATATAAATCAAAAATTGAAATTCAACTTTGACAGCCTGTATCTTTGTTAATATCAACTTCTGGGATAGACAAGCTCGGGGCGATCGCAATATTTTTGTGTGAGGAATCTGCTGTCACCATTTGTCTCATTCTTTCTGGGACACCCTTTAGAAACCCTAGTTTTTTAATTCAGTCAATTTGAAATACCAAATTTTGCTTAGATGGTAACCACAAAGCGGGATCAGTAAGAAGTACCAAATCACCTCAGCGGCTTCGCCGTACAAGCAAGTACTGTCTTGCAAATGGTGGTGTTCACTAAAACAATGACAGTAAACATGCCGAAAGAACAATTTATTTCCAACGGCTGTAACAAAGAACGGCTTATTTTCATGTTGCATGACAAATTGGAAAGCCAGGGGTTTGAAGCAAGTTAAAGAGTTGAGGATGCTGACAGCACTGCCATTCGATTGGCAAGTAACTTCGCGACGGTCAACATAATCGAGGAAGATTTATCCTTTTAACCGCCAAAGATCCAAATTCACGTCATGAAACCTGAAAAGGAAACCTTTCAGAACACGTTCTACTTTTCCAGGAACTTCCACTCGTCTGTTGTCCAATGGAATTTCCCATTTCTACATGCAGTCAAGCTCTGCATTCTGAGGAAGGGTGAAGTTTGTCAAGCGACGTTATAAGACTGTCGTTTTTCATCATGCCGATGCTGATCCTGAGGTTACTTCTCATTACAGCAGGTGGCAGACAAAGCCTACATTCATTCTGGTTCATCTACCACCAACAAATGGAGTCGCCGCTCAACATACTCTGCGGGTATTCCTTCAAATCCAGGGCTGGTACAAAAGATCTAAGGATCCTCTTAGCTGGCGTTGGAGGAGGACGAACCTTCGCCAACACAATGTTCTGCAAATGTACAGAAAAGTCCAGCTTCTAAAGAGTAGGCATGAAATGTTCAAGAATATTCCTCAACTGCAACGACCAGTCATGCTCGAACTCAGCACCCTCCAAGAACAACGGTTAGACTCACATTGCCGTAGAAACAGTCTCTCTGAATATGATCCTGATTTTGGCCCTCAAAAGTTATGCTCACCTCCTGGCATGGTGCACGTAGGTTACACACATTTTGGACCAAATAAAGATATTGAAACGATTTCCAGCTCGCTGGAAACTATTTACTCAAAATGGTTTTTTTCGATTTAAATTTATTGACCTAGCAACAATATGGTGAGGAGTATTACTAACGGCCTGAGAAACGGTGATGTGGTGATGTGGGTTAGTGATGAACTTGTTTTTTTTTAAACCTGTCAATAATTTATGATGATTCAGAATGTTACGGAAAAAAATATTTTCACGCAATTTTCAATTTTTCGGATTTATCAATTGCTTTCATGGAAATGTTAAAATCACCTATCCAGATAATTGATGTATTGTGTGTGTGCAGGAATCTAGCCGCCGGACACGATAGCTAATCAATATCATATTTGGCTTATCAGGACCATGAACTCAAGCGACAGTATCTTTTTGAAAAAAAAAACTTGTCAAGGGAGTTCAAGGGGTGGAAGTGGAGAGGAGTTTTATTGCCATGAAAGCAAACATCTTTGACAAAAACTGGTTGGATATGAAAATAACGATGTTTTCATGTCGAATCAAAGTAGGATTTGGAAATAAGGAACTGCATGTCGACCAAAGATGCAGTCTTATAAAATAAATTATGACATCTCATAAGTTACGGATAATAGAGAAATATCTCAGCCCTCAGAAATGTTATATCACAAACAATTTTCTATTTCATTCTTTCCAAGCACCCTCAACTCCCATGCTAGACATTTCTCTCCCTCATTTGCGATAAAGAAATTCCTTTTTAGTGGAATATTTTCCAGGAAAGCATATTGAATGAGCTGGTTGAGTGAAATATTTATAGGTCTGATTGTTCCTTCTTTCATTTCATTTATTTGTGAAACATATGTGATGTGACGAGTCTAGTAGACCTATGAGGGAATTATCATATATTCAAACATCATCGGGACCTTCATGTTCACGTTTTTTTAGAGTATTGATTTCTAGATTTTAGTAATTCTGAATCCTTCACCAATGTCACGACTCTGACTAAAATCGAATTTCAGATTCGTGATAAGTTCATGATCAATAAATAATTTTGAAAATACATTGTGGCTACAGCCTTACCATTGGAAGTATTCTGAGAATAAGGAATTTGAGGTGGTTGTTGCCAATTTTCATACGGCGGAGGCGGAGGTGGTGGACCATGCGGTGGATATGGAGGTGGAGGACCATGTGGAGGATGTGGATGTGGGGGACCAAAACCATTTTGTCCGTAAAAACCTATCGCGATTTTGTGCAATGTATTTGGATGTTTGGAAAGTGCACGGTATACTTACCATCGGGAGGTGGTGGAGGGTGACCGTGATGGTGACCATGGGGATGACCATGATGATGGTCAAATTCTGGAGGAGGAGGTGGTGGTGGGTAGCCAAAACCTGATATATTTATGGTGAAATTATAAAAACGATGGGAATTTTCCCTTTTCTGTTTACCTGGAGGTGGGCCTGGGGGTGGACCTCCGAATTGTTGGCCAAATCCATTTCCATTTTGTTGACCACCAAACTGATGTGGTGGACCTCCATGTGGAGGTGGACCACCATGTGGTGGTCGTCCCCCATGTGGTGGACCTCCAAATTGTTGTTGATTATTGAAATTTGGAGGTCCCATAAAAGGAGGGCCGTCCTGTTGCTGATTCATACCAGACTGTTGGTAATCAATCTGTGTGCTGACTCCAATCTGTCCACCTTTTTGAACTTTATTGAGTATATTTGAGGCCAGATTCTGGAGATTTGATGCCAAGCCGATCAAACCTTGGGTGTCTACATTTGCGGTCAACTGAATCTGTCTATCAAATTGAGTTTGTCGTTTTCTGACAAATGCATTGGCTTCCACTTGAAATGAATGATTTGTATGAATACCTAGGTTATCATAGTCTGACATAATATGATACACATGACTTCCATTGTCTTCATTTCATTTTTGTCATAATATAGAGCGTTCCTGTCATTATCCTTTATCCGTATCTGATGACGATCAAAGGTACTATTGGTCGTAACGTCATGTAAACAAGACGTACGAAGTCCAGAATTCTGAATATTCACATCGTCTACCACTTTCAAATGAACATTTATTATATCGTTGAGATTTTTTGGTCGATTACGGAATTTCCAATCAAATTGTGCTAATTAATAGAAAGTTGTTTCTGACATGATAAATTAAAATTTGGCAAGAATGTGACCATAGTGTGTTTAATTTCGGATATAATTGAATATTCATTTCATATACAACCAAAATATGAAAATACATAGATACGGTGTCCGCAAAAAAGTGTGGCTCGAAATGGATTGTTTTCAAATATTGAATCTAGACGCTTTTGGTCTTCTAAGAACCAAAAATAAATTTTATCATGACAGTTACGTGAAGGGGGCACCAACAAACTTGACATTACTTAGTTAAATGTCGTAGACGTCCTTATTTTCCAAATTTGAGGAAACGTTTTTTATTTTTTAACAACGGTTAAATTTTGTAACACTGAAGAGTTTGACGGAAAAATGTATTGTTGACAACATTTTGTAAATGAACCATTGAATTTTTTTCCAAACCATGACAGGAAATGTAAAATTTGAAATGATCTTAAACTTTTATGTAATACACGTAAGAACAAAATAGTTTGTTGCCTAAAAATAACTTCCAATAATTATTGTTGTTAGTTTTTTGAAAACCCCAATTGTATCTACAAAGCACTCAATATCCTACTGTTAAAACAAAAGCTAATCACTCACCATCAAGACACTGGAAAATGCTGTAAGTACACAAGAACAAAACAATAAAGCACATTCTTCTTTAAACCACAAAATCGATTAGACCGACTATCATGATTTCTCCAATGGTGTAACAACATAATGGGCTTGTTGGTAAAACCAGTTGGTATCGACGAAAACTTATTATTAGTGAATCTCAGAATAACATTAAATTATACCGTGCTCAAAATAGGATGGGTTCTATCAAGGTCATGGGATGCAATTAAAAATATATTCCTTGCTAATGAGCGCCCTGGGCGGTTCCTTTTGTAGAGGTCAATGTGATGTACATGTACAAGGTGCTTGAAAGAAAAAAAAATGTATCACTCTTATTTCACAACCTTGTAATTTCAGGGTTGAAAGCTACCGATAGTTAGCGGATCGGTCTCAGATGACTAGAATAGGTAGTGTTGTGTCGGGAGTGGTTAACAACGATATAGGGGTTCCCCAGGGTAGTGTTTTGGGGCTCATATTGTATATTAATGATATCGATAAGATTATGAAACACTGTGAGGTTAGCTTATCCGCAGACGACACGCTGTTATATATAGCTGGCAAGAACAGTATTGAGTTGGTGCAAAAGATGAAATTACAAGTACTACATGATTGGTTATGTTTAAATAAACTAAAATTAAATGTTAACAAATCAAAGTTCATGGTTTTTGCAACCAAAAAGAATTGTAAGTTGTTTTCTGAAGGTGATTATCAGGTAGCAATTAACAATAACCCAATTGAACAGGTCTCTCGAATGAAGTATTTAGGTGTTATTCTAGATTCTCAACTTACTTTTTCATTGTTTGTAGTAAAATAGGCAAAAAAATTGGATTCTTCAGAAGAGTGTCTCGAAATCTTAGTCATTGGTGCAAGCTCTTAATCTTTAATACTATTGTGTACCCGCATTTTAATTATTGTAGTTCGCTTTTTATATCATGCAAAAGTTCAGACATACAAAGGCTTCAAATACTTCAAAACAAGGCTATGAGTGTGGTTTTAGGATGCAATAGGTATACTCCCATTGCGACAATGTTAAAATCATTGAGTTGGCTGTCTGTTTCAAAATATATTGAATACTCCAGTGTATTGTTCATATACAAGATCAATAAGAAACTTTTGCCAGAATATCTTCAAAGCTATCTAGTTCCTAGACATGCGAAGCATTCCTATAATATTAGATCGCGTGATGAGTTTGCTATATCTTTTACTAGAACAACTTTTATGCAGAAATCTATATTTAATGATGGTCTTAGAATGTTTAATGCACTGCCACGTGATGCGAAAGAATCGGAAAATTTGAAAATATTTATGAAAAAACTGAAATGTATGTATCTAAACAAAGACTCCTAGATTTAAGTGAACTCACGGACATTTTCGCCGTTATACATTTAGACTTGGATTTTATTTTTAGAATATTTTTTTTTTTTTTGTATCAGCAATGTAAGCTAAAATAAATATACATTCATTCATTCATTCATTTGAAGTCGAGAGCTTGCAAAAACTTTAAAAAAATTACCAAAAAATAGTCTACAATGAACAATTTGTGTAATGAATATTTCATGCAGGTGTGCAGCAGAAATTAAAATACTTGGATTCATAGATAATATTGATACATCTTCCGTTGTCAATTCTCGAACAACGTCATGCACCTTTTTCTATTCAAATATTTTCAAAAGTAAATCAAACTTTCTGACAAAAACCTTCAGTTATTGATAGTTTTGAACTAGTACTAGTGGTATCTGAATAACTCCGGCAATTTCCAAAATAATAAAAATGCTTTATTTCTTAAACATGCTTACATATCTGTACAAGACAATAAGCTATCAATCATTAACGTGAAAAGATTTTTAAAAAGTAGACAGATCAAAGAGACAATAATTTTCCGCGTTATGCAAAAACCCTCCAACTCTCAAATCAATGATATTGAGATATCCGTGATTTGAATTTTGTTTTCCATGTTGAACTCTGTTTCAACAGCATACAAACTTGAATAAAACAATTTGTAGCAATAGTACAAGTATGGCACCAAGGAACTTGAAGCTGCAAGCAGTGCAAATTAATTTTGCATCACTGCGAAGCGGATGACTTGGTGCTGTATATGACGGAGAATAAAGTAGACATCACGCTGATCTAAGAACCATGGCTCAATAGAGGCAAAATTCGAGGATCAAAGCGAAAGACTACCATCTATATCATTCTGTGTCGGTAAGTAAAATGTGTACACTTGCAAAGAAGACACTAAATCTCAGCCTATCCTCACTGCACAGTACAGGTGACTAATAACATGCGAGCAAAAGAATAAGCAACCGCTCATTCTAGCGTCCACATACATGCCATATGAAGAAGCTGAACCACCACCGACAGCAATTCAAATCCTAGTCCACCACGCCAAGGAGAAAGGAAAGTAGTTGGTGATAGGTTGCGACGCTAATGGCCATCACACGCAGTGGGGCAGCAGTGACATTAACAACAGAGGTGGGTCAATTTTAGACTATATACTAACCACCGGGTTACGAAAAAGGTGTAAGATTTAACTTTGGCTACCATTTCTGGCGGGCTAATATTTGAAAATTGGAAAGTCTCTCTTACACAATATTTTTTGGATCATAGGAGAATTCTCTTGGAAATCGACGGTGAGCTCCAAAAGGTAGAACCATTCCAGATTCATCATAGAGTAGAATGGCAAAAATTCAAAATTCTCTGACCCTTCCATGAGAAGGGATCAGGAAACTATTGACTTCGGCCAAGGTATCACGATCACCCAACAAAGAGAAAATATAGGATAATGCGGCGAACCCAGAGGAACAACTGAAAAAAGCCTTTCACAAATCATGTCCCTTAAGTCGCCTACGCAAAAGCACCACGTCTTCCTGGTGGACAGCGGAACTGAGACAGATCAGGAACAAGACAAGAAGGCTTCTTAACCAAGCCCAGAGAAATAAAACAGAGATGGACTGGAATGAATACAAGACCTGCTTTGAACTATCCAAAAGTGAAATCTGGAAGGCCAAAAGAGACTCATGAAAAGACTTCTGCGAGTCTCTAATGGATACAAATGAGTCTCAAGGCTAAGAAAGATGCTTTCAAGATGGTGATCTCAGGAAGCATAAAAAGGCCAGATAACTCATGGACAAAATCCTGCAATGAGATACTGGAACTTTTAATGGAGACGCACTTTCCAGGACGTACCGAAGCAGAAATCAGCAGTTCTGACGATTAACAGCTGATGCCAAATACGAGAACACATGAGGAGATTGTATCAAGGATTATAACGAGGGAAAAAGAAAGGTGGGCAGTGAACGGTTTCGAGCCGTATGAAGCGGTGGGACCGGACGGACACTGGACAAGCTGATTGACCTGCACAAAAGAGAATCAACTAAGATAGAAATGCAATGTTCGGATAAACATGCTCACCTTAAGGGTAATTCAACTGACAGCGCTTTGCATGAAGTTGTGAAAACAATGGAAAAATGTCTCGATTACAAAGAATACACGCTGGGCGCTTTTCTAGACATAGATGGAGCATTCAATATAATGTCACGACCGAGCCATTGGAAGAGACATGAAAAGGATGAAAATAGAGCCAATCATCATCAACTGGACAATAAAAATGCTGAAAGGCAGGATTTTAAATCCAGAAAATGAGAATTGTGGAAAGAACAACAAGAGGGACACCACAGAAAGGAGTTATCTTTCCACTCTTGTGGTCGATCGTGGTAAACTCGATCTCAAAAACCTTAAGAGAACAAGGAATAAAAATGGTAGCATATGCAGACGACGTGGCAATCCTGTTAGTGGCCAAAAGCTTGTCAACTATCAGTGAAATCATCTGATCCGCATTGAATAAACTTTCCAAATAGGCAGGACAAAACGGTCTTGGAGTAAACCCTGATAAGACAAATCTAGTACTGTTCACAAGAAAATACAGGGTGCCAAATAGTGGAATGCTCACATTCGGGGGACAAACTCTTAGGCTTTCCAATGAGGCAAAGTACCTAGGTATCATCCTAGACTCAAAGCTCTCCTGGAAAAAGAACACAGAGAAAAGAATGAAGAGATGCCTCAATGCATTATATATAGGCAGGAGGATGATTGGTGAAGAATGGGGACCAAATCCGCACATTATTTACAGGATCGTGAGATCCATAATTACCTACGGAGCCGTGGTTTGGTGGGAAGCCACTGACACATACTCGAACGTCAAGATGCTCACGAAAGTACACCGGCTGGCAACACTTAGTATAACGGGAGCAAAGAAGAGCACACCGCAGGCAGCTTTAGAGGTCATTCTGAACCTCCTGCCCATTGACTTGTTCATTTTAAGCACTGCCGCAAAAGGAGCTCTCAGACTAGTGAGGCCAAATTGTGAAAACAGGCAACAAGTGGACAACGGAACTAAGGAAAATCTCAAAGGCAATGGATAACCAAGAGGCGAAGCTGCTACAAACGGCAATAGACTACATGGTGACCAAGAGAGCTCTTCTGAGAATAAGGTGGTGATTGAAATTTCTTCCAGAGAAGACAAGAATCATGACTCAATTATGAGGAAGGAACAGATATCCATCTTTACAGGCGCAGCAAACAACACAACAAAAGACGTCACAATCTATGCAGACAGCAAAGCAGTATTGAGACTACTAGAATCATATACAGCAAAGTCAAAGGTAGTTATGGGTTGCCGTGAGGCATTGTCGTGGATCAGGAACAAGAAGCTCGTTCTATGCTGGGTTCCTGGACATAGAAATATTGAAGGGAACACGCTGGCAGATGGACCGGCGAAATTGGGACTGAGAAAGAACGAAGCCGAAATGGAAAACACATCGCTATGGGCTTTCAAACTATCAAAAGATACAGTAGATGACAATATGGTTAAGCTACACAGCGACAGGTGAAGCAATCGAAACGACTGCAGCACATTGAGAGCCCTGTGGCCAAACTTGGATATGGAAAAAACCGGGAAATCACTATAGCAGAGCAAATCCTCTGTGATCACCCTTGTGGGAGTAATCACAGGACATTGTGAAATCGGCATCGAGGAGAATGAAACGATACAACATCAACTGTGTCACTGCCCATCTTTGAAAGAAGGACGCCTCAGGAATATGGGATAATACCTGAAAAAAGCGGCAAATGTAGACATCGTGCTTATTTGGAAGTTCGGAAAAACCATGGGGGGTTTAGAACGATGAAGAGAAAGGCTGCAGGTCAAGACCGAGGGGACACCTCTTCAAACAAGAGAACATAATGGGCCATTTGGCCTACGAGTGCAAGGAAATTGCGGGACAGGACATACCCTTTGCAACCTAACCTAACCTGACCTAATAGTACAAGTACCCTCTTACTATGGATCAAATTCTAATGTGTCAACCAAGTGTGTTGGAAGTTGCATGATAAAATGAAAATTGTAGTAAAAGTAATTGTTACGTATGGAAATTTTCAAGGTCTAGAGTCGACACTGGGTTGGAAGATTCATGCAGAATGTAAAAACATAAGCTATTGACCAGAATACCCGATTATCTCATTCTACTCTATAATGAGGGTTGGTAGCTTTCTGCATAACAGGGCCCAACTCATATTTACTTGATCAATTATGTGACAGGGACCAACAGACAAGACACAGACACTTTTTGCTAATTAGGGCTAGTTTTTACGGAGTTACCTTACTTAGTTCATGAAGCGGGTTTTTCTATTCTATAGCCGCTTCTAGCGATCACAGTATGAAAAGTCATAACAGTGATGTGAGGAGTTTGAGTCTTGTCAATTATCATTAGAGTTGAGTTGAAATGATCTGTCATTCTGACGATTACGGTAAGAAAATTGTCTTGGTTCAGGAGTCTGGTTCTTCTAAATGCAGTGACCTGGAGTCGTTTCGCCAACGCTGTATGATGAGAACACTTTTTGGTGATTTTTAACGGGGTTTGAAAAGTTCTATTTTCCAAGAACTTGGGCGCCAACCCCTGGAAGTTTGAGTTAGATGACCCACAGCGCCTGTAGGGTAGCTTTTAGAGAGTGGAAAAAGTAATCCAAGCGTTCAGTGATATTTCCGTTGTGTTATGGAAAGGACTACAGAAACTATGACCTGAAAGGCCAATTGAATTTTGAGGAGTGAGGGATGTAAAAATAAATCTATTCATCGTTTAGTACCAATATTGGTCTTCAGACCAGAAAATTCTCAGAATCAACCAACCAGATACGGTGCTCAAAAGAAAAGTTAAAAATCCTGAAATAATACATTTGAACGTTTGTAAGGTGACAGGAAGAGTGAGTGAAGTTTTCAAAAATGCGAAACGGAAAGCGGTTAGTTCAGAACGGGAAATGCGGTCGGTTTGATACGCGGAAAAGACGGTGTGAGAACGGACGGAAACGGCGCGGATTTTTGAAGGAAAAGAAAACAGTGCAACTCCAGAAAACTCCCATGAGTAAAATTTTGGAACCCTCTCAAGTAAGGTGACACAAAAATATCTCCCTACAATTGTTTCGTTACCCTAAATCAACGGCGATGAAATAAAGCACTGAATCCCAAAAATGGAAGAAAGAATTTTTGGGAAAATCACTAAAAATCAGTCCCTTCCTCACTGCGTCGCTCAATTACCATGACGAGGAATAATTCAGGATCAGAAAACTAGCAAATCCGTAGTAACTCTCCCCTGTTTCGGATCTGAAACTGGCGAAGAATCTTATACCGTGCTTGTAAGTGGAGAAGTTGGGAACGATGGTACGGAACACAAAAGAGTTTCGGCTGAACATGTACAAGTAGTCGCTGACGGTCAAGTGCTCCCAACACAGAAGTAGTGTTTCTGTCGTCGGCTATCTCTACACCTGTAGTGAGACTTTCGGAAGATTCGAAGGAAATCAATTTGGGACAGGTTATATGGGGGTCCGAAATACATCCCGACGTTGACTGCAAGAGAATTTTATTTCCCACATACTAAGTTTCCTCTTTTCTCCTACCAATACATAATAATATGATCAGAGCATGAGCTGAACTACTCGAAGCGCAATTTGTTACTTAAACCAAACTAATATTTTCAACTGCATATTTCGAGTATCCACAACAGAAATGCAGAGCTTCCAATTCGAATTTCACCAGCAAATTTACAAAATCATCATTTTCAAAGCTTCATCTCTCATTCACCAGTTCGAGCAACACCCCCAAAATAAATTATTGTTGTGGCGAGCGGGATCCTGTGGCTTGAAGTTATTCAACCAGTTCAAAATTTCAGCCTTTCCTATTTTATATGCAACGAGGGTTAACAGTTTCGGACTAACCAACTTTGTATAATGTCATTTTATTCGATGTAATTAAAAAATTAAAAAAATATTTTTTGTGGTTGAGTTCAGTTCACCAAATTTCGACTTTTAAGTACACCAATTCAAGGTGGTGAGTTGGAGCACTCATCGCTAACCAGAGAAAAGAATGAACCAAAACATAAAGATGAAAAAAGTAAGACAATCATCAGAATGAAAAGAATGTTCATGGTTCAATTTTCCATAATTCAATTCCTCATACCTAGGGGTTCGCGAGACCGAGACCGAGACCGAGACTAACGTAGTCTCGGTCTTGGTCTCGAGGAATGAATCATGGTCTCGGTCTTGGTCTCGGTCTTGAAAACGAGACCGAGATCGAGACCATGGATGTCTCGGTCTCGGTCTCGGTCTCGGTCTTGTCTCGTTAAGTCTCGGTCTCGAAATTTTCAAAAGGTGTCTTTCAATATTCAGTGTCACAGAGCAAAATAATCATATTTTTCAATGTGTGCTGGGGTAATAGTGAGTATAAAATAAAACAATATTTTGATAAAAAATATTATTATACTAAATTAAAGTTGAAAGTGATCTAAGACTGTTACATTTAATTATTATTGATTTCGTTAACTCAAGTATTCTTTAGAATACAAATGGAATTTTATCATGACATTTCATGGTGCATTATTTTTTTAGCATCTTGATTATGAAATGATTTAGACAATAAATGAACAGTGATGCGTTGTAGACCGCCTTCACGATAGAAGCAGATTCAAAAATGCAAACTCATATTAGTTGTATTTTGAGAGGTCTGCTGCAAAACAACCTCTACAGATTCTAGTGGTCATTTTTTAGGCAATTCAAAGCCATGTATAATTCTACTTTAAATTTTCGTTCAGGGAGCATTGACTTTTCGTTTTCAAATGTATAGGTAGATCAAAATATTATCAATTTTTTGTAAAGGATTATAATTTAAACCAAAAACATTTAATCAAAAATGTCATATACTTTCATATATACAGTCCATTTTTTATTTAAAGTTACAGTGACAGATCAAAATTGGAGGTTGAAGGTTGGCAAAAAATAAATAAATGCCATAAAGTGCTCGCTAAATGAAATGAAAAAATAAAATATTTGTTTATAAACTTCATTTTCTCAATTAAAGAAGGATTTTGATCATCAATTCCAAAATTATCATCACAATCTATTCTTGAACGTTTTTTTCTATCGAATCAAATACTTTTTGAGCAAAGCAAAATAAAACGAATCACAGTTCAATTTATGACTAACGTTATAGAACAAGCTTGCCAACCTTTAACCTACAATTTTGATCTGTCACTGTAACTTTAAATAAAAAATGAACTTTTCAGTGCGTTTTTTTTAAGACGGAACATAGGGATTCCCATGCTAAATTTTCAAACCCATGTTAGCAGTACTTCCGTTCGTAATACACAGCTGAAACTTGCCGTAGATGAACTTTGGTGCTTCGAGACTGTGTTAGTTCATCAATTACGCCAGAATAACTAGGAAAAAGACTCAAAAAATGCTTTGATTTATCAGAAAGTGATACTTTTAACATGCCTTGTATATGACGATGACAACACATTTTCTGAAGTGACTAACTTCACTGTCAATTTTTTTAACCAAAAAATTTCATTTTCATTTTTATGACCGTTATGAATACTCTTTGGCCGTGAATAGGGGACACTTTGAACAGGTTATCCAAGAAATAATGTTTGATTTTTTATTGCATGTATTATACTGTTAAAATTTAATGTTATCACAATTTGACAATGAAGTTATTGGTTAACAGTGGAATATACAAGGCTAGTAAAAAGTTGTCACTTTTCAATAATTAATACAAGCGTTTTTTTCAATCTTTTTTCAAATTATTCTGTGCTAATTGATGGAATAACATAATCTCTGAATAACAAAGTTTATTAACGGCAAGTTTCAGCTGTGAATTTTGAATAAAAGTACTGCTAACAAGGGTATGAAAATTTTACATGGGAATTCCTATGTTCCGTCTTAAAAAAAACGCACTGTATATACAAGCCGTCTTGATATTGTCCGTAGAATCGGAAGCTACTTTAATAGATTCAATAAACTGGTAGGTACCTGAAAATTCATAAGAATCATGTTGAAATCTACTGCAGTTACATGTTTCGAGAGAAGCCAGTCCCATGTATATTGACTTTTATCTCATAAACTACGAATAAACTGAAATAAAACTAACTAAATAAAAACCAGCTAAAATAAAGGGTCGAATACGGAAAACATCATCGTTTGAGCTTTAGTCCATATATAGTCCATCGTAAAATCAAATTTTTCAAAAATGATTTTTTGAAAAAAAGTTTTGTACAAACAACATTTTCCCAACAAGTCAACAAACCAAATGTATTTTTCGAGACCGAGTCCGAGACCAAGAGTCTCGGTACCTTGGTCTCGGTATTGGTCTCGATCTCGATGAGTAAGTCTTGGTCTCGGTCTCGAGTCAGATTCTACGTCTCGGTCTCGGTCTTGGTCTCGATTTCGAGACCAAGACCGAGACAAGACCGAGACCAAGACCAAGGTCTCGCGAACCCCTACTCATACCTACTTATAACATATTAAAAACATTTGTCAGACAAGGGTTGTCGAGATAATATTGATGAATAAAAAAGACCTACTCGGAACATTCGTTCAATATTCAATCATACTGGAGACGGCAATTTCAAACTTGAAAGAATACAGAAGTGTAGTTAATTGGATTGAATCATGCCAACCCGACATCCTTTTTTATTCGGACCTCCAATACCACACTAAACTCGTTAAAAACTTTTTATTTGAAAGCAGAAACCTTCCTAACCTTCTGCCTACATTGGTTAGAAAAATTAATTGCTCAAACATTTTTGAGAATTCGGTTAAGGAGATATTGGCATATTCTTTGAAATATATAATATTATAACCTTTTAAGTCTTCAACTTTTTATTTCTATTGCCCACATAGTGTTGTTTATTGTTCACTTGTAATGTTCTTTTTTATCTATTCATTCTTTTTTTATTCTGAACATTTGTTATTGAAAAAAGCTTTGTTAACAACTCAAAGTTCAAAGTATTTTTTTTTTTTTGGGGAAAACCGCATATCTTATAGTATCAATAACAATAATAATAAAGATAATGGAGATATCGCGATGCGGTTTTCATTAAATTTAGCAAATTTTATGGTGGTTTGGGAACGTCAAGGATATAGTTTTTTTCCAAAAATTGCAACAATGTATAATGGTAGATAAAACCCTTTACTTTTGAACTAAACGGTTCAACAAAGTTTTTTTTTCAAAGACCAAGCCAAAAATATTAAAATCATGATCAATAATTGAACCTCATAGATAACTGGGTGCAGATGACCTCATAGACACTGTCAATAACCATCCAACTAATCAGCCCCACACAGATTTGTCTTATCACTCAAACTGTGTTAATGATGATTTGAACCCAATTACAATTGATGAGCTCTTGGACGTTCTCGGTAATCTGAAAATCAAAAAAGCTCCAGGAGATAACAAAATGCATCCCCAATATCAACAACTTACTCGTCGATTTGTTTAATTGCTGTACGCCCGTCATATTTCCCACACTCTTGAAAGATAGCCGTTGTTGTTCTGATTTTGAAAAAAACTGAGAACCTGTTGGATCCTGTCAGTTACCGTCTCATTGCTCTGTCAAGCTACATGAGCAAGATAAATTCTTGTTGAAATGATTCAAGAAGCAGAGTGAAAATCTGAAGATGCTTCTTTCTTTCCAGTTTGGATCCACTGAAATCCTGAGTACCGAGCTCCTGGTGTTGAGACTCTTCGAAGATGTAACCAGAGAACTTCAAAATAATAACTTGAATGATTGCTTTCAACGCAAGTTTCCTGCAAAACTGATTTCATCATTATCATGGACATCTCTTTTTTAGCCAAAATTGGGTGAATAAGATCAAAAACATCTCTAAGGGAGGGTGTGCCTCAGGGTTCCATCACTGTTTTACAACATTTCCACATTAGACTCAGACACTTCGATATACGAGAAATCAGAATTCAGTGGTTTTTCGTATTATGCCTCAGAATTACGTCAATTACTTTGCCATGGATTATAACGATTAATAGAGGATTAAAGTGAGCCTTGAAAAAATCCAAGCGCTCTGTACACGCTTGTAGCAAAAGACAGCAAACTTCCCCTTAGCAGTTAATTAGCAATTCTTCAAAAAGTTTTTATTCCAGAACTCGGAACCGTTTTTTTAATCAATGTTTTTTCGATTTTACTTTTTCACTTCGACTGCGCCACAGACCAAAGCCAAAATAGTTAACATTTTTGTTAATAAAATGGTGCATAAAATATTTTTTTTGAGTGTGTCCATAATTTTTGTTAGCGCACACATAGAGTGGTGACGAGCCGCTACTCGTCACAACTCTATACTTTTTGATCGAAATTAGACCAACAGTTATAACTAACTATCTATTTTCTAAATTATAAACCTCACATCAGATGAAAGAATATTTATTATTAATAAAAAGCTGCTCATGGATCATGCGCAGTGTACGTGGTAACTTTTCCATTGTCGTTGATCGTGGTCTGGGCTTGACGGAAAGTCGTTGGTTTTCCATTCACGTTACTACTGACACTTTTGCTGGACGTGAAAACACTCTTAAATCCATCTCCTCCTGACGATCCATCTGCTCCGAAGCGGGTGTTTATGTTGGGAGAATTCTGAAAAAAAATCAATTGTCACAAAACATTGAGGATATTGTGGACGTAAGACAGTTACCTCAATTCCATTTTGTTATCAAATTATGAAATACTAACAATATTTTTTAATGTGAGTTCGTGAGTGTATAGTGAGCGACTTGCAGTAGAGTAGAGTCGACTTTCTCAGTTTGAACTACAAATTCTAAATTCTGAAAGTGTCATCTCCACAGTTCCACTATATATTTCAGCCTAACACTATCATTCATATCCATAAGACTTACCGAAAAAAGCTTTTAGGCAATTAACGGTTTTGTTTTCTGTCAGCATCCTTTTTTGAAGGCTTTAAACCCAACACTATCAAAGTAATTGTCCGGAAAGTTGCGGCAACATGTAATGCTTTAAAAAACGATGCCAATTAAAACCCACCAGTTTCTTCGGGCATGAAACGTCTAGTGGGGTTTTCTCGGATGAAACTCAAATAGCACAATAAACTGAAGCGAGTGGGATGAGAGAAATGACGTTTTTCTTAGACGGCTTCTCGTATAGCCTGAATAATGTTACAAGGGTGGAAAGAAAGCGGACTAGCACTGCTGGATAGATCAGATTACACTTTATTTCACTCTAAACAACAATAAACCGAAATAGATGAATTGGTATACAAGAAAATCACTGGGAGATTTAAGGCCTTCTCTTGATGTTCCACCTGCACTCTACAAGAAAACAGGACTCAACTAGGAAAAGGTTTTTATGAAACACCTAAGCGTAATGGAAATGGCAGATGAACCGATATGCAGATAATGTGGAGAGAAAATTGTGTGCCACATAATGTCAGTGTGAAGCGTACAAAGCCACAGGAAGAGTGTGAACCTCAACCAGAGCAAGTCGCCACCTCTACTGGCATATAAGTTCAATGGATGCGACTAAACTGTGGAGGTAGAATAAAATAAGGGTACAATAGAATTGCGTAACCAAACCACAGTGCAAGCGTTAGGGCAACCTTGAGATAGAGTCTTATTCGGTACATTAGCAAGATGGCAGTTAGTCCGAAACTATTCGAGCACGACTGTCAGAAAAAAGAAAACAGACAGTGAATCCCTTTTTAATACCGTTAGTCGTTCTGAAATATAAATTACGATAGTTTTTTTCCTTTTGAAACGATTAAACCCTAAAAAGGCTCTACAGCAAAATGACAGACGAATACATCAAAATAGCGCGGTCCCCGCTGCCTTTTATTGCCAGGTGATTACAGTTACCTTAATTGAAATAAATTGTGAAATGCTTTTGGTGCTTGAAACACAAACGGAAAAGTCACATTTAGATCAAAATCCAACAACCAATAACAGTAACCTCATATACTTGTGTAGCTCGATCACTCGTCCAAGCTAAAAGAGCAAGTTAATTCCTCGGGTATTGTCCTCTCAAAAATGCTTTCAATTTAATCGACGCTCAAACCAAAGAGGATCAAAACCATTTCCTCTAGAAAAGGATTTTTCGAACACTCCCGCTTGATGGAATTTATTTCAAATTACCGGATTCTCTGGATACACAGCAGCCGTTTGTTGTGCTCCACCTGGTCCGATCGATCCGCTTGCAAAAGCTGCTCCAGTTCCTGGACTGCCAATAGGTCCGGAGAATGAAAAACTGTTACCATCTGGGCCTGGATAATATGCTCAATTAATTTTGGGTTATATTAAAAATAGTTTCTCACCAGTAAACCCACCTCCATATCCTCCAACAAAACCGCCTCTATTTCCTAGACTTACTCCGCCACCATAACCTCCCGCAGAAACGCCAGACTGTGCACCACCGACATTACTAAATTAAAGATTACATTGGAGTTTTAATTAAGAGAGTGAAAAATTAATGATTGAATCACCTTGCTTGAGGGATTCCATTTCCACTAGCAGCTCCTTGAACAGCTAATTTTTGAATTCTGAAAATCGTGATATCATTCAATAATCTACAATAAAATGATGGTCATTAGATGAGATCACTCACCCATAGTGAGGTTGGTTGTCATAAGTGATCGACGATTGCGCTTGTGCACTACTACCAGGCCCTGAGGAAGCATATGAATAGGAGAAGAAACCACCACCTCTAAAGATAACCATATGAGCAGGAGGTAAACTATGATCTTACCATACCAGATCTTCAAATAATTTATAATCATAGATATTTTGGTGATTTTTGTTGATATTAATGCTTCTAAAGGGAAATACCCAAGCTACTCGCTTCAAGAAGATTTCAAGCTCTCTGATTATCATCGAGAATTTTGCTATTGATAATTTATATTTCCACTTTTGCATTTACACATCTTATCAATGGACAATTTGCATACATTTTCAAGTGAGTTGAAATTCTATTTACGAATTCCAGACATTATTTGAAAGTCGCCAGCAAAAAAACTTTTCCGAAATACCCAAAAATATACTTAATAAATGAAAAAGAAGACGCGAATTTCACTGTATCATCGCAAACGGGGTGGGGCCATATTACCCTCCCGAGAGAGAGAGAGAGTCATCTCAGTCGATACGACAGACGGAGATAGATAGTGTATTCTGTGACGTAGTGGATGTTGATTGGCGCTCTTTAATCAGTGATAACTACATTAATAGAATTACTAATCCTTATATTTTTCAAATTTCCAAAAAATGTGCAAATTGTCCATTAGCACTCTAGGCTTTCGCAAAGGTTGATGTGATGATGTGATGATAAGAGACTGGTCTGAGTTGTATGTGTGTATTGTTCCAATTCAAAAAGAAAGGTGCAACCTTCTTTGATACACGGGAAGAGGAAACATATCTTTGAAGGAAACATCTCCAGTCGTTCTTGTGTTCAACTTCCGAACAATCCCTGTGTCGTCTATTTAACGCATCCCATCTCTTCCCCATAATACAGGGTGCAGCAGAATGAACAGAAGTTTTGAAGGGCTATCGAAAAAATTGCGCAGGAGTAGTTAATTTTGCTTCAGTCAGTACTGCAACCCTTTTTTTTAACGAATACATCATAAGGATGATGTTCTCCAGGAATATTTATGTCAACCGGAATGGCGACGGTTCTCTTTCTAATACGGATATTTAGATTCTTCAGATTGTGAGGACGGTGCTCAAAAACTTTTTCTTAAATGTAGTCTCACAGGGAAAAATCGCAATAAATGCTCAAACCTGGCTATCTCTCGGGAACATCTGCCACGATGTTGACATTGAAATCTGCGCCGTCGCCACAACTTGGAGCTAAAACTCCTTGAACCAATTCTGGAAGCAGAACCGCTGAGTGATGACCAAAGAATGACCGCTTCCAAAAACCACACGAACGGTCCATCCGCGATGCGTTCCGCTCCAAACCATTGCTACGAGACCGGACACAACGAGTTTCCTCTTAGGTTCTTATCCCTAACACAAATAACGGATGTAGTCGCGCCTATTTCAACTACACTGTTTCTGTTGCCGGACGCTGTGGTCTGTTGCTATCATTTTTCTGTCTCATATGAAGATTTCTTATCTTATCTGTTTGATTTGTCGTCTTCCAGAATTTTATTGACCCCGACTTCTAGAGCTTTTCTCATCACACCCTATCAGCTCATTTTTAAATCCTTGGCAATATAGTGATGCACATTTCATTTGCCGCTCAAGGGTTCTCAGCTTTTAGCTCAGAACACTTCCTTTCTTGATTTTCTAATAGTTTGATTGAGTACGTCTCTTGTTTCAGTCCAATGATGTACAGTCTCACAAACCTTCAGCTCACATCCAAACCTCTCCAAAAAGAAAAATAGCGTGTCAGACTGGGACAATTATGAGGCATCTTTTTGCTATTCTGGCTCGATTTATGTCATCAAGACTCATGAACCTAACCATTCCTGAAACCCAATGTGGGACTCAACCAGAGAAGGCTGATCCCATTTTGACAACAACAAGCGCAACATACTCAAATGTACATAAGATTCATTGACCTCATCAGAGCGTTTGCCTGATTCGACAGAGAAGCTTTATGGACATTGATGAAACGATTCCAAGTGGGTACATGAAAACATGTTCAACGCTCCCTTCGTACTCGTGGGAAACCACGTCAAGGTTTTCTAAGATATCTCCAAGGAAGTTCCTTCGCTCTGGGTCGTGTATAGTGACTCCCTTTCCCTAAGAACCTCTATTTTGATCTGAGATCAATGGTCTTCAAGGACATGCTTCGAGGGCGAAGAACTTCCCAACTAAACAGCTAATACCACTGAAGGAGTACTGCTATCGACCAAACTGATACCACACTAACGATAGGCAATCCTATCTTCTTGTTTATGAGCCTAGTTCACTCCGGACGAGTGTCAGCACGTTTTGATAAAACGTCCGAAAATCTTGATAGTACCCAATACATTTTACCACTTATTGGATTGAGATTGGCCAAGGGGTGGAGACCATCCTTGGTGTGTAACCCTATTTCTGGCTTGCAGCAACTTTCAATAAGATTACTGAGTTATGTAAAATAAACTACAAATTGAGCTCCAAATAACCAGTAGAAAGTGCTATGAGCCACATGGTTTTCTTCTGCTCCTTTTCGTACCAAACTGTTCGCTTTCCTTGATGCCTGCAAGATATGTTGACACTCTTGAATCAGTCTGGATGTTATTTTACCTTCATTCAAGGATTGCAAGACTTGCTAACAGTCGGTGAGAAAGATCATGTGTTTGTCCATTCCCACCTTTCCTAATTGTATGGCTTTTGGTGAACTCCCGAGTACTTCAGTTGTTCCCTAGACTGCTACAAACCTTCAGGTTGAGCTCTGGTATGAATACCCAGACCAAGAGTTTGATGGCATGCTTCTGCCTGTTCTAAGGTGGCAACCACAGCAGCCCCTGCATTATCATCGTTGGTTTTGATTCCATCGCGCCTGTCATAGCCGGATGCTAGTCTTTAACGAAACAAACTCTCCAGTTGAGGCTTCTATCTATGATAACTCCCACCAAGTATTTGATCTTTTTAGAAATACCGAATTGCACACCACACAGAAGAGGTGGTCTTCTGTTGGCAAGCTTCATTTTTCTGGTGAAGAGTACAAGTTCGCTTCTTTATAAAGCCTGCCAAGTTCCGGTAGAGTGTTCTGTTTCTCCAGCATGCAGCCGATCCAACAATGGTTAACTTTGTGCCTTGTTAACGCCGTTTTAACACTTTTGAATGTCGTTTTATCCAAAGTTATATATTTCTGGAAGGTCCTAAAGTATCTGATAGTAACATCAAGATCCCATCAAAGCATCGCCGGAAATACGTTGTTAGCAGTGAGCAGCGTTGGCAATAAGAAATCCTATAAAGATGTTGACGAAAGACGGAATAAGTAGTGTAGACGAGGTCCCAGGCACCAATCAAAAAGATTATGGCAAATGAGTGACGATAATTGAAGACACTGCGATCGATGGTAGAGATGGAAATTAGACGGGTAAGGATTTTCAGATCATCATTGAGGTGCTTTCTTCGAGAGATCCCGATTAAGGTAAATCAATAAAGATTGAAAATGTCGGAAATTAGTGTGGTGAAGGGGCACACTGAATATATGGAAATCTCTGGATTGTTCACCAAATGCGATGATAATATTCCACATCAATTCTTGAAAGAATTCGCCACGTGCATTTTCCCTTATCCAACTAATGAGAAAAGGAAATCGTACGATAGGTCAAGAATGGATTCGGAGAAATCTTTCCTCACATATGAGACTCAAATTGCTCGTCCTTCATTCGGTTAGAGCACTTGAAAACTCCACAACGCGTATTTCATTCCACGAGGGAGATGAAAAGGACTTATCTGTCTATTTTGCTCCTACGGTTGGAGGACGGGGACTTAAAGGCTTCCACGAAACTCTTATCTGACAAAGAATATGAAGTTTCGTATAATCTATATTAAGCAAAATTAATGTTCTGTCGCCACATTATTGGGTATTTGAGTTTTTTCTTCTTAAATTCTTTCATTTCATATGTATGAAACGGAGATTTTAGTCATTATCGACTTTGACTTCATTCAAGTTTATTAAATATGATAACAGTTTAACCACTGTGTAGAAACTAATAAATATGTTATGAGATCTGATGAAAAACGTTGTTAGTGGGTAAGCGAAATCAAATAAAGCACAAAAATGATTAAATAAAATGAACTCACTGTTCAATAAATTGTTGATTCTGCTTGTTCAGTTGTTCGAAAAAAGGAGCAAAGTCGAACTGTGGAATAAAAGAGGCGAAGGGAACACTTCCCGGAAGATCACCTGTTCCAGAAAAACTTCCCGAGTAACCGAACGAGTTTCCTGTTGATTCCAATCCTCCAGAGGAACCCAGATCATTTTCGGTAGATGCAGAGCCTGACAAAAAAAATGATTTTATTGAGTTACCATTTCGAATATATGCATAGGGATCTCCGACATTAAAAATGCGACATTTTCTAATGATGTTTTTATATTTTTCCAACGTGTCTTGGAAATATATTTTCAAATAAATCATGCGTTTCCATAAGCATTGCTGATTCACTTAGGCAACAACATGAGAATGACAAGCTTGAAATTATATGTTTCTTCTTCTAACCTTCCTTAATATTAGTTTCTTGAAAACAGCTCTGGATATATTCTTCTGATCTTTTTTTGCTTTTCAGCCTTCTTGTGGCAATGGTGAGCTTTTATGAAAAATTGGATGCTTTTGTGACACCCTGCATAAATGGAACAACCAAAGTTGAAAAATTTAGTATAAACTGAACCAAACAACTTTTTTTTGTATACCTTGTAACCCTATAAACTTGAAAATACAAAACAATAATGAGGCAAGCTGCAGATTCAACATTATGATTTTGTGAAACATTGTGTCAAAGAAATTATCCTGACGCTAATTTTTCAGAACATGGTTGATTTTGAAAAAAAATAAATGCTGATTTATTGTTATTTTTCTTGTTAAAATTTGTCATGCTACGCTACGGTATAGCCTCAAGAAAGTTAAAAAGTGGCGACAAAAAAAATCAAGTTGATGTTGGCAAGGAGGCGTTTTAAATTTGACAAAATGATCTTATCAAAGGCAAAAGTGTTATTTATTATGAAAACCATATCTAAAAAAAGGCAGAAAAACAAAAAAAACGATTTTAGAAAGTTTTAGTTTTTTCCGGATAAACAGGTTGTAAATTAATAATAAAAAAATAGTGGTAAAAATGAGGATCATTTTTTTTACTATAAAGATAAACAATTGAATAGGTACCCATAACAATATTGATGGTTTTTATTATTTATTCATCTCTCAGTAATAGTTGTGTCGATTGAGCAACGAAAACATTTCATAGACGGCTGATCAAGAGGAGGGGGGTTCTTGAGGTGAAGATCACCTACTCGGTTCTTGGACCAATGATCTTGGACCACTGGTCTGTCTCCCTTCATCAACTTTTTCCAAAAATACCTCACCAAATCTAGTTAATTTGATCATATTCCACAATCAATATAAATCATTGAGAACTAATCAGATTCAACGAAATCCAAACGCCTCGATGTTGATTCCAATTATTTATGTTGATCCACAATATTTTGCCTCGTAATGTCTCAAAATCATTATTATAATTCCCATCCATTTTCCATAAACATCAATAATATCAATACAACTGTTGTCAACATGGTCCGTATTCTGTGATTTAAGGGGAGAGAACTTTTCGGGATAACTGGGCGTGGTTCTCTTAAAAAATACGTATTCTTGAAATTAAGGACTCAGAGTTCCCTTAACAACCGTTTTTGATACCTTCATATCACATCGCGCGTAATCCAAATATTCCTTTTGTTTGGGACTCAGTTGCTTCGATTAAGAATTCATTTGTATGCAATAAATCCGAGAATAAATCGATAACAACACAAACAAAAATTTGACAAATTGAGGTTATCGGTTACTTGTACGTCAAAATTTCCTGAAGCTCATTGGTTGAGCCAACCTGCATCGCTGTTTTCCAAATTAGCTCCCTTATCTCAACTTCCCGGCCACTTTGATCTTTTAAGAAAACATTTTTTTTTCTATAGCGAGAGAGAGCTCTGTGAAGCACTCCTCTCCCTGAAATTCAAGAATACGCGTTCAGCTATGATCCATCTCTTGTTCCTCGTCTTTATGATTAAAACCATTGGAGCTATATAGTGTAAACGGTTTATATCCCCTAGTCTTTGCAGGGCTAGGGTAGCAAGGGATTCTGTAGAAGAATCAACAACAATCATAATTGTTCTTTCAGTTGCTTTACTCGAACTCAAACAGCATGTTTGAAGAATAATCGATTTTACAATATTTTTTAAATACTCAAGTGCCACACTGCAGTTTTGAAGAACCACGAGCAGGTGATGAACATTTATATCGGATGAATTTTATTATTTCAATCAAAATAGCTTGGTTTTCATTGTCATGTTGTTGCCATTTTTCTCGGATTCATCAATACGAACGTCGTAAATAACCAGGTTATTGATAAAATCAAATCTGGTTCTTGAATGGTTTCTAGCCAATTATCATAGCGGTACATGATTACTCATCTAAAAGACGTGTTTATCCGCATTTAAAAACAACAATTCCCATTATGGTAGCTTCACTAAGACGAAAATAAGCTGGGATTTTCCCAACATTAGTTTCAGAAGTGGCTTTGTTATTGAAATAATTTAAATGTGTTGAGAGGCATTACAAGGCGAGAAGCGCTAAAAGCGAATAATTAATGCTGGGGTCCTCAAGAGAGGATTCTTTCGGGAATTTGATGATTTGGGAATTACAGGATGACAAAAGTAATTTGGACATCTCTGGAATTTAATTGAAGATATTGTTGGCGGCTGAAGTTAAAGTCTCACAAACACGCGTTTTTTCGCTTTCTTTTTTGTGACTAGGTATTTGGGTGCTATCCATAAATCATAAAAAACTAGTCCACTGTCGATCCTTGATTTTGATCGTGAGGAGGTCACACAAAAAAAAATATTTTTCTCAATTTATCACCCTACTTATCGGTGATTATAAGATGAAGCGACCACTGGAACACGGGAGAAGAAGACTTTTTTGTATTCAAAGTGCCATAAAATTTGAGTGTATACATGGGGATCTTAGTTTTTACAAAGTATAAGAGATACAGTCTTGGTTAAAGCATAGCAGAATAAATATGCCACTTAAAAATTTGAAAAACTATGAAAGTCCACCAAAGATATATTTATTAAAAAAAATAACGAGTTTTTGCAAAGTGTGATTTTGAAAAATCTCTTCCAATAAACAAATTAAAACGTGTTTGCAGAAAGTCGTTTTTTTCAAATATCTTAGGACGTTGTTGGTTTTTTTCAATTTCAAAATGACATTTTGTTGAGCATAAAAATCCGCATGATTTGACCGACTCTCTTTTTTTTTCATTTCGGAACATACAGTTCTATTCAAAGTACACAGCTGAAACTTGCCAAAGAGAGACTTTGACGCTTCAACATTATGTTAGTCCATCAATTACGTCGAAGTACCTTGGAAAAATATTAAACAGACGCTTTGATTTATCAGAAAGTCATACTTTTAACATGCCTTGTATATGAAGGTGAACCATTTTTCTAACATGTCCTACTTCATTGTCAAATTATTTAACCAAGAAATGTTATCTCATTTTTATTACTGTTTGGGATACTGCTTAGCCATCAATAGGGGACACTTTGAACAGTTCATCCAAAGGTGCGTCCCCACTTGCAACAAAGTAGCGAACCGAACGTCGTCGCGAACCTCGTCGCGAACCTCGCCGCGAGCGCCATTGCGGACCCCGTCCCAAACACTGTCGGGCAACAAAGTGAACATCATGGCGTTTCACCAGTTGTGGTTCTTTTGGCGATATCGATCGCTGCACTGTTGATGGAGAAACGGTGACGGACAGATTTGAAGTTGAATTTTCTATCGTCAGTTAGTTGGTTTATTGCTTAGTCACAGTGCAGTGAATAGGTTGTTTCCAGTGTTTCTGATTTGATTATTAATAAAATGGAAAATGAACGATTGAGAGTTTTCGAAAAAAAGAACTTTTATGAGATGCATCAAAACAAAATTTAAAAGAAAGATGCATGGGGACAAATCTCGTCCAAGATAAATGTTTCAACTGGCCAATGGAAGAAGAAGGTGACTGTCTTATAATCGTCATTGCGAAGAAAAAAGGTGAAGGTGAAAAAAAAAATTTTCTCACTGGAGCAGGTAAGTAAATAAAGCGAATTGGTCAAGATTGAAATGTACAATTCTCCCGTGAAAAATCAAAATCTAGTGAAGTTTAGGTACCTACTTGAAAACAAATTTATAACCATTATTGGTCTAGAAAATATCATGTCCTACCTACTCAATTTAACCCGGCCCTTCTGATCAACCCCGTATGAGGAATAATCGATTCAATAAATACAATACATATGAATATAATACGTTCAATTGCAACAGACGACGACTTACTCAATAAAATCATAAACAACGGAATGCCGTGATGTTCGCTACTTTGTTGCGCGACTGTGTTTGGGACGGGGTTTGCAACGGCACTCGCGACGAAGTTCGCGACGAGGTTCGCGACGGCGTTCGGCTCGCAGTTTTGTTGCAAGTGGGGACGTACCTTAAGAAATAATGTTTGATTTTTGTTATTGTATCATACTACCAGGAATAAATGTAATTAGAATTTGACAATGAAGTAAGAAGTTATTGGTTGACAGTGGCTTATACAAGGTTTGTAAAAAAGTATTTCTTTCCAATTATAAAAAGCATTTTTTTTTTAATAATTCTGTGTCTATTGATGGAATAACATAGTCTCTAAGCACCAAAGTCTATCTACGGCAAGTTTCAGCTGTGTACATTAACATTGAATAGAACTGCTGCTAACTCGGGATTGAAAATTTAACTTGGGTATACCTAGGTATATTTCATCTTAAAAGAACCCATTGTATATGTCACAGTAAAACCTGGTAATCACTAAAAGCTAACTGTTACTAGTAAAAGTGAGCTTTTCCTGATTTGGAAACATTTAGCTAGCGAAAGTTGAATTCGATCGACTTCATCATACGTTTAGTGCCCCGTGCACCTTGGGTTAGTTAAAAGGCGGAAATAAGTTGTAAAAAGTACTTTTCCTAACTGCTTTCAGTAAAAGTTGATTTGATAAAGTTTCTCCAACATTCACTAGTAAAAGTGTACAATATTCTTCAAAATTTAACATTTCCTAACGGATCAAGTAATTGCTAGCATAAACTAGTTAAAGCTAGCTTTCACTGAATTTCTAACATTTACTGTAACATATATACTATATACTACAAAAATAAATAAGGATTTTTCAAAAACCTTATATGAAGAATGTTTTAGAAAAGATGATTATTCTTGAGGGTGTGAATCCTTATTTGAAAAAAAAAATCGTATAAATGTAGGTTCGTCATCGCGTGATTTTTTGTATATCAAAAGGTGTTGAAATTTGGTGGGTTCCTATAATCCATGAAAACACTTTTTCCGCGGTTGAAAGTATTTTGCTATTTTCATGACATTGAATATTTTGTGCTTTTTATTAAATAAAGCTCCTTCTTGCAATTGCTGTTCATCACTCGGTAAAAGTGCTCTTTTGACTTTTTCTCGCTCAACAAACGGTTTCGGTATAAAAATCATTTGTGTGTATACAGGGTGTGCCCAAAATTAGTTAACAAATGGAGAACTTTCTTATTATCGATTTTAGCAAAAAAATCATTGTTTATAAAATTTTTTGCTTCAAAAAAAAATGATTCATCCAGAATTTAAGTACATAACTTGTGTACACGGGGTAGCCAACATTTGCTATTTCTACCCATATACTTATTATTAAATACGTATATGTTTCTACCTAGGAATAATAAACTACCTCTAATTTTAATTTTTAGGGAAAATGTTATTGAACTTGTCCAGAATCACTAGTCAAATGATATACGAAATTTGATGTTAAAATTTCACTTTTCTTAACACTCCAAGGATTTTTCAACCTTCCCCATAAGTGAAAAAACTTGATAATAAATGTTTTCCATTTGTTAAGTAAATTTTGGCGCACGCTGTATATTCAAAAACCAAATGAAGATTTTGTGTTTAAATCCAGAAATTTGTTTTTTTTTCTACCTATGGGAAAGGTTAAGAAGTCCTTTTGGAAGTGAAATTTTAACATAAGATCTCGTATATCATTTGGCTGAGTCTCTGATTCGAATAAAATTTCCCATACAAATTGAAATCAGAGAGGATTCAGCACACGCGGTACTATACCGCTATACGCGTATGATATCTTCATATCAAAGAAATCATGAACTTTTTTGTTTAGGAAACATTAAAATGACCAAAAAATAGTTATGATGAACTTGGAAATAAAAAAAAAACTTCCATTGCTATCACAACAACAAATTTCATGGCTCCTTAAAAATGCTTATAGCGGTATAATACAAATACAAACTTCTTACTTTCTCCCCAAAACCGTGCGTCGGACGGAAAAAGTTTACAGATCACTTTAATTGAATCGATTAAAATATTCAATGCTATACCTATACGGATGTCACTGATAAAAGTGGAATAACCACGAAAAAGCGTTGTCACAGATTGTAGGTACTCACCAAATATCAACAAAATACAGAGAGCTCCATGAAATTAACAAATTAAGCGATTGTGGACTTGCGTTTTAATGAACTTCTTTTTCTCAATATCACCCATGGATTCACACTCTTAAGGATCAGCATCTTGTTCTGAAACACCCTGTATTCTTATAGATTAGCGAATCGCAAACATTCAAATCAATTTTTCATGGTTTTTGAGATAATAGGAAAATTTTCTTAAAAAAAGTGTTCAAGATCCGATAATTTGAATAAGAAGAAAATAACGAAACAAAAGAATAAGTACATGTTTTATAGACATTGTATTTTATAACATCAGGACAGTGATTGTTAAAAAAAATCTCTTATGCTAAGTATACAGGGTGTCCCAACGATAGAGTAAAGTAGGTTTTATCATATAGGATATGAAAAATATCAATATCAATATGCACACAGGTTAGGGGTGTAAATAGCGCACATTCTGAAAATATTTGGAAACATACAGGGTGCGTCACAAAAGTATGGCACGAAAAAGTATGATTTTTTTAAATGGAACCCCCTGTATATTAATTGATATTTCAATTCTTTTTTCAATTTGGAACAAAAATTGTGATACAACTAATGTTCCTAAATTCAACCGTTATCGAGATATCGCGTTTTAAAAATGGCATTTTTGCAACTTTGACATGCTATAAAACTCAAACTATTCAAGTTAAAGGAAAATGGTTTGCACTTTCCTATCTTAACTTTTCAAGAGCTGTTCTGTCATTTGGATAGAAGGTAACGTCAACTGTCAACTTTTTTCGGCACATTTTGACATTTTTTCACAATAATGGATTTAATCTCCTTGAATAGCTCTTGAAAAGTTAAGATAGGAATGTGCAATCCATTTTTCTCTAACTTGAATAGTTTGAGTTTTATAGCATGTCAAAGTTGCAAAAATGCCATTTTTAAAACGCGATATCTCGATAACGGTTGAATTTAGGAACATTAGTTGGATCACAATTTTTGTTCCAAATTGAAGAAAGAATTGAAATATCAATCAATATACAGGGGGTTCCATTTAAAAAAATTATACTTTTTCGTGCCATACTTTTGTGACGCACCCTGTATGTTTCCAAATATTTTCAGAATGTGCGCTATCTACACCCCTAACCTGTGACGCATATTGATATTGATATTTTTCATATCCTATATGATAAAACCTACTTTACTCTATCGTTGGGACACCCTGTACATACAGTGTCTTTTGTTCATTACAAAGTATTAAAAATCAGCTAAGGAACAAACCATGGATTTCATAAGAGAATAGTTTTGTCATGAAATTTATGTTTTGTTGCTTTTTTGTCATAACCAACAGTTTTAATAAAGTTGAAACAGATATAGATTTTTTTTAAATATACCGTTATTGCGGATCTTCACTTATAAAAAAATTGAATTGGATACATTGGGGAAGGCTGATGGCCCAATTTGTCATCCTTCAAAAATTATAAGACTCCCAACATAACATACGTACAACTTTTTCGCTTTGATTCAATTGCATGAAACTATTTTCACAACTCAAGACATTCCCAAACTTTTTTCAGAAATTGAAAAAAAAAACGCTCTACTTTCTTGAAATCCATTGAAAATACTGATTTCAAAACTATATAAAATCTCTATCACAAAAAGGCGAAAAAGTATATGGGGTATGTCAGATAGTATTACAGCTTCCGCTTTTCTCTTGAATAAACATTTTTTGAAGCTACTGCTATAATGAGATTCGTCTGGTAAGAAGATTTTCAACCATTTGGGGGATAAAAACTTGTCTACTCCTCTTGACTTGTTCAAATTTGGTATCAACCATACACAGTGAAATCAGCAACTATGTTTTTTTTCACGTTGTTTATGACAGCCTTCATGAGCATATCTCTCCGTATCCTGATAATTCCTTCCATTCGGCAAAATTTTTAATAATTTGTCATACATTGTAGAGACCTTTCTTAATTCCTTTCATGGCTGATTGATTTTCAATCGAGCATAAAGCCATCAATATCAACGCGATTGGGTCCTAAGTATGCTGGAATAAATGGTCCATGAAACCCTCCAATATAAGTGGAAATGGTGGTAGAATGTTCTGATCCATAAATTCATATAGATCTTCCAGTTGTTGATGTCGATAAAAAGCTCTATTCATTTTGTTAATACAAACAGATAAAGGACCTGACAAAAACGTAAATTCACTTGGTAGACTAGAAAGTTGTTGAATATTAGGAGTGATTAGGAGTGAAGCTCGGTGTCAGTAATATTTCAAGGAGGTTGAATACGCTCTTATCGCTTAAAATATGTCATCAATACCAATCCTATACACCCTGTATATCAACATTGATGAAGGCGTTTTAAAAATCGGAATTTTTTTCAACTTTAAAATTTTTGGAATCGACGCATTTCCGGCCATAGGTGTCAAATCTAAAATCATTCTAGGCTTTCCCAATTCTCTCTAGAAGTTTTGACCAGTTGAGAGGGGACATCCTGTATAATAAGCCAATAAGGTCATGCAGAATTAAACTGTGAAAACCAAATAATAACATTGAAAACTAGTTTGAAAGAAGAACTAGAAGCCTATGTAATGAAGAATTGATCCTTAAACAAACATAAACAATCTCCATTTTAAACTTTTCCCGCAAAAGATTTTCTGAAGTATTTAATAATTTCGACGTATGAATACAGAGCATGGCTTCATAAATCAACGTTCAAACCCATGAAATATCTTCAAGTACGTCAATTACAAATCTTATCAAAATCTTTGTAATAAGACGATTCTTTTGAGGTTGTATTCTTGATATTTTATCTCGTATGCTGTAGCATTTACGTTAAGTCAACGTATACACAATTGAAAATATTTCTCCGATATTTGATACAAGTTCCAAATCCACAAGTAAAAAAGAGCGCAACAATTACATTGAAGTTTACTCTTCATCACCTTCAGCAGAAGTTTGGTATTGTTATTTTTTCTCACTTTCCATTCAAGTCCTCACCTACTTCACAGAAAAATCATATTTTCCATCCGATACCTCATTTACTTTTTATTCCCTCAAATTTTGAAGAGGTCCTCTTTCCCCAACTCTTTTTTAAACCTGTTTCGATATAAGGATTAAAATTAATGGAGCTTTCAAGCACATAAATCGTCTCAAGATCATTTTTTCCATCTAAACTACCACTTTCAAATACACGTGCCTGGTACGTAAAATACCAGGTCTATTCGATTAGCGATAATCAGCATTTTTGAATATAAAATGAAACAAGATTCGATTTAGTGCCAAAAAAATTCGAATCTATTTCTATTACCTACTCAGTATAAATATGGATACTGTATTAATCTGAGTATAAGCAACGGATTAAGACTATTCATGTTGTATGATACAAACGCTAAAGTTTGGCTTGGTAATTTTTGTTTTTTTCCTCAGATCCAACTTGATTTTGAATTGAAAATACGGACCCTTGGGGACAATTGAAAACTAAATTTGAGCATTTAATGTAAATTTCTGCCGAGTAGTTATTAATTTGGAATAAATTATACTTATTATTGTTTAATTACATTGAAACAATTCCAGATGGCAAGGCAAGCTCATCACATTTTTTTTTAATTCCACAAAACCAAACACGGATGACTATCGATAATGATCAGACTTTAAATTATAGACTGGAACATCCATGCACATCAATAAAAATGGGTCAACTTCTTTGACATTGAGAATAAGATGAAACATTAATATGGTAACCTTCATTGCACTGCAGGACCTTGGCCTTAGATCAATGTAAACATGATAAAGTGTTGCAGATTGCAGTGGTAATAAGTTTAATCAGAATCAGCAATTACCAGAATAGCCGGGCTTCGCATCGCTCACTGCAAGCGCAAACATCAACACAAACAAAAAAATCATAATTCACTCAATACGCGCAGCAAAAACTTGAGAATGATTCGAATACACCAATGCCGGCAACTCTTATGCAGGTATTTTTATTTAATTCACTTAGCAGTGGCGTGCTAATTTTTCAATCGAAGGAGGGGGAAGATGATCAATTTATTCATAATTGATCAGAAATGTGAGTTACAATAATCTGTTTTCCGGTTTTGTGAATGCTGAATTGGGTGTTTTTAATAGCGCGCTTAATCTATTGATGAAGTAGGTTTTGGGTTTTCGGTATATCAAGTCATGTCCTTATATATGTAAATCAATCACCAGAAAATCCTGAAGAATCATTGGAAACATATCTTTGTATTCTAACTTCGCAATTCTGGGATTGAGACAACAGCATGTATGAAAAAAATCCGTGATAACGAGATAATTGACCAATAATCACTATCAACTTTGACTTTGCCTCTCCCTGAAATGTTTAGACTTAGAGATTTTATGGTTTTTGATCGTTTAATTTTTGGAAGTTTTCATTTCTCTGTTGGTTCTGTATGAAAATGCAAAGATCCTGGACGATAGACTTGAATTGGCGTAACTAGGACTTTTCTCTAGGAGGGGCCAGATGGGGCCATATTATTCCCAATTAAATGTGCACATTTTTATCGGCCTCATTATTATAGAAATACAAAATTCACGAGTCAAGGACTGTCACGGAGAAATAAACAACAGAAACTTATTTATTAAAACGAAAAGCATTACAAATATAACCACCAATCAAAAGTTTTCTATAATTCTAACTAAAAATATCGACAAAAATATGGAGTAAACAAATATAGACTAATACTTATACAGGGTACAGAGTGAGTATCAAAAGCGCTAAAAACTAAAACAGCGAGAAGTACGGTGAAGGTGCGGCTAATGAACTTATTTCATTTTACGATTTTTTTTTGTAAAAGCATCCAAAACCTTTTCAGCAGTGATTTTGTCCTTGATTATCTGAGACTCAATGTGCAACAGAGCCAGGTTAGAGAAACGCTCTTGCATCATTGTAGCCCTTAGCCATGTCTTCACACGTCTCATGGCTGAAAAGCTTCTCTCACAACCCGCCGAACTGACAGGCAAGCCGATATCTACTTGCAATAGTTTAAACAAATTGGGTGTGAAATCCTGATTAACTTCACTCTTCAAATTCCCTAAATTTATTTCCATATTTTTGTTTGTGATATGATTTTTTGCAATGAGGGCTTCGGCTTTAAGTGCCGGTTCATCTATATTGAAGACACTTTTGTAATTTTCGATGAAAGCAAAAGCCCCTTCTATATCTAATTTTAGAAAAGCATCGACAGATTCTGCAAATGGTAAATTATCAAATCGCCGTCTAAAATTAGAAATAATATTATCCATAACTTGATTGTAAATAGTTACTCTCCAGTATTCTTCAGTGGAACTGATGGACGGCAAATCATCCAAACCTTGACCCAGAGTTGTTTCTATAACAAAACCTTTCAATTTTGCTGGCTGTTTTCTTTTTTTCGAAGCCCTAACTGGTTCCAGAGAGACTTCATTTTCTTCCGAAAACGTTTCTATTTCTTTCCACAGATCATGGAAGAGATTTCGTTTTTCTTCTAGACTTGTAATAGTTCCCGTAATTAAACTACTGGCTTGACCTAATGTGGCATTTCTGTTTTGAAAGTACTTACTTTAAATATTTGTTATAGATAGCACATTATCAAATACAAACAAGCTTACGATGAATTCAGGTTTTTTCACACAAGCTAATGAACCTAAAGCTTCCACGTAATTTTTATTTCTCGTTTTCAAAATTCTTCTTCGAGAACTTGAATTATTAAATGGTAATTTTTTAACACAGCATTACAATTATCATAACGACAGTTCCACCTTGTGGTACTTGAGCTTTTGATTTCAAAATTAGAACTGGAACTACTAGAAGTAATATTTAAAGAATCTCGAACTTTCACAAGACGAGCATGATTTCCAGGCTGTGAAAAATGTACATATAATGCTTCTAGTGCATTAAAAAATGCAGGAGCAGAGGATACGTTTGCACACGAATCAATCACTACTAGGTTCATTTTGTGGGCCAGGCAGTGAATATATATGGCTTGAGGCTGAACTTCCTTAACTTTTGCTTGTACTCCTTGGTGTCTTCCAGACATAACACTAGCTCCATCGTACGATTGCGCAATTAAGAGGATGTCAGACAGATTGCAGTTCCTTAGAAATTCGAAAATAATGTCCACCAGACCTTGAGCATCTCGGGAAGAAGAACAGTCAATGAAGCAAAGATATCTTTCTTCAACTTCCAAACCTTCCACATACCCTATATTGATAGTAAGTTGTTCTTGTTTGTAGCACCTAGCTTCGTCTACCATGATCGAGAAAAAGTTACATTCACGAACTTCTTTGACTATTTCTTGCAAAGAAAGTTGTGCAGTGATATCGATTATCTCATTTTGAATTTTTGGGCTGCAGTAACTTATATTTTTCTTCAAATTCCGTGAAAATGTTTCAACGTGGTGAGAAAACAGGTCACATAACTCCAAAAAATTTCCCCTGTTCACAGAATCTGGATTCTTGCGATGACCTCTTAGAGGTATGCCTTGGCGGACGAGATAAAATATGATATCAATCACTTTTTTGAGGTATTCTCTATTTTGCACTATCTCATTGTCATGTTGAAACAAAACTTTCTAAACTACATTTCCAGAATGTATAGATCTTTTATATGGATAATACTTTTCTGTACATTGAATATGTAGAGTGGATTCCTCGTGTTTCTTCAGATATTCACCTAATTTTTTCCATTTTGAAAATCCACTGGATACAAACTTCTCATTCTGCTGCCGAACGATTCCAGTTAGAAACTGTCTGCAGACAAAACAGAATGTTTTGTCTTCTTTCACACTGTATCCTAGCCAATTATAGTCGCCATAGTACCTTGAGGAAAATGATCGTAGTCTATTTCCAAACTCGGTTTTTGGAAAATCAATGTGCGGCTGTCTTGGACCTGTGTCGAGTGTACCTAATTCCTCGATTATCTTCGAAGATGCTTGCACGGGGGCTGTCGAGGAACTGGAAAGGGCTGCACCTACGACTACCTTTTCTGCTTTAGGTGAATCATTGGGGTCACCATCAGCTACTTTCAAAGCGGATTGATGCTCCCCAAAATCCTCAGGAATTTGCGGTTGTTGCGGCGCATCTGTTTTCGACGTAGATGGACTCTGAGTGCTGTCGTTGATCGGGGCCGACTTCTTTATTCTCGTGAAGAACGATCTGATGTCTTGGTATTTTTTCATATTTGTTGAATCTGCAAATAACGAAATACCGAGTGAACCTTTCTAAATCATTCTGACGTAGAAAACAATAATAATTATAGTTATTTCATTTACCTGAATTAGATAATTACATATTTAGGGTGCATGTCAATTTCAAAAGCTCCCACCCATAATATCTACGAAAAAAGAGATATTGGCTTTGTAAAGAAAAACATGACGCGATTTTTGATATTTTCTCAACTGTAACGTGAAAAATAATGCGTGTTATTACATTTTTCAGCAAAAAAAAATGGACAGAAAAAATCAGGTTAAAAGAGAATCTTTCGGGATGTAGAGAGAAAAGGGGTGCTTTATCGTACGGTTCGAGTGTGCAGTATGCACGCCCGGGCGATAATGATTACAAGTCTATCAAAATGTATAAGCAAATGTCGTTAAGGCGACATCACATTTTTGCTAATCGTAGACTAACCCAAACGAACCCAAACTAACCCAATCTAACACACTTCAATAAAATAGCTACCTAATGGAAAATATTCACATTATTAAATAAAATATTTTATTTAAAATATTACTAAAAAAGTTTTTCATCCATATTTTTTTGATGCAGAAGCACTAACAAATCGAATTATGCACGTTTTGCTTTGGAAAATGTGAAAATTCTTTTCATGTTTTTCTTTACAACACCCAGAGATATTTGTAAAATTTGTCGAAATATGAGGCATCACACGACTCGACCCCCGTCCCTTTTGAAAATTTTGAGGTTTCGCTCTGGAGCTTGGAGGGTCAAAGACCCGATATTAAATTTTACAAGAAAAACGTTTCCTCTCGATTATATTTAATTTGGTGATATATTGCGTCAAATTTTGTAAAATAAATAGTGTTGCACCAAATATTGATTTGGCCGAATAGCCGAATACCAAATATTCGGTGCATCCAACCGATTCCAACCTGACGAATACCGAGTATTCGGTCGAACCGAATAGTGACAAAAAATTGAATGTGTATTTTGCGGAAATTTTACAACAGCTATCGAAGTATGTCCCCGCCCATACAGTGCAAAACTAGTTCAATGTTCAAAGTAAATTATGGGATACGAAGATTTCAAGAGGAGGAAGGGAAGGTATTATTACTTTGTTTTTCGTTTATTGGCAATTTGTCAGTTATTTTTCAATAATACAGGCGATTTAATTCGAACGGATTATTTTATTTTGTCCTATAAAGTTCTTTCTAGTTCATAGTTACCTACATTAACAAAAAAAACAACTATTTGGCATTGGACCGAATAGTTGACAACTATTCGGTAGTTTTGCCGAATAATAAAAAACGTGCCGAATATGCCAAATACCGAATAGTTGCCGAATATTGGTGCAACACTAAAAATAAACATATTTGTTTACGCAAATATATGGGCTTTTAGATTGACACCCTTTATACTATGAACACATCATAAAAATGTTGAATTTATTCAAGATTTTAATTCTTATTTCTCGATGTAGTCATCGCACTATTTTACTGTCAGTCAATCGAAGACAGCATACAGAATTTTTTCGCGATTTCCCGTTGGGTTTGGTTTACATACATCATAATGCATACTTACCTACCTTTGTATAGACTGTTGAAGTATTTGTGAATGTAATAATTGTAATTAAACAAAACAAAGCGAAATTGCGAAATAGGCAAAAAGGAAAATCACTTACCTCAACTAACTTCAATTTTACTTTACATCTTAAGACTAATTACGTACGGGCACTAAACAAATAATGAATTTGTAAGTTGAAAACAAAAATTCTAATTTAAAACTTTCGCATTTGAATAGGTATCTCCACACCCATACGTGCTGGCTGAGACGTTAGAAATATCGGAAAATCGGAATTGTCATTAGTCACTAGCCTAGTTTACATCGATAACTCGTTTAGTTCGGTCCAATAGGACCAAGTGGGTGGGGATAGTACGGTAGGACCAATGATTGCTACTCGGCCGTTTACACCGTCTTGCAACGCGTGAACTAAATCTGTACGCCCGCAATTCGTCAAATGTCAAAAACAAGTCGAAATTATTCATCAACACAATTCGTAACCAAAAAAAACATGAGTAAGTACGCTCAGATTGCCTTAGAAACTCAGAACCAACACAATTCACAATAATAATAATCAATATAACCTCAAAATTTTGACCCAGATCGAACCAAATTTAGTTCGGTACACTTGCTGGCGAGTACCGAACCAAGAGCGGACCAGCTTAGTCCGCAACTGTTTACACAATTCGAACCAAATATTTGGTTCGGATATAGTTCGAATTTGGTACTTGGTCCGCGGACCAAGTTGTCGGTATAAACTAGGCTACTAATGTTATGTTAGTGCGGGAGTGCATACTGCGTATGTTTTTATCCCGTATTGCCCCAGCTTTGAACAGAGATAGAAACTACTGATGGAAGCACAATTCCAAGGTCGGTTTCTGACTTCCTGTGCGTGAATGTGCGAGCTGTATTGGGAAACTGAGATTACTCGTTATTCGAGATAAAACTTGTGTTTTGGAGTGTTCGGCAAATTTTTAAAAATTACCTTAATCATTATCTTATTGTTTGCTGTAAAGTAACAAGAAAAAAAACAATTAGTTTCAATCAATACATTTTTGACGTTTGCTCTGGAGGGGGCCAAGCGTTTCCTGGGGGGGGGCCCTAGTTACGCCAAATGATAGCTCTGGTCCCAATAGCATACCAGGTGTCGCCGATCAGAAATTCCGGCTGCGATACCCCGCTCAAGCTACAAAATTACTTCACGTCAGTTTGGTGCGTAAACCTAAATGGGCCCGTTTGATTCACGTACAGGGTGTCTATTTAAGAATGGCAAGGCGCCAAATCTCAGAAACTAGACATCCCAAGATCGTATAAGGGCTGTGTCTTTGACTAAATTATTTTATAAGAATTTTCGCCATGTTTGTTGGGGTTCAGCTTACATTTATTGGATCGACATACATATTTATTGGAAAAAATGTATTTTATATAACAAAAAAATTACTCTGTGGGTACTGGTTAATTATTCCTTTTTTGTCTTTAAAATTACAACCACCTCAATAGTATGTTTTTGACTAGGAAAAAATATAACTTAGTTTTGATTTTCAATCCAAACATTCATCAAAATTGATATTTGAAAGGGGTGCTTGAAAATTTAACCTTGTGAATAGTATATATTTCACAATTAATTTTTATTTGCTCGCAAAATTATGCGACTCATGTATGTCATAGGTGAAATTTAGTTCCACGTTATTATCATCCCGCAATATTGCATTATCCATTGATTCATCAACTTCATGGAAAGCATTTTAAGACCAAAGAATTCTTTTTGTCTTTTTAAATGTAGCGGAGTACAACAAAAACGCTTTTTCAAAAACGTTTAAAGAATCAAAAATATGTTATGTAAAACTTCTGTAAACGTCTATAATATGGTTATAACAATGTGTTAGAAGCTTTTACAGAACTGGTTATAGAGCGAAAAAAATTATAATTCTGGGCCCATTTCAGCTCTAGTGTTTTAAGAACGTTGTTAACACGCTCACCGGACGTTTGATGTTTTATAAGGTTTGGGTTGTCTAAACGTTCTTACAGCTTTTATAAAACATAGAATTGTCAATTGGGTAGTGAGTAGTATTGTAATGTAGGATTTTGGATGGGGCTTTCTGATCTTTGACTAGACCTTGATTGATTGAAAAAAGGAAAGTCATCAAGCCGGAATATCGTCTATTGACCAGAAGACAGCCAAGGGCCGGACCGACATGGTGCGCTTGGAGTACACGCCGGCCGAACAAAACGTCGTAGCCGACGTCCTCTCTCGAATGAAAATGGTCTTACTGCCTGGGGGCCAAGCATGTGCGCTCTACTCCTTACACAGTGGAGAGGATGCACTGCACCCTGAAAGCCGCTTTGAAGTGCATTGGACCCGCTCGCTTTCCTTGGTTTACGCACAAAAGGTTTCCGGTGATCCTCTGAGAATGCGAGGGGAGTTCGTTGAGCGATCCACCCAGTCAGCTCCACTTCCTGAGAATTTCGTTGCCGAGCTTAGGCACTTTTTTGCCGCAATCTACCCTGTTCTACCTTCCAAGCCGTATAGCATTCATTTTCAAAGACATTAATACCTGTGACTACGCCTTTCGGCGTGTTGACGCGGTCCGCAAACCATTGGAACCGCCTTTTACATTACCACACAGAGTCATCAAGCGTTCTAACGACCACGACTTTGTCATTGACCATAAAGGGGTTGAAAAACGTTCTCCTCGATCCAATTGAAGCCAGCGCGCATACCTCGCGCAAGTCGATGTGGACAATATGGCAATATGGTTTGGTATGACGCTTCTGGCCCTTACTTCTTTGAATTTATCTCCACGTTTTCGCTACATCCGCCTCCTGTCAAGGTCACTGGGAAGGGAATAGCTTTGGCCGTTGGCGCTGCCATGCACACCACCTTCTTTATGCCGCCCTTAATACGGAAGCAACTCTTACTCCCGCGTCCTTTCTTCTGGACCACTTGAGCGGTTTTGTTCTGATCGGTCGGGAGGAATATGCCACTCAAGTTTCGTTGCTCTCCGCGCATAATTTAGACAGTTGAAGTGCTGAAGTTTCCGATGAGTGTCATGTGCCATTCAGAGCCGTGCTAGGCAACCTCATGTGAGGACGTTTGTTCTTTGTTCGTGGACTCAGACATTTTGATTTCTTGTAAGGGCACTTTGAAGTCTGCTTTATTACAAACTAGCCAATAAAACCCTTCTAGACATTATGCCGCAGGTTTTTAGTAGCAAACCCAGTTTCCCCGGCATTTTATAGCGATAAACATGCACGTTTGCAAAATAATACGAGAAAAGGGTATCATTTTGAATTTGACCTAGTTTGTCGACCTCCTATAAAAAAGAAGAAGTGTCTACCATGACCCGAAAACTGGTTATACAAAAAAAAAACGTTGTCGAATTGTACCTGCAGCAGTTTCAAAGGCTATAAGGAAACCGTCAAAAAATTTAATTTAGTTTATATTATGCTAGGTCGAGACCATCCTGACATTTCTAACTCAAACTATGTTTATAGGATATAATACGGACACGATTCTAATAATTCAAAAACAATAATTAATATTTGTTAGCTTCCTATCTATACCTACCTATAATCCATTTTTTTGGACGATGGTGTTTAAATTATAGTGAGTTCTTTTGATTTTCACTCAAAAGTTAGAGGTGATTATTGTTCAAAATAATTAATAAACACCACCACAGAACAAATTTCAACAAGTAGTTTTTATTGAATTAACTATAAATAGCTCAAATCGTTTGAAAACTTTAAATCTTATTGAAAATCCTGGGATATTATTTATTTTCAAATTTGGCGGTAGTTAACACACCGCTTCTCCCCTCTCATTTATCTGGTTCGATCAATGAGCGCTTTGCTATTCACGGTCGAACTAGGAATAGAAAACATCAGGACGCTAATTCTTGAATCTCAGGAGAATTAACGTTCTCTTGACAGAAGTGATGATTGCGCGGTATCGAAATGCAGTTTTTGATCGGTCTGTGATCGTTCACTTGAACTGTCACCCGTTTCCCGCTCAGGAATTAGGCTCCAGGTGTGTTCGTTATGCTGGTGTAACTTATGACTGTCAGTGTAAAGGAAATTCACCAAACGCGTTAGTGCATTTAATGCAGATATTCTAATCTAAAAAATAAACAAACAAAAACAAAACAACGATGGGTGATTCGAATAGTAAAGTTGAACTATTAGGGATTATAGTGTCTGTAGTATTTGACGATGTTGATGATTCTTCATCTTCTCTTCAGTTCTGATTCTGAAGACAGCTTGACCGAAATAATTTTGAATACAGAGGACCGCAAGAAGCGAATCTGTATAAGAGGGTTTTTTTGAGACTGTAGTGCTTGTTTGTATGGAATATTGAATTTGAACGGCATAAAATTAACCGAATTTGTACCACCGAAGACCAAAGAGTATTTTATTTGACCAGTTCCACCCAGATTATTCACTTGAAATTGGCTTTTATCTTTATTTCAGGTTAAGTTAAGAGAAGCTTCATCACACGAAATAGACTCTCCTCCCTATTCTTCACCACACTATCCTTGTCACACCTCCTCTTGACCTGGGGTAGCGAGTGAAGTCATGGGCAAACTACACTGATATAACAAACACTTAACACTGTTTACACTAACAGCATAACAAACGCAGTGGTGTAGAAAAGTGGAGATTCGTGTGCACTAGTGGAGGATAACAAACACACCTACAGAACGGAGAAGTGATGGTTATGTCAAATATGACAGATTGATGATTGATCCATCCGTCAAACATGAAATGTTAGATGGTGAGTGTGACATCACCATATGTTACACCTAAATAATGAAATGTCAAATATGAATGACATCATTTTATTTCTTATTATAGAGAAGAACCTCTCTATCATGATAACTGATACCCATCTGTTAATCCGTTCAAATCCCTGAATTGTGGTGCTTATTTTCTTCTTTGGGTTGATTTGGGTTTTCTCATACCAGAAATCTCCAAATAATACAGTGACATAGCCATTGAAAATTGAAACATACGGAAAATGTATTCAATGTTAAAATATGATTTTCACGCGTCTCATTCTAGGATATAGCATTATTATGTAAGAGGCTCGTTAGCTCAGTTGGTAAGAGCGCCGAACTAGCAACATTGATCTCGGAGGTCGTAGGTTCAAATCCTACACGGGCCCATGCTTTTTTCAATTTTATTGGGTTCTCTTGTTACATTCTTTCTACTCTACTCTTTATATGACTTTTTTTGTTGTTGTATTATACAAGATGTCTAATCCATATTGGACTGTAAATTCTGAGTTTTCTCCACAATAACAGCTTCACTCTTGAAAAGACATTATTATTTGTCTGAGGGTTTGCTGAGAGATTGCACTTGGATTTCAACTAATTATTTGTGTTCAAAGTTTGGTTCATGAATAGTACAGAAAATTATTTCACGACTTACATCCAGTTGTCAGTTTACGGGTCCTGACGATTTGAAAAAAAAATTGTTAAGTGCCCTTTTTTCACGTTCATAAAATGGACACTTTTCAAAACTTTTTTTTGTGTAATTTTTGAAAAAAATGGCTAGCACCATCTGAAAGAGTGTCACAAATGATGTACTTCAAGGAAAATTGAACAAAGTTTAGTCTAGCTATAAAATCTTGAAATTTTATAACTAGACTAGGTATAACCTTTGTTCAATTATTGTGACATTTTCATGAAGTACATAATTTGTGCCCCTCTTTCGAATGGTGCTAGTGATTTTTTTTCAAAAATTACACAGAAAAGAGTTTCGAGGAGTGTCCATTTTTAAACGTGAAAAAAATCACTAAACAATTATTTTCAAAAAATCGCCAGGATTCGTGAACTGCCAACTGGATGCAAGTTTTTAAATGCACAATCACTTTTTTGATAACTGATAGACTTCGCACAGTGAAAATTATAAAGACCAGTTGAATGAATGAATATTTTTGTTAAATAAATGAACGCCACTGGCTGTGGTGATTTTTATTTCTTTCTCAAAGCAACTAGAAATACAACTTTTTTGCCTCTTAGATTTTTTTCGTATATGGCCTCGTAACAAAAAAAAAATCTTTTATTCAATGCAAAATATTTTTTTCATTATTTTTTGAACGTTATAGTATTTTGAAACAAGAAAACCATGCAGGCTAGATGCGAAGAAAATCTAGGAGACAAAAAAGTTGTCTATTTAGTTGCTTCATCTAATAAAAAACAAAAAACTACAATAAAGTCAGAGGTGTACATTTTTTATTTTTTTTTAAAGTTCAATACTCTGTATCTTGAAAACGATACACTTCCCATGTTTATCAGGACTATTTCTCTTGAAATTAGCTAAGGAATACGCTCTTCAATCTAACGTACGCAATAAGGAAACACCCTGTATAATTCAGCAGTAAATATTTTACCTCTTACGATCTTATTCCTTAAACCTGGGTCAACTCTGCAGAATTAATAACACTAATCTTATTAATTCTGCAGAGTTGATCCAGGTTCAAGGATGCAATGAGTCAAGCTAATGAGAGAATCTGACAATAACCGAAGAACAAAATCAAGAAGATTTGGGACAGTATGAGGCGGAACTGTATGCATAACTATATGATAATGAGTAACCGAGTAAGCTGATCTACAGTTAATCCTCACGGAATCTGATGGTCATCATTCCTTACATGACTGTTCCAAACTACACCCGTTATTGGCACTGCAACACACTTCGGACAAATTGAAAAAAATAAGTAGACATTCTCCAAAGAAAAAAAAAGTATAGGCATAAAACAACAAGCATTTAACAAAAGATTTCAGAATTCAAACTCAACATAAGGGCTCAACGAGTCTTAGCAAACCGTACCCCATCTTGAGAGGCTGAAACAGAAACTATTTGTTTACTCATGCCATTTAAGAAGATGTAAGTGTAGTAATAGCAGGAAACAAGATAATGCACTTTTCGAGCGCTCCAAAAAAGCTTTTTATAGGACTAAGAACACACGGACCACCTTAGCTGAAAGCATTTACCCAGACAAAGAGGAAACCGCAATTTTGGAGAAGCCGATCGGCAAAACCAGCTCCTTGTAATATAACCTTGTCGCAAATGATATGCCTTAAAAAGGATAAGTTCATCAACAAATCGCAAAAAATTTATTGAGCTCATAATAAAGATGATAGAGTTGTCGGACTTGGAAATTAGTCAGAATAGGAAAGTTAACTAATTTTTGAATTTCACAAAAATCAATGATTCTGACGGCACAAAGTCGCGTAGCAATCATAAAAACTCTTTAAAAGTATTTTTTTCTTGAAAAAAAGTGAGAAAGGAATATTCATTTTGAAGAGGCTTGGAAACGACTCTTGCGACAAGGCTATACCACGTGTGACGTCAGTAGTCTTACGTTCGGCTTGCTTACTGTAGATTTTACCATTGGTACATAATTTGACCCTCAATAACTCTTTTCTTTGTTTATCGATTTTGATGATTTTTGGATATGATATTAGTCAATAAGTTGTGGATGTCAATGCGAAATCACGCTTTCGAATTTTGGCCAGGGCCGGACTTACGACATTTTTATCAAAATGTTGCATTTATGCTCGTTGCAAGAATGAACCACACTGATATTTTTCAAGAAGGCCATTTGTAGGAAAAGACGTCCGAAAAATATCAATATTTCAGAATCATAATCTATGAAGCGATTTGTTTTTTTTACTGCTATGATGATGTTGCTTGTCGGCATTTTAAAACTATTTTAGTCTACTATGATCAAGGCTCTCTTGAAATTTCATAGCAACGTTGTTTGTCAAGAGTTCGTGAAATTTTTGACATTTTAGAATTTGCTTGGTTGATTTCAAAAAAGTCGACATGGTCCCATCTTTGGAAGAGGAAATATTGATATAACGCTTACAGAAAAAAATATGGGTACACGAAAATGTCACGCCCCTTCAAGTTTTCAAGTGAAATTAAATTAAATATATTTTTCCAAAAAATTATTAATCATTGCGTTTTTTAAAAAATTTCCGAATTCTCAAAAAGTCAAAGATCTCACCATTCTTCAACAAACTTCTACCACAGCTTAATTTAAGCTGTGCTTCTACGTCGCGATGGAATTTCAAGATATCTTGAAGAAAGTGTAGTGAAATATAGTCCTTATGCCAACAAGCACCATCACACAAAAAAAAAGGGTTTCATAGGTTTTGCTCCTAAAATATTGATATTTTCGAGAAACCATTTTTCACAAATGGCCTCTTTGAAAAACATGACATTTGGTCGGTAAATAGCGCAGTTCTTTTTTGCAAGGTGCTTAAATGCGTCGATTTCATAAAAACGTCGTATGACCGATACCGGCCACAATTCGAAAGCACAATTTCGGAGCATAAAATTTGAGCTATATATTCAATTTGTTCTTGAATTGGCGGCTTATAAATTGCGACAGATCATTTTTTATCTATTTACATTACAATTTACCCTGCAATTTGCCAAATATCAATTGGCTGCCAAAGAAATAGTATAAAATTAATACACGTAAAATCTATCTCATAGGAACGATTAAGTGAACTTTATAATATATTTAAGCAAAATCAAAATCATCATTATAACAAACCGCAAACAAACGGCGTAAAACGCCAATTCATGTAACCTCCAAATCTTGTCCAAATTTCTGCTGCAAACAGTGCAAAAAGAAATTCGATATCGGCTAGCGTGACACAGATTCAAGGTTGTTTGGCAGGGAGAAATTTGTCACTCCCACTTTGAAGAAAAATTATGTGTAAGTCAGGCTTTATCCAGAACATATTGACTAATATCATATCCAAAAATCATTGAAATCCATAAACACAAAAGTTATTCAGGGTCAAACTGTGTTTCAACTTAATTTGGCCCACAGAGTATTAGATAAGATTCAAAGATAAAGTAGATGATAGTTGACCACATACTGTAAAAATTAAGTCATCACAAAATCAAAATGAATCTGCTGCATAGTCATTTTTATTTTTGGAAATGGTCAATAGTATATGTTGATCATCTTGGTTGTTGTGCAGAGGAAACACGACTGAAACAACTTTATTACCGATAAGAAATTGAAATATCAACTAAAAATGTTGGGTACCTAGTTACTACAGCGTACAGCACAAATCATAATTTTTTTTTCATTTGATAAGACATTTTTCAAACACAAGTCACTCATTTTAATCATCAGGTTTTTTGTCGTAGTTAATAATAAATAACCAAATACAATTTCATAATATGTATGTTATCCCACTAGATTGAGTCAGAGAGTCGTAAACTATAGTGACATCGACATCAGGCAAATCATGTGAATCATCTTTTTGGAAACATACGTGCATATTTCAAAATCAATTTTACTCAATGAGGTACTCAACACATCTTAAATACACTGAACAATCGATTTGTGACGATACTAAATGCTTTATAAGGACGAATTAATGAATAAACCCATAAAAGCCAGTCCGTCGTTTTCCCGCGTACCTCGCTACAAGACTAGTGACGTCAAGCCAATCAGAGAGCGTTTCGACCGTCTCCAATAATATTATTATTATTATCGAAGATTTTATACTGAACGAATTATTGGATTTTTTCCAAACGTCACAGATGTTATGATGGTATTTTTTTAATAGTCTAATGATGGTTTAACACGTTTTAACTTTTTTGTGAACTTTCCTATTATTGATGAATCGGTGAGTGTAGAGTGAGGGTGAGGTCTACATATGTAGTTTTTAAGGAAAAAAATACATCGACCTTTTAGAATTTGAATCTTTTCAGTATAATTAAAACTTTTTTTGTGTTTGTTGGTGGTTGGTGGAGGTTGAGATGTTATCTTTTCAACAACAATATTTTTATTATTAACAATTATTTTTATTTTTAACTGTTTACAATCAATTACACTATAGTATTGGAGGAACCGCCACTCTTGGCCGTCTCATTTAAGAACTTTTGGTTCTGCCGTCAAATTAAAGTTTTTGTTAAGGAAATAATATAATGAATTGTGATGTAATAGGCTATTTAAGTGTTAAGCATTTTTGGGTCATTAGGGGCCATGGAAACAGACTTCCTCTACCAATCTACCGCTGTTGAAATACTGTATCGATATGCTCTTGCACATTAACAGCAAAATGAGCTGGGCAACAATCCTACTCCAAAAACAAATTTTGCCTTGTTTCCAGAAGCACATCTTCCAACAACAACGATTGATTGAATGATTGATTGATTGGCCAAAAAGCCAAGAAAAACATTCCAATTTAGAGATTGCTCAAAAATATATGACCCAATAGTTCTGCTTTCCAGTATGCCACACCACACATTTTAACTTCAACATGCCACTTCAGGACCACAACTTACATAATAGGATGAATTCCAGAAAAATATACTTACCAAAAAATAAAAGTTTTAGAAATGTTCGTATAAATATGTACAGGGTCATTCCGTATATATTGACCCATATACTAGCGGCATTTATTGAAAACAAATAGAAATAAAAGAAAATGCCGGTGCTATGCTATGATAGAATCCATCCAATAATCAGAATCATCTTCTCTAACATTTTTGCTATAGAAAAGTGAAACAGCTCGTCCTCACTTCACTTGTAAGTTTGGGCAATCGACTTAACCTCATGCGCCCCTTATTTATAGGGTGCCTCTTATATTTATGGGCCGTTCGGTGTTGAATTTTATGTTATATTTCCAGAGAGGAAAGCAATTAATCATTAATTAAGAAAACAAACAACACGAAACCAGCTTCATCTTCTGGACAAAATATCACCCAATATTTCTTAATATACACTTCATCAGAAGAGGATCGACCCAGTTCAGGAAAACGTTAAATATGTGTAGGTAACAAATGGTCATATAACATCACTTCACATCAACATCTTCTGAAGCAATTCAAAACAACCGATGACTATGAGTATACATCATCAGGTTGATCTGTTCGAGATGTTGAGCTCCAGCGATCTAGGACTACTACAAACCCCAATCCTTCTGCAACATAAGAGTTTCCAAGCGTGTGGATTCATTTTGGTATGGATACATCGCTATGGTGATCTTTTATTTGAACATATTCCCCATTATAATCAATTATATGCACTTTGAAATGAAAGAAGTTCTCCAGATATATTTCTGATCACGGAGTATTACCCTAAACCTGTAAAATGTCAAGTACTACTGCTGCAATTTCATGGTATTTAAGCTATCCGGAGAGAACTTTCGAAGTTGGTAGGATTTATGACCATCCTGATTTTGAAAGATTTCGAGAACTCTGGAATACAAACAAGTGGACGATCATGGGTACTACCCAGTTCCTGTTACACTGTTGCATCTGTCCCTCTTGGAATTTTTCAACCCAGGGGAAAGTTGGAGAAAGATCGTGGCCGACTGCTGACCATAGGGAGTGTTCAAGGAAGGGTGTTCAGGTGTCTTGATAGGAAATTTGGTGACTGACCACAGCTTTTCTCCTACTCCAAGGCATACCGTTTTCTGCTACTTATAGGTTGGTGCCTTCATCAATCTTCAAATAAACAAAAGGAGAGTTTGCACGTTGACGAAATTTGGCACTCTTGCGAAAAATATTAATGCCACCACCAATCCAATAGACTATTTTGAGAAATTTTCAGTTCCAGACTTATCCTAGTTTGCTCTAACCTTTGACTAGTAGTTTACAGTATGTCCGCGGAAGCGGTTAACAAGAGGTGACGAGGTGAAATGGACCAAGAATTGAAAGATACGAAAAAAAGTCATTCTTCATGAAAAAGTCTGCTTGCTGAAAAAATAGGACCTACGATGAGAAAACTGATTTTTATTATACAGGGCGTCTCAAAATTGTGAAAACATAAAACGAAACAAGAGCAAACAGTCATTGCTCCAAATTTAGTCATAACCCTGTTTCCGAACTTACTGAAGAAAATATGAAATTGAACAATTTTGCAAGTTCGCATTTTGCCACTTCCATATTATGATTTTCATACCTTACATGATTACCTGTTGTTGTTAAAGGTATGAAAGTCATAATATGGAAGTAGTAAAATGCGGACTTGTTCAATTTTTAAAAAATTTTAAAAATTCAATTTTTTTCCAGTTAGTTCGGAATCAGGGTAAGAACTTGATTTGGAACAACTTTTTTATTTATAATTCCAAGGAATAAGGCCAAAAAATGGCTGTATGCTTTTTATTGATTCTATGTACATAAGCCTTCCAAAATATGTGAAACTCTGAGAAGAGTTCATTGTATCCTCTGCAAACTATTTCGGAACCTGCACATGCATAAAATCAGAGATGTGGCTTTTAAGAAAAAGTATGTTCGTTCATATACAATGTGTCCAAGATAAGGATCGATGTCTATCATCGAGATCTTGGAAACCATAAGAGAAACGAAGATGGTTAAATAAGAGAATAGTTGCACATTTTCAAGCCTAACGATATGCCGCTTAGAAAGTTTTAAAATTCTGAGTGGTTCTGGAGATATGCCTAAAAAAGTGAAATTTGCCGTTTCGTTTTAATTTTTTTCTGACGTTACCTATTTAAAGAGATATGGAAAAACAAAAGACACTTTCTCATAGCCACTTTTTGAGCTCTACAAAAAAGCGTTTGGTTTCGGAGATTTGGTTTCCAAGATCTCTGTGATAGACATCCTTATCTTGGACACACCGTATACATATATTGGGTATAAAAGACTAGATTTTTCTTATCTCGGAATGGAAAAAGTCAATTGTAGTAGATTTGACTCCTGAAAAATTTCTATAAATTATATTTTCAAGCTATATATTATTCATAAAATCTAGATATCAATTTGGAAGATTGCACTGGACAAACTTATAAAATAATGCATTTAATCTGTCGAATTGTAGAGCCGCTTTCAAGAATCCAATCTAAAAACAATCATTGCAATTACGTGCTCCGTGCAGCACAATTTATTTGGAGAGTCCGCGGCGGAATGCTGTCTACAAGCAACTACAAGTTTTTTATTTTTACATAAATTATACAATTCCCCGCCTCGTCTACATGAAGATGAACATTTTAAAAGATTCGCTAGCAGCAAAAACAAAGTTCCCGAAAAATAGGCGACACTCGTTCGTTAGCAGTAGCTGACAGTAGTGATGGGTAATTCGATCATTTACGGGTGACCGAATCGATCAATGACCGATTTGACAAATGACCGAATCTTTTCAATCGTTCATTCGATCAATCATTTTTATATGCATACCATGACCATAACCATATTATATTAACACATTCGGTATTTCGGTGGAATTTTGTTTTGACTACGGAGATCAGGTCCCGTTCTCATCAACACAAACACATCGATACAGGAAGAACGACAAGGGTTAAAAGATTGTTTTGGTTTCAAAGTTTTTCTATTTAGCATGAAGGCATGAGTGTTTTGGCTAGGATTATGTCGGTATAGTTTTTTGTTTATGGATGTCTACCAGTGTAAAGGAAATGCACATTTGGCAGAGACAAGAGAAAACTCAACATGTAATGCAGATATGCAGATATTCTAACCTAAAAAACAGACAAACATTTTACCATATATGCATTTTACAATCAAAGTCACACTGAGTGTAGCAGTGTAGAAAAGTGTAAATTCGTGTGCACATATAGTGGACGATAAAAAAATCAGCTAATAGGTATTATATCCTAATTAGTACATTGAATTTTGACTTTTTAACTGTTCAGTTGTTCAGTATTCGACCACAATCGTCGATTTCCATTCTCTTTCTACTCTCTACTCTCTACTCTCTATCGTCCATTGTCCATTACCATGGAGTTATACATTCAATTTCATTTCGAAGTGGAACTGTCAAATTTCCGCTTGGCAAACGGAAATATGCTACCATCCACTATGAATTTGGCGTAAGCGTGACTTGGAACCCAAATTCAATGTGGATGGTAGCGTATTATTCCCGTTTGCCGAACAAAAATTTGACGGTTCCACTTCGAAGTAGAATTGAATGTAAACCGGGTCCGATCCAACCGTCGAGTGTCGATAGTCGGTACGTCGCGTTGGTGTCGGTAGTAAGAGATTCGATCGTTTCAAGCGTACAGGATTCGGTCGTTCAATACTTTCGGATGATTCGGTCACAGTGATCGAATCATTCACGATTGACACATCTCTAGCTGACAGCAACCAATAATTATTATTGTTTGTGGACATCGTAGTCAAAACAACTAGGTACTTCTACCCTATTCATTATTATCATGTTGGTCCAAACATACTTTCCGGAGGGCCAAACAAGTGAAATGTGGCCTTGTTTAATAGCAAACCGGTGTCTGTGGGCATCATAGTCAAAAAAAACTACACTCTATATATAAATCATAAGTGAACAATAAAACTACTCTGTAGGTGAAATCAAACAAACATTATTTTGTATTGTTTGACATTAACCGATAATGTGTAATTGTTTGTGGGCATCGTAGTCAAAACACCCTATTCAATATAATCATATTGAGCAAACAATACATTCCGTAAAGCCAAACAAATAATATTCGGCATTTCAATATCAAACGGGTGTTTGCGTAGAAATCGTAGTGAAAACAAACTACATCCTGTATGTCCCTGATGATTCAGAATGACTGCTGCTTGATGATGAACTGCTTTTTCATATCTTTTAAACGAATGAAAAAATCAAAACTGTCCATGGTTCAATTCACTTAAAACTACTGCACTTGACGGCACACCAAAATGAACTGAATAGTTATGCTTGAATCTAGCAATCGTCGTCGGAATGAGGTGCGGACGTGTATGTTGGGACATTGCTTTGATTTTTGATCCTCTACAATAACATTATTTTTTTAACCAAATACAAACTAACCCCAACTCACAAATAATTTTGTTTAATTTCAACGCACGTCATTCCAGCGGAGATTATGTGAGGTTCACATTGAATTTCACTTCGAAGTGGAACTGTCAAATTTCCACTTGGCAAACGGGAATGATATGTTACCATTCACATTGAAGTGAAATTCAATGTAAACCAGGCATGACACTTCTGCCAGCGAGACGGTGACAAGTTCGGAGAAAATGTTTTGTTCACACATTATTCAAATACTGTGCGTGGATAGGGCAAAATGATACCTACCATCTTACCAATTTACTATCATAGAAGAACGTAGATGCGAAGAATAATACCTACTAGATTTCGATCTTGATTTTCAAAAGTGAATATGACTTTTAAGAATGATACTACTTTGAAGGAACAATCCATATAATTTTTCTGTAGAACAATAATAATATCAGTATTCAACAATGATCAACGGTAAAAGTTCATCAACATCGATTGTCAGTGTCAAATAATGCAGACAATTTTGCCAAGAACTCAGAAAGTAAACAAAACCCCCATGCACCGGCTATTTGGACATCACATGGTGGAAAAAAGTCATTTGAACAATGTGGAGGATAGCTACAAAAGCCATACATCATTATGAGGGCTTATGCCTGATTATATCTTCGGGCTGGAACTCCTTACTAGCATCCAGTTAAAGCGGTCTCTCAAAGCTTCGCATCCATCCAAATTGTATTAGTATGATTGCATAGCATAGATGCATTTTACTTGATGTCTGAATTATATTTCAACGCTCTAAATGTTCTCTACTCAGTAACTAATGGGGTCTAAATGTTACGCACACAGCCCCAAATTGTAAAAACCTGACAATGCACATCTATTTTTGTATGAAGTTGGTATTGGATACCTCATTAACTCTGCACGTGAAGTGTAGAGTCGGGTATATTGTACGGGTTTTTAAATTGTACCACCTCAATATTTATCAAGTTCTGACCTTCCAGTTTCGGTGTTTCTCGTAAAATTGTAGATCTCGGACGTAACCACGTCTGATTGATAAACCGAGATTTACAGTACCTGAATATTAGACATTATAAGATAAAAATTTTTGCAAAAATGATCACTCTTTGATAGTTGGAATAGCAATTTTCGTGATTATCGGTTATTTTACAGGATTATACAAGAGTAAAATTTAACTTAATCTGACTTTCTTCGAAGAAACTAAACAGTTTTTGTCATTCATAGCGGTTCGGTAATTTGTACCACCACATTGTTGGTTAAATTGTACCGGATATATTTTACTAAACTAATTTTCTTTTTCGGTCAGGCCTCACAAGGTTATCAAATACTGCCAGTGCTCAGGGCAAAATTCTAGAAACAGCAATTCTCGATTTTCATAGTTATTTCATTAGAATGATATTTTGTTTTACCCAAACTATGTTCCATAAGCGTGTTGTTTAAATCGATAAAATGCTTAAGTCAGGATATTTTATTTGCTAAATTGTTTCAATAATACCTGAAATCCAATGCCGTCTGGTATAGTACAATTTGCCGAACCGCGTGGTACAATCTACTGGATCGTTTGGCTAAATTGTATCGTTTGCAACATTTTTTCTAAAAGCTTATTATTCTAAACTTCTTGCATCTATCTAAGTTTCTCATTGCGCATTTTGAAAGAAACATATGAAATGATCCTAGTCTAATGTTTCATCCAATTTGGACCAATCACTAGCGAGGTATCGAAGAAAATATGATAAGTGGTACCATTCACCCGACTTCACCCTATACACAGATGTGCAAAGCTATATTTTGTGCTCACCAAAATATAGCTTTTCATAAACTAATAGCTTCTTTAAACATGACTGCCAATAATCCAAGAACATTTTGATGATCTCTTGTCATGTTAACACATTTTTGTTTGGAATTATGTTCCAATTTGTTCGTGTCCAGAAATACCCCTCATTCAATTATATCGAAAAATTTCAAATTATGATCGTAATATTCAACCTGATTTGCACAAAAGTGAAACCAACTTCTTAGGCGCATTTCCCAAAGCAAAGATACATTAAGATATAAAATGTTACGTAAATTAAAATATGAATAACAATCATAAAAGTTATATATCGACCTACATGAAACAAACTAGAAGCAACAGTCATTATAAAACAGTATAGAATTTCACATACAGTGCGGCTCTAAAAGGTCCCCCCCCTTTTTTTTTAATGTGTGCACCAGAAATTTTGAAACTTGGCATTCTTCAATCGCTGTCAAAATACTACTTTTTGATGTTACTGACGTACTTTTAGTATTCAAGATGGCGGCTGGGCGCCATTTTGAAACATTTTCTTAAATGGAAACGGGGGTCGTGTGACACATCTTTCGAAAGGTCTTATCGAGTAGATTATTGTGTGACAATTTCATAGGATCAAACGCATCCGTGTGGATTTGACAAACTGTCAAACTAACAAGATGAAGAAATTCGTGAAATAAGAACAAAGAAAGCATGCTCCAATTTTTATTGTGAAAAATGTTGAAAATGTCCTCCGTTGACCCCCAAACAATGAAATAATCTGTCTGAGAATTCCTGACGGACTTTTTCGAAAGTATCGACATTCATTTTTTGACAGAAAGCAGTAATTCTTTTCTGTAAATCTAAAAGAGAGTCTGGCTGTGTTGCATATACTTTCTGTTTTAAATATCCCCATAAAAAATAGTCCAATGGTATTGAATCGGGCGACCTGGCAGGCCATTCGGTAGGACCCCGACGACCAATCCAACGATTGGAGTAAGTTATGTCCAAATACTGCCTTACATTTCTGCTGAAATGAGGAGGCGCACCATCCTGTTGAAAAATTGTTGCCATGCCAAATTTGTACAATCAAAGGCTCTATTGTAGTTTCTAACAAGTTCAAATACAGGTCCCCTGTCAAATTTTTATGAATGAAAACAGGACCAACAATATGCTTCCCCAATATGCCAGCCCATACGTTAACCTTTTCGGGATATTGCGTGTGGGTTTCCCTAAAAACATGCGGATTTACGTCACTCCAATAACGAACACTTTGCCTGTGTACACGGCCATTTAAAAAGAAAGTACACTCGTCACTAAAACAAATATTTTGAACGTATCTCGGTTCTTGGCCTATTCTATCGGTCATAATTTCGCAAAATTCCACACGTCGGTCAGGATCACCTTCAGTCAACTGGTGCACCATTTGAAATTTATAAGGATGAAATTTCTGTTTTTTCTGCAATCTTTTTACAGAAGCAGACAAAGTAACACAGATGTCTGCAACCTGAGAAGTCGACTGTTCAGGATTTACCACCATCTCACCAATCATTGCAATTTGTTCATCTTCCGGAATAGATGGTCGCCCTTGATTCTTCAAGCTATGAACACTACCAGTCTCGATAAATTTCCGCACTTATTCGCGAAGATATTTCCTGCATATCGCATATCGGACGGTCCGGAAAGCGCTTATTGAAGATTCTTTCCGTCTCATGGAAATTACGATTTCCGTCATGAATAAAAATTGCATCAATTTTTTCTTCGAGGGAACGCGAACTAGGTATTTTGTAAGACTTCCTAACCAACACAATAATCAAACAACTGGCTCATATCGTTCCAAGATTTTCACATTTGGTTGAACTTAAGTGCTGTAGCAAGGAAGTGTGGAAACTGTATCTCCATCTTAATTTAGATTTTAGTATTATAATGCTAATAAATGCTTTCCAAATTTTTTTTATCATCTCGAAATTCTTTATCCGCTTTGTATTAGCATTCCTATTTGTTAACCTGTACTGTTTTGCTCAGGTTCACCATCATTTTTCCGGAATCTGATGTGTCAGCTCGTTAAAAAATTGAAACTTAATGTAAACGACATTTTTAAAAACTAAAAGTTTGGCAGGCTGTCATATCCGCACGGATGCGTTTAATTCTATGAAATTTTCACACAATAATCTACTCGCCAAGACCTTTCGAATGATGTGTCACACGACACCCCTTTCTATTTGAAAAATTGTTTTAAAATGGCGCCCAGTCGCCATCTTGAATACTAAAAGTACGTCAGTAATATCAAAAAGTAGTATCTCGACAGCAATTGAAGTATGCCAAGTTTAAAAATTTTTGGTGCACACATTAAAAAAAAAAGGGGAGGGGGGCCTTTTAGAGCCGCACTGTATAATAAAAGACAGATAAGTAATTCTACTACACAAGATTCAGAAAATAGTCAGTCAAGGTGAAATAAGCCCCATTCAATAAAACTTTCTTCACACTAGCCCTGAATTTTTGAATTTCCTTACACTATCGAATCTTGGATGGAAGATGATTATATATTCTCCAACCATCAAACAAAATAGACCTCTGTATTAGAGACGATGTAGGTCCAGGTAGGGTGATATTGTTAGCTTGACGGGTTAAATGCTCATGTCTAAGAAAAGGCAATCTATCCTGGATCTTGAAAGTAATGTCGCTTCCTCCAAAATAAACAGAAAAGTCAGTGTCAAAATGTTCTTCTCTCTAAGCACAGATCTTCAAGATTTACGAGGACCCATTCTATACAATGCTCCGATGGACCTCTTTTAAAGAACGAACAACGAACTCAATAGCCCCTGATCAACATTACCCCAAAACGCAATGCCATCGGCGATTCAAAGAGTCAGCGAAGCGGCCTCTGGCGTTTTGTGCTCGAACTTTCGAGAGCGTGATAGACATCAGCTGTCTCCATGCTGTTTCTATTGGGATCTTGATAACTTGAAGATATATTCCCGATTTTGTTATTATTTATGCAAAGATTTTGATAAACCACGTTGGTAAATGATTATAGTGTGCTAATTGAATGGTATTTTTCGGGTTTTCTTATTATTGTTGGAATCAAAAACTTATCGGCAGCAGTCTTAAGGGTGTCGATATCAAAAAGCCTTAAGTGTAGAGGCTTTTAGCCAAGAAAATAGACGATTATAGTGCATAGATAAAAGTAATCTACTCTTATTAAATGTATATATTTCATTGATTGAAAGATCTCATCGATATTGGTGATACAAATCATCATCAACAATGGAAGATCATACGTATGTTCGCCGATATCCGAAAAAACTTCGTAATAGGCATAGTTGTCGCGTACCTCACTGCAATGAGAAGACAATCATATGCATACTTTTTCAAAGGACCTACGTCGTAAAAAAACTTGATCGAATCCCGACACACACTTAATTTTCCACAGCTAATCTTCCTCCTATGAGTAAAATGCAGTTGTCACGCTCTCGAAAGTTCTCACGCGTTCCGCTGTGGCGCTGCTTGAGCTGTTTGAATCGCCAATAGAGCAGGTGCGACTCCACCAGAGAATGATAAACGGTTCTTGCCAGTTGAGGACCAAATTCCTTAGCTGAAACCCTAACGGCATAACATCCAGATGCCACCCTCGTGCAAATCTTTGTAATGATCTTTGATCAACACAGAAGCATCCCTATGCCGCCAAACGATAGATGTGTCATCTGCAAAAAGGGTTATAGTACCTTGAATCGGCAATCGAGGCAAATCATTCACGTACAAAAAAAATAGAAGAGGCCAACAAAGAAGATGGTACAAAATCCTGAGGAACGCCCCACGTCATCTCAGCCAGGTTTGAAGATGCTGGGCCCACTACAACTGTCTGGAGCCTATCAGACAAAAACGACTTTAACCACCCAATGAACACACCTCTGAAGCCATGAATTTCCAGTTTCCCCACTGAGACCCCAAAATCTATGCAAACGAAAGCCTTCGATAGGTCGCAAGAGTCTGCTGCTACTCGTTCCTTACTATTTACATCTGAATATACCTTTTCCAAGTAGTTATATATGTTTGGCATCAGAGGTCCCGGTGGAATCCTGATAGGCAAACTGGTTGTGGTACAGAATGTTTTTGTCTTTAAGTAATGTTATCATTCTCCTTCTGGTTAGTTTCTCAATCACTTTAGATAATACTCTATCTGTATTATCTAAAGTGATTGAGAGTGGAATAGGTCTGAAATTACTAGGATCTTCAGGATTACATACCTTGAAAATAGGAATAACCGAATAACACAGGTGATCTTCAAGCATTCGGGAAAATGGCCAGAGCAATGCTAAAGCAGCAAAAGCATGATCAGGCAAGGACAACAAGACATCAGCAGATAATTCATCATCACCTGAAGATTTTTTATTCTTGATCCCAAGAGGACATTCACGAACCTTCCCGTCATAGGTAAGGACAAAAAAGAAGGTATCACCACAATTCAGATCATTCAATTATAACAGAACAGAGGATCACTAACTGTGTGTATCCTCTCAGTCAAAGCCCCGGCAACAGAGCAGTAGAAAGTATTGAGACAATCTGGATTTAATTTCGGCACTGTTGATGCCCTATTTCTACCCCCAATCCAATCAATCAATTATGGACCAGCTTGCCTTTTGAAGATTACGGGAACCATCAAATCTCACACTGTAATACCTGTCCTTGGCTTTTCTTACTGAAATTTTGAAAAGTGAACGAAAACGCCTGAAATAAGAATGGGCTGGATTATTGGATAAATCGGCAAAATTGTCCACAGAGGACAATCGGAGTTGTTCAACAATATCCTTCCTAGCCATGATCAAAGACCCTCCATGACTAGTGACGGATCTACACATCGAAGTAAGCGTAACATATTTTGGGATATAAGACACTTCATTGGGTTTCAACTAATGCTCCGTCACACTCACTATATCTGGAAATCGTTGAGATTCTAGAAGAAGAAAAAGTTCAACTGATCTATTTCTTATCAAGTACATAATTGTGACACACTCTTCCACACATTTCCCTTCAGATTTGCAGAACCCTGTATCAGTTTAATGAAACTGTCAGCCTATAAAAAAACTATCATGCCTTGATTTCCTAGCACTACGAATGATTACAACCAAAGTCAGGATCCCTCCCCTGATCAACACCGCCTGCCGGCTCCAAAAAGGTAGCACCCTCAATTCTAGTTTCAATAAAAATCAAGTTCCTACAACATCGGTCCCTGCCAAAAACCTTATTACAAATATCTCTGAAGGCCACTGACACATTGGATGACTCGACAGACTGAACATTTCCTAGAACATAGTTGTTTAACCTGTTGACAAATTCTCTGAGTTTATCATTAAATCTATCAACCTGATCAAACATACGTCACTACCATGGCTCAAAAAAAGAAGAAGTACATCGAGTTGACAGACGAGATCAAGAAAATATGGGGTATAGACAAAGTGACCATCGTATCAGCTGTCATTTCAAGCACATCCGGTATACATTTTTTTCAATACCATCGAGAGCCAGTCTTGTCTTGGTTCTAAGATATCGAGACCAATACAGAGACTGGCCAAACTATTCTAAGATGTAATTATTACATACCTATAGAATAGACCATCGAAGAGAACTTTCCACCTAAATTTTTCGTATTTCAAATCAAAATTTGGAGAAACACTCGAACACGTCTATTTTTGATTTTAGATGGAACTTTTTCCCAGCTTTTTTCATCCCCATAGCTTTAACTTTCTAGCGGAAGCTGAACAATCCTGAAAATTTGCATAAAGAAAAGGACTCGTGTCATACCCTATTTAAAGGTCTCGTCAGCTTGTCAACATTTTGTTTTAGTATGAATGGATTGAGAGCGATACTCTTTCTTCTGTTAAAATATAACAGTAATTGAAGTTTCATGAAGGTGTACACGTTATTTAAGGTGTGTATACATTTGCGCATCGCGCATTTGATGCTCGTGCAATGTTCATGTTGATTATTGAAGAACATTTTGCAATCCAAAAGCAGCCCACGGTTATCTGGTAGATATTTTGCATTGTGTAAATAATCATATCTTTGGTAGTTCAAGTGGTTTGTTAAAATGGTCTTCATGCATGTTATATGATGAATCTTTTTTTTTTTTCTTCTCACCATAATACTGGATAGGCGCACAACTCCAAACATGTACTGTGAACAGCACACAAAGCGTTTTCCGAAAAAACTGAAAGGGGATTTCATAATGTGCCGTGTGCGCGCAGTTTATGCGCAACTTAAAACTCCGTACTTACCTTGGGTAAGTTCGGATTGCCGAGATTGAGTTGGAGCAGAGTTGGAGTGGATCAATGACACGATAGACACGGAGTCAAAGGTGTAAATGGTAAAACACGAACATAAAAAAAGATATTCCGTCTCCTCAACATGACCCTTTATTCTATCTTATGTTTTGGAAATAAACAAACAGTTACGTAAAACATCCATGATATAATCCTAAGTATCGGAAGAAGGCAGAATTCAGAATAAATAAAATTGGAGAACATCAGATTCAATCAAAGTTCAACATTTATAACCCAACTACTTGACAATAAAAAACTCAATTCACGTCAATGCACATGCTGACTCCGCTAACTCATCTGTGAGATACGGGGCATGAGATTGAAAATAATGGATTACACCAATTCATCAAAGATTTCGAGATGTTTATATCATCTTCGTAAATATACAGAGTGACCCATTTGGAAGCGGGCCACCCTCATGACATTTTTATTTATGGAGCGATTTTGACGTTTTTTTTTAAATGCAGGGAGGGGAAAGTTTATTTTGGGATCCACGTCGTCCAGTTTTTTTGAAAACCAAAACCTACTAGACCCTATTCAGAGACTGAAAAATCCAGAATCCATATTAGCGATTTTTTTAGAAAAAATCTGATCACGCCACTGGATTCGTCATCCTCTAAAATGGATCTGCATCAAATTTCATGAAAAAATATTTAGCAATAACGATTCTACGGCTATTGCTGTCAAGTTTTTTTCTCGAAAAAGAAGCATAGTTTCGGACTTTCATCGACTTTATTTCATTTGGTTAACACGACGTACCGATCAAACTTTTGTCCAATATCTGCTCCTATTTTTGTCCATGGTCGTTGAAAAGGTGGTGAAGTCATGGATGGTGACATTTCTTCAGAGCCATGAGTTGTTTGGTGCCGCGCAGCATGTATTCCAGGATTCCAGCAGCACAAATGATGTCATGTTCAACTTGTTCGAACAAACATCTGTACAACAGTCTTCTGTGACTCTGCTAAAGCTTTTGATTGTGTAAATCATGGTTTATTGCTAGTCTAATTCAGATGTGCTGATCAACAACCATGGAGTGTCTCAGGGCTCAGTTCTTGGCCCAGTCCTCTTCCTTCAACAATCGAAGGGAAGTGACATTGTTTGCGGATGACACTGCTATAGTTTGGTCATATAGGAAGCCTAATTTGCTTGAGGACATCGTAACTGACGACATGAAAATTGTCAAGGGATGGTGTGATTCTAACCTACTATGTCTGAACATCAAAAAGACCAGGTTGCTTAACTTCCAATCCAGTATGACACTATCCACATTGATGGTTCCTCACTGGCTCCATAGAACTCTATTAGGTTCTTGGGCGTTTGTAACGACCAAGGACTCAAGTTTGGAGAACACATTTGAACAAGGCACTTGCCAAAGAATGTTTTGCAGTCCAAGTAGTTTTTAGGAGAAACATGTGCAAGGAAAGTCCATTTTTCTTCAATTGAGAGTAATCTGCGGTATGGGATAGCTTTCTGGGGTTGCTGTAGTAAGGTACTGTTCAAATCAGTATTTACCCTCCAGAAAACAGCTCTGGGGGATATTTATGGCAAAGGACCAGGGAAGTGCCCGCCTCTATTTTGTAATGGTGGTATTCTTCCCCTTATTTGTTTTTTCATTTTGGAGACAATTTGCCCGATATTCAAGGGATATAGACCGGAAAATGCTCCTGTGTACGGAACCAAAATCAGTTATACGTTCCGTCTTCCAATTCCGAGTATTCCCGAGAAGCAACATGATGAAGAACTCGGTGGTATCGGTAGGTCTAAAAGTCTTTAATCATCTCTCAAAGGCAATTCGCGATGAACAACATTTCAAAGCCTTAATTCAGGCATAAAGTCAGTCATTAGCTCAAAGCTATGTCTTATTATGATCTCGACGAGTATTTCTGTGATAATTTTTATCTTGTTCTGTGTTCTGTCATTTATTATTTTAGAATGTCTGTGAAATGTTTGTTTTTTACTGGTGCTCATATTTCTTGTCAACACTCGTTTCTTTTTTTGACATATATTTTATTTGCACATCTACAGACAGTTTATTCATTCATTTTGGCACAATCAAGATTTGAAGACCACTTTTTTTACGCTTTGTGATTGAACAATGATTGTATTTTGCACAATAAAGCATATTTTGATTGATTGACTGATTGATTGAGGAGTCTACGTTTTTTGCCCCGCTCTGGTTGAGCCCGGACCGTACGGAGTCAGCTCCAGCGACTCCAATGACTTGACCCGAACGGTTCTGAGGTGTAAAGTGTCAAAAGAGTGTGCAAGCCGAACTCACCCCTTGAAAGCTTGCTGCAAACGTGCTCTAAGCGGTAAGCAGAGATCAATTCATCAAAATCGACGAGTTAGAACGTTTTTTCCAATTTTGACTTTGACAAATCCGAAAAATTGGATGGGAAGTGTCCAATGGCTCACCCTGTATAGACTTGGGAAGAGTGGCAAGTGTAGTGATTTCCCGACGATATCGGCTATACTGCAAATTGTGTTAAGTCGACGGAAAAGTAATTCCGAATCAATGACGACATACATAAAAAAAAAAATAGATTGCTACTTTTCTGCGAAATCCAGGGAATAATGCTGTTTTTCGTTTGATAAATGGACTGGAGGCGGTACAAAACAGATCAAAGGCGTGGGCGGGAGGCCCTTTATTGAAAGTAATTTCCCTTTTTATACTAACAAGTGTGCGTTTCAAGTTGGTCGAACAGGAGAACTTTATCGATTTTTACATACCTAATTGGTTTTATTTCTTGAAAGTGGCAATACTGTGGATTGGATGTTATGAATCCATGTCTCTATCTTCCTTCTTCACAAAAAACTGATTGGATTTGCCGGAGGCTCAATTACCGAACCACATCAAGTCCTAGCTAATAGGGGAGTCGTATCAGTCAATGGTCTCCCACTCGTTGTCAAACGCAGCACTACAGAGCTGCTGTCAATCGACTAACAATTTATCAATCACTCCTCCGTAATTATGATCGTGTCAGGAGGGCAGGTTAGGTTCAAAGTAGTCCAGACTCCCCTAAACGTACTTCAATCTGCACAATCTCAAAAAATAATTTAATGAAGCCACTGTCATTCCCCCTCATCACAATGGACGCGTGTCATTAAAAGCATCTAACGTTTGCGAAGGCGTGTTTGTTGATTCACAACACCGAATTTCGCCGATCCAATTATACCTACGTGATTCCCAGATGTGTCACACATTTAAAAGGCGACGGTTTTGAACATATTAAACACTTCAGATAGTAACAAACTGGATTGCGGTAAAGTTTCAGGAGCCCCAAACCAAAGCGTTTGATTTGCGGTGAGGATAAGTTTCTTGACCTGAGGTTCCACATTTAAAGACCTGAATTTCAGTTGGTTAATCCGTTTTTGGCAAGAATTATTGTCGCAAGATTTCACTATCTCAAATTTGTTTTGTAACAACAAAAATTTACGTAGGACAGAAGTCACCTTCATAAGATAAAGTTATTAATTGATTTATCCAACTTTTTTTTGAAAATTATATTCTGCTTGGTTTTCTTTTTACGGATCTTGTTATGGTACGTAAACACAGATTCGAGTGTATGCATGGAGTTCTCGGTAATCATAAGAGATACAGGGTCGGTTAAACGAAGGCAAAGCTATGCATTTCTATGTTCAACAATATGTCATTACAAAATTTCAAAATTCCCGACTATTTCCAAAGATATTCGAAATAAGCCGAATTATTGCCAATAGGTTTTTACTTTTTCCCGAATCCTTCGTCTTCTTCTAGATGGTGGTATCAAATCCAAAATCTGACGTTTCGGCTCCTAGAGGCCATCATCAATTTTATTTTTCTTAATATGGACTTGGATTTTTATTGCATTTTTAGTTATCTTTTGACATCCTTAAGACATTATAAAAATGTTAACATGAAGGTGTAGAACAGGTAACCTCAATATTTCGAATCATTATTCACCTATTATTTTAATTTCCAATCAATTTCATTATATTTATCGTTATTGGAATGTCATTTGTATTTTGGTTCAGTCAATAAGTTTTGTCTAGTTGTGCAAGTTTTCTTATGAAAATTACGTGTCGAATAAAGATGTATGTATCAAGATGTATTCGATACCCCAACCCGACCACCTAACCAAATTTAACAAAAAAATAACACGAGAAAAATTATGATGTTTGGTTTTTCTATTGTGCTAACGAAGAAATAAATACAGAAAATGATGGAGCGCATTTGCCAGAGTTGTGGTAAATGCGGAATTCGTCGGGAACGATCTAGTCCACATGTTTCCACGTCCGGCCCTGGATAAGTCACTCAAGTCCGCTCCAATCATTCGTAAGCTTCCTCACTATCAAACACACCCTGAAAATGTTGGTGAGAGTATAAAAAGAGCAAAATATAAGACCTTGTATTTTGAAAACGACTCACTTCCAGGCGGCACCGATCGCCTCTCAAATTACTTTTCTACGGTTCCTCAATATAAGACATTCTAACCAGTATCAGAATCAGATCACACGAGGTGAGGCCGTAATACAATTTATTTCATACTGTACTAGTTTCCAGACTGGTGAATGACACTTTAGATCATCAGACACTGTATAAAAATTCACTTTACTACTCCACTAATAATGACCCTTTGCATCATCAAAGACTGTGAAATTGCATTAATAACATGGATTGGCTGGTGCCATTTCATGGTTTTGACCAATAAATTGACATAAAATCTTTGTAACATCTCATGGTTTTTATCATTAACTTGACATAAAATGTTGCTAAAATAAGTAATCTACCTATAATTACCTAAGTGGTGACATGGTATTGAACAAAACAATGTACGATAGACAGCCGTGCCAGACTCACTTACTTCTCTTTATTTGAATCTAACCTCCACTACGGTCTCCCTTTTTGGGGCTGCTGTACCATCGAACAATTTCATGGCATTTTCAAGTTGCAAAAGAGAGCAATTGTTCGCTATTGTATTTGGTTTGAAGAGCAAGGCTCACTGCAAACATTACTTCAAAAATACAGCATCCTCTCGCTTCCTGCTTCATTTATTTTAGAAACAGCCTGTTCTGTTTGATACGTCAACACCAAATCACCTCTTCTGAAAAGCCACAGCATAAGTATCTCACCAGGAATTCGTGTCTCGATATCCACCCACCCTTTCCCACCTCCGATCTAGTAAAAAAAATCAAACATTTGTAACGTCAAGATACTATACAATCATCTCTCGCTATACCTCAAATCTATTCCCACATTTGCTAGCTTCCGTGAAGAAACGAGAGCCTTCTTCCTGGTAAGACCTTTTCATTCTATAGATGAGTTTTTCACGGAATAGTTCCATTTCTCTGTTTGAGCACTATAATATAAGCGGTAGTTTAATAAAATCTCATTATTGAGAGTGTAAGTTGTTCTAGGGCACACAATGATCTTAGAGTATTCATATTTTTTAGGGTCATCAATCCCCTAGTTTAGTTATTCATTCAAGACTTGGGTACTTTCTCTGTAAATAACACCAACTAAATATTGCTTATTGCAAGCAACACGTTTCTGTTTCAATAACGTAGACAACACCAAATTCCTTGTTTGATATTTGAATAAAAAAATAATTACATACTGCAGACAGTGTGGAAACAAGATCATTTCAAGTTCATCAATTAGATTTCGAGTTCACCGATTTCGCTCACCCCAGCTGATGTTTATTTTCTGAATAAGAAGTGGATATCAGCGCGTTTTGCCTGCGATAACGTGAGCAATCGCTGGTTCCTTGTTCGATATTTAACACCGCAATATTATTGTTCTCCTCATAATTGTTGATTTTGCTATATGGTATTGTTACACTGACTTGTCGTCATAATACAACTAGAAGTGTGAACATGTTTATGGTTGTTGTCCATGAGCAATTCCCATTTAAATTCAAATTTGACAAAATATTGGAAAATATATTCGTACTAGTATTGTTCAATTGTTTGACGTAATGTGTACTATTTTGATGTTTTTTATTTGTTTTTACTTCACCATTTTGTATTCGCTTTGTCCATGAAATTTATTTAAATTTTTCTGTGGCAGTAAAGCATATTTGATTTGATTTGAATCGATTATACCACTCGTCTAGATATTCCGAACTCGGCTCGTTCGTTCCTTCGTCCATAAACATCTTGATTTAAAAAGGCATATACCGTCCTAGTAACGTAAATAACTATCATAGTTACAATGTTGATAAATTGATCAAGCAATTTCGATCATTTTTTCAGAAAGTATATCCGAGGTTCTTAAGAATTTTTTTTTGAGAGGGCCGGTCCTAGAGCGACTCAATATAATTTGAAAAAAAAGTGGTACGTCACTGGCTTTCTCACCAAGTGAAAAGAAATATGTTCAATAAAGGGTAAAAAAAGTGACAATTTTTGAGCAGCTATGAAATTAAATGATTTTCCATTTTCCTGGAGTTTCAATAACTAAAATTACATTGTTTTGACATTACATCTTATTTTTATCTCGATGCGTCAAAAAAGAAAAACTCGAACATCAAATGTACGATGCCTAAAATTGAACTAGGATTCAAAAAATCAAAAAATGATTTTCATCCATAGCGGTGTATAGGAAAGTCGCCAAAAAAATCCATGCATAGATTTTACGGTCGCGATGTAGCTATAGGCATTAAAAAATGTTCGATACGAGTAAATGAGATCACTGGTTTGGAAATTGTACGCGCTTCGGATGCAGAACGGTTTTGTTTTATGCTATTCTTCGATTAATTTTTCACCGGTCATTTGGATGCTATGATGAGAGTGAAGCAAGCAGAACAAACCAGTTTTATCGAAAACGGTAACCCTTTCACCTGGAGCAAAAATCAAAGACAAAACAGTGGGATTTTTTCTCAAATCCAAACCATCTATATCGTTTTCTGAAAACAAATAAGTGGTCGTTTTGCATCTGGGCTTTTCATTAAGCAAAGAGCTTACTGCAATCGAGGTTCTTCCCCAGATTGGCGTACGCTTTCAATCTAATATGATAAATTGAGTAACGAATAAATGGATGTTGCTTTATCCCGAAAACATTCATTCCACCTCTTCCAATAATAATTGCGCGAGTGTCCAGTCGAAGGATTTCCAAGCATAATATCATGTATTGATCATCTTATTAGCTATTTCAGTATATAGACCAAGGAAATGGTACTTTTGTCAGGACACTAACTAGTTTTTCGAGTACTATGATTTTATAGAAACAGATCCTAGGTATGCGTTTTCTACTGCAGATTTGGATGTCTTTTTAAGTTATGAACAATTCAAGACAAACATATGAAATATAAAGCTCGCGAGGAAAACCCGCTAAATCCCCTGAATCAAAATTGTGGAAAATATTATACTGTTTACCATTCCTTTGGGTTTTTGTATAATTTCACTACGCGTCAAGCACTATTGTCATCATAACTTAAAAAATAATGCTTCGGGTTTTGTTGCTAATATGAGTAGAATTAGAGGATTTTTTTGATAAGTGGATGTACTAAATATAAATGTATTGATATAAACTGAAACTGATGTTGAAAAAAACTCAAAACAATGTTAAAAACTTTAATTCAAATTAAAATATGTATAAAGAAGTCTTCGAGCAACAATTCATACAAACCATCATAGTAGAGAATCGTAAAACCTTTAAAATACTTTTTTTTTAAATTTTGCGCTTCGAAAATTGCAAAAAAACGCTGGGATTTGCATGGTATTTGATAACAATAAGTATTGCTAAAAACAATTTGCGGCTGTGTTATTTTGACAAAAGTAAGCTCTCGTAGGTCAACATTATAAGTACACCAATGGCAATTTCACCATCCTAGGCATATCTCATGAAAGTGGAAGACTTGTTTTACCATCATATTATATATTGACAATGATTTGAAGAAAAGTCTATATGGGACAAAGTCTGGATCTGTTTTCTTTTGATCGCAGCTTTGTTTATAATAATTGAGACACATATTTTGTGTCATGAGGCCAAAAGTTATCGTGTGGAAAAATTGAAATCGATCTGCCATCCACACGATATTCTTATGATGTGTCATATGTTTTTAAATTATCATAAACAAAGTAGCTGCGATCAAATTAAAAAAAAAAAACTTGACTTGATTTTTTTTTATCTCAAAGTTGGGGCAAAAATACCTGATTGTCTAATTATTATGAAGACAAAATTGTCTTCGGGTTATTCTATTTGTCTATAAACAGTATGTCCCCCGGTCCCCGGATGCATTAAAACATTCCGGTATAGGATTTGGCACCCGCTCCTATTGGTTGATTTCAAACTCATAGACGAATCAAAGGCGAAGTGCCGAAACCGATAGCAGATTGTTGAGCGGTGCTGAAATCCAGGTTGAAATGTTGCCCTGCATTTTGCGCACATGGTCATGTGTTGCTAGATAGTATAAATAATATGGAGCATTTGAAATTAATTACGGAACACTGTGTTCAGGGGCAAGATGAAAAATGAGAGGGATGTAATAAAGTGGATGACTGGATATGAAAAGTAGACATCTAATTCATGACGAATAAATAGAAGCTCACAAAACCCTTTAACGATCGTTTTCACCCTCAACCCCTACGCCCCTGATTGAAATTTTGAGCTAGATTCTGATTCAGCATCTTAATTTTATGCAATGTAGGTATTGAATTTCATAATTTTTAAATACACTTTTCGGAAATATTGGGGAAAAACCATCTTCAGGGTGCTCTATTTGAAAGGGCGTAGCTCCCTCAGGAAGAATTTTTTGTATAGGAACTTTTTTCCATAAAAACACTTCAGGAATGCCCCCTCGGATTCTTCACCGATGTTCAGGAGACACCCTGTAGAATATGTACCTGACTAGTATACAAATCTTGTCACGGTATTCAAAGTTGCACCGAAACACAGGCTCGTGAATTCCGCAAGGTTCTAACATTGCTATAGCAGTTTAGCTACTGCTAAAAAAACATGTAATTACACACCTCATTCTGACCAGTCACCAAGTATTTATGCACACTATACACATCAATATTCTGAACTGGACCTCAGCACCACTTAACATTCTGGTATCGGTCTCGGCACTTCGCCTTCGATTAGTCAAGAGGTTGAGATCGACCAATAGAATTTGAGCGGGTGCCGAATGCAATACCGGTATACGTTAAAATAGGTATCGACAATGTGTAAATGCAAATCTATGCTTGATCTGGCAAATTGAGCCACTTGGCATTTTAAATGCCTGACTCATATTCGGACCATTTCCTCTACCCTTAAGAACCAGGTACAACTTTACAAGACGATCTTTAACCAAAATCCTTTATGCATTCGGCATAAGTGATTCAAAACGGTTACAGATTTTCCAAAATAAAATATTGAGATCATGTATGTTTGCTCCTTGCTTCGTGGGGAGCAAGGACAATCACAACGATTGGTGGAAATTTGAGATCACCTGGAATTCAGAAACTTAACTTTAAATAAACTTTGAAATCCCGATTTTTTTAAAAAATTCACAATTTACTAGATTCTTCACAAGTTTTGACTCTTTTTGATTACTTTATTTTTCTCACCAGTCATCAAAGAAATTGAAACAAACCCGAATAAACCCGCTTGTGGGGTCGCCACACACCCACAAACACCCCCATACAAAATTAAAACCTGACGAAAAACATTGTGTGTTTCTTTATGCGGAGCATAATCCACATTTATACAAATTGTGAGGAACGCGAGCAAATTTCCGTCAAACACAATGCACAACATAGATGTTCATTGATGTGGATCCGGCTTTTTGGATATCATTGAAGTCCCGAGTATTCCTTTCCAAATCCCACTATGATGATGACAATAATATTCGGAAGATGCAGGTTTCTAGACTGAAAATACTTCAGAAACAGTTCTCACAAGCTGCAAATAGAAATGGCAACGAAAAATATGTGATCTCTAGACCATCGACGCAGTTGGTAAGAGGCTTTGGATAATGAAAATAAGATTTTTACGAGACAGCTACATATTACTTCTATACGACTTTACGATATCTCCTATCATTTTCATTCAATGAGCCTGCGTCCACTCTTGTTTCTAGACCATTGACTAAGCCTTATAGAACTCAATGTTCTAGACAGATTATTACGAATCGTTGTTCCCAGAAAAAAAAACGTAATTTCATTTGGACAGCACTACTGATTTTGACAAACATTCACGATTTATTTTTCGGGAAATATAATCACGTAACATAGAGGAAGCACGTGTCGCATTAGAAATTTGTGATTATTTTCCAATAAAATTGCCACTTTTTGGACTATTTATTTTATTCATATTGTCATAAATAACAACATTGTAAATATAGAGCTTGCAAGATCAATTCAATGGTGCTAGTTTGCCATCTATAGAAACTTTTCCTTTGGCTCCAGTTGAGACCACATGTACATTACTGGAGGCAGAGAACGCCAAAGAGTTACTCCCTTTTGTTCTCTGATCTCTACATGAGCAACCAATTCCATGATTTATATCATCGTCAGTTGCGTAGACAGTTGGGCCTCCTTGGTATGGGCTGAAAATATTCGAAATTATCCAAGCTCCAATATGTATGTAAAGACAGGCACAATTGGAATAATTTCTTTATACTTCGTAGTATAAATTGATATTTTTTGTTCCAAACCCAAAAATAAATTGATTTGATTTCCACAGCAACAGAATTTAGATTATATCAAAGTATCCTCTTTTATTGTGAAGAATATTTTGTGTATCACTCAGATTAGAGATTCAAATTCTGGGCTCTTTTGTATAAATTCATTCCCTGTCTCACCCCCAACTGTGTCCTAATGTAATGTGCTTTTTATTGAATAAAACAACCTCAAGCTTCTTTTTTCTAAAAATTCCACCCGTTTTATATACTAAAAAATAATAAAGCAAACTTCATTTTGCAATCAATGTTACAGGTAACAGAAAAATATATTTTTGGATTGAAGTTCCATGAAATACTCCAAACCCTACAATTACTCCATAATAGACTATAGTCTCGGTATTAAATTTCCAGTTTTCCCAGTTCTGTTACATCCGGTCTAATCTTTTTATAGGAAATGTTTTCAGAATTGGAAGGCAGAATTGAAAAAAGTCTTCTGTGCTAGTTCCGCATAAAATTAATTTGTTCCTTGCTAAATTAAGAGTGCCTTTTTGTTTATCTGATATTTTGAATATTCTTCGAGTCTGTTTCAATTTCCTTCATAGCTAATAGGATGTTATCTGCTATAAGCGTGATAAAACACAAAAGAGAATCCGCAGAGTTCATGATAATGATTGATATGTGGCAGAAATAATTGGATAAAGATATTGTTTTCAAGTATAAAAAAATATTTATTGCATACTTTTGGCACAAATTATTATGCACGGAAATAAATAAAAAAATATTTCGAGACACTTCACGCTATTGTGAATAATGGGGTTCAAGAGGCCAAAATGTCACGAGAGGTGATTTTGAATTTGACAACACGTTTTTAAGCAAAATTTGAAAGGGTTCAAGAGAGTCTATAGTCTATGTAAATTTTCAAAAATTTATATTGGTCGTTTTGATTCCAAGAAACAATGATTATGACAAGTTGCTAAAATTTGGTCAATCTTCAAGATCCCTGAAATGATTTCATTGTGAAAAAAAAATGTCCGAATCAAAAAGTTTGAATTTTTTTTCAATCATCTTTTTTTTGGCAATACGTTCTGAACTACAAAAAAAAATAGGAATTCACAACAGTTTCAAAATCGATTATTAATTCAGATTTGTGTACAATTTGCTCCAAAAAATTCAGTTAATTTTAATGAATGGGTTTTTATTTTCAAAAAAATTTTTTTTCCAGAATCTGGCAAACTGTTGTAGAAAAACCAACGATCTCAAACACAGGAGGATTTTTTTCATAGCTACAGGGTATTCATTATATTTTCCCTCTTTACAAAGATACAAACAAATTGTTCAAATGAAAGTTTTATGATTTTTCCTGAAGATTATATAACAACTAAGCGAAAGAACATCACTATTGCAAATCAGGAAAATGTGGGAAAGTTTAATTTTTTCAATGCCCTGTATTCTACCACATATTCAAGATCTCCTCATTTTCCTTCTTTTAAAAATTTATAGTTTGCTTATGTTTGGACTAGCCGTTTTTCAGTTATTTCATTTTCAACAACTTGCAATGCGGATAATAATAAGATATTTTAGCGCAACTGACATGGATCATCAAGGGCAATAGCAATTGTTACTTATATCAAATACTTTTCTGTCATCAAATATTCTGTTTCCGTTGGTCTTCCATGGTTTTTCATGATGGTTGCGATGAATTATTCGCATTATTCGCCCGCATTGCAACTCAACAATATATTATTCAAAGTCACATGTCAAATGACTCAGAAACTGCTAGTCCAAACATAGGCAAACTCTTTATTTTTGAAAAGAGGAAAATGAGAAGATCTTGAATATATAATAATTTTCCATTTTCCTGATTTTCAATAGTGGTAAGTTCTTTCGCTTAATTATCATGAAGTCTTTATCTCTATCTATTTTATAAGTGAATTTCGTCCTTTGAAAAAATTGATGCAATAATATTATAATTATATATTTTAACAATCTCCCACTCCGTTACATTGTGTTTCTTATATCAACACCAAATTTCTTGCGAATCTAATAATATTATTGCTTCGATTTTTTTCCTAACGACAAAAATACCTAGATAGATAGAATTATGCCAGATAACTTGAAATTGAAGATTAAAGTTAAGCTTTTAATCCTAAACAACTTTTCTTTGAGCTTATATTATTCACATCTTGATTTGAGATCAAGCAGGAGCGATCTCCGGAATTTGAATATCCATGCAGCGCTAAAATTTGATGTCATTTACACCTAGTCGGACAATTATTCTGAGAGACACTGTAATTTTTTGAACTATTTTTTTGTATAGTCAACACACTGTCACAGAAAAATGGTTTTTTTAAAAAGTTAGTGACTTTTACATTCCTTCTGTATAGGAGGCGAGAAAAATGAAAACCCAATGTTTTGACATGACAACTAAACCTGGTAATTATAAGAAAATACCCTCCTCTGCAAAGTGATGGTTGTCACTCACATATTCAGAAAAAAAACGATTGATAAGCTGTCTCTTTCATTGGAAATCTTCCTAGATTTTCCCCTGACATGTAATTAACCCTGAACGGAGATGTTTCAACAGTCTTTGGTAAAATCGATTTCACAGGAAAGAGCGTATCATTATTTGTTACTTTAGTTAGAGGTGAGTCCGAAATTCTTATATTTACATAATACTACTAACGTTGAATAAATACATTATCATTAACTTACTACTTATTATCATTATATTTATGTGGTGCATTCCAGCTGGGCCTCCAACTATTTGTTCTAAATTCAACAGGATTATGAGCAGGATCTCTTCCAATCAGAATATTTTGCGGGGGAGGCTCTTCGCCAAAATGATGTCTATCATAGGCATGTCCCAAATATGGAACTCCTAATTCAAGCATATTTCTATTTCTTTGCTGGTTGTACGCGTTTTCTGATCTGTAATCCTGAAATATAAAGTATAGTTTATTATAGTATTTTAAACAAAAAAAGTATCTGATGACATTCGCATTTGAAGCCTGTTATAAAGCAGCAATTTGACGTAAAGATTAAATAAAAATGATTCAATTACCTACCCAAGGTCTATCAGTTGCTGGACGGAAATAAGTATTTTGGTGTCTATTGAATGTACTCTTCGAAAGAGGATGATCTCTATGTATAAATGTATGATAAGTTGGAGTACTGTCACGATAAAAATTTCTTGATAAATCGTCACTCGGATATAAAGGTTGGTCCATAAGCGTCGGTCTCAAAGACGGATAACTTCGGGAAAAATCGTCAAACCTCCTATTTGACCCTTCATTTTGAAAATTGGTGTTATCTAGATTGGAACCTAAAATAATGAGAACGAATAATAAATCTACACGTCTAATAACTGTCCAAACCTCTATGTCCCACAACAATAGGAACATCTGGAGTATCTTCAACTCTTTTTCCTTGAGTTTCATCCAAATTTATTTTGGTTTGTACATGTACCAAAACTTCAGTCTCAACTGAATTGTTGCTCTTGGTAATATTACATCCAGTTGTTGAACAGGAAATACTGCTAGCATGTTCTGAAGCAGCTGGTATAGACTCGAAGTTCTTGAAGATTTTTATTGGAATGATTTTTTCAGCTTTGCTGGGGCTGGCAGAATCGTCAAAGTCCAATTTCCCAGAAGTATGGAGGACTGTTGGTACAAATATTATTGTAATCATTGTTCAGATATGTTAATCAGAGCAATTTTGTGACAATTTGGATTTGGCAAGAATTCTGCGCTTCCCAGGAAACATTCATATTCTGTTTAATTGATTTTCCAGCAGATTGCTTAAAAAAATTATACAACTAAATTACGTGATCGCGCTCCGTTCGCAAACTTTGTCGCGAAGGGTAAATTAGGAAAGTTGCGAATAAAAAAATCTCACCCAAAGTAAGAAATAAAGTTGAGATATACTTAATATTCATGGAATTAGTATCTTGCTGGCATAATTTCATCTGAAATTAATTATGTTCTTAAGATTAGCTATTAGCCGTGTAGTATCTCCTAGCTAGTAGTGTATGTCAAAATAACAACAATTACTTACGCTCAACTTCCACAACTCCAAGCACACATAGAATCGCAAAAAGGCCACCCATGTTAGAACCTTTTCAACTCACATCAAAGAACCAAATTGACGATATTCGCGTGAAGATGAGTGATGATGTCGTGTCTGACATTTCCTCAGATTAACATTTTTTTTCTCTGGTTGATCTCCTTCATCTTATTCAAGGTTCCCTCTAATTGCATTTCGGTATTTTTTGTCTAATTTCATCCGTACGGTTTCACAACTAAACCACAATCTAATTACAGTAAAAAAAATAAATCCTGTTTATGTGTATGAATGATGTTTCGATGATGTGGGTATAAGATCAACGATTTCCGAATAAAAATTATCAGTTTGTGAGAAAGCAAAAAAAAATTGTTGGTGATTATTGATGGAAGGACGAGATTGTCTTACTTAATTATACTGTTATAAAAAAAAACTCATGCATGCCTTGTTGCTGTCATGTTTTGTGGAAGGAAGATAACATCAATGAAAATATGATTTTACCAAACATACAACATACATATCTAAAACTTTTCTAGAATCGTTGTAACAATGATTATGTCTTGATTGAATATCCTGTTGGTGATGGTGATGGTAAAAATCTTTATTGGCTTTCTGTACAATTCGTACGAATAGCGTCATCTAGGGAAGAACGATATAATCGCAAAATCCGCATCTATCGACTCTCAATTTTATCATAAAATCATTTAAAAACCCAATCGATCACTTTCAGATCTGTTCGCAATTGATCTGATTTTATGTTAAGGGCTAATATGAAGAGATAAAGATGGTGTTATCGGATCGGGCAGAGGCAAAAACGTTCGATAGCTATACAGGGATGTATAAGAATTGACCAGATCAACTTGTCAATTCTTATACAGCATATAGAGGCATCATAAATAAGAAATTTGAGATGATAAACTCGTATTTAGAAGTGCCTCGTTTCCAAGATACAAGGTGTACAAAGTTCAACAAAAAAAAATATTTTGAAAATCGTTTTACCGATTTTGAAGAAATTTTCCGGATCTAAATACTTGGTGGTTTAGAGCATTGAGTACTTGAAAAAAAACCTCATCCAGAGCCGGAGTTGGAAAAGATGTGTGCAGTATTTTTCAAAAAGAAAATGGTAGGTACAGCATCATTTTTTCAGTTTTTTTTTTCTGTAAAACCTCATTCAACCTCTAGCAGAACAGCTCCTTTGACTTTTCTCTCTCCGATATATCATTTCCGAGTGAAAAAATAAAAACCATATTGAAGTGGTCCAACTATCTTTTTATCGAAAAAATGCAGTGGATTTTTTTAATAGAGAGAAATATCATGACTAACTCATAACAATCAAAGAAAATGTTCAAAGTGTTCTCCATGCCTGGACAAGGTGATTTTTTGGCAACTACTCAAAAACATGCACTACCACATAGTATTTAGATCCTGAAAATTTCATACAAATCGGTAAAACGCAAAAGCAAACATTCATATTTCATGTGAAACCTGTACACCCTGTATCTTGGAAACGGGGCACTTCCGGCCATGGGTTTTTCATCTCATACTTCTTATTATTTATGGTCCCTCTATATGCTGTATAACTATAAACCAGTTGATCTGGGACACCCTGGCATATCAACAGAGAGTACAAAACTGTTACCCATATTATAAAGAATGCTCCCTGATTGCATCACATTGAAGAGCGTATTCCTGAGCTATTTTCATGAAAAGAAGTCCCAAAGTGCAATATCTTCAAGATACAGGGTTTTGAACTTTTTCTCTAAAAAAAAACATCACTGACTCCAAGTTTTATTTTTTTCTTAAATGAAGCAACCAAAAATGTCTTGCCTCTTGGATTATTTTGGTATTCGACCTCGTTTTTTCTTGTTTTAAAATATTTTACCCGATTGAAAGAAAAGAAAATATTTTGCGTAGTCTGAAAGTCTTTTTTTTCAAAAACGAGGTCAGATACGAGAAAAATTAAGGAAAAAAAAATTGTATTTTTGGTTGTTTCATTTGAGAAAAAGATTTAAATTACAGCAAAGTCAGTGGCGTACATTTATTTAACAAATATATTTGTTGAGAAGCCCCTCGGGACGGCACTGGTCATTATCATTTTTACCTAGCTAGGGCTAAAATAGGTTCTTATTGCTTACAAAAAAATCGGTCCATGGATATTTGTGATGGTAATGGGTGGAGGGACTAAATCCCGGCGAGAAGACCTAGTGGCCCTTTCCGCCAGCCCCGTGCTTCCATCCCCCTTTTCTCAAGTCGTCCGGTCTTCATTGTGAAGCGGAGCAGGTCATCCCAGCCCTCCCTCCACAGGCGACCCCATATATCACAGACTCCCGGTAGATGGTCTTCTCCGCCCTTCTACGGTAGGGACATTCATAGGGGTGATTCGCCTATTCCTAATAAATGCAAGTGTCGGTTGAGCTTGCAGTGTCCTGTGAAGATGCCTCTACGATGATGCTCAGTGCCTTCCTACTTCTGTAGGAGGTATTGGGAAGTATTGGGCCGACCTTGGTTTGTTGGGTTGTGTGATTATCTCTCTGGCTTATCTACAAGTCGTGTTAGTCTTCCAGTTTTTTACTGTGTTCTCCCAAGCCCACTTAATCAGGTCCTCGGAGATCAGTCGTTCACTCAGACCCAGGTATGGTTCTGGACAGTTCGTTTCCGAAAATGCCCATATGTCCTGGTACCCAGACCAGTTTAACTTTCTTCCTCTCACCCATGGCATGCAGAGCATCACTGCACTCTTGGACCAGCGGGCAGCTGATCCTTAGCTCGCATAATGCCTTCAGTGCCGCTTGACTGTCAGAATAGAAAACTTTGTTATCATGTGTCTTTCCTTGAACCTCTTTCCTAGCTGCTACCTCCAGGATAGCAAAAGCCTCTGCTTGGAAGACCATTGTAAGCTTTCCGAGAGGAAAAGCCTCCCTGCACTCCTGTCCAGTCTGTATACTCCGGCTCCTGTAGCCTTAGAGTTGTCTTTGAGCCGTCGGTGAACCAGATCTGCGTGTTACCTGGTGGTTCTGCCAGTGTAGTCCGCCACTGGTCCCTGGATGGAAGCTGTACCTCAAAACTTTTGTGAAGTCTGAGTCTTCCATCCGAGGCTGTCAGTCCCGCCGCCAGTAACGGTATCTCACGCCTCACAATAGAAGCTAATCTAGTGTGGCCAACCTCTGTGCCTTTGTCCTTCCATACTTCCTGAGTGGACATCCTTGCGTATGCTGCCATCGCTTCCCTCTCTATCCAGATAGCCAGCTCTGGCAACGCAAGGAGAATGTTCAGTGCAGCTCCTGGAAAAGTCCTCATTGCACCGGTGATGCTTAGTAAGGTCATCCTTTGAAGTCTGGATAGTCTGATTTCGTTGGTGGCTTTCTTGGAAGCTGGCCACCAGACCACGGCTCCGTATGAGATCCTCGGTCTGATCACGGCTAGATAAAGTCAGTGATCGACGTGTGGTCTTAGGCTCCACTGCCTAAGAAGTAAAAAAATTATAGTTTAAAAAAAAAACTGAAAAATACGCTAAAAAGTAGAAAATAAATAAAAAAATAACAAAAAAACTAGAAAACACGCTTTCGAACTAAAAACTGGAAGATAACTTTTAATTTAAGAATAAAATGATTAACGAGAAAGTTAGTGTCATTGTGATAAAGGCGTGAGGTGCTGCGATATTAATTATTGTAATAATTTCTTACTAACTTCTATTTCAAAATGCAGAGTGTATCTATTGCAAGCACCCCACGCTTTCACCACAATCACATTAATTTTTCCATCAACCATTTTGTTCTTAAATTAAAAATATTTTTTTTATTTTTTAGTTTAAAAGCGTGTTTTCTACTCTTTTTACTTTTTGTGTTTATGAAAGACTATCATACAGTTCTTCAAAGGCCGGGTTTGTCTCTATATTTGTTGATGAAACATATATTTTGACCGGGGAGCATGCGTTTGCAAAATCTACCATTGATTAGCAATAAGATATAAATGCGTGTATCTGATTGGTTGTTTGCTAATCGCTGGTAGAATTCGTCTTATTGTTGCTCATCGAAGGTAGGTTTTGTTCACACTTTCTGCGCATCAGAGTGCGTTTCGCTTGCCTTAAATCGCTAATTATAGCATCATCTTGTTTTGCGATACTATTTCTGTTGACTAACATGACATATGACTTACATGACTTGGTTGACATTTGGCGTGTCACTTGTCAGTGATTTCAGTGAGTGATTGATCATTCAAGTTGCAGCCCAACCAATCACTAAATAATAATGAAATAGTTTCAAGTAATGATCCTCAGAGCGTCGAGAATGGAAATTCTTCATCATCGGTCGCAGTGGACAATTTGCACATTTTTTGGAAATATGAGGAATATAAGGATTAGTGAGTAGTGATGCCATTGATGTTTAAAAAATCAATGGGTATTTCGGAAAAATTTTTTCGCTGATAACTTTCAAATATTGTCTAGAATACATATATAAAATTTCAAGTAATTTGAAAATGTATGCAAACTGTCCGTTGTAGATAACAACCATTATGATAATGATTTCGAAAAGTTCTTTTGTGCTCTGAGAGAGCAGCATATGCTAAGTTCGGTTCATCCAAAGTACTTTTAGATAAAAGTCAAAACAATTTAAAACATAGTTGGGATCTTCGACTATAATTTTAGCCTAAGGTTGGGATACAATTTTGAGTAAACGTGAAGCAGTTTCAGTCTACGTTATCGAGATGGCGCTACAATAAGAGTTCAGCCGAAGTCTATCTCGAGACTCGAGTAGGGAACGTGTGTCTAGAAGAAATTAGACACTTCTTCACCATGCAGAATGACGTGCGTTAAAATCAAGCAAAGTTAGTAGTGAGTTTTGGTTAGTTTGGATTAGTTTGTGTTTGGTAAAAAATGAATTTCGCCTTTCTTATTGTGAAGGATTATGTTTTACAATGAAGTATTAGTATGTTTTTTTCGAATTTTATCAACAACCTCCAGGTATCAAATCTTCTATTTGATTCCTTGGTTCAAAACATTCTTCATATAATATGAAATCTGCATCTCTGAGCAAAAAGTAATACGAATACTATAGGGACAAAACTTATATGCGATGAGAAACGACAAGGCAAATTCTGCCAGCGATTAGCAATCACCAATCAGAGATAGCCTAATGCTAATCAATGGTAGATTGTGTCTAAATGCGGCCGAGGAAGACTGTGGACAAATATTGCTAATAATTATATCGAATCTTATCTATGATTTCAGTGATTGTTAATGGGCTCAAATTGAACTCATCGAAGACATGCAACGTGTATGATGTTTTAGGAAGTAGGAGTGTATTTTATGAATAAAAACTTTCCAATTTTTTTCGATGGATTCACAATTATCTCGAACAGAAAATGAGATACTAGGGTTTTATTCTTGATCCACGGCTCTCATCATATATATTATGATTTCAAACCACTAGAGTTATTGGACTAGATTATTAATATTCACTACACTATTGGAATAAAAAATTGCAAAACAGACCAATGCGAATGATTTTAAGTAGCAATAGAACTTAACGGATGTTGAAATCCCTAAGCTGATGCTGTAATGCTTCACCAGATCTCAAATATATTGAAAAACTTTTGATAGATAATTTGGAAAAACATGTTCTTCCATTTAGTCTGTATATTTAACTTCAAATTGGATTTATGAATACTTAAATGTTTTTTTTTGACAAATGCGTAATTAACTTATTTATTGATTACCAACGTACAGTATGAACATAAGTATACAGGGTGTCCGTTTCAAGTGATACCACTATTGCTATCTTCGAAACATTAATGTGCTACATAGTCGGTTAAATGGAAGAAAAGTTGTCGTTTTTGATGTTCATTTAAGATGCATTCACTATGTCGCAAAATTATTTTTAGTTTGCTAGATACAGGGTGAATTGTGAAAATGGACAAAATTAATTACATTATATATTTCAGAAACTATATTCATCTTCGAGACACAGAGCTTGGATTTGAAAGGCTAACAATATTTTCCGTTTTACAATATGATATCTCCGAAAAGTGAATAGGACGTTTCGTATACGAGAAACCACCATCAACGACCTTTCGACACTGTAAAATGACATCATCAGGAAATATCATGAATTCATAATATTAAAAAAAAAAGCAGCAGCAATTGATACACAAACTCGCAAGGCTTAAAAGTGTTTTACACAATTATAATCACATATTTATGTTTGAAACATGAATGAAAATGCATCGAAGCACCAAAGTTATTTTCGTCTCATATTAGAGCAAACAACATCAACTTGAATCTTTTAAATACGGAGCTGGAATTTTGTCACAATTAGTTATCTCATAAGATGAATCGCTAACAACGGCCCTATAAACTAACCACCACGATTACCTGATATTACACCAATGGATTTTTCCATATGGGGTTTTACTAAAGATGGAAGATATTTGGTGTCGTGTGTGACGAAATACGTCCAGCTGTTCAACAATCCAAGGCAGCGGACAGCGGAGACGACTTTCCAACCACTATGCTGCGCTCAAACACATCGGATCTTGTCCCACTGTGGTAATTTTCCATCGTGTTCTCTGCCATACTAGAAGATTCGCAATCTATCGACTTTTCGAGATACCTAATTCTATATTCTTCATGCGGTTTCGGCGAAGGGGACGGCTGGGATATAAAAGAGACTCACCGCCATAGGAGAGTTCAGTAGGTAGTGTTTAGGTTGAACGGGCAGTTTAAAAACATGAATGAGTAAATGTATGTAGATAGTTGACTGGAAATAAACGAGTGAAAGTTGAACAAGTGTTTCTATAGCGGAGATTCATTACAGGGTGGTATTACCTATCGAACTTATAGAAGTACACCGCAGAATCTAGATGATAAATCAGAAAAATTCGACGAGTCTAACAATTTCTCCTGGAATTTTGGAAGAAGTCCATAAAAAGATTGTTGTCAATTCGCAGAAAGTACAAAGGAATATTTTTTAGATATCTTTATGGTGGATGTTATGGATAGAAACGTTGCAAACTATACTCCAAAAACAAGAAAAAAGATGCAGTGAAACGTTCTTAAACCCTTTGAAATTTTTAAATATGATAAAATCAGAGCCGTACTGGTGATTATTCCTGATAATGTCATTTTACAGGATAGGAACGTCGTCAATGGTATTTGTGTGTCGTCAATGGTATTTGTGTAGAACATCGTTGGAAACGGTATGATGAAAATACTTAGAAATGATGATAAAAAATCCTGGTCCCTATTTAAAAAAATGAAGTTGATGTTGGTTACTCGAATACGAAACGTCGTATACACAATTTGAAGTCGTCACACTATACGCTTTTAGTAATAACCCTACAGTATCTGATAACGAGCATGCATTTGTTTACTTTGGCAACGCCGGACATTATGAAATCTTGACATCCGTCATAAATGACAGGATTGAGTCTTCTTAAGTTAGTTTTTCGACCGCGGTCTCACGTTTTCACGTGTGTTGTTCTCGTTGAGTATATTTGAGCTTATACGAGAAGTTTTCGAAGTGCAAACTATTAACATTCACCAATAACTCGCAATGTATCTTATGTATTACTTGGACGACGAAGGCAAGAAGGTGTATACCTTGCAGGTAATTCGATATTTTTGTTTCATATTCATCGATGGTGAAGACTGAAGATTGAAGAATAATGGTTAAAGTTCTTCTCAGTTGATAATAATATTATCGAATTCGCTTGTGGTGACATATCACTTTATGGCAACTGAAAATAAAAAAATTTCTATAAAAAGGTTTTCATATTTGCATTGAAAACATACTTTTCGATAGAATAAGGTGAGGATTATTTCAGATTTTCAATCGGTATTTTTGAAAAAGCTAATTAATTCGATGTTATTTTATGCACCTGGGCAAATGGAATGTTGCTCCGCGTAGGAATTTGGGTTAGTTTGGGTTGGCAAAAAAAATTGATGTCGCGTGAGCGACATCATTTAGTTGGCAAAAAAATTACTTTTCATATCTTCACTTTATTCTATAGAAAAATATGATTTCATAGCAAATATGAAGAAATCTTACTAAAAAATTTGTTATTTTCAGTTGCCATAAAGTGATAGGCATACACCCTCGCTTGTTTTTGAAGAATAAGTTAGTGCACAAAGAAAAAAATAGCGTAAACATAAATGATTTATTACAATACAATAATTCATCAAAGTTGCATATTTGAGAAAAGTCCCTCTGTTTTATTAATTAGTCCTGAGGGCTCTTTTGTGTCTTATAGCGACCCACGCATTTCATGAAATTCTTTTAACAGAGTGATAGTAGACTTTCTAAAACACATTTTAACAAACAAAAAATTGCGGTATTTTCTTTTTTTTTCAGAGAAATAAGCAAAACTACCCTTATTTTCTAAACTTCACTTCTTATCACAAAATCTGCCGAAATACTGCATTTATAAAAGTCACTCTTGACGCTAAATACATTCCATTTTAGGAAAAAATCTGAAAATAGTCTGGAATTTGCATAAATGCATTATTTTATTTTTATGGGTGCTACCAGAGCCATCTATATTGTAATACAAGCCATGAAGTAATGACGTGCAACGTCGCAATTTGGACCACCGTTGACGTTAATCGGTGGTCGAAATTTTGCATTGATTGAAGGTGTTTTCTTTAGGTAAGTTCGAGTTTCGCTCCGAGCGCGAAATTGTCCATTTAAGCGCGTACAATTTTTGGCGCTTCGAGTATTCAGAGCGAATACTCGAACTCACCTTTTGAAAATTAAGGTATTTTACGATTACGAGTTACGGAAAATGTTCAATAAAACAGTAACTTGAAAGAATAACTTATATATTATCGCAACAGGTATGATGTTTATCAAATTATAACATAATACATATCCTAACCTAACAACAGTTTTATGATTTTTTGGGAAAAAATATTGATTCTGAACAATAAAACATCAAAACCGCCAAATAGGTAGATGGTCACAGATTTTGAGATGTGATTTCCTCAGTTTCTGGAGGACAGGAGTTGATAATTACTATTATTAAAACAGAGAAACCAAAAAGCACCATCTCCGTCACGCACCAAAATGTTTCTCCAAAGTCCTACTTCATCTTGTATTACAATATAGACGGCTCTGGTACTACACTTTTTGGTATTGACAATTGACAGTTTGACGTACCCATAGATTGTGGGATTTCTTTGTAAACGAAATTGCCAATTCTATGTTCAATTTTATTAAGGTGTTCTCCAGTATGTAGCTATCAAAATTTCATGCTGTGATGGTATCATTTTTCATAGTTAATACCTCGGTTAATACATTCATTAGGCCAATGAGGTTGTTGTAGCTTTTGGTTAATGGGGGTTAAATCGGGTTGGTTTTTGAATAGGCTCTTTTTGGCAAAAACAGATGTTGCGTGAGCGACATCTGAGTATTGCGAAAAGCATGAACGGCAAAACTTTTTAGCTGGTTAGTTTGGGATAGTTTTGGTTAGTTTGGGTTTGAAAAAAATTTGATGTCACGTGAGCGACATCATTTAGGTATATATTAGGTACATTTTAAGCTTGGTTGATTTTGCTTGGTTGTATGGGCTAGTTTCTGTTTAGTTTGGGTTAGTTTTGGTTAGTTTGAGTTAGTTAAGGTAAGTTTGGGTTGGTTTTGGTTACTTTGGGTTAGTTTTAGTTAGTTTGGGTTAGTTTTAGTTAGTTTGAGTTGGTTTGATTAGTTTTGGTTTGTTTGAGTCTGTTTTGGTTAGTTTGGGTCGGTTTGGTTAGTTTGGGTTGGTTTGGTTAACCTGGGTTGATTTGGTTAGTTTGAGTTTATCTTGGTTAGTTTGGGTTAGTTTCAGTTAGTTTGGCATAAATTTGATGTCGCGTGAGCGACATCATTTGACTATAATTTAGTACATTTTACGTTTGGTTGATTTTGCTTTGTTGTTTGAGTTGATTATTGGATAATATTTGTAAGATTAGGTCGGTTTTGGTTAGGCTTTGTTTAGAGAAAATGGATGTTTCCCATTTTGTTGTTACAATTTCGTTTCACTGTTTCACTAGCAGACTGATTTTTTTTTTAAATCAATCATTTCTTGCTATGCAATAATAATTGTCAATCTTTTCAACGTGCATTCTCAACTATATCTATATTTCCATCGGAAAACTGACATTTTTTCTGTTTTAGAAGGAAGGCCCAAATAAAAAGCCAACATTATCAGCCCATCCTGGTAAGTTTTTCTGATCGAATTTCTTAAATCAAAATTTTTTTTACAGCAAGGTTTTCTCCAGAAGATAAATATTCAAAGTATAGAATTATAATGAAGACCAGATTCAATCTTTTGAAAACTCAGTCAGAAGACCCAGTCCTATAAGATGATTTCTGTTTTGTAACAATTAAGCTAGGAAAATTTGAGTTCAATTAAAATAAGTCACTTAGAATAAGTTCAACGTCAGAAAGAAGAAAATGTGCTTCAAAAAAATAGTTGAAATTAATTTGAAACAAAAAATTGGAGTTGTATTTTTTTATTCTCCCAATTGACATATGATCAGTTTGAATTCAGACAGGTTTTTGCGCAGCGGTGTCTTCTCTTATAATTTGAAAGACCATGCTGGTGATAATGTTCTGGATTGCAAACTTCGCTTCAACCTTATTCAGAACAACTATGTTTTGGATAGATTTGTATTATATCTGACTAGTTTTAAAAGGATTTAAATTTAAATTTTTTATTTTTTGGTTGGTTAAGTTGTCTTGATTTAATGATTTCAGCTGTAATATTATATATTTGTTTATGCGTGCCAATGATGTACCAAAAGATAAAAAAATACAATCATTATTGTAGATATTTTGTTATCGAATATACCACACAAAGGGTTTTTTTTATTTTTTGACTTGATGTTCAAATAGGAGTTATTATTCACATTATTTTGATCTGGGTTTCTGAGATACGGTAGAATCCATATCAACGTAATGTGATCTTTATGAGACTTTGAACTTGAATAGCGCTAAAACGGTTGAACCAAATACCATCATATACCAATTATATATTTGGAATCAGAAAAAAAGATCTTTCATTCTAGCCAAAAATTGGAGGGTGTCTCATTTAAGTACTATGTTGTTTGGAATTTTTAGGTTTTTTGCATTTTTTAGTATCGGATTCTGAATGTCCATGGAAAATACTTCAAATTTGCTCATTCAAACTTTTAACCAAAACCAAAATCAACTGGGATATACATTGAGTAAAATATAAACAACCACCCTGTACCTATCATGAAGACAACTTTGTCCTTCAAATATTTCCGCTCAAACTGAAATTTGGTACACTGCATGAACTTCTGATTCCAAATTTGATTCTGAGCTCAAAATCTGTATCAGAAGTGTATCATTGTACCAATGTTCAGGAACCGATATCATGCTAGTTTCATTCTTCAATAATTCCTGCATCATTTCCAAAAACGGTGATATTACACAATCATTTTGGTTTTCGTGAACATCAAATCCCTGGTCCAATAGGGTCTAGTGCAAGAGGTCCTTGATATGAAAAACATAGGCATATGGATGCGATTTCTAATTTTATGCTTTCTTATCAATAATAGTTGAGGAACAGTGAAACACACTCACGTAATCAGCAAAAACAGCTATACTATCAAGAGAAGTAATAAAGTGCAACTATCAAAAGTGATATTACAAGTAGAGTGACTTTTACGTCATAGGTAAATTACAATATTATTATGTTCAGTGTCCGAACAATCACACTCACAATGACAAAGTTTATTTTGCAAACTCCAACACTTCCTCTCAAAATGAACTGTCAACTCCAAGCATGTGTCGATTGTTCTTGGACTCGTCAGTTGCTAATGCTTTGGTCATAATATCAGCAATTTGTTTTCCAGATTCGACATGCCCAGCCTTGAAAATGCCCTCTCTAAATTTTTCACGCACAGAATGATATTTAATTTCAATTAGTTTTGTACGCTTGTGAAACTCTTCGTTCTTCACCAGCTTCAAAGCACTAGCATTGTCCATGTACAAAACAGGAACTTCTTTCAAGCATGAAATTTCGGAAAACAATCTTCTTAGCCAAATACATTCTTTTGTTCCTTCACTGGCAGCAATATATTCTGCCTTGGTGGTAGAAAGTACCACACTTTTCTGTTTCTGACTCATCCAAGTAATTGCAGCATTTGGATATTTGCAAACCATGCCGCTTCTTGAACGTCTAGTCCGTGCATCTCCACCGTAGTCAGCATCAGTGTAAATTTCCAACAATGTTGCACAATCATTGTTTTTGTACATAAGGCCTAGTGTACCTTTTAGGTATCTGAAAATTCCTTTGACCATTTTCCAGTCTTGACATCCTAGGACATTCTAGTGATTCGAAGGCTAGACTTACTGCATAAGCAATATCCGGTCTCGATGCTATAGCCAGATACATAAGTGATCGAACTGCTTCTCGATATGGAACGTTTACAACCAATTCATTTCTTTCTTGAGTGATACAAGAAACTTCACAAGGTGTTGAAATTAGATTTGAATCTTGCATTCCAAATTTTTCCAATATTTTCTTGGTGTAACTTCTTTGCTTCAATAAAATTGAACCATTTTCACACTTGGTGATTTCCATACCCATATAGCAGTCAAAGTCACCAGAAGTAATTTTGAATTCTGCTCTCAAGCAGGACAAAAAAAACCTCTATTTTTTTTTCATCACTTCCAGCAACAAAACCGTCATCAACATATATAGCTACAATAATCTTCTTGTCATCCGCCTTTTGTATAAATAGATAAGGATCAGCATAACAAAATCAACATTATTCATAAAAGATACTAGTCGAAAATTCCAGAATCTCGGAGATTGTTTGAGACCATATAAACTTCTGTCAAGCTTGCAAACGCGCCCAGTTTGATCATCATAGCCTTCCGGTTGACTCATGTTTACTTCCTCTTGAAGAAAACCATACAAAAATGCCGTTTTGATGTCAAATTGTTTGACTTTTAAGTTCTCACAAACGATGACACTGAACAAAGCTCTCATAGTATCAAAACGAGCTACGGGACTGAATGTCCAACCAGTCGAGCTTTGTATCGGGTAATTTCTCCTTTAGGCGTTGTCTTGACTTTGAAGACCCAGCGACATCCAATTACTTTTTTATTAGATGGCAGTTCAACTAAAGTATTATTTTCAGCTAGCGACTTCATTTCTTCATCCATAGCAAATTTCCATTCTTTTGCATTTTTAGAACTCACAGCTCCAGTGTAGTTCTCAGGATCATCATCATAATCACTTGCAACAAGGATGAAATCTGTAGTGGCTGTATGCATTCAAAGCCAAAAAAAAAAAAAAAGGATGAAATCATCCAAATGTTCTGGCAGTTTAGTTTGCCTTCTTGATCGGTTTTCATTTATTCCAGAACAATCAACGTCATAAGAGCTTTCCTTTGCGTATTCTTGGTTCAACGGATTCTCAATGCTGTTACTTTCTTGAGAAATTTGTTTATAAACATCATTTTCTTCTGACATTTGTTCACTTCTCCCAAGGCTTACTACTATTTCTTCATGGACAATTTTACAAGTAACCTCAAAGTCCTGCTTTTGCTTGCTGTTTTCTCTTGTAAAGAACACATCAGCAGTTGTCAAGATTTTCTTTTGTTCCTTGATCCAAATTCTGTATCCATCGCGTTCTGCGCAATATCCCACAAAATAGCCCACTTGACTCTTGTTGTCAAATTTCTGTCGCTTTTGTTTCGGAACATGAACAAATCATTTTTTTTCAAAAATCTGTAGATGGTCAATACCAGCAGGCTTTTTCTTAAACCATATTTCAAAAGGAGTAGCATTTTTATTAGAAGACATACCTGTACGATTCAGGACATAAGCAGCAGTATTTATAGCTTCAGCCCAGAGACATTTGGGCAAATTTTCATCATGAATCATACTGCGAGCAGCTTCAACAAGAGTTCGGTTTTCTTGCTCCGCAACCCCATTCTTTTCCGGTGTATATGGCATAACTGTCCTTAGGTTGATTCCTTTTTTCTGCAACATCGATTTTACTTCAATTGTAGAACTCATTTCCTCCATCGCATAAAATTTCTTTGATCGTATGCCCTGACACACCTGCTTCTGTTAGAAAATTCTGAATACATATTTCATTCTCTGACTTCTTCAAGAAAAATACCCTTCCGAATTTTGAGAAACCATCTTTCAGGCAAAGAAAATATCTTGAGCCCCCAATTGAATTTTCTTCCATCGGCCCACAGATATCAGTGTGCATCACTTCTCCCACTTCAGTTGGAGGGTTTGGCCTGGGATAATGACTTTTTCTGTGTTGCTTACCAACCATACAGGCATCACAAAATTCATCTGTCACAGATACCTCATTCCCATTTCAGCACTTCTCCATGTTGAGGAACAATGAAACAAACTCACGTGATCAACAAAAGCAGCTATACTATCAAGAAAAGTAATAAAGTACAACTATCAAAAATGATATTACAAGTTGAGTGACTTTTACGTCATAGGTTAATTACAATATTATTATGTTCAGTGTCCGAACAATCACACTCACAATGACAAAGTGTATTTTGCAAACTTCAACAATAATAATAGATTTGGCCATTTGCTCTCTTCAATAATGTCCCTTTGAAAGCTAGAGGAATATGAACGCTATTCAACTTATAATTAGTACTAAGTACCAGTAGCTAAATATTCGTGAAAAAAAAGCGCATGATCACCTGAATGAATTGTATCGAATATGAAAAGATCTCCAGGATGTCTGGATAGGACTTGAGTTTTTGTTGCTCTTTAAGTTTTATCTAAACCCCAAAATGTTTTTTTTTTCTTAAGAGGTTACCAATATAACTTATTATTTTTTCAACCACTTACCCATCAAAATATTTATAATGATGTGTGTATTTAGTCAATTATCGACGAATAAACATCGTTCATGAAAGGCTGTGATAATCTAAACATTCTAAACACTTGTTTTCAAAAATTCCCACATACTCAGCTGATTTTTTTTCCCATTCTCTTCTTTTACTAACTATCAATACACCGAGTTGTCCAACGAAAAGTGTGTACCCCAAATAACAGAGGCGACCCCCAAGAGAAAAGAAATGTTTGGACCCGTCGATTTTTGTCTTGGAGGGGAACAGTTGCGCATCTTGACCCCCGGAATGTTCAATGGAAAGGGGGGTAGGGTGATACTTCATTATGACTGACTTTTCTTGAATTAACAAATCGCCATCGATAATGCATGGAAGGAATGTGTCATCTCCACTCTCAATGGAAGATTATCTGGGATTATTATGAGAACAATTTATTGTGAATGTGGCCGAGTTTTCGGTTGACTTACTGATAATTTGAAATTTCTCATGAACATGGAATAATCACATTTTTAGTAACAACTCCACCTTGATAATAAAATACTCACTCTGTCTCAAGAAAAATGAACATTTTTGTATCAACAGCAGTTATGAAAAGTACATATTGAATCTCACACAATTTTTGAGATAGGTTTTCATAGAAACCAGCATTCCTTGGACTGGCAATTGAAACAACCTGCTAGAGTAAATATATAATATAATAGTAAAAGTATGAATACATCCATTACGATCTTAATTTGATGGCATACATTATGCATCTTAATAACTTGAAGTACAATTTTTCACGTTCATTTTCATATTCAACATTTAAACTAGTTTTAAGCACATTTTCAAGTATATAAAAGCAACAGTCAAAGCTGCAACAACAATACAGATTTTCACATTATCAATATCAATAAAATATTCAAGACATGTAAACGTATATAAAACAATTAACTTGGCCAGAGTTTCAGGAATAACATTTCATAAGTCAGTTTACAACAACATACAAGATCTAACTCTTAAAATATCAGTTTGGTTTTTGGTGAAATAAAATGTGCGTTTGGTCGTATTATATAAAGTGTGACGATTTAAAAGCATAATATTCGACTAGATTGGATAATCGATTATCGGTTTCAGAACACTACACTGTGACAAGTGAGAAGTGAACAGCACAAACGAACAAAAATTTTTAAAAATAGCAGCGTAATCAGTGAAAGACATCGAAAATAACCGGACCTCTTAAAGCATGCTGGATCTGTTCTCTCCTCCTCCTTTTTCAAAGAACATGGCATCCTAAAATAATAAAAATACACCTAATTTTTTTCTTACCATTATTATGGATTCAAATGATAATATGGTAAACCAAAGCTTATTCATGAATTTTTGGTATGAACATCACCCTTAACATCCCTTAACCACCGGATTTGGGGCAAATAGCGAGATTTTCCAACGAAATATGTATTTTGTAACCAATATTTTGTCTGTTAATCTTTCTGTTCCTAGAAAAAGTTCGGTTTGCGTTGATAACCGGAACTCAAAAATAAAATCGTTTTGTTTGAGGTTGAAATAGTACACATTAGGTATAACATAAATGTTGTGCATCCACTTATGGCCAATATTGTGTATCTATAAAAAATAGGATCATACGACGCCGTAAATTCAATCGTCTTGGTTGTTGCACATTTTGAGGTGAGAAATGGTTAACAATAATTGTGAACTTTAAATGGCCGTTTAAAAGATCACACTATCTAATCGACATTGTTTCCAAAGTTTTTTGAACACCAGTAAATACTTACAATGAGAAAACAAGCTCCCAACATAACAGCCTTCATTCTAGCATCCAAGTCCATCGGAAAAGTAATTCCAAAATGATCAGTATCGGTAAACATCTCCCTGACCAAACCCGACCATTGTTTGGAAATTTTTCCCACTTGAACTGCACCATCTCCAGACATTACTTTGAATTCGACATCACCGCAAAAGCTCATTGTACAGAATGGACCTTCAATACGGAGAACAGTATCTCCACTTGCATTTTTGATGGCGAATGAAGGACAAAAAATGCTGAATTCTTGTTCGACTGTGCCGACTATTGTGCCTGGAGGAGAAGATATTTCCATTACCTGAAAAAAAAAATTTGATAGTGATGTCAAGTGGGTAAAATAAAAAACCACAGGGATGTCATGAATAATAATTATTGATTGCTGGTATAAGAATTGTTTTGAAAATTCAATCACACATTCTGACATATAAATATAAAGAAAATTAACGCATATCCTGAAAAAAACTCTAAGGAGCTCATGTGAATAATTGAAGCAACACAAGTGCGACATCAATCAAAAAATCGAAAAAGCTTAGGTAAGTTCAGCCTGTCCGGATAAGAGTACGAAGCGGCTGTATTTCGACGATGGTGAGACCTAGACGATTGGGGAAAAAAGTGGGCAAAAGAAATGACTGGAAACTATTTCGAAGCTCGTGATTCGATCGTTAGGTGGCAAAACTGCTATGAAGAAACATAAAATTCTTGCTGTCTTGGAATTTCTCGCATGAGTTATAACTTCAAACATAATTTTGTAGGTTTGGTAATACCGTATGATTTTGCTCCATACCATAAAGCCCTATAAACCACCATAAAATAAGCTACATTTTAGTGAGAACGACATCACGTTAGAGATAATAATAGTAATGATGATAATTATAATAATAATAACAGATAGTCACGATGCGGTTTTCACTCAAATTTAGCTGAATCTATGGTGATTGAAAAATAGTACCGTTCCAATTAACTTGTCACAAAAATGTATAGTCTTTGCGGATACGCCCCTTTGGATTTTTTTTCAAACTATACGATTTATCAAGAAATTTCTTCAAGTGTATAAATTTCTCTTTGAAACAAGACCAAAAATGTTCCAATCGGTTAAACGGTTAAGAAGATATCACAATGTGGATATTCAAAAACTGATTGGCCACCCCTCATTATGACAGATACGAAAAAATGTTAAGAAGCAGAAACAAACAGATCCGGTATTACCAAACCGACAAAATGACGTTTTCAAAATTACAGCTCATCGTAAAACTTTCCCAGACAGCGTGAATTTTATGTTTCTTCATAGCACTTAAGGCCTCTAGCGGTCAAATTACGAACTTCAAAATAATTTTCAATTATTTCTCTTGCCCACTTTACTTAAGTATAAGGATTTTTTTTTATACGTCTAGGTTTCAGACCAATAAGCGCTCTGTTTTCTTATCCGGAGATCCTGTCTAATAACTGCAAATAAATCTCTTGAGAGTTATAGAAATGCAGCAACTATATTAGTAAACTACTCAACAAAAATATCGGAACAGTTGGAATGTTCACTGAACTGCCATGATTTTATAACGAATGGCTGAAAAAAATAGGGGTTTGCATTGCGAGTTAGAGCAGTTCTTTGCGGTGTATATGCATAGTGCAAAAAATAAATGATATGAAAGTATAAGGCATCCTGTATGCAAGAAAATATAATAAATTTCGAGAACGTCGGCACTTGAGATCTGTGTTTCATCATAAGGAAAAAAAAATGTGAAAGGAAATCGCATGAAGCTTCGCATCCTAATTTGCGTTTGAATAAATTGAGTAACAATTTGATACTAATGAATTATTCTGAATTTTTCAAAAACATATTCGTGTACGTGAAACTTGATAATGATAAAAGTCAATTTCATATTAGTAATTAAGATAACATGCAGAAAAATTGATATGTAAGCATTACAAAATTCCAAAAAGCTATATTGAAGAGTTAACAATTTCGGGCAACTGGTCACACATTTTAGTTAGATAAACTCACCTGAAGACAACATGGAAAACAACAACTATCACATGCTAGAGGTCGATTTAAATGAATAACCTCGTTGTTAAAGTTGTCCAAAATTTGCATTTCAAAAGGTCTTAGCGATCCGCAACAGTTTCTACTTAAGCAGTCTGAAACTTCCACAGCATAGTATACTTTTTGGCCAACGCTGTTTTTAACAGCAAATTTGTTTTTGGTTTCAAACCCTGTCAACGCTTCTAAAACTTCAACTTTTTGTTGGACAAGTAGTTGGTCAATCATAGTAAGGTATTCCAATCCTGGTGGGCAATTGGGAATACCTTGCGGTAAATTCATCCATCCACCTGAAAAAATATCATTTATAATTATTATATTAGAACTTTTAGTATAACACACTGTTGATCTTCGTCAGAACGAAACTTTTTATAATCTGTTGTTTTCATGTGAAACAGTTTTCTAAATCGAATATATAGTCTTTCTCCGAAATCACGAAGAGCTGTACGATTGTTACTCATCACCGTGGTACGATATACTAACAATGGCAACTCAATCAATGTTTATCCGTTATCAGAATAATTAATTACAAAACTGAACTTTTATATGGTTCGCCCCATAACAAACAAGATATGAGTTGGACCAATCTCACCTTTTTTCTTCATCAGTAAGCAAATGTTTGAATCCTTTTTTCAATGCACCATGCTTTTTGAAAATATTCTTTAATTTTCTAGCATACTGTTTTCTTTTGGCTTTAAAACAAATTTTCAACGAATGTGGCATTTCAACGTTCACAGATTGCAGGTAGAATGACGAGAAAGCGAATTGGCATGATACAAAAAATGGCCAAAAAAATTAAGCTTATCACTAAGAAATTCCTTAGTTTTTAGATATGTTCGGCTAGAGATCTGTTGGAGCATATGTTACAGTATGTCTCACTAAGTTGGAACCATATTATGCAAAACTTTTTTATTAATTATTTAAGGAGAAAAAGTTATTCTTCCTAAAAAGTTCTAAAGTCGAAAACACAATCATCAGATATCAAAAATTTTCAGTCGTATACGAGGTTTATCATAAAATATGAATTTCGCACAATAGTACAAAACCTATATTTTTGACAATATGGAAAACTTATTAAAAAAAGTTGATGAGAACTAAAAACCATGTTCAAATATGGTAATATACCCATTTATTATGAAAATATTTTTAACATGTATTTTCTTATTGGCAATATCAAATGCATAATAAAATGCATTCATTACGTGTTTAAATCGCCAAATGCTTAGACAGAATTGAGAAACGAAAAAGATATCGCGTTTTTAATTATCACAAGAGCCAAATTCTTATTCATAATTTAAAATGAAGAAAAAAAGTAATCCATATGGTTCCAACTTAGTGAGACATACTGTATATGAGGATCTTGACAAAAGCTTTGAACTAATTTTTAGTATTGATTTGTTTTTCATTTGCAGAGAAAGAACTATTTTAACAATTGTTTGTTGAACCGAGAAGTATTATTGCCAAAATGAACCACAAAAACAAGACTGATTTCATAAAAATAAAAAAAGTCCAAAAAAGTACATTGTTATGGAAATGAGTCCATTCGAATAAGAATTTTCATGTGAAAGAATTTTCACGATGCTTATGCATCAAAATGAAATCTATGAATTATAAGTGATGATACATACGTCAATTTGAACTTATTTACATTTTGAAATTTCGAATCAATTTCATAATTAATAGACGAATATAATAGAAATGATAGAATAAAACATCACGGAAATTTCAATTATTAAAAGAAATTCAATTTCTGGTACAGTATTCGATAATAACATATTATAATCAATACACGAAATTACACATGGGTTTCATACAATTATCATCGCTCAAAAGCCATTCCATCATTTGTATCTATAGTATAGTTCATAAATACAATTGTTGTTATGTTATTTATAGCTAGAATTATTTTTTTTTATCATTTTACATGTCCGGATAAAAATTTACCAGATGGGTGAGACAAATTCCCTGGCGTCGGTGATTGGCCTTGGTCGTAGACATAGGCCGACGAAAAAAGAAAAACAACAACAACAACAATTACAAATGAAAATTTCTTGATAACAATAAATTGATTCAACAAACCTTTGCTCTTCATCAGTCAAAAACTTAACGTAACCTTTCTTCTTGGGCGACCTTTTGATCTTGAAGAACTTCCGAATTTTCCGCAAAATCGCCGAACTACTTAAATTAAATCGGAAATGCTCCCGTAAGTCTGGCATGTTACATTAAAAAGACGCACTGTACAGTGTACAATGCAAGAGTCTCAAGTTGTTTATATCATAATGTAAACTGGAGTAATTCCGTTATCAATCCAAAGCCCAGCTTTTATTCTTCAATACAATCATCGAGAATTGGAAAAATACTTTTCAAGATGCTAATGACACTTGTAGATAATGCATTGTGATTGTGGATGAATATAGTGATGCCCCATGGCTGCAGTGAACTGTTTTCGAAAATTTTAATAGTTATTGCTTATTGACTTGAAGATTGGATAATTTAAATAAACAGCGGACTTCACAATATTTTTTTTTTAAATACATAAATCAATTAACTGATAGTGCTGGAGATATCTGACTTTTGACCTCAATATGTATAAAAACACAATACTCAATTTCATATATTTTTTTCCAATAAATGAAATTATCTTAAGAAGATATGGGACACTAATGTTGTTTTGTCGCTGGTGTCGCGAATGATTCGTCAATTAGAGCCTCAATTTATTTCACTTGCCGTTATGCAAACAGTTCACTCTCAAGCACTAAACTAGCATTTTATCATGAAGATCAGTCCACCTAATAGCATCCGTCAATAAGGATGTTTTTGAGTTGATTTGATTGAGACAATCAGGGATTGTGTAGGCGGAATGACCTTCGACCATGATGACACAGTAGACACGTTTTCACTCAATCACTGATCTAATGACACTTCATTCATAAATTAAATGAAAAGTACCCAATCAATATTTTCATATTATCACACACATGTACCTATATCCTATATAAATAGTTTTAGTAAACTTTTATGCAATTTGATCCTATAGCAATACATAGAACTTGCATGCTAACAAAACTCCTCTAATAATACTCATTGTGCTCAAGGGAATTTTATTTATTCCGTAATAAGATAAGCACATCATTTTTTTTTTTCATTTGCCTAGTTGTTTTTAGTCAAAATGGATTGCCGGGTCTATTTTTGTTGATGGTCGAAGGAGACGAGTACTCACTCTACTGTTTATCCAGGTAAACATTACTGCTATTGTTAAATTTTGTATGTTTCTTAATTCTTATCAAGGTGAGATGCTTTTGATAAGGTACCTAATGTTAATAGTGAATTTGAAAATAGATAACCGAATTGGATTTGAAAAAAAAACGCGTGTTTCATATTGATTTCTTGCCGTAGAATTTCATTTTTAAAATAACATTGTCATTTTGTAAATTAATTTGCGTGTTAAAATGTTCCGAAAGTTTAATTAGTTTTAACAAAAAGGTTTGGACCATCCTGGCAGGTATAACAAGTTTCAAGATTTAGTTTTTTGTTTTATATACAGTGTTATTTCAAGTTAAAACATAATCAACTCTATTTTTATACAGAATGTCCCGAAATAAAGTTGAAATATTCGAACAGTATACAGAGTGTCCAAGATAAGAATGTCTATCACGGGGTTTTTGGAAACCATAAGATGGTTAAATTAGAGAAAATTTGCGCATTTCCAAGCCGTACAATATGCCGTTTAGAAACGTTTAAAATTCCGAGTAGTTCCGGAGATATGCCTAAAAAGCCGACATTTGCCGATTAGGTTTTTGTTTTTCTCTGACGTTATTTGAAGAGAGATATGGAAAAACAAAAGACACTTTCTCATAGCCACTTTTCAAGCTTCACAAAACAGCCTTGAGAGATTTTCTGTACGACGTTTTGTTTCGGAGAAACCACCATCAGCTTTATTTTTTTATAAAGCGCGTGAAAAGTATTACGAAAACAACGATGTATGGCACAATTTGATTCTGCAATATTTAAATTGGAAAAAAAAGGGTATTATTAAATTCCAAATGTTCTGGTGTAGTCGGCGGTAAAATGATGGCGCTGAGAATATGTCAAAATGATTTTATTACCGTACTTTTCTAATTTTATTGAACAGTCTCAACAGTGTGTCCAGAATAAAATGATGTACAGGGTATCCCGTTATATTTTAGACATTGGATAACTTTCTTATTATTGATCGTAGAGAAACGTTTAAATCATCAAAGTTGAAGTAAATCTCACCAGCATTCAGAATCCGTGGTCCAAAAACCCAAAATCGAATCGGAAATATGAAATTTTGACAGATTCTTGAGTTTTTTAAATGGGACACTCTGTATATTTTATCACAGTTCGATGGTCTCCTGATTTCAAATATATATAGAGTGTGGGTCTATTTTCAATGGTTCAAATTTTATAGCCACTTCAATATCTCAATGTTCCATGGGTAGTTGGATATAACCATGGCAATTCCAATATCAATAAGCTGGCCAGTCGTCAAAATTCCCCTTCCTCGCAAAATGTTTTCGAAAACAAAGGGGAATTTTGACAACTGGCCAGGTTATTAATATTGGAATTGCCATGGTTATACAGGGTGTTTACGGTCTTGTGATTTTTTCTTTAATGTTTTTTTCTACACGTTAAAAGAATATGATTAACGCTAAAACGCCTTAGCAAAAGTCGAATAATAATAATAATAATAATAATTATAATAATAATAATTCATGGATACGTCGAGCGAGACTTTGCGTTCAACAACAGGGCGATAACTTTGAACAACTGCTGTAAAGCAGTAATTTTGCAATTTAGTGTCATCATTTTTGAAAATAAAATCGTATAAAAAATTCATTATCTCTCTTATTATTCAACTTTTGCTAAGGCGTTTTAGCGTTAAACATATTCTTTTAACGTGTAGAAAAAAACATTAAAGAAAAAATCACAAGACCGTAAACACCCTGTATCCAACTACCCATGGAACATTGATATAGCCTGTGGCGACATCGATTTTTATCAAGAAACCAGTTGGCACTCATTAATTCGAATGTTAAAGCGAAATTTCCATTGTAATTTGTAATAATTATAAATGTAAGAATCTTTTTCTTTTCTCTCCCTGTTCATACCCAATATTTTTTAGAAACTGTAAAAACACAGTATATTAGTATTAATTTTCAATGCTATCTTATTTAGGTCATACCGTCTTATTAATGAAAAACTGTTAGACAATAAAGATTATTATTATTATTATTGTTCTCATTGGTTAGTCTCACATTTTCTATGTGGTAAAAGGTAATAAGGGCTTTCGCAAAACTCACACCTTGTTGACTATTTCACGATTTTCCTTACTATCCGACATGTTCCTAGGATCACTGATTTTTACATGTCCGTTATTAGTTGTAGTGGTATATTATTGTGTTTCTTGATTTCTGCGGGTAACTCCGGTGGTATGAGGCCAGTGACTTAGATGACTACGGGGAGAATGAGAACTTCTTCCATTTTCCACATTGATTTTATTTCCTCAGCTAGGTCCGTGTATTTTCGTATTTTCTCTGTTATTGTCTTCTGTATGTTGTGATCCAGAGGGTGTGCAATATCTATTAACGTTGTGATTTTGTTGATTTTGTCTATTAGTGTTATATCTGGTCTATTGTTTATAGCTGTTTTATCAGTTATGATTCCTCGTTACCAGTATATTTTATAATTTTGGTTCTCGTTGACTTGGTCTAGTGTGTATTTGTAGTACGGCTCTTCTATTGTTTTTATGTTATGTTTGTGGAGTAGGTATTTATGGAGGATCTTGGCTGTCATATTGTGCCTGTTTGGGTATGCTGTCTGTGCTAAGCTAGGACATCCTGATGTTATGTGTTGTATCGTTTCGGGCATTGATTTACACATTCTACAGTTATCATTTTGTATGTTAGTTTTTGTGATATATTTTTGGTAATTTCTTGTCGGTACAACCTGGTCCTGTATGGAGTACATGAATCCTTCTGTTTCACCATACAGGTGTCCAAGTTCGATCCATTTGGTTGACAGCTGATGTTGTTTATCGAGGTCGTTCTTGAATCTGCCATGTAGTTTTTTGCTGTTCCATGTCTGTGTGAAGTTTGTGAAGAATGTTTTCTTGTCTTTGTGCTGTAGTTGTGTGTGTGTGCTGAGTGGTGTGTATCTTTTGTCTGCTTGTTTGATGGACGCGTGTAATGATTACTGAGTTGCCTTAAAGTTAAAGTATTTTTGTATGCTGTTTATTTGAATGTTGTGTGTTAATTCTATATTGATAAGGCCTCTTCCTCCTTGTTTCCTAGGTAGGTATAATCTCTCAACAGCCGAGTTTGGATGTAGGGCTCTATTATCCGTGAGAATTTTTCTTGTCAGTCTGTCTGGTGCTTGTACGTCTGTTATGGTCCACTGTATAACTCCGAATAAGTACGTTAATATCGGTATTGCCTAGGGGGTCAATTCTTGACCGTTCGTAAATTTGAAACGTATACGCAAAAATGCGATCACCATGTTATTTCAAATAATGCTGATCGCACAGTCCGAAGTTCATTCGTATGTCTTTAGAGAACGTTGCAGTGGTTTCTAATAGCGAGGATAGTTGATTTTCGTTCGGAGAATATAACTTTAGATCGTTCACGTAGAACAGGTGTGATATTTGGTAATCTTTTGTTGGACTGTATCCAATATTGGATGACTTTAAAAGGCTGCTTAGTGGGTTGAGTGCTAGGATAATCCATTTTGGGCTCCATGTGTCTCCTTGGAATATTCCTCTTCTGATCTTTATGTTATTAGTTTCAAGATCTATTTGAGGTAGAGTGAGTATTAATTTTGTTTCCCAATTTTCCATAGTTTGTTTCAGGAACCGTATGATGTTCAGATCGATTTTATAAATTTCTAAAATGCGAAGCAACTGCTTTGTTTCTGCCGTTTGCTTCTGCCTGCCTCGTTATCACCCTGTCTATTATCAGTTGCTCTTTGCAGCCTTTTGCTCCTTTTGTTCATCCTTTCTGTTCTTCATGTTCGATTTTTTGCTTTGTGATATGTTTTGTTACTTTTTCGGCTATCGTTTTTGTGATAATTTTGTTGATAGTGTTCAGGCATGTAATGGGTGTGTAGTTTTAAGGGTCGTCTGTGTTCTCGTTTTTAGGTTTGAGATATGTTATGCCATGTGTTAAGGATGGTGGGACTTCTGCTGGGTGGGTGATTACATGTTGAATTTTTTGTGCAATTTTTCCATGTAGTGACGTCAGATGTTTCCAGAAATAATTATAAATTTTATCTGGCCCTGGTGCCTTCCAGTTTGGCAGCTTCTTTAGTATGAGTTTCAATTCATCCGTCGTTATTCCATATGGTAGCATTGGCTCTACTGTCTCTGTTCTCTTTTGCTCTGTTTTGATCCACTTACCATTCTCGTGTTCCACTGGTTCTGACCATAGTGACTTCCAGTATTTTTCGACTTCTACCTGTTTTGGCGCTTTAATATATTTTGCCTCCTCGTTTGTTTGATCCAAATTTTTGTAAAAATGCTTTTCGTTTGATGTGAAGTTTATGTTGTCTTGTTTCCTTTTATAAGAAATGATGTGCCTCATGAATTTTTCACTTGATGCCATTAGTTTTTGTTTCAGTGTATCTATTGCTTCTGTTATTTGTCCTGTTCTTGTACCTGTGTTCGTATTTATGTTGAATTTTTTGTAAAGACTGTCATGTTTTTGTTTTGGGGCTACCAATGAATTATTCATTTGTGTAAGATCACTACGAATTTTACTTATTTTGTGTTCTTTATTTATTATTATTATTATTATTATTGTTCTCATTGGTTAGTCTCACATTTTCTATGTGGTAAAAGGTAATGAGGGCTTTCACAAAACGCATTATTATTTTTATAATTATTATTATTAATATTATATAAAGTGGCTATAAAATTTGAACCATTGAAAATAGACCCCACAAACTAGATATAATTGGAATCAGGAGACAATTCTTCATCGAACTGTGATAAAATATACAGGGTGTCCCATTTAAAAAACTCAAGAATCTGTCAAAATTTCCTATTTCCGATTCGATTTTGGATTTTTTGACCACGGATTCTGAATGCTGGTGAGATTTACTTCAACTTTGATGATTTAAACGTTTCTCTACGATCAATAATAAGAAAGTTATCCAATGGCTAAAATATAACGGGACACCCTGTACATGGGGATATTGGAAATGGTAAGAGATAGGATGTCGCTTAAATGGAAGAAAAGTTGCCTATTTGTATGCCCAAAAATATTATAGCTTTGTTTTAGTTTGAATCGATACGGAAATGTACAGGGTGTTCCCGTATATTTTTGCACCCCCCAACTAGAAAGTGTTAGCGTGAAGTTAGCCATAAAATTCTCAGCCATAAAAACTACCAACATTCGTAGAACTGTTGCGTAGCCATAAAATCACGCGACACAAGTATTCTATCAAGTATTTGTATTATAATTATTGTAATAATGATTATTATAATTCAATGGATAGAGGATTATGATTATTACATAAATATGCAAATGCGAAGGTTCTAAATGAAACAAAAAAGATCCAAGTGCAACAAACAATGTTTTTCAGATGAGTCGCGTGGTACACCCTGTAGTTGATGATGACACGCGATGAATTTTTCATGGGTTTGTCTTTAGAATAAAGAATAAACTGACGTATCCAGACTTGCCAGAAGAGCCTTCCGAATACCCAAAAAAAAATATTATTTAGAAAAAGCTGTCATTTTTGGGTGATACACCCTGTAGTTGATGATGTCACGCGATGAATTTTTTATGAGTTGATGTCTATAGAATAGAGAATAAACTGACGGATCCAGACTTTCCAGAAGAGCCTTCCGAATACCCAAAAAAAAATATTATTTAGAAAAAGCTGCCATTGAAATCTCAGTTCAAAAAAAATTATTTTTTTCACCTTTTCATGCGTCAATCCGGAGACACACTGTATATAAATGCAATTAATGCACAGTTATTTATTAATGGAATATAGAGGTATAGGTAAACATCACAAATTCATGTTGTGCCATGGAAACCTTTTTCTAAATAATATTTTTTTTTTGGTATTCGGAAGTCTCTTCTGGAAAGTCTGGATACGTCAGTTTATTCTTTATTCTAAAGATATTAACCCATGAAGAATTCATCGCGTGACATCATCAACTACAGGGTGTATCACGCAAAAATGGCAGCTTTTTCTAAATAATTTTTTTTTTGAGTATTCGGAAGGCTCTTCTGGAAAGTCTGGATACGTCAGTCTATTCTTTATTCTATAGACATTAACCCATAAAAAATTCATCGCGTGACATCATCAACTACAGGGTGTATCACCCAAAAATGGCAGCTTTTTCTAAATAATATTTTTTTTTTGGGTATTCGGAAGGCTCTTCTGGAAAGTCTGGATGCGTCAGCTTATTCTTTATTCTATAGACATTAACCCATAAAAAATTCATCGCGTGACATCATCAACTACAGGGTGTATCACCCAAAAATGGCAGCTTTTTCAAAATAATATTTTTTTTTGGGTATTCGGAAGGCTCTTCTGGAAAGTCTGGATACGTCAGTCTATTCTTTATTCTATAGACATTAACCCATAAAAAAAATTATCGCGTGACATCATCAACTAAAGGGGGATCACCCAAAAATGGCAGCTTTTTCTAAATAATATTTTTTTTTGGGTATTTGAAGGCTCTTCTGGAAAGTCTGGATACGTCAGTTAATTCTTGATTCTATAGACAATAACTCATGAAAAATTCATCGCGTGACATCATCAACTACAGGGTGTATCACACACAAATTGCAGCTTTTTCTAAATAATATATTTTTTTGGTTAATGGAAAGGCTCTTCTGGAAAGTCTGGATACGTCAGTTTATTCTTCATTCTATAGATAATAACTCATAAGAAATTCATCGCGTGACATCATCAACTACAGGGTGTATCACCCAAAAATGGCAGCTTTTTCTAAATAATATTTTTTTTTGGGTATTTTGAAGGCTCTTCTGGAAAGTCTGGATTCATCAGTTTATTCTTGATTCTATAGACAATAACCCATGAAAAATTCATCGCGTGACATCATCAACTACAGGGTGTATCACACAAAAATGGCAGCTTTTTCTAAATAATATTTTTATTTGGGTATTCAGAAGGCGCTTCTGGAAAGTCTGGATACGTCAGATCATTCTTTATTCTATAGACATTAACCCATAAAAAATTCATCGCGTGACATCATCAACTACAGGGTGTATCACCCAAAAATGGCAGCTTTTTCTAAATAATATTTTTATTTGGGTATTCAGAAGGCGCTTCTGGAAAGTCTGGATACGTCAGATCATTCTTTATTCTATAGACATTAACCCATAAAAAATTCATCGCGTGACATCATCAACTACAGGGTGTATCACCCAAAAATGGCAGCTTTTTCTAAATAATATTTTTATTTGGGTATTCAGAAGGCGCTTCTGGAAAGTCTGGATACGTCAGTTCATTCTTTATTCTATAGACATTGACTCATGAAAAATTCATCGCGTGACATCATCAACTACAGGCGACTCATGACTGAAAAACATTGTTTGTTGCAGTTGGATCTTTTTTGTTTCATTTAGAACCTTTGCATTTGCATATTTATGTAATAATCATAATCCTCTATCCATTGAATTATAATAATCATCATTACAATAATTATAATACAAATACTTAATAGAATATTTGTGTCGCGTGATTTTATGTCTACGCAACTGTTCTATGAATGTTGATAGTTTTTATGGCTGAGAATTTTATGGCTAACTTCACGCTAACCTAGAAAGTTTATTTGAAAAGATATTGAAATAAGGTGAATACAAAACTTTCATGGTTTTTCATGAACTTTTAGAATCTGTAGGCAACAATGTCAAAAAAAGTGAGTAAATGTCAAATATTGACAGGTCGATGATTTTTTCAAATGGAACAAAAATGGAAAAAAATATATATACATATATAGAGTGGATGGGGTAGTCTTGACTGACTAGTTAAGAACAAACAGTCTCAGTATAGTGGGGATGCAGTCAAAGATTGGCCAGGGGAAGTAAAAACAACCCTTTAATGCTAAATCAAGCTTTCAAGAACTTTATTTTCTCTTCATCAGGATTTTCATTGCGGGTTTGAACTAAAGAAGGTTAACATAAATGAGAAAATACCGAAATTCAACATCGATCACAGCTTACAATTTCACACATCATAATGCAGGATTTATTAATTTACTACATTACGACCAAACTCTGGAAACGTGCAGGATGAAAAATGATTTTTCATCCTGCAATGTTGTTTTCAATGGAAAATTTTGAAAATAGACTCAGGTGACGTTGAAAACGGCGTTATAATGGTAGTTTTGACAGTAGTCTCAATGTTCGATGTTTCTTTGCAAAAAAAAATAAATAAAAAAATTGAAAAAACGAAAAAAAATCAAAACATTGAAAGTCTAAGATCAAATGTATCTCTTTTTAGTAAGAAACATTGATACAATTGTCAAAATAACCATGGTGACGTCATTTTCAACGCCACTTATACCTATTTTCAAAATTTGCCATTGAAAACCACAGTGCATGGATTAATTCAAGTGCAAATATCTCGAAAACGGCTGCTCCTAGCAACTTGAAAGAGTATCGTTTTTATTTAAAAATAATGTTATAATAATTTTTTTACTCAAAACAAAAAGACACGATTCGGGAAAAAAGTTATGACTTTCGAAACAGTAGAAATTAATGTAGATGGTGCCACATACAAAATAGAGTCATAATAATATCTAATATTTGAATTTCTTATGTCAAAAACACTGGATGCCGATTTTTGTTGAATTATAAGAATTATCATGGGACTTATTAAGATAAAACAAGAATAGAAATTAAACAGTGACACCCTGCATCTCGAAAACAAAGCGTTCTCAAAAACAATTGATCATTGTAAAGTGCCAGATATACAGGGTTTCACAAACTTGCTCTGCGATGGTGCATCGGTATCTTGGAAACGGTGGGAAATACAGCAAAGCAAATCACGTTAGCTCGTGGAGGAGGAAAAATATATTGTGTACGCAGAGTCAAATGAACGCAAAAAAAAGAAAAAAACACCTACAAATTTCAAAGCAGAAGTTTTTCAAATTGCGAATAACAATATGAATTCTTGAAATTGTTTCTTTCTGACGTTTCCAAAAGAGATGGATCGCAATAATAGACATTACACTCAGTGTGTAATTTTTTCTCCTCTAAAAAATGCCGTAATCAGATTTTTAATGCGACGTTTCATTCCTTCCCACCCATTATCAACTTATTTATGACGACTAGCTCGAAACGTCGAATAAATGTTAAGATATACAGGGTGACAATTCGAAATCTATCAATGGGCATGATGCAGCAGTAACGCGAATTACGCTATAGTATAGGTGGTTTTAATACAAATCGCCCAAGCAGGAAAAATTCATCCACTAATGGAATCATCACAGAAAAACAAATCCGCACTATGATCAATAAAATTCCACATTATTTTTGATGCGTCTTCGATAACCAGCAAAGAAAATTAGAAAATGAAATAGATCAGGGTTATTTCATTTTCCGTACAAGGACCTCGAAGTATTCTATCCAAACTGGATTTTCTTAAGGGGCGGGTCAAAATAAAAAATGTTATACCAACAGCTAAAAGTAATCGATTATATATTATTCCGACATAGTCTAAAATATCCAAGTGATCTCAACCACGATTAACAATTGAATTTTATCAGAAAAAGAACATGAAAATATGGGTGGACTTGCAACCTGGTGGTATTCAACCACCATCAAGTATCTCTTCCTGCAAACTCCTCTCAAAGGCGCAATATCCAAAAGAACCTCAGTAATGATGCGACAGGAATAATTGAATCAATGGAGAAGGAGAATTGATGGTAGATGTATTGAGGGATGGGACAACATTTTTCCTCTACAAAGAATTGGCGTGGTCGAGAGGCTAATTGGGTAGTTACTCTTTGGAGTGATGAAGCCAACGGCATCTCAATGTTGTAGATCCAGAAGTAGTAAATGTAATTGTGTTTTATGAAGATCTGCGTATTTCTCTCGAAAATGTTGCATGAATACTTTCAAATGGAGATTTGACTATTGTACAAGTATCCGTTTTATTGGTATCATCAAACAAACAGTTTAATGCATTTATTTTCGATATTTTCCTAGCTCGATATTTCCTCGTACTTAGATGTTACTACTCCAATAATCAATTTCTCTTACCTGCAGCAGGTCCACCAGGTGTCATCCCAGGCTGATTCACAATGGGTCCCTGAGGAGGTCCAAAAGGTTGTCCATATGGAGGAGGATATTGGCCCCCTTGTGGAGGAGGATATTGCCCTCCTTGTGAAGGTGGATATTGGCCTCCTTGTTGGGGTGGAGTCGGTCCATAACCTTGAAAAGGGCCGTAACCTGGAGCATTTGGAGTAACATAGCCTTGAGCTGGCGGAGGGGGGTATGGAGCTGAAAAAGAAAAATACGTACAGACAAAAAGACGGATAACTGAATTTTTATCAGGATTTGATAAGCTTGGATGTTAAGATGGATACAAGTCAATATCTCAGTTGTTTTTTGAACGATAACGTTCATTTTTGGTATGGTGATGTATGAGCACATTTTCCTCGGGGTATGAAGTATGATAACTCATAGGCGTACTCTCAAAGGTGTTTGAGTGTTCTATATTCAAGAGTAAACTACCTTGAGAACCCAATTTATGTCAAATCTTATAGTTCATCATCACCCAAAATACGATTGTTCCAATTTTGATGAAGATTGATACAGGATACAGGGTGTGTCATGGAAATCTCTCCGATCACCCAGTTCATTTAAATTGAAACAGATCTAACATTGCCCCTTCACTTTATTTAAGCTGTTAGGGCAAAATGGTCCAGAAAGTTTTCTGATTTGCCCTAGCAGTTGCGCCCTCTAGCGGCCGTTCCAGAAACTTGACAATAGTTTCTAGCATTTTCTCATGGCCTCTATGCTTATTAAAAAAAAAATGTCCGCATGTTATACGGCTTATACACTCCGAGATACAGCTCAAAACACTTCTTAGTGGGACACCCGGTACTATTATCACCACTGTACATGATTATTGATTATAAATGCCCCCTCCCTCTAACTTTTTAATTTGACGTTTTAGAAAAAAGTGTCCCAAATAAAAGTTTCGTGATTGAAAATGAAATTTTTAAAAAACCTGTTTTCACCTATACATGGTGTTCCAAAGTCAGGGCGAGGTCTTACTTTCTTATTTCAAATCGATACCCTATTTTTTTATTTGATATTTGGATTCTCCTTTAAATTCTGAACATTTTCTATGTACCATATCCTATACCTAACTTTAATGTAAAAAAAGATATTTGATATTTATTATTTGAATAAAACTTATTAATTGTTACAAAAAATGTGAAATATATCTATGATTTCGAAGAGTCTGACGTCTAATTTTATAGCCAACGTTGAAATTTTTGACGACTTCTACATTATACGTCATCAACCCTCTAGAATGCCTCAAGGGAACTCCAATTACTGTCGATTGATGCTTTTTTGCTGCTCTAAAGTTGAGTTATGACTAAGATATTGATTTTTTTCGAAATTTAAAACCTCACTCGCGTAGTGTATAACTGTTGGTTGTGCAACTTGGTAAATAGGTAGGTTGCTATAAATCATAATATTTTGAATTCCCCTACTTCCCTATACAGGGTGTCCGGAAAGTCCACGATAATACTGAAAGGGGTGATGGACCAATTCATAAGCATCCAGAATACCATAATATGACCTTGGTAAAAACTCTATGGTTTTCGAGATATTGCCACTAAAAGTTCAAAATATTCAATAAGAAATCTTATTTTACAAAGAAATAATTTATTTTTATTTTCTTTTTTACTAAGTACGTGGAATTTCTAGATAGTTATCTAAAAATGATCTCTTTTTCTTTAATATTGTCGTCCCTTCTGGGATTTCAAAGTAAAAATAAAGAAGATTTGAAAAATATTTTTCCGAGATCATTTTGGATTTGTTCAGGGTGATCCACCATAATGTCGCCCCCCTTAACTTTTTGTTTCAAGTGACATAAAAATTGAAGGTTCGGTCATGTGGGTACTGAAAAACACTTTTTTTCTAAGCGTGAGAAAAGTTTGAAAAATCATGAGTATACCAGAGGTGGAAGTATTTTTCGATTTCTCGTGAAATCTTAACCATAATTCATATAATATACACATATGAATCATATGATACTAGAACACACAAGATAAGCTCACTAGCTGGACGAAATTGAAACCGATTCGCGCATGGTGATCATTTGGGTCACCATGCAGAGGAAAGATAAAGGAAAATAGGTGTTTAAATCATAACCTAGCAATATCAACCAATAATCACCGGGAAAGATGCGCGTGAGCTTATCTTATTTGTTGTAATATAAAATATTGTAATATAATATACAGGGTGGTACAACCAAGATAGGGTGGACGATTGTGGGAAAATGGTGAGAAATTTGGATATTTTTTTTTTTGTATATCATAGTTAGTCGAAAAGGCTATGTTTAATAATATAGCCATAGTACTGGGTGTCCCAAAAAGTCTATGGCAAACCACTTGTATTTTTTTAAATGGAACACCCTGTATATTAATTGATATTCCAATTCTTCCTTCAATTTTGAACAAAAATTGTGATACAACTAATGTCATTAAATTCAACCGTTATCGAGATATCGCGTTTTAAAAATGGCATTTTTGCAACTTTGACATGCTATAAAACTCAAACTATTCAAGTTAGAGAAAAATGGATTGCACATTCCTGTCTTAACTTTTCAAGAGCTATTCAAGGACATTAAATTCATTCTTGTGAAAAAATGTCAAAATGTGCCGAAAAAAGTTGACAGTTGACGTTACTATCTATCCAAATGATAGAAGAGCTCTTGAAAAGTTGAAATAGGAAAGTGCAAACCATTTTCCTCTAACTTTAATAGTTTGAGTTTTATAGCATGTCAAAGTTGCAAAAATGCCATTTTTTAACCGCGATATCTCGATAACGGTCGAATTTAATGACATTAGTTGTATCACAATTTTTGTTCAAAATTGAAGGAAGAATTGGAATATCAATTAATAGACAGGGTGTTCCATTTAAAAAAATACAAGTTTGGTTTGCCATAGACTTTTTGGGACACCCTGTACTATGGCTATATTTTTAAAACATAGCCTTTTCGACTAACTATGATAAACAAAAAAAAAATTATCCAAATCTCTCACCATTTTCCCACAATCGTCCACCCCATCTTGGTTGCACCACCCTGTATACAGGATGTCCCGAAATTAGACGTCAATATTTTAACCACGTACTCTACACCCCAAAATAGAAATAAAACTTTATATAAACTAGTATCCATGCACAGACCCTTCGTTTTCAAGATACAGGTTGTTGAAAGTGAAGACCTGATGACGGTTTTTCGTAAATATTTTTGAAACGTGTAAAGATGATTGGCTAAAATTTTGTACAGTTACCAACCTTTTTACGTTCTACCTAATGAACGGAAACTTGGTATTGCATTACCTTCATGGCTAAGGAATACGGGGACGGGCTTTTGGGAAAAATGTGCCCTACTTTTTTTGGTTGTTGATTTTTAGTCGTGTTGCCTGCACAATTACAAAATCTAGAGTTTTTTACATACAGGGTGACAATTCAAAAAGGACCAGCATTTGATCGAATGTGTCCAAACTAATGATAGTATGAAGATTTGGCGAGACACGTCAATTTAGATATCGAGGGGGACAACTTCTGAGGTATCTGTTGTTTTTCTGGAATCAACCCTCTCACGTCCAGGGTAGCTACCACTGAAATTTCAAATAGCAACCTCCACTTATTTTGCGATTTTTGAAATCTTCACGTTATCCTCCATACGCTACATCCCTTTTTTTTCAAAATTGAAGTTCGATCCTAACCTCACAAAAACTTTCAAAAGAATCAATTATTCCTTGAACTGATGATAGTATGAGAATTTGGTGAGACACGTCAATTTAGATATCGAGGGGGACAACTTTGGAAATCTATTAATAAATGTTCTAGATTCAACCCCCTCACTCCCAGGGTAACTACCCCTGAAATTTCAAATAGCAATAAATTTCTTTTTTTTTATTGGAATTCTCAATTTCACAAACAGAACAATTTTGGGGTTATGTACTTTATTTTTGAAAAGAAAAAGTGATGTAGCGTATGTAAAAAAACGTGAAGATTTCAAAAATCGCAAAATAAGTGGGTGTTGCTATTTGAAATTTCAGGAGTAGCTACCCTGGGCGTGAGAGGGTTGATTTCAGAAACAACAGATACCTCAGAAGTTGTCCCCCTCGAAATCTAAATTGACGTGTCTCGCCAAATCTTCATACTATCATTGGTTTGGACACAATAAAATGCTGGTCATCACCTTTAACACCCTGTATCTTGAAAATGAAGAGTTTGTGAATACTAGTTTATATGAAGTTTTATTTTTATTTCGGGGCGTAGAATACGTGGTTGAAATATTAACGTCTAATTATTCGGGACACCCTGAAAAATGTTATATACCATATTCAACCGTTTCTGAAATATTCGCATTTGAAATGTTGGCATCAAAAACTATTTCAAATAAAAAAATTAGGAGAGGTTTCCTGAATGAATCGGACGAGGAATCGGAAGAATAATGATTCTGCCAATTATAAAAGTATTTTATTTCATACTGTACTGTAAAGAATCATTGACTGATTACCAGTCCGGTAAATGACACTTTACATCATCAAAGACTAAAAAAAATACTACTCCGCTAAATGGCACTTTTCAGCATCAAAGACTGTGAAATTGCATTGGTAGCATGCTTTAATTGGCGCCATCTCATGGTTTCAATTAATATAACTTGACAAGAAATGTTGCTAACATAAAGTAACCTATCTACAGTATGTCCGCGGATGCGGTTAACAAAAGGTGAAATGAACCAAAAATTGAAAGATACGACAAAAACTCATTTTTGATAAAAAAAAGTCTGCTTGCCGGAAAAATAGAAGCCCCGATGAGAAAATTGATTCTTATTATACAGGGCGCCTCAAACATACAAAAACATAAATCTAAACAAGAGTAGCAGTCATTTTTTGGCATTTTAACGTGAAATGAAAAACTTGCTCCAAATTTAGTGAAAATCCTAATTCCGAACTTACTGAAAAAAAAATTAATTTATAAAATGTTTAAAAAATTAAATAATTTTAGAGATTCAAATTTTCTTCAGTAAGTTCGGATTCAGGGTTAGGACAAAATTTGGAGCAAGTTTTTTATTTATCATTACACATTAAAAGGCCAAAAAAAGACAGTTTGCTCCTGGTTCATTTTATGTTTTTACGTTTTCGAGAACCCCTGTACAATAAAAATCAATTTTCTCATCGTAGCTCCTATTTTTTCGGCAAGCAGACTTTTTTTATTAGAAATGACTTTTTGTCGTATCTTTAAATTTTTGGTCCATTTCACCATTTTCACCTCTTGTTAACCGCATCCGCGGACATACTGTATATTACCTGTGGTGACATGGTTTGGATGGCGCCATCTAATAGAAGAATGTGAGACGGACTGCCACCAGCGCCCTCTCAATGTGTGCTTTGAAAATGAGAAAGCACTTCTTTCCTTAAATCGATAAAAAAGATTGTCACAGTATGAAACAAAATAAATGTACGATAACGATACACAGCCGTGAAATGTCATTAAACTACTCGTCTTGAAATTCTGTTGACACGAAAAATAAAAAAGTCAAAGGGTGGCCCTCCCTCAACTTATTACCCCCTTAACATTATGGCGAATCACCCTGTACAACTTTTCTCATAAAAAAAAAACTTAAAATACCTACCTAGCTGTTGTACATTGTCAAAACTTTGTGAATTTAAGGTGACATTTCTTGAATAAAAATAACTACTCATTAATTATTGATGAATATAAACAACTTACTGTTATATGGAGTGGGATAGGTCCCTGTTTGTCCCTGAGATGGTTGATAAGACATTTTACCAAAAACAATAACAAAAATTCCACAATATCAATGTCATATAAGTACAGTACAAAATTCAGTCACTGCAGAACATTCATAATATGAAGAATCTGAAAAATGTAGTTAGTCATACACAAATTTAGCCTGCGTGAAATGTATAAATAATTAATAGCACATCTTACCGAATTAACTTAACCTAAATTGGATGAGTGTTATCTTGCGTAACCGTAACGTATTTTGTTTTACACTTTTTAGATCAAGTTAAAAATACACATTACACAAGATAGAGACCTTGAGCAATCAATATGCCCAAAACGCCTGCTTGTCGTCTGTTTGTATAAAACATAAAAATTATCTCATCACTTGTTTTGTTATGTGAGAAGACTTGGCAACGTCGTATTTTAGAAAGGTTCTTCTGGCTGCGCTTTAGTACATCTGTCTCTTATAAATTTATGCGTGAGTTTGCAGTATATCAATATACAGGGTAATTTAGAAATAGTGTTTAATAAAAAACTTTGACAATAAGATCTTGCAGAAAAGAGAAAAGTTCTCATAAACGTGGCTCCGCAAAAACATTGTTTCAGAGATACAGGGTATTGAATTTTAAATTTTATTTTCGTACTTATTTTTCAAATCACTTTCGAAAAACAGGAAATATTTGCATCATTTCACCACCTACTACACCAAAGCCTTCGGAATTTAATAAAAATCAATTTTTCCCAATTCAAATATTGCAGTATCATATTTTGTCATACATCGTCGTTGCATTCACAATAAAATATGCTATTATTTATTAATACAGAGTATACTTTTTTTACGCGCCGAAACAAAACATCGTACGAAAAATCGACCAACGCTGTTTTGTAGAGCATAAAAAGTAGCTTGAGACAGTGTTTTTTTTTTTAGATACCTATCTCTTTAAATAACGTCAGAAAAAGTAAAAACGAAATCGGCAAATTTATTTTTTTAAGAATATCTGCGGCGTAACAACTCGGAATTTTAAAACTTTCTGAACGGTATATTGTTAGGCTCGAAAATGCGCAACTTTTCTCTAATTTAACCATCTTCGTATCTCTTAAAAGGTTTCCAAGATCCACATGATAGACATTCTTATCTTGGACACACTGTATATTTTCATACCTAGCATAGATTATAGATTGAAAAAAGCTTTTCCGGGCCTATGTTTATGGGAACTTTTTTTTTTTTTAATAAAATACCTTTATTTAAATAAGTTTTTTTTGGAATCCAGAATTGGCAGACTATATCGTCCTTACAATGTCCAATTATCGAATGTGATAATAGACAGTTGAAGTTGAGCCAAGACGTAGACGTTAACGTAATACGTAAACGCATAAAGTTCACGTCTACGTAATGATCAAAAGCTAGTTGAAGTGTGGCATTTGACGTACGTGAAACGTAGCGAGTTGACTTAACCTAATTTGTTGTGTTTACATATAGTTTTTCGACCTGTAGAAGTAGAAAAAAAGTGATGTTTGTGACAATTTGGTTATTGAATTTTGAGGCCAAATAAAAATATGACGTGTTATGTCCAAAATCGATTCGTTGGCAGATTATATCCAAGATCGGCGAGACTCGATCGGCAAACATCGGATTACGATAAGGAATAACGTGCAATACGTGAAGACACGCAAGGTTACGTATGTACGTGAATGAAAGCACTTCAACTACCTATCTAATCCGTACTTTTCAGGAGAGCAAAAACAGACCTTGATTTCTGATTTCTAAATCAGCACATTTGCGGCTCGTTTTTTTTAATCACTATTCCTATGCGGTTTTTAATCCTTTTTACCATGCATGCTATTAAGATTATTTCGATTTGTTCAAATACAATGCCAAAAAATCACATTCGTCACTTTGCATCATGTCAAACATTTGTATTAATCTGTGAATTTTCTAGGTTCTTAATTTCAAAATATCGAAAGTGGCATATTCGATTGTTTGTTTTGCAGTTATTTTGAAATATCCATTTTTCATTTTAAAGTATTTATTCAAAAATAAATTACAATCTAATGTTTGAATAAAACAAATATTCACGAAAGTAGGAGTAGAGAGTACCTTTTAGTATAGTGGTACTTAATGTACTTAATGTCATCAGGTTCGTCTTCACTTGCATGTGGATGCAGAAGAGAGTCCCTGTTCTTCACTTGAAGTTGGTAATGAATTGTAATAGTGGTGGTAAGGTCTTGGAACCAAATTTTGGGAACACAACTCCTATAAAAGGTCTTTTTTCTTCGCATCCGTTATAGGAAGTCGCGTGTTATAAGGTGTAGTGGGAGCTGCGTATTGACATCCCTTTTTTTTCGTTGTAGCTGCTAGTTTTAAGAACTCGACCCCGTTGTAGCTTCTCTTCATCAATATTTGTTCATTTTCTTACTTTCGGTATCAAAACCATACTCCATCACTGTACTTGAAATGATCTTCAATGATCTCATTCCTCTCATTTTTCTCACTTTTTATTTTTTTTTCGTTCCCCTGCTTCTTTTTTGATTTTCTGATTCAAATTTTACCCGTTACTTATCAAAATCCAATAAGTCGTCATGGAGTAGCTGACGTGTGACTTCCAATGGACTGGGGTTGGTACGTGAGAACCCTGCACCCATCCTTGAAGTGTGTACACTGGACAATTTTTTGATTTCATTCCAATTTTTAATGCACAGAATCGCAGTGTGAGCACCGGCGGTTCTACGGGGGGGGTAATGGGGGTAGTTACCCCCCTCCCAGAGCAGTGTACATACACAAAAAAAATGTACATCATCTTTATTTCTTTGTGACAAAAAAACAGAACAGCCATGTTAGGAACAAGATCAACAAAACACTATTAAAGCTGAACCTTAGTCTTAATTTATTCATTTTTGGTTGCCAAAAATTACGATGTATGATAAAATGGCGAATGCGCTTTCAAAAATGTTTCGCCTGCGGCGCATTCTGGGATATCTCGCATGATATTACCCCCCCTACAGTTTGCTCCAGAACCGCCGTTGAGTGTGAGTGTGCCCTGGCTCAAAATACACATGATCAATAGTGTTTAAATTTGGGTGAGTATTAACAGGATATTGACACATTGCTGAAAAGTGAAAGTTTTTTTGCTGTCCTCCGCAGCTGTCTGACATCATTTTGACATGTTCAATGTCAGGGTAGGACATAACGTATTCAAAAATACAAGTGGAAATTTTAGTGCTGCCCCGTTTTCTCTCAGTTTCATCCCATATGAAACAATGCACACTCGAGTCCCCTTAATTATATATGGTTAGATTGTATAATATGGCAAGCTTCCCCACGTAAAAGAATTGTCCCGCAGCTCATTTTATTTATTATTTTTTTATTTTCCAAGTTTTATTTGTCAGGATAAAAAATAGAATCATCCGATTCGATAGTTTGACACTTTTTTGAACCAACTGAGCGAATACGGACAACATCAAAATAATGAATGTGGCACTTTCGACATTATGCCATGTATTTATTATGTGGTCTCCATGCTCTTAACAAAATAAAACTAACGAATCTGGCACATTGGATACTATGTCATCCATTCAATTTGAAGTTTTTGTGTTATCTACAACGTATAACTGACGAATATGTCATATTCGACAGTGTGCAACTTCCCTAAAAGATCAATCTCTTATACTAGTTCGGAACAAAAAAGCGAATGTGAATATTCGATAGTCTGCGAAAGTAAACCATTGCAAAACGTACATATTCGTCACTTTTTATAATGGCTACCAAAACAGTTACAGATTCTCGACAATTTGCCACCAGGCTTATCACATCTAATGCAACATCAATGTATCGAAACTGAAAAAACGATTTCTTCACATTCGATAGTTGGACATAGGGACGATATAGTCTAAGATTTCAATAATATCATGGAATTTTCCATATGGGGAGGGGAGGTTCCAATTTGTTTAATCCTCTTCATGCCAACCTATAATAGAGAGACACATGATGTCTAGAACGACGTGAATTTATCGGCTCAGAGTAACGGCAAATGGATTTTGAGGTATTGTGTTCTTCAAAACTGCAACCTCTCAAAATGTTCAATAGAAATTCATGTGATGGAAGTATATGGTTATAGTTCATTGGATTGATTTTGGATTAATAAACAAGAAATTAATCTGAGATTTTTGACCTTCCTCACAGACAGGACGCAATGTGTTCTGACACCTCACCAACGCGCTTCTATTGAACAAATAATCTCAAGAGTTTCCATGCCATATCAACAATCGTGGGACATTTACCATCTTTGCCTACGATACGTTCAAAGTTTGGCACAGCGAGGGAGCGTGGAACAGTGCGCATCTCAATCTTGGAGGATCTTCGTAAGGTTAAGGACTCTGGTGTGATACTAACCGTCGCTTGGTTTCAACTTTGGAAAAATCAGTCTTCTGGGATTTGAGTGCAGCATGAGTGATATTCATATGAACGAGCAAGTCCAGGACAAGAGTGTAGCAGGGTTCCTGGGGCTGCAAATTGTCAATGACTTGAGCTATAAGGACCATATCATAGGGCTGTGCAGGAGGATGTCCGCGGGATGCTTTCAGTCAGAGTGACCAGAACGTGAGGTTTGGTTTGAGGCAGCTAGAGCAGACAACTTTGCTGTGTTTTTACTTTCATTTATGAGGGTCGAAAAAATTACAATCATCTGCTGACGTCCCTGAAATCCATCCCAGACATCAAGACCTTCAGGAGATTTCTTGTTGAGAGACATTATCATGAGATGGAGAAATTCTTCGCAGACTTGCTGCTCTGAGTTTACTAAATGTATTTGCTGTTTTCTGTTTTGTGTAAAATCACTGAGGTTAATTAGTCCTTTTTATTTGTTCATGTTCCTTTTTACCACTTCTATTGCTACATGGTTTTTCTTGATTTCTTTCTGTTGTCAATCTTTCTATTATTGTTTTATTCAGATGTGGAGCTGAAGGTTTTGCCTCCACACAATGAAAAGTCTTCCTAAAAAACGGTCTAAGACAAAAAGATCGGATCTCCAGTACCCCGCAGAAAAAGTAACCATAAGATGTGCTGGGTACTCTCTTGAAGTTATTTTAAATAAATAAATCAGTATTAATTCGACCTTGCTTAATGGTCAATACTTGTACACTGAGTATTTTGCTGAAAACTTTTGAATATGGATTCTCATCTCTTAAAAGAAAAAATGATTTTTCAACTGTGTAATATTTCAAACTTTTTTCAACAACAATCGTATTTTTTCAGCAAAAATTTTTACGCAGAATGACTTTTTCTCAAAAAAATTCACCTGTTGGATGCTCCATCGCCGGACATACTGTATATTGTTAAAGTTGAATATTTAAGCTTAACTCAGGATTCTTTGTCTACATCATCTTGGATCTTGACAATAAAGTATGTTTTAATTGATTGATTGGAAGGGCTGTTGGCACCTACGTTCTTATCATTTTTTCTTGTTTCTCAAGGTATATATATAGGTATTCTGGAATGTGTCTTTTTGTTACACTAAGATAATATCCTGAAAACCCAAAAAAATCTTTGAAAATTGAAAAATAGAGGTGAGAAAGTTGACCCCCAACGCCAGACTGTGGCCCCCAATTACCGGTATACATTTCTAAATTGGATGTTCAGCGATCAACCATGTTACGTAAAACTAGATTTGATTTGGAAAATACACAATTCACGACGCCTCATCTTGAAACACTTAAGTGTGGTAAAATTATTGATGCTCCGTGCAGAACCGTATAGAACTCATTCTACTTGAAACTTATTAAAATTTATCAGATTGACATTTATTTGTCGATTCGATACATTTTAACAGATAGTATGGTTACATATTATTTTGGAGTTGCCAAATGTGGCTTGATGGGCATCCCATCACTCATTCTTTTCTGAGGTGATGCTTTTGTTCTCGTTTCAGAAATAGATTCTAGTAAACTACATCGCGTGTTTTGGAACATGAATGATTCATTCATTCAAAACAAGTTCATATACCAAAAATCACCTATGTATACAGGGTGATTCCTGTAAGTGTGTCATGCTTTAGGGGAATGATGGGGGACGTCGAAATATTAATTTTGATATAGCACACTATACAGAGCTTTTCACTTAAAACTCCGCACGCCAATATCTCGGAAACCAATAGAAATATTTGACTTCTGTGAAGTGTAGTCAATGTAGGGGGTCAAGTAGTTATTTCGCGGTAAAAAAAAATTCAACGTCGTGACGCGTCGAAAATAATTACCGATGATAACGGATGATTTTTACAAGAAAGCTAGTCTCAATTTTTGTAAAAAGAAGTCAATGTATCGAGTCAAGTGAATATTTTCCAATGTTAAAAAAAATCGACGCCTACCTAGGGCGCGCTAAGCGTCGTGACGCGTCAAAAATATAAATCGATTGGAGGGACTTTGAAACTACGCGCATACGAAAGAACATCTTATTCGTGATTTTTTTCATCATTTAGTCGATCCCATTTATCTCACACATTTCTAAGTTATACAAGTTCATAGTAAACATTCCTTGATCGACAAAAAGTGCAATTACGTATGATTTTTACAAGAATGCTAGTCTCAATTTCTGTAAGAAGTGGTCAGTGTATGGTGTCAAGCAGATATTTTTTTAAGTTTGGAAAAATTGACACCTACTAAGAGCTTAGCGTCGCGTCGCGACGCGACGCGTCAAAAATTTCAATCGATTGCAGGGACTTCGAATTCACGGGCATGCGGAAGTACAGGTTATTTTCAAACTTTTTTGTTATTTACTCGAACCCATTAATCTCTAGATCATTCCTGAGTTCAACTGGTTTAGTAAAAATTTCTTGGTTGACAAAAAAATCTTGTGAAAATCAGCAGGAATATGACAGCAGGGTGCCATATTGAATGAAAAATTCAAAGTGGGGTCGAGTTATACCTTATTTTGAAGGCACAAAATCTAGAAAAAAATTGACACGTTGTCATATCAACTGGAATCATAGCAGAGGCTTGAAACTCGGCAGTTGTAATCAGGATCAAAGAGCCTTCAAAATAATGCATCACTTCCATTTTATTTTTTCATTCAAAATGGCGCCCAGCTGACATTTTCACAATTTTAGCTGTCACAACTATGTCAAAAAATGTAGAACGTCCTCACATATGGTTCGTCCAAATTTCATTCGCATAAATCAAGGGGGGGACCTTTTTGAGCGGAAGGAAATATGATCATGTCCGAAAAAGAGAATGGGTCTTCTCTCGATACAATTAATGGACGGGGTTTTTCCAGACCCACAGAGGGCTGAAAACCGACCAATGAAAAAAACTTTCCATAAACATGTGTCCGAAATTTATTTTTTGTTTTTTTCCAATTTTATAATAACATTTGAATAAGAGTTTTTTACATCACACACTAGTTAAATTTTATCTTTTTACTGGAATTATGTAACAATCATACGAAATATGTTATGACTTCTAGCCAGACCTCTCTAGCAGGTAACCTCCGCCATAATTTCAAAATCACATGTATGCATTTACGTGGAGTATAGTAACTTACTCAAACAACGGTATTTATCAATTCAAATCCGAATATCTCAAGAATGGTTCCCCGTAGCGATTTATGACAGATATACTTTTGCTGCGTAGGAAATATAAGCAAATCTGTTTTGTTGCTTGAAAATGTGATACAGGTACGTCCAAAAAAGTTGGGGCTGTAGATAACAGGAAAAATGAGTGTGGGTGGCGTCCTCTACAAGTTAGAGCCATACTCAAATCCAATTCGAATTTCGCATGTGAAGAAACTCTCAGACATCATTTTTTATCAAAATATCGACAAATATTATTCAGAAAAAACAGACATAAAATCGAATCTTCAAAACCCAGTAGCTCTGTAACGAAGCATTTCCGAATACATGGAAAGTTTTCTTATTATTCTCAACACCAGAAAAATCATCATCAAATTACACCAAACCCAAGTTCTTCCGACTCAAGCTTTCTTCTTCAGTCAATAGAAAGACTTGTTGACAGATATATACAGCGGGTCCATTTGAGTGTGCAACATATGGGATTTTTTTTAATTAATTGCAAAATCAAAATTTGAATATACCCAAAAGATAAACTTATTGAATGCAATTATAATGGTTGCAAGTCAAACATCATAGACTGTGGGTCGAAAAATGTAGAAACTTATTCAAAAAAAATCAGTAAAATGTTATGAAGAAAAGTTGTTCAGAGTCTATAAAGTTTTGCCTCGATACAAAAAACAAAGCGCACAAGATTTTTTTTTTCTGTATTGAATAATACTCAGGTATAATCATTGACTTCAAAAAGCCTTATAAAACTCAATGGGTATAATGGTATGAAATACAAAAATTGCATTTTGAATAAGAGTTTTGTTAATATCAATCAATCAATTTATTTCAGAAACATTTTGCTACAATTTTTTTTTATACAAAATAATATCGATACATTGAAATAAATATTTAAGCCTAGAAGAAACAACAATTTGTCTCTTGTTTAAGCTGATTTGTTAGTGGTCGCTAATCGGGTTTAATAGTCACAATTTTGTTTTTTTTTTTGTCTCATTTCAGGAATTTTGTCACAATTTAGGTTTAAATGCACAATATTTGATAAACTTATATAATAAACAATTTATGGTATATCTATGCTATATATTCTTATGTACTTTTTATTAAAAGAAGCAGTATATTTCTCGTCTGTCTATCTGTAATAGCCATTGTTTCAATTCTGACTGAAAATGTTTGTAGTAAACTATATCTTTTAGGCTCTTAGGCAGCATGTTGAAAAACCTTGGAGCTAGTAATTGTATTGATTTATGTCCTATTTCCTTCCTACTTCCAGGTACCTCCATACAATCTGCTTTGAATCTTGTGTTTTTTTCGTGCGTGACTGGGTGTAGGAAGATCTTTCGTTTATTTACCAATGACAACACTTTTAAGAAATATAATTGTCTCAAGTCAAGTACCTTAGTCTCTTTAAATAGAATGTTACTGGAATATGTCTTCTCCTTGTTAAAAATAATTTTCAATATTAATTTTTGGATCACATCCAAACTTTTTAAATAACAAGCCCTCACACTACCCCAACCAGAAATTCCATAATTAAACTGTGATTGCACGAGTGCGAAATATAATTTTCGTAGCTGTTCTTTTTTTAAATATGTTTTAAGGTAGGAAAAACGGGTCACCAGATATCTGGTTTTTGAAACCAGATATTTTATTTGTTTATCCCATCGCAAATGTTGGTCTATCATAATTCCAAGGTACTTTACGCAATCTGCTCTCGATATTGTAGTATTTTCTTGGGTGCGTAAAAAGCGAAAATCTGGAAGGCCATTTGTATATGAGGAGAAGGGGACAAATTTAGTTTTTGTTTGGTTGAGTGTGAGTTTGTTGCTTTGAAACCACTTGAATATATTGTTTAGGTCAAATTCTGCTTTGTTTCTTACATCCATCCAAGATTTTCCTGAGTAAAAACTTACCGTATCATCAGCAAAACTGATAACAGTACCCATCCAATCTGTTTCTAGGAAATTATTCATATACAAAGTGAACAAAAGCGGTCCCAGTACCGTTCCCTGTGGTACTCCACATGTTATACCCCTGCGTCCGCTCTTGACATTATCTATATTAACATATTGCATCCTGTGACTCAAATAACTTTTAAACATATTCAAAACACTACCTCTCAGGCCAATTTGCTCCAGTTTTATGATTAATTTTTTGTGACATACGGTATCGAAAGCCTTGGTTAAATCAACAAATATACAAAGGGATGCTTTTTTCTGATCTACTGCTTGATAAATTTCTTGCGTTAAACTAGTTATTGCGTCTTCGGTCGACTTCCCAATCCTGAACCCAAACTGTTTTTTTGATAATAGATCATATTTTTCCAGAAATGAAACAACCCTTTTTTTAATAATCTTCTCAAAAATTTTGGAGATATTCGAAATTAGGGAAATTGGTCTATAGTTTTCTAGTTCTGTTTTTGATCCGCTTTTAAGGTGCGGTTTTATTTCCCCCAATTTTAAAGCGTCTGGAAACGTCCCGATTTTGAAACTAAAATTGATGAGATAGACTAACACTGCTACCACTTCATTTGCAACCTCTTTGATTGTTTCAGAACGTATTCCGTCAGGACCGGGGGCTCTCTTTGATCTGAGCTCTTTAATAACTAGTTTCACCTCCTCATCTGTTGTTTCTCTAAGGAAATATAAACTATTTTTAGAATATTTCGTCCTTTCTTCAAAGTTACTAGTTATATCCATTTGTTTTGCTAATTTTTCGCCAATTTCCGAAAAATATTTGTTGAAATGATTGGCTATCTCTATTTTAGTTGTAACTGATTCGGTCTCTGTAAGGTCAATTTTTTCAATCTTTGGGTTTTTGAATGACTTTTTACATAATTTGTTTACGCAGTTCCATAGAGCTTGTGATTGGTTTTCGTGTTCGGAGATTTTTCTTTGTGCATAGACCCTTTTTCTTTGTTTTATAGTTTTAACCAACTCGTTTTTGATGTTTTTATAACGATTTTTGAGCTCGGTATCTTCGGGATATTTCAAACATTCATTATACATTGAATTTTTTATTTTTATTCGGTTTAATAGACCTTTTGTAATCCAATCATTTTTACCGTTCTTTGTATTTGTCTGTTTTATTGTTTGTGTGTTGTCTGTTATTTTTTCCTGCAGTATGCTTATAAAGTTTAACACAGCGCTATTCAAGTTCGCAGTGTGAAAAACCGAGGTCCATTTTTGTTTTCTCAAATCACTTTTCAAGTTTTTATAATTTATGTATGATTTTGTGAATGATGTGGATCTTGGTGTGGAGTTGATTGATGATTCAAAGGTAAGAGCAATGGGATAATGGTCCGTGATATTAAAATCAATTACGTACGATCTCGAATCCCGAAAACAGTCTTCATTTTTCCCTTTAACATAAATGTGGTCAAGACATGTCTTCGTCAATGGTCTCGTGAAACATTTGTTTATATATGATATGAACCCATATACTGCCAAGATGCTCTTGTAATCTTCTATAGAGCTTTTATCTTCTTTGAGCAAATCTAGATTTATGTCGCCAATAATTATGTGTTTCGTCCTGCATTTATTCGTTTCTAGATATTCAGAAAGTTTTCCTACAAAAACATTTTCATTTATTGAGGGTGATCTGTATATACATGTCAGAAGAATTTTTTTTTCATTTTTCCCTATGAGAAGTTCGACGCATTTTACATCTCCGATGAATTCAAAACGAGTTTCTACGTCTATCATTTCCTTGACAAAAACGACGATGCCATCGCATCTATTGAAGACTCCCTCGTTATAAATTGCAATATAACCATCCAGATGAAATATTTGTAAGTCGCCAATAATATGTGTCTCAGACAAGACTATTATTTCAAATTTTTCCTCAATCAGTTTTAGGAAACACACGAATTCTGTAAAGTTGGTTTTTATTCCACGAATATTCAAGTGGAGAATTCTGAAGTTGTTACTGCTGATAAGCTGCTGGTTGAAAACATTTAAATTTCTGATCAGTTGCGGAGTTTTTGTTTTTTCTTCGAGGTCTCTTAGAAATGGATCCATTTAATTTAATTGTCGTAATTCAAGATCAGTTAACTTTATTGTTTATTTTATTAATGGTTCGATATGCTATGTTTTATATCAATATCATACCTATACGTATTTAGGAAAAATAGTTAAAAAATAGTGATAAAAAACACACCCGTATTTACTCTTATTATTTCCAATTCCTCCCCAGAAATCTTTCTACATGCATACCAAAGACCCCAACTACTCTACCAAAAATATGCTAAGCTAATACTAGAAGCACCTAACTATGTATAAACTTTACCAATCAATTACTAATTTTTAAATTTACTCTTTTTGGATCGAGTACCAATTCCCGCTTCACGTGTCGGAGTATGATTAGGTTTCCGTTTATTAGTCTTCTCCAGGTCTGAGTCAGATTTAAGTGGTGCGTTTTCTTCTTCCTCTTCAGTTGACTCCAATTCTTCAGATTCCTCAGAGCTGTTGGTATTGTTCGGACGTTTTTGTTCCAGTTGACTTGCTGTATACAATTTATTTTCTATTTCAATGTGGAAACCTCTTATTTTAGCCGTTTTGTTTTCTTCTCGTGCTCTTGCTAGATGTTTCCTCAAGACTTTAATTTCTTCCCTGTCCTTGTCGCAGTAATCGTTCGAGATGGCAAAACCAGTTCCTTTTAGACGTCGTAATTTTTCTCCATCTTTGAAGAGCTCTGATTTTTTCAGGTATGATATAAATTCAATCAATATTGGCGAATTTGTATTTTTTCCAACCCAATAAATGTTATTTATGTCCTTGATAGATAAGTTCAAGGAAAAAAGTTCATTTAGTTTTTCTAGCGTTCTCTCAACAAGAACAGCTCTATTTTCAACTTGTAGAGGACCAAACAACAATACGTTATTTCTCCGTAACTTCCTCTCGGTTAGCCTCGATTCAAGTTGTAATTTTTCAATTTTTCTGTTTGCAGAATCTATTTTTTTGGCCACTCTTTGTTCACTTGTTTGTATTTGTTTGCAAAGGGTTTGTGTCTGTTGTGAGTTCTGTTCTGCTAACAATTTGTACATTTCAGCAAATGATGTAGGCTCATTTTCCATATTAGCGATGTTTTCCACTGTGCATCAAGATGTCCAAATGATCGTAGTATCCTTGTTTCTGGTCTACTCCAAAACACAGAACCATCCATGTAGGTAGTCCGCTCCCGGTGAAACGGAGTAAAAAACCATCAACATAAGATAACCAAGTGTACGTGTGGGTATAATTTCAAGTGAATAATCATGAATTCAGTACCCAAAACTCGCACTATCAATCCTAGCCACTCTTTTTGGACTATTTCACACTATACACCGTTTGGAGCGATTTTTTTTACACTATAATACTATTTTAAGCGAATTTGAAGATACTCGATTTAAATACACATGCTACGGGGCCGTGCATCGTGCGTTCGAATATGCATAATAGAACTATGATTGATTATTTCTATTTACATGTTAAAAATATTTTTTGCGGAATTTTAAAATTGTGTTTACTATCGTTGCAACAAAGATGAAGTGAGAGATTTCCTGACAAAATAAAAATCCATGTGAATTTAAAAAAATGCTTGAATTTGGACAAAGTTGTGCGAAGCTGATTTGATTTTTATCAATTTATGAATGTGTTTGAATATTGAAAAAACAATTTTTTTGAGTTAATGATAAATGATTTTCAAAATTTTTGATTCTAGACAACTTTTCTCTAATTTTTGCTGAATTTTTTGAAATAATTTACTCTTGTACAGTTTTGATTTTTTTTTATCCATCAGCGTGTATGATTAACTTGCAACCATTCCAATTTCACTTAATAAGTTTATCGAACATGCACCAACTTTTGGTCATATTTGAATTATGGTTCTGCGATTGATAAAAAAAAATCCTATATGTTCCACACTTGAATGGACACACTGTATCAAGGAAACACACTTTGTGGCTATTCCACTGTATACAATATGCCTACAAGAATATGTCACGAAGGCGGAGGCAGCGCTTGACGCACAAAGATCAGCACTTGGAGGTTTTGCAGATATCGAAGGTGTGTTCGACAACACCTCCTTCGAATCAATCTGTCGAATGTTAGAAGCTCAGATTAATCACTTGTTTATTAATCTGAGGTTAGAAGCAAAAAGTTCAGAAAAGTCACTGGCCCAGTTGCTTAGCGAACATACTTTAACAAAGGCTGATATTTGCCGAACTAAACGCTCTCCGGCAAAGTCCTTGAATAAGAATACAAAGATCCCAGCCAAAGGACAAAGTGCTGCTTGTGCACTCTGACTACATGACTCTAATCGTTTTTGCTGGCAACTCCCCTAAAATTTGATTAGAATAGAATATACAAAAAAGCTCTCAACTCCAATCAGGAAAAACCTTCACATAATGATATGGAATCGTCCCAAAAAACTCTTATCGGGTGGGTTACTATATGGACCAGAAGGGTGACCTCCACAGAATCGAAGTAGGGATTTCCGATTGCAGGTGCCTTAAATAAGAAGAGACCGTAGTCCACATTTTATAACGGAATGTCCGGCTCTTGGTAGCACTTGCCCGGATCGAATAATAACGACAACACTTCAAAAAATGAAAGATATTTATTTGAAGAACCTGCTCAGTTTGGCGAAAGCGTCGTGTCTTCAATAGATTCACCTTAACTTATTGTGGTTTGCAATGGGCCCACCTCGAGGCTTAAACATAAGCATAATATATTGGCTCTTGGCCACCTCCACACATGTGCCCGGAGATCCTGTCGATCTAGATGAAGATATCTACATAGGCGCCATGGGATTTTTTCGATCCCACCCTTATCAGTAAACAAAGAAATTACAGAGGCATCATCAAAAACCACTCACAAACGATATTTCTATCGCTATGTAGATTGTATCCCAGCTGTTCTGGAGATCAAGGTCGACATATGTAATTTAATCAGCTTTTAGTACATTTCGCAAAGATCTTCAGTGTAAAATAACCTATTGAGATTTTTTTTATTATTTAACCATGTAACCATGCACACTCAAAACAACACCGAAACCGATTCGTATGAATCATATTACCACTCGAATAATACCCTTACTTCAAGTAAATCAGTCATGCTTGGCTTAACATACAGAGCTGTAAAGCTCTCAGATCCTGAATAGAGCTGGTAGCAATGAAAAATGGAAAACAAATTTACAAAGATGATCAAACAAATTTTCAAAAAAACGTCGTGCCTCTCAACAGCAGCGGGCACCACAACAGACATACTAAAATTAAAAACACATTATTATGGAGATTTTATTCGATGTTAACAATCCCACAATTGATCATTCACCTTATTTCTGTTTTGATAATGTGAATTACGAATCATCGTCAGGTGACTTAGATTTTAGTAGGCATGTAATTAATATCCAATGTTTCTGATCAGTGATTTTTTTTATATCAAGCTATTAAGCTAATCATATCGAGAGCCACAGAAAGGTGAAAGTAATCTTGATAATCTAACTGGGTCAAAATACCGATAAAAAAAGATCTATTTTCGATTTCGCGCGACCTTCAGTTTTGAGAAAATTGCTGCGTAGATGCTTGTTTTTTTCGTAAGTCACACTTTCGAAAAGTGATCGTTGCAAAAATTTTGAAAAACAAAAAATCCGAATTCAAGGCTATTTATATGTTCTAATCAAGTCTATTATACATAAATCACAAACAATGGCTGCATATCTTATTTATAATAATCAATTAAAATATAAATATATATATATGTATCACATAAGTACTTCTTCATTTATTTAACTAAAGATTAGTTGGAAAATATACTTCTAGGAATCCATACTTTGAATTGTCGATGTCAATGTCAATTAACAACTTAAAATGATTTTATGATCCGTAAAGGTCAATATCTTGTCATATACTTGTGAACAGCGAAGTTAATAAAGCAACAATAATTTTCATATAAGTTCAACCTAACATCTTTACTCAAATATTGAGGCAACGAAGTTTTTTTTCAGGAACTCTCGCTGTGTGCTCAAAGGTTTCAACTCTTTCTTGATTACGTCGACCTTCGATTGGACTTGACTCCCTCGATTTTCTAACAAAATTAATACAACCTTCTCCAGAACCCATGAGGGATCTTAGACACATTTGTTTGTCTTCTATTTTACTGAGTACCTGGAATAGGAATTTCGACATGTATTGTTGTTATATTGGACCTGAAAAAGTCTTACACTTTCTTCTAAACTATATAAATGATGATCACTTTCATCAGGAAAATGATACCTCATAAAATTTGCTAGCCTCAGAAGATACTCGACGTTGTGCCCACTTTGTCCTGCACAGTTGATTATTTGCTCAGCAATCTCATCCACGTCAGCATCTCCTAGCCAATGTGGATTGAGAGGTGTTGCAACGTATACCAACACTTTGAAGGGTTCACCTGTGGATATTGATGTGTTATATTTTGGATTGTCACAGTTAATCCTCACCTTCAAGAGGATGGAAGTCTGTAAATTTTGAAATATATCCACCTTGTTCACATTCTCGTTGTGACAAGTAGGGTAGAGCTGCTGATCCGCTGATAGCGAAAGCCACACCGTGGACATGTCCCTGTGAATAAGTTTAACTAAGTTCCAAATTTCTTCAAAGCCTTTAAAGTGTTCATGTTTCATTATAACAAAGGAAAGTATGTGATATGGATTATTCATTTAGCAAAGTTTGTCCGATAACAATGAAGATGATAAAAATCTGGGAAATCAAGTGTTGTAATCTAAACCAACGACTTAAAACCCAAATCTAAACAATGATTTGCATTTTTCAAAAACGTTCCAATTTTATCATCAATCTTTGCAGTGAGTGGAATTTGTATCTGGCAATAATTGACTGAACTCTAGGACCCCTTCACGTGTTCTGCAAAACTATAGACAGATTTGTGAAATTCGCCAAAACACGTCAACAAATTTATTGGGTTGTACAAACAAAATATGAATGAAAACTAGACAAGATCTGATGGGACGAAGCAAAATGATGTTTGATGGGAGAGGAAGGTTTGGCTACTTAAAATAGGTTCAGTAACAGAGGCTACAGCCAAATTCTTAAAACAGGCAAACAAATCCGCTCGTGCCGTACATTATATAGGATCACATTGATGGTGATGAATTGGGGTGAAAGTGAACCATAACCACAGTTACTTATTGTAAGGGAACTCATGGTTCCGGAGCGTTGCCCCTTATCAGATGTCGACAACCTGTCTAGAACGTATATCAGGCTACATCGACTTTTACTGATATGTATATATGATATGTGTATCATAGACTGAATATTTTTTCTCACCTAAGATCAACAGAAATACTACTGAATAAAAAAGTATTCTTACCTCACTGTCTTCGATTAAAGTTGCTACACGCCCTGGCTGCAACAAAAAAAAAATACTACGATAATCAATCTGTTCCAATTAGGATATTTTGACTAGTTAATTGGTCATGTGTTTGTGCTTTACCTTGAAATGGTGTATCTGTATACAGGGTGTCCGGAAAGTCAACGATAATACTGAAAGGGCTGATGGACCAACTCATAAGCATCCAGAAAAACATAATATGACCTCAGTAAAAACTCTATGGTTTTCGAGATATTGCCACTAAAAGTTCAAAATATTCAATAAGAAATCTTATTATACAGAGAAATAATTTACCTTTATTTTCTTTTTTACTAAGTAGGTGGAAATTTTCGTGACTGATAGCTTGTAATTGCAAAACAAAAAGTGGTGGGAAGCAGTCAAAAAAAAATAGAAAATAAAAAAAAAATAATAAAAAATATGTATTATGTTTTTCTCCAGGTTTTTCTAGAAGCCTATGAGTTGGTCTATCACCCCTTTCAGTATTATCGTTGACTTTCCGGACACCCTGTATAATAATGAACAATTTGCACATTTTTTGGAAATTTAGCAATCTTGGATTAACCGATAACACCGATCAACGAACGCCAATCAAAATCTAAATAGTCATGCTGACGTCACTCGATTTATTATTTATCTCCGTTTTACGTGTAATGAGAAAGAGAGAGTGACATTGGATTGTTTAAGCTCTGCCTCCTTTTTGGTCATCTAGCGAAATTTGCGTTTTCTTCATAAATTTCTTTTATTGGAGTATATTGATATTTGGGCATAAAAAATGTAGGTACGTGCTTGCTGATGACTTTTGAATAACAGAACACGTATATAAAATTTCAAATCATTTGAAAATGAATGCAAAATAGCCTGTTAATTGATATTTTCAGAAGTTTAGATATGTATTTTCAGAAACCATAATATCCTTTGTGTAAATTTACTGCTTTTTTAGACAGTTTTATGAATGAAATTTACTTCAAGCCAAAGGCAAATTTTATTGACCGAGTTCTGTACGTACTTAATGAAGGATCGAATTAGCTTTCAAGTTAATCCCCAATAAACGTATCCAAGGAGTCAACAACCCAATTCAAATACTTTAATAAAATTACAATATTTCAATAGTTACCTAATATTGGGATCAAGGATTTTCATTGATAACGTGAAAAATACTCATTATTCTTCAGGAAATGTTTCTTGGCATTTGTTATTTGTATTGGCGTTCCGGGAATTTATCAACTTGAAGATTATGTTTAATATGAGATTGAATATAAATTGCCAATAATTGCAATCAGGTTCATGACCCAATAAGCTGAACGATGTACAAGTAATTACAACATACATTTTATAGTACGCTTAAGACTAACATGAGACATAATCATTATATCCACAGAACTCATATTTTCACCCACTGCATGCGTGCGTATATAGGACGTAGTGGGTGATTCGGAATTAAATCGAAATCCATAACCCTGTACACTGTACAGAACCATAATTTTAAGGCCAAGGAAAGATTGGATCGGTATTTGATGCAATTGTGAAAGCAAGGTCGAAAAGAACTAGAGAAAGCAATAAACTCAAAAGTTTAAACTAAAATTAGACATATTTTCAATGGAAATCCATTGAACATAATTTGCGTATATAAATTGGCTATTTTTATCGTATTCACGAGTTGAACTTGTGATCAAACCTCCTAATCGTCCAGTAAATTTATATTTCCTTGATACATTTTATCATTGTTTTTGAAACAGACTGGATTTGGCGTCAAACGTGCATATGAATATGAACCACAATCCACAATGGCAACCAACTTGCATATTTCGGACGCTTGCTGGTGGAATGCGGAAATGAAATCAAATCAAAATAATTTATTTCAACTGGATGAATGCTTAAAAATAACAATAATATATCAGACATGTATGTAGAGGTACTACTAGGAGTACTAGGTACATTTATTATTTTATTATTTATGTATGGTAAAGTTTGGATTTTATTCAGATTTCAATAAAGCTTATGTACCCTCTGGATCTTCAAAAATATAGAACACACTCGGAACACATAAATGTTCATGCATCAGAACATTTATGTGTTCCGAGTGTGTTCTATTAGACTTCGCAAACCTTTTTATTATACTTATTATTTTTCTTTTTATAAAAACTTTTCAGAAACAAATCTTGATTGCGTCCAAAATAACTAATCTAACTTTTACGTTTTTACGAGACTTGTGACAAAATCTGTTTCAAAGAAAATTTCAAAAATTCGAAACCTCATGCATGGGAACTTCTTTGGACAGTTTTTAGTCATTGACTCTTTGCTATAGAGAATACAATAAACGATCAATGCCAAAAATTTACATGAAAGTACCTTCTATAAATGATCATCACCAGAGAGATAAAATAAACGATCTATACCTCAAATATACAACATTATGCATATATAGGTACTTTCACGTTCCAGCCGATAGCTATCTAAATTTGTGATATACTTATTAGTACTATTATCGAAATTACATTATCTTGTCATCACTTGACTTTATTTGGTAAATTAGCCATAAGCGAAGTGAATATGAATATGTCCATATTTCTGAATAAAGAATGTTCATTCATTGTTGTTGTGACACCCTTTGATTTTTACTGACTTCGTTTTAAGATCGATTAGATTTTTAACGACATATACCCAAATTGACAAATGAAATGTTCAAATCCAGTACAATTACACGTTCCTAACAGATGGATTATTGTAAAAAAGAAAGTAGACCATGCATATATATGATAAGAAGGCGCTCAATAAAATAAACAGACGAATTCCTTTTTATCTCGCACTTATCCAATTTAAAAAAATTGCAACTAATTGTATTTATAAACAAACCTTATCTGTCGTTCCCCTATGGACAGTATTTCCTTGCCAAAATCGTCTCTGGAATCCGTTCACCGAGCCGGGTACTGCTTTATTAAACTCGAAACCGGGTTTCCAGCATAAGGAACCATACGCAAAAACCCACAAACATTTATTATCACTTTCGAATACATTTTCGTCTAAAACTGCTTGCTGGTCAACCCGGTCCATTTTATTCAAACGAATTACTGCTTAGCCATGAATCTGATGCAACTTTTTGCGGTATTTTATGTTCCGCTATATACACGCGATGATGGATCAGTTGAAACTCCCGCCACATCAGCGATCGGGCAAAGCGGTTCGCTCAATGAGTGTTGTTCGTGAATAATTCCGATTCCGACAAATGTGACATCAATATACGAGGCAGAGGCAAAATGGCTTTGTGTACAGTGGGACAACAATGTGATTCTGTTGCAAAAAATCCACGTTTTGAGTTGCTTCCGCTAGAATGGAAGGTCATAGAAATCACTGAATTCAAGTGATAATATGCATTCTAGACCAAAGTAGAAGGTATTTTTCTTGTGAACATCATATCCAGAATAATTCCTTACATGAGCAGGATATACAGTGCGACTCTAAAAGGTCCCCTCCCCTCTTTTTTTTTAATGTGTGCACCAAAAATTTTGAAACTTGGCATACTTTAATTGCTGTCGAAATACTACTTTTTGATGTTACTGACGTACTTTCAGTATTCAAGATGGCGGCTGGGCGCCATTTTGAAACATTTTTTTAAATTGAAAGGGGGGTCGTGTGACACCTCATTTTGTAGATCCTGATGAGTACTTTATAACCCTTGAATATTGAATCGATATCTCTAAGTACTACAAAATGGCCGAACAAGGTACATTTAATTACTACATTGATACATACACTTTTTTAAAAAAATGGTCAAATTCAATTCAAAAGATGCTGGAAATATTCTTGACATAAAGTTTGGGTTACGAATAAATGACAAAAATGTCAAAAAAGCATCTTTTGAATTGAACTTGACGATTTTTTTCAAAAAGTGTATGTATCAATGTAATAATTAAATGTACCGCCATTTTGTAGTACTCGCAGATATCGACTCAATATTCTAGGGTTATAAAGTACTCATCAGGATCTTCAAAATGAGGAGTCACACGACCCCCCTTTCCATTCAAAAAAATGTTTCAAAATGGCTCCCAGCCGCCATCTTGAATACTAAAAGTACGTCAGTAACATCAAAAAGTAGTATTTCGACAGCAATTAAAGTTTGCAAAGTTTCAAAATTTTAGGTGCACCCTTTAAAAAAAATGGGGGGGGACTAATAGGTTCTGGAACAATTGTCAATGGTAGTTAGTCACTTGTTTTCCATTGCAAATTGGTCTAATCATGCGCATTATACATATTATGTAGGTTTTCCTGAAAGAAAACATTGAGTTACAGCTTTTATTTCCTTAGACAGAGAAACCTCATGCAATATATCCGACCCATGCATCTTCCAAAACTGATTCTGAGAGACGAATATTTATCAATTTTTTTGTATATCAAAATCATTAAGGTATTTTGATTAAATCTGAAATCCAACGATTTTGGAATTTGATTGTTTCACAGGACCTTATTGTTGGATCGCCAAATACATATCTATGAATTTGGTTGTTTTTTGCAGGATTGTGCACCCCGTCATTTTAGCATTGCTGTGAGACATTAGCCTAGTTTACACCGATAACTGGTTTAGTTCGGTCCGATAGGACCAAGTGTGTGGGGATAGTACGGTAGGACCAATGCTTGCTTCTCGCCCGTTCACACCGTTTTGTAACGCGTGAACTAAATGAGTACGCGCGCAATTCGTCAAATGTCAACAACAAGTCGAAATTATTTATCAACACGATTCGTTACCAAAAAAAACATAAGTATAAGTACGCTCAGATTGCCTTAGAAACTCAGAACCAACACAATTCACAATAATAACAATCAACATAACCTCATAATTTTGATCCAGATCGAACCAAATTTAGTTCGGTACACCTGCTGGCGAATACCGAACCAAGAGTGGACCAGCCTAGTCCGCAACTGTTTACACCATTTAGTTCGAATTTAGTACTTGGTCCGCGGACCAAGTTGTCGGTGTAAACTAGGCTATTATCCAACTCTAACGCTCCTCATCATTGCATGGATTGGAAGGGTAGTAATAATGTGCTTGCCCAGTTGATGAGGTTTGTTCGGACCAGATTCAGGTGAAGCGAAGTGAATATGAAGTGTGAACTACATTATTGGTTTTGTACAGCGCATTCACTCGATATTTACTTTACCTGAATCAGCTAACACCGCCATTTTAGTCTTTTCATGTATGTTTTGGCTGGGGATCTACTATGGAGTAGTACCTTCTGGAACATTGAAAGACTAAAACCAGCATCCTGTCAAAATGGCAGGTTGTTTGAGTTCAAAATCTCTCGCGGCCATTGATGCCAAATAGTTAATGGAAAAATGATAAAATGTCCCGGTCTATTCTCAATTCACCTTACACTGTCATATTTTTACAGTTTTTTATATTTTTTATATGGTTGACTTCATCGCTTTACCTACAGTGTGACCCATTTGTTTTGGGAACACCCTGATAAAAAGTTTATTTCTTAACCGATTTGGTTCGTTTTTTTTTGGATTGTAGAGCTCGAAAAATTGTATATTCTTGGCAAAAAGTGACCTTCGCCATTTTGACTTCAAGGCCTACTATATGTTAGTTTTTAAGAGCAAAATTTCAGGAAACCATATTAGCGATTTTTTTAGAAAAAATCTGGGTGCGCCACTGGATTCAGCATCCTTTAAAGCGGGTCTATACAAATTTTCAACCGAAAATATCAATTAATAACGATTTTCTAAAAATATGGAAAACAACACAAGAAACACATTTATTTTCAAAATTTTACAAGTAACCATGGAAAAACAAATAAAAATGACATAAAACTAAAAATTTGTAACTTCTACCAAACCACCATCAACTTCAATGCATTTATCATTTCTTTTCCGTACATTGAGAATTACATTTCGTATTTGCTGTGGAGTGATCTCAGCACACGCACGGATTATCCTATTTTGTAACTCCTGCAAATTTTGGGGACTTAATTGATTTGTACACTTTTGCTTTGAGTAAGCCCCAGAGAAAAAAATCTAGCGGCGTCAAGTCAGGAGACCTCGGTGGCCACTGCGCAAAAGGACTGTTTCTTCTTATCCAACAGTTTCGGAAATTTTCATTTAGCCAGCCTCTTACCAAACGAGAATTGTGAATAGGACTGCCATCTAACTGAAGTTTCAAGTTAAGATGGTACCTTAATGGTAAATCATCTATTGCATCTCGAAACTCATTTTCCAGAAAGTTTGAAAATTCCGCTGCATTGTTGTTGTTGTTGAAGAAAAAAGGGCCTGTTATTCTATCATTCAAAATTCCACACCAAACATTAATCTTTTGTGAATATTGTCTCTTTGCATTTATAATGAAATCTGGGTTGTCTCTGGACCAATGACGGCAGTTTTGACTCGATACTACACCATTGGTAGTGAAGGTGGCTTCGTCGCTATATAAAATTTCATTTAAAAAGTTTCTTCTGTTCAGATATTCTCCCTGAAGCCAATAGCAAAACTCCAATCTTCTTTCTTCATCACCCACTTCCAATGTGTACAAAAATTTTGGTTTAAAAGCTTTAATTTTATTTTTTGCTAAACATCTTCTGATATTTTCTCTGGGGATATCAAGTTCCAAACTGGCTACCCTGATACTACTCCGAGGATTATCTTCGAAAAACCTCAAAATGAGATTTTGGAATCTTCCACGTCCACGATCCGAAACTGATCCGGTTTCGTTGAAAATTTTGTTGACTCGATATATCGTGCTTACACTAACCTGTCTATCAGGATGTCTTGTATTGAATTCTGCAGCAGCTTCTCTTGTCGAACGCATGTTATCACCAACAAGCCGAACAATTTCTATTTTTTCTAATAAATTTAAATTTTCCATTTTTATTGGTAATTTGTTTAAGTGAAAATCATTAGTTCCATTTAAACAGTGATTTGACAATAAACATTCCAAATCAAAAGAAATATTTCCATGGTGACGTCATTTTCATTTGTTTTTCCATGGTTACTTGTAAAATTTTGAAAATAAATGTGTTTCTTGTGTTGTTTTCCATATTTTCAGAAAATCGTTATTAATTGATATTTTCGGTTGAAAATTTGTATAGACCCGTTTTAAAGGATGCTGAATCCAGTGGTGCACACAGATTTTTTCTAAAAAAATCGCTAATATGGTTTCCTGAAATTTTGCTCTTAAAAACTAACATAGTAGGCCTTGAAGTCAAAATGGCGAAGGTCACTTTTTGCCAAGAATATACAATTTTTCGAGCTCTACAATCCAAAAAAAAAACGAACCAAATCGGTTAAGAAATTAACTTTTTATCAGGGTGTTCCCAAAACAAATGGGTCACACTGTACATATATAATTGAATTTCGCGATTTCACCAATAGTGTAGATAACGTGTATAACAATAATAACAAAGAAAGTTGAACAATATGGCAACCTCAACGTCCTGGCTTCTTGTAAGTTTGTTGGTCGCCTTAACAACGGTTCTGTTTATGAAAACATTGACTGCCCAAGTGCCTACCGATACTTTGTGAAAAGAATCGGATTGAATCTCCTGTTCTCTGCGACATCCTGCATATATGCGCTGCATACTGCAAACGTTCCAGTTATAGGGTCACTATTACCATTTTATAATTATTATAAAATGCTATTACACAAACTAACACAAAAAAGTATCGATGACTGAAATATAAAAAAAAACAGGGATCAACCAAACTCCTTTCAAAAAGATATTTTATAATTTTCTTAAAGACAATAATTTTGAATCAAACTCAGCAAAGAACAGTATGTGCGAATTAATTTGACGGATTGCCACAAAATATTGTGAATATACCAGTGTACAACAAATTTAAAAACTACGTATCAAAATATATGTTTGCGAGAATTAAGTACATGTAAACCAATAAAAAATGAGTTTAGAATTAACCATTGCGTTGTCTTGATAATTTCAAAGCGCGGCATCAGCTATCATAATAATTAAGCTGTTTAGCGCATAAGCATTATTATGAAATACAATTTAGTTATTAGTAATATATTATAATGTTATGTATACAAATGTTGAGAAGTAAATAAAATAATTGAAAAAATAAATAAAAGAACACAATTGGAGCCGGTAATATTACTTATTTTAGTACATACAGTGGTGGTCATAATAATAAGATGACCATAAAAATTTGAAAAAACCTTCATCCTGCATCAGTTATCAAATAAGTATAATGGGGCATTTTTAAATTTCAATCCATTTTGTCCGTCTGTGTGTCTTGGCGATTTTTTTCAAAAACCTGTTCAGTATTTCCACGTATTTTCTGTGTAATTTTTGATAAAAATGACTAACACTATTCGAAAATTAGGTACCTACTTCCTGCAAATTTCAAAATAATTGAACAAAGAATAGTCCAGCTATAAAATTTTTAACTTTGCAAAAATGACCCATTTTTCAATAAATCATGAAAGTACAGATGCGATTGATGTTTAAATATACCTTCGGCCTCTAATAATGTAGTACTTAAGTATACAGTCTAGTTCTTCAATGTATCCTCCCCCTTCTAAATGTTGAACTGTTTGTTATATCAGAACGATATTTGGATACACCATATTAGGTCAGCACGTTCTGCATTTTTTGACATAAGAAGTAGTAATAGCTGAAAATGTCAATACGACAGCTGGACGCCATTTTGAAGAAAAAATCAAATGGGAAAGTGGGAGTCTAGTGATACCTCATTTTAAAGGTGTTATCATCCTTTATTACACCCTGAAACTTTGAGGTCACTACCTATTTCTAATTTTTCAGTTTAAGACAGGTTTTTTTTTCAAAATGTCGCCCAATTGCCATTTTGACATTCTCAGCTGTCACTATATACTGTCTTGAGAAATTCAAGGCGTGCTAATATATTGGGGATCCAAACTTTGTTTTTGTACCTACATAAACAAGTTTAAAAGTTAGGGACTTGAAGAATTACACTGTATAATAAACTAATTGACAATTGAAATTGTGCAAAAAACCGCATATTCACATAATAATACCATGGTGACTTCACAGGGTTTATTGATTATCTTTTTCCTACGTATTTGATGCGTAAGGAGATAGAAAGAGAAAGAGGATTGCTATTGAAACCGCTCCGCTTTTGGTCTTCTAGCAAGGCTTTCCGTTTTCACGCGATTAAAATAACAATCAATTATATATATTTGGCTGATGACTTTCAAATATAAAAATACCCATAGGTACATAAAAATTCAAGTCAATTATACATTCAGGCAAATTGACCATGACAAATACAAATTCATTATTTCATTCATTCAATGACTATTGATTGACTGATACAAAATGTAGACTGCTCAGGATGGACACTTCTTATATTCAAAACAAACTTCCACACTCCACACACTGAACACATTTATGCGTAAATTAATAGGTGTTTTTCTTCATGTTGCACTTTTTAAACCTTTTTACACTCTTGGTGCAAAATTTGATAGACGTCAATCTCGTCCATATGAAATAAGGAACATATGTTCGCCTATCAAAATATACTATATAGCTCACTACTGTTAGCGTTAAGTATGTTTTTCTACGACTGTCAAGTGAAATCACTGTTTGTGCAATCGGTATTATCGATTCGTGAATGTAGTATATTGTAGAACTGAACGGAAATGAAACCATTCCCGACTAGTTGCTAGGCAACGAGTGGGAAATATTCATGAACTGGCAACTCTACCAAAAGAAAAATTACGAATCGATATTGGTATAACACACAATAGTGATATTAATTAACAATCGTAGAAAAAATAGGTATACAGGGTTTTTCACTTACATTGTTGGGTTAGAAACATAAGAGGCCCTCAAAATCCCTCATAAAAAATCCAGGACCGTATTTAAAAAAACAAAGTTTATGATGGCTGCTACTAGACGAAACGTCGGTTCTTCAATTCAATAACGCTATCTTGCAAAGGGCAATGAAGAAGTTCCATTCATTTCAAGATATCTCTTCAAATGTGGTCAGAAAAGGATGAAAACAATTTTGAAAAATTTCGGTTTTTTTCGGATAATTTCGGACTTAGTCGGAATTTCTTGGCTTTTGAAACGGCATTTTGTTAAGCAGGAAAATACGCAACTTTGCCTCCATTTAACCGACCTTGTATCTCTCACGGTTTCCAAGATCCTCGTGATAGAGACATCCTTATCTTGGACACACTGTATATCTCAAAGCTGAGTAGAATAAATGAGTTCGACTGAATTACAAAAAAGTTTATAAATAACATGTACTTTAGCATGCGCGTAATTTCAAAGTCCCTGCAATCGATTGATATTTTCGATGCGTCGCGACGCTTTACTCTTGGTAGGCGTCGAATTTTTTTAACTGTGAAAAATTACTACTCGACCCCATACATTGACTACTTTTTACAGAAATCAAATATTCCAATTCGTTTCCGAGATATTGACGTGCGGAGTTTTAAGTGAAAAACCCTGCGTATATAGTTGCGAGTGTCATTTCATGCTTGTTGAACAGTAAACTATTGTCGCATCCAGTGAGTAGCGAATGTATAATGAACAAAATATATAATTACGAGATTGAAACTATTGAAAGTACCCAATCCAGATAACTAAGGACTCTGGTGCGGATTCATGATATTTTCCAAAAACCAAAGTCTGTGTTTTTTTTTTCTGAAATGGTCTTCTTCAAAGACCATGAAGAATCTCACACCATGATCTTCGTATATCTTACAATAATAATTGGTCCAATTCGTGATAACCTGGTTCGGTCTGGCACCACAGGCAGCGCATTGCGAAAACACTGTGTCGGAAAACGGTAAAATGGTAGTGGTTCTTGGAACCACACATATAACAACTCTAACAGAATCCACCCACAGAAAAGATTAGAGTTTATTTGTGAAGTCACTCTCGACCTCTCTAGTAGAATATCGTAGTACTGTATGTTCTGGCTATAACGTCGTGTTTCAAATAAGAAAATTGTGTTTTAAATCGATAAATAGTTATTTATATAACATTGTGCGTCGTTCACCTCACATCGTCTCATGTTACACGGTTGAATTTGATTTTATGCTGGAACTGCAGTAATTTTTCTCGTGATTGTGGACTGATGGGCTCGCTGCCTGAGTTCGCGAGTGTGTTACTGATAGGTACTTCGGCAGAATATTTCATTATTGAAAGTTCTAAACTTTTGAACAAGACATAAAAAGTTGAGAACATTGTTATCCATCGACCCTTGGATACACAAGCAACCAAAGTGATGAAAATTAATACAGTAAATCTCGTTAAAAAAAATCCTCTTTTTAAAAAAGGAGTCGAAAGGTCGTCACGTTTATTAGATTAGTCACATATGACAGTGTGACGTATTCATCCATTTTTCTAGCAAACAAGTTGTTCACGTGCATAAGTTTGATTTTAAATCTGAAACAGTATGAGAAGTGATTTCTGTAAAATATACCACGGAGTATTGCGTTTATAGGAGAATATTTACGAACTGAGCTGCGACGAGGGAGCAACACTCCGAAGGTATAAAAGCCATTATTGCGAGTAGTATGATATAACCAGAGTACAACTATCTTAGTTGTACTCTGATATAACTACATACAATAACTTCTGATATAACGTTATAACGAACCATCAAGGGAATTCTACTGCCGAACGCTCGATATCCGATTAACATTTACACTGTGGGCCGAAATAAAGGAGTACATTTTTTAATTGAAAGTATTTTTTGTTTGTTTTTTGGGCGATTCAATTTCTTTTTGCAGGGCTAATAACCTAACATGTCCTCAACATGACTGTATATTTTAAAGCAAAAATAATGTACAGGGTCGGAGAAAAAAAAATATAACAGTGCATTTGAGCTCGTTGCAAATGAAAACTGTCTTAGCTAAAATTGTACTAATATGCCTAATCGGTAGATAAACTATCCAGAACACTTCAGTAAAAAGAAAATTTTCCGAAATTACCGGATTCGCGAAATACCATTTTTTTATTGAATAACATTTTAACAAATAACACACCTATGAAATCAGTTTAGTTATTTTAAAACTTAGAGTAAAATATTATTGATGTGGCCACCAAGTCGTCTGCGTCATAGATTGATAGCCCCATTCATTGCTCCAGGTTCAAAATTGTTCCGAACAAACTGCATTCTTTCTTTAAGCTGCTCGATTGTTTTAAATTGTTGTCCGTCATACAAATTTTGTTCGAGAACTCCCCAAATTGAATAATCAACCGGATTTAATTCTGGGCTGTTGGGTATCCACATTTCTGGCTCAATATAATCCAGGCAATTTTCACTCAAGAACATCCTTGTACAGGGTGTCTATTTGGGAATGGCAAGGTGCCATATCTCAGAAACTGGGCATCTCAGAGACTTGCGGAAAAAAATTTACTGGGGAATATGGAATAGAGAAAATGCTGGAAATATATCAGAAGATCCCAAGATAGATGGCGTAAAACGGTGTTATCAAAACACAAAATTGCTGTTTTTTCGTGATTTTTAAATAAAACCAAATATAAATGAATATTTCCTCCAAATTTGTTTTTTTTTATTTATTTTTTCTAGCATGTCAAATAAGACAGATATTAGCTGTTAAACCTTACAACGCAAGAATGCTCATAACTTTGGAACAACAAAACGATTGACGCGATCTTGGTCTCATTTTGAAGAGGAGGTTCTCCTCTTCCACAGTTTTGAGATTTCAAAATGATTCCGATCAAAACAGACGATTGTATTCAGTTTAATATATGCGGACGACGGACATTCTTTGAATACACTTGAAATTTTCAAATGCAAAGGTATACTGGAAATTGTTCGTCTGAATTCTCGACAAATTTCCGCACAACTTTCATGTATTACACTTGTTTCTAGATTTCGAAATAAAAAAGCTATACGCTTTTCTGTAATTTAATGTAAAATGTTGATACTATTCAAGATCGCCCTCGTAAAAAAGATATTAACAAATTTTTGCGTTACCTAGTAACCACCCAGTCACTTATTTCAAACAAATAATATCTTGAATAGTAGGACATTTTTAAATTAAATAATTGAAAAAAAAAGCATTTAGCTTATTTATTTCGAGAGCTAGAAAAAAGTGTAATGCATGAAAGAGGTGCAAAATTTAGTCGACATTCCAGACAAACTATTTTCACTATGCCTTTGTATTAAAAAAAATCGAGTAAATTTGAAAAATGTTCATCGTCCGCATATTATATTGAATAAAATCGTCTCTTCTGATCAGAATCATTTGGAATCTCAAAATTGTGGAAGAGGAGAACCTCTTCTTCAAAATGAGACCAAGATCGCGTCAATCGGTTGACTTGTTTTAAAGTTTTGAGGATTCTTGCGTTGTAAGGTTTGACAGCTGATGTCTTATTTGACATGCTAGAAAAAAAATCAAAAAAACAAATTTGAAGGAAATTTCTCAAGGAGTCCATAGCGGTACTCATTTAAATTTGTTTCTATTTAAAAATCACGAAAAAACAGCTATCTAGTGTTTTGAAAGCATTTTCCCTATTCCATATTACCCAGTAATTTTTATTCCGCAAGGCTCTGGGATGCCTATTTTCTGAGATCTGGCAACTTGCCATTCTCAAATAGACACCCTGTACTGTAGGAAATGTGCGAGGGAGCACCATCCTGTTGGAAAGTGTAATCGTAACAAACATCTCCAATTTCTGGTAACAGGTGCTGCAAGATTTGTTCTTGATACCATATTCTTCTAATGTCTTCGCGGGAGCAGAATCTTCGTAGTAGCAAATTACATCTTTCCAATCGTTTTTCTTTTACATTGACCGTGAGTCTTCGACAGTGAACTTTTTTAAATATGGCAGTCTTCTTTAAAGATTCTTTGAAATGGCGACGAACAGGAAATCCTAGTTTTTTTTTCGATTTTCCTTGTTCCGACAGATTGGCCAGGTTGCAAATTTCCTAAACCAACCCTTACTCTACCTATATTTTCTTCAGTTCTCGAGCTTCGCTTCCTTCCTCTTCCAACGTTTATGTTCAATAGACCCATCGGTTTTCCTTAGATGAGTTGCTGAGAACTTTCCTATCGTTCCAATATGCCAACTTTTTCTCGGGACATTCATTTACAATTTTTCTTGCACCATATAATTATATTTTTTACGGAAATATTTAATTATCCTTCTGTCCTCTTCGCTTAAAAGTGTCATTATGAACTGACTAATCCACTTATTTATCTGTACATGTCAAACAAATTCCATGGCAACCTGAGCAATCATGTCCTACTAAGTAAAATTGACATAAAAGAAGTGGTAAACAATAATGGTCACATTCATAATATTATTATTTTACTCTCAGTTTTAAAATTACTAAACTGTTTTCATAAAGGTGTTATTTGTTAAAATGTTATTTAATAAAAAAACGGTATCTCGCGAATCCGGTAATTTCGGAAAAATCATGAGAAAAAGTGTTCTGGATAGTTTATCCACCGCTTTTGCTTTCAAATTCACAGTCAATTTGAGGACATGCTAGGTTATTAGCCCTGCAGAAAGAAATTGAATCGCCCAAAAAACAAAAAAAAGATATCAATTAAAAAATGTACACCTTTATTTCGGCCCACAGTGTATTCTGTGAGTGTGTTTTTGGCGGGATTTTCATTTTTGCTCGTAATAGCCGGTCGTTCGTTATGCGGAGCTCGTTATATCCCGAATTGACTGTAATTTATTTCTTTGAGATGTTTGATGAACAACTGCTGTCTATGTTATGTTTGTTATCATGATTCGAAGATATTTTCTTGTTGGTTAAGTGATGACTTTTATTTCCTCGAAATTATTCTCTAAAGAAATACCTAATATATGTTGGTATATGGTATCATACTGCAAAAGCCACAGCTATAATACATACCTAATACAGTAGTCGTAAACAAATAGGTAACCGTACAGAGCATAAAGTAATTGAATTGAATCAGAATTGAATTGAATCAGAAAGTCATCCGAGAGGGGTTGCCCTGATCGCGGTTCCAAAGGGGTGGCGGAACGTCCCAAACATATAAAAAAAATTGCATCTTTTTATCATTTACTTAAGGCTAGATTTTTCACCATTTTTTATTTGGTATTTCACAATCATCCAGAAAAATTGGCGGATCAATTGGCTGGATCCTTAAGGGTGGCGGATCGCCGTGAACATGTCGTGGGACAAATGAATATTTCATAGTATGATCCAGTTAAGGCTGAGTTTTCCAACTTTCTTTGGTAGCCTACAATCATTAAAACAATTGGCGGATCAATTGGCCGGATCCTTGAGGGTGGCGGATCACCCCGAAAATGTCGCGGGAACATTGAACTTTTCATAACATCATTCAGTTAAGGCGGATTTTCTCAGTAGTTGTTCTTTGATAGCCCACAATCATCCAGAAAAATTGGCGGATCGATTGGCCAGTTCCTTAGGTGAGGGTAGCGGATCACCCTCAACATGTCGTAGGACCGATGAACTTTTTATGATTTAGTCAGGGCTTAAAATTTGATCAGTCGTTCTTTGATAGCCTATACGATCATCCAGAAAATTTGACGGATCAATTGGCCAGTTCCTTAAGGGTGGCGGATCACCCCAAACATGTCGCGGGAATAATTAACTTTTCATATTGTAATTTAGTTAAGGCTGAATTTTTCACCAGATGTTCTTTGGTGACCTACAAAGAACCAGAAAATTTGGCGGATCAATTGGCAAGTTTCTTAAGGGTGGCGGGTCACCCCAAACATGTCGCGGGAATAATAAACTTTTCATAAAATGATCCAGTCAAGGCACAATTTTTCACCAGTTGTTCTTTGGTAACCTACAATCATCCAGAAAAATTGGTGGTTCAATTGTCGAGTCCCTTAAGGGTGGCGGATCAACCCCAACATGATATATGATTCAGTAAAAGGCTGAATATTCTAGTATTTTATTGTGGCAACTATTTCAAGTGTATATGTCAATTTGCGGACAAAATAGCGCTTCTAAGAACTTGGCGGAACGACTTGAATATTACGAATTTGTACCAATTTTCTCATTTTTTGAAAATCTTCATAGCTCCCTGTCGAATGAGTATGGCAATATTATCTTCACCAGAGATAATCCAAGGACTGTGCATGATAACTATGAAGATTTTGAAAAAATCAAAAAAGAAAACATCGTTTCTATTGGAAATGTGGTTCCACCAAGTATATACACTCAAAATAGTTGCCACAAAGATATACTAGAAAATTCAGCCTTAACTGAATCATGATATCATGAAAAGTTCATTGTTCCCACGACATGTTTGGGGTGATCCGCCACCCTTAAGAAACCGTCCAATCGGCCAATTTTTCTGGATGATTGTAGGATACCAAAGAACAACTGGCAAAAAGTTCACCCTTAACTGAATCACATTATGAAAAGTTCAATGATTTACAAGATTTTTTTGGGTATTTCGCCACACCCTATCAAATAACAATCAAGCTAGTGTTTATAAACCCGATCTTCTATATTACCTGGAAGAAAAGTCTATTAGTAAATAATAAAACCTATCAATATCAAACGTTTTGGAAACGAATCTGCTTCCGTCATCAGTGAACCCTAAAAATGGAACAATTAATTCAAATTCAAAAAATATATAGTTCGTTTTTGTGTGATTTTGCAGTAAAATTGGTTTTTCTGTGTTTATGGCACAAAATGTCACTTTTATTATAAAAAATATAATTAACACTCTAGGGGGATGCAAGAATATAGTTACGGGATCACCCTATACAGGTATTAAAATGATAATATAGGAGTATTAAAATGCGGACTTGCATAAATGTTTAATTTTTCAAAATTTTCATAAATCTAAATTGTCTTCAGTAAATCCGAAATCAGGGTTAGGACTTAATTTGGAGAAATTTTCTTATTCATCATTTTCCCCTAGGCCAAACAATCACTTTTTCCTCTTGTTTTATTTAATGTATTTATATTTTTGAGACGCTAAAATGAGAAATTCATAGCTCCTAATCTCTCGATATGCAGACTTTTTTATAAAGAATGACTTTTTTCCGTATCTTTCAATTTTTGGTAATAAATTATTGTATAGTCTAAGGTCCATTTGTCCTCTTATTGTTAACCGCAACCCTGGACATGAGCTGTACATACGTATACTCGAATTCGTAGGGTGTAACGAGTTCGAGTATACAGTATAGGTACCTTAAGCACAAAACAAAATTATACTTATTAAGACACTGAAACAGCCTTCTGCACATTATTATGGAAACCATAGAAACTGATGCACAATAGATACAGTTTTTTTTCGCGAGGCAGACATACCGTGAAGGATATATGGTGATAACAACCTGATTCGATCATGATCTTGGAAAAGATCACACCACTGGATTCTAGGCAAAAAACTCTATAAAAATACATTTTTACTTTTTATACAAATTATATGACAGCTGAGATACAAGGCGTTAGGCGTGCCTGCAATGGATGATTTTCGATTTCGCCCTGTATATTAGCAACTAAGTGAGTCGTGAAAATTTTGCTTGTAACATCGATCGTTCGTTTTTAGAAAAAGTAGCATATAGCATCGCGAATATCTTCACTAATGAAGGAGATACCCCGCAAAGACAACGAAAACGGGACACTGTGTTCAGGATGTCCCACACTACCTTATCTCGGAAGATATGCGATTTACGAAAAAAAGTGGAACATGAAGTCTTATTGTTTTCAAAGGAACCTTATTGTTATAAAGCGTGTCCCAGATCAACTGGTCACTACTAATACTAATACAGCAAATAGAGGAACTATAAATAAAAAGTTTGAGATGGGGAACCTAAAGCCGGAAGTGCCCCGTTTCCTAGATACAAGGTATTCTTTATTCGAGAAAACAGAAATTACACGCCACTGTTTTTTGGACAAAATTTGGTTGTCTTTCAAAAAACCTATTCAATTTCCAATGAAAAAATTCTCTTGAGTCTCACCGACGAGAAGAACAGTAGGAATTCATACTTTTACCAAAACTAAAAATTTTTGGTTATCGACGCTTTCAAGGACATTAGTATGGTTTTTATTTTTTTACTCCTTCATTTCTCGTGAACAATCAAATTCGCCGTAACAATTTACAGGGTTTTGCATTTAACATTTTCGACTTATTGGTGATTTTAGATGTCCCGATTGGGTTCAACCTCTGACATCACCCTGTATAATTGGCAGCCATTCTAACCAACTCAAATTATATATTATAGTATTGCTTGTGAGAAAAATATGGCAGAGTCACGAAATACTATGAACCTATATTTTTTTTACTACTTGAACTAAATGAGTTTTTTGAACAAAAAAATAAAATCGCTTTTATATCCCAAAGCATTGGAGATACGTATAGGAAATTATATAGAAAGTTATACCTTAATTTTTTATGTAGAAATAATTTTAGAAATAATATACAGGGTGTTCCATTTAATTTTGAAAAGTTGTGTCCAGCCTAGGGAATAATCGAGCACTTTGTATATGTCAAATATATAGGTATATGTATATGGATACAGTTCCTTCAAAAACAATAAGACTTTATATTCGACACCCTGTACATACTATGGTGAATGTCAAACTGTAGTATAATTCGATTTTGAATATGGTACTCAAAATTGGAACTCCAATAAAGAGCTTACCGAAACAACGATTCGGAAAATGTTTGGATAAAGAGCAAACATTCATTTTCAACTATCTTCAATTTACCGAGAGTCTAAAAAGTCAGGGGGAGTGCGAAAGATACCATCAATAGATGGAGATACTCACTACACTGTCTTCACACTTCCTTTATCGGTGGAAGAAACCACCGGTGACACTTTATTGACGTTATTCCAAATCCAAAATATAAAAAAACTTGATTTTGGCTTCTTATTGTTAACACAACAGATCTAAACACTGAGAATGTCAAAACAACATCTGACAAAGGACACATCGAGTAAAAAAATCATTTGGGTAGTCAAAACTACTCAAAAACAATACAAACAAATTGTATTTATATACGGGACTCATTTTCACCCACATCAGATCAGGTTTTGCCACAAAATTACAAAACAGAATTTTTGGAAACATTAGTTTGCTTATTGAGGTGGAGGCGCTGCAATTATTTTTTTTTTATCTCGGAGTTGCTAAGAACAACATGATCACAGTGATTATGTTTTTGATTGAATAAATCACAGGAATCCTTCATTTATCATTTATTGTTATGCCCATGAAGTAGGCCCAGATTATTCAAAATAAAACGTGTAGTGTGGCAGACAGCGTCATCTATACGAATGACCGTCAAACAGAAACGTAGACTAGTCGAGTGTAGAACGTCGAAGAGTGCCATGACCGTAGTTTAAGTTTCAGCCAACAGATGTCGCTAGTTCCCTATTAAATATTATCAGCATAATTTGGAAATGTATGGTTCTATTGTGGTTATGTAGCTTTAGTTTGGCTTTTTTCGAGATCTGTGCTTCTTTCCGTCCAAATGTTACACTAAAAAACGCTTTTATAGCGGGATATTTGACTGGGGTAAGTATGATAACATACAGAAAATAGTAATTAATGCGCAAACTCGTGTAATATGGCTCCGAATCAAAATCCAAAGCCAACTTCGATCAATATTAAAGGCGATGTGACGTAAATGGAACGCCATGGTGTTCACTAAATATTTACCCATGTAAAGAATGTCGTTCAAAGTGGTCCGAAAGTGTTAAGTGAAATATTACGCGAATTGTTTGAAAATCTCCAGACTAAAGCCTGTTTTTCTAATAAATGTACCCATTACACGCAGGTGCGTACGCAGCCGTAGTAATAATTTTAACTGGGCCTGCTCCATTATTGTTGATCAACTCGAAAACTGTGTTGCAATTTCATGTTTTACACTGATAAACATTCAAACCTGGATTGATTCCTACTTGAACACAATGGCTAGAAAAGTGGGGAATTTTATTAAAACAATACTGAAGGTTGTGATTTTAGTAGACAAGTAATATTTGCATTTTATGTGACCTAATCCGTGTCCATAATCACTCGCGCCAAACCACCATTTTGTGCGCACATACTATTTGTGTTGCATGTGCATGCGTTTCCAAAAACATACAAATCAAACGCATTATTTTGGATTTTGAATTTGTCGTCAAGTGTTTCAATTTCATAAGTCTCCTGAAATCCACAATAATGGAGTTCTTCAATAACATCTATTCTGTCAGATAGGGTTTATTGATTTTTGTACCCCAAACTTATTTTTTGGTTTTTAATTATTCCATTCAATTTGTTTGTCAATTATTTATTTAAAAATTGATGAATTCATATCTACGAAACTTAGACCATTAAATTATTCTCTTTAGACTTTATTCAATTAATTTTGATTAGAGAAACACAGTGTTGTTGCATGAAAACGTAGAAAAACATATTGATGGAATTATTTTTATAAATAAAAACACTTATTGTATATTACGGTAAATGGGCAATAATATGAAAATGAGGGGATCAATTCACCTGTCTTGTTATGATGACAAATTTTGGACCCGTAAAGTAGAAAAAAAAAGTTAGTAGTGTTGTCACCTTATTTACAGTGTTCAAGTACTCTAAAGACAGTTATTTTTAGGGTTCTGAATAATTTGTTATATGGTAATTTAAATGAATAATCATCGTCTTACTAAAATAGTTTTGAATATTGGCTAGTTTTTACACTATCCAGCTACTTAAAAACCACAAGGCAAGTAAACAAATTAATCAATGTTCTTGGCTTCCTAGCAAAATATGTACAGCATTTGAATTTAAATAATTTATTTTGTCGATTAACGTATAAAAACGGATCAACTATCTACCTCTATTTCTAAATGTACAGGGTGTTCCACTTATGGTGGCCACCGGCCATATCCCGGAAACTATTCATCGTAGGGGCTTGCGGCAGAAAAATTTATTACTAAAACGGCCAATAGAAAAAACTGGAAAGTATATTCAAGTTTCTTAAACGGTCGCTAGGGGGCGTAACAACCAACACCAAGTAGAAAAATGAGACATAGAACTTTGCCCAATGAGAATATATGGATGATATAATTTATCATTTTCATATTTACTGACTATTTGCCTACACTTTTCGTCTAAGACGTTTTTCTCTATGTATCAAAATAAAGCGGTGGGGGAAGTTCCATTGTTTTTTGAAACAAATGGAGATTTCTCACGTTTTGCTTGACCGATTTAAACGAACATGGGCTCATATGAAAGAGCATAATCTCCACTACAAACTTCTCATCTGCTTTTGAATTAGTGACCGTCGCCGCAAGATGGCGTTAGCTGAAACGGAGGCACATTTTTTAATTATTTTTTTCAAAAAAATCAAATGTAATGGTATATTCATTTTTATAGATTTTGAAAGGGCATACCGTTTTCTAATAAAAATTTAAAAATAAAATGATTCTTTGTTTTTTTTTCAATTTTTTAATAGAAAAATGTATCCTCTTTTAAAATATAGCAGCGACGGCGTCGGTCACAAATTCAAAAGCAAATATGCATTTTGTATTTTGTAGTGGAGATTATGAGCCCTTGATCGTTCAAATCAGTCGAGCGAAACGGGAGAAATCGCCGTTTGTTAAAAAAAAAAAATTGAACTTTCCCCACCGCTTTATTTTGTTAGATAGAAAAAAAATTTTTAGACAAAAAGTGTAGGCAAATAGTCAATAAATATGAAAATGATATCATCGATATATTTTCATTGGGCAAAATTCTATAAATTACTATTTTTCTACTTGGTGTTGGTTGTTACGCCCCCTCTAGCCACCATTTCAGAAACTTGAAATTATTTCCCAGGTTTTTCTGGCCGTTTTAGTAATAAATTTTGTTGCCGCTAGCCACTACGATGAATAGTTTCCGGGATATGACCGGTAGCCACCCTTACTGGAACACCCTGTATATCTTGAGGCTACCCAAATAATGTTTGACCAAATAAGAGCATTGGTATGGACATCATCCAATAGGTAGGGCATAACACTACTATTACTTACTACACAAAGTTAATTGAAAACGCTGGAAAATGTTAAGAATAAACAATATATCATGATTTATTTTTAAATCATTGTTTATTGGGGCAAGATGCACTTGCGGTTGGACAATCTTTAAATAAAATTTCCAGATGTTTCATCTAGGTATAATCATTACGAAGAATGATTCATTTATCTGTGATAATTATATTCATTTATTTCTATTTAAACCCACTATAGGGAGTAGCTGCAAAGCCTTTCTATAGTGTGGCAAAAGCCCTGAAGTAACAATGGCAACGTCGCATGTAGCGTCAACGGTAGACCACTTTTCCATGTTTGCAGACATTGAAAGAAAATTGAGATATATTATGAGAAATGAAAAATGTTCAATGAAACACAATAACTTGACTAACCCAATTTGCTGGGCATAACAAAGTTTCCAATACCCTCGCCAATACCGCATCATGTACAGGGTCATTCCGTATAAATTGACCCATATGCTAGAGGCGTTATCTATGGATATAGGAAAACCTTTCATAAATTCTATAAAAAAAAGACTCGGAATGTCAATATTTTTTCACAAGTTGCATTTTTTTCAATGGAACCCCCTGTATATTATCATATATTATGAAAAAGCTTATTTTCCTGATTTCAAAAATATATAGTTTGATATACCTTTCTGATGAGTCGTTCAGAAGATATCCAAGTTTAAATATGTTTAAAAATCAAAATTCACGCATGTCTGTTGCTATGGAAAAAATGATATTATTGTGATAATATGGATTGAATCAATAGAAATGGAGGTCAAATTACTTTATCTTCTAGATGTTATTCCAAATATTAACGAGTTTATACATTTGTGCAACTTCATCCATGGCAACCGGGATCTAAATGCTTATTTTTACACATATTCAAACTCAAATATCTCCTGTATGACTCATCAGAAAGGTATCAAATGCCTGTATCAAACTATAGATTTTTGAAATCAGGAAAATAAGATCTTTCGTAATATTTCATAATTCATAGAGGGGCCATTGAAAAAAATGCTATTTGTGGAAAAATATTGACCTTTCGATAGTCTTGTTTTTTTTTGATAAGATTTTTGAAGTGTTCAAATGAATATCTTAAACAAAATTTTCATATCTTCAAAGATGAAGCCGCTAGCATATGGGTCAATATATATGGAATGACCCTGTAAAGGGTGATTGTTTATATTTTACTCAGTAGATATCTCAGTTACTTTTGGTTTCACAAAAAAGTTTAAATGAGCAAATTTGCAGTATTTTTCATGGACATTTAGAATCCAATATCAAAAAATGCCAAAAGGGATTGAAAACCCAAAAATCTTACACAACATGGTAATTAATAAATGGAAAACACTGTATATTTTTGGCTAGATTAATAGATGTTTTTCTTCTGATTTCAAATAAGAGTGTATATGGTACACCATCGGACAAAAGAAAAGCAACTCTTATTACAAAATCGAATATTCAAATTTTTGAATTATTATTTGTTGCCAATGGAGGTTAAAGAGTCTTAGTAGGCTGCTGTCATAGGCAAAATGAGATTGTTTCCAAATCACAGCTAAGGAAGTATTATAATTTATTCCAACGTTACGCTTTATTAGTGCGACAAAAGTACAGCAACTCTTTGGATACGCATAAAAAACAAATTCTTACAACAAAGGTATAAATCAGAAAAACAATTTCTTCAGGTCACTTGATATTTATATGTCATATTTTCGTAGAAATAAATATGCCAAAAGGATAACTCATCTCAACGGAGTTGAAGAAAATGGTCGTCAATGCCTTTTTGGCAGGCAAGCCTCAAATTGCTTTTTCCACGCAATTTGAGTTGCCCAAATACAGCGTGTCAAAATTACATTCACATTCTAATGAAAGAGGACATCAAGAACAAATGCCAAAATCAGGTAGACCCAGGAAAACTACATTTGTGATGGATAGACCAATATAAAGAATTTGTCAAAATGATCCGTGGCTATCGGGGCCAAGAATAATTTGGGAAATTCCCGAACTGGATGTTAGTGCGAGAACTGTTTAGCGTCGATTGGTTGATGCGAAACTCTACAGCAGACGTTTAGCCAGGAAACCGTTGATTTCCGAAAGAAATCGCCTAGTCAGGCTTGATTTAGCACGACGTCATTTGAGCTGGAGAGTGCAGGACTCGAAAAATGCATTATTCAGCGACGAAACACGTTACAAAAATGTTCGTTCTGACGGAATGAAGCGAGTGAGACGTCCGGTTGATGAAAGATTTGATCCCCAACAGTTAAGCACGGAAAAGGCAGTGTATTTTTGTGGGGTTGATTTTCGTGGAGTAAAGTAGGTCCATTATACTTCTTAGAGGATATCATGGATCGCTTGGTGTACAGGGATATAGTCGAAATTGTAATGTTGCCCTATGCTGAATGACAAATGCCTTTGCGATATGTATTTCAACATGACAACGACTCAAAGCATTCATCGCGCCTGGTTGAAGAATGGTTTCAGGAAAATAATGATTGGGTTCTCCAGTCTGCACAATCCCCGGACCTTAACCTCATTTAGAACTTATGGAAAGAAGTGGAACGTCGTATAAGATTTCAAAATAAACAGTCATTGATTGATAAAATTAACGAAGTGTGGACAAATATGCCGGACACTTCCATCCAAAAGTTGATTCCATCTATGCCCCGTCGTTGACAAAAAGTAATAGGTAACAATGATGGTTATCCCATCAATTATGTTGCTATGACCTATTAGGCCCATTTTTTTGTGAAAGTTGAATAAAACTTGGTTCTTTGAAAAGTTGCTTTACTTTTGTCGTTGCAAAAACGTGTATTCTTGAAATTGATTATCACCTACTAAAAAAATATCAATTAGGAACAATATTTTGCTTATAAGGGCATCTTACTATGGGGCTTCAAAATAGATAGTTATTGAATTTCAGATTTAGGTATTTTATTTTCAATATTCAAATATTTGATTTTATCATAAGGGTTGCTTTTACTTTTCTCCGATAGTGTATGTTGGTATCTGATTCAGTCGTTTTTGTGCTATTCAAAGTCTCATAAGAATTACATTACGTTGATAAGGATTCTACCGTATCTTAGCAACAAAGATCAATATAATGTCCCCTCAATGAGATTTTTGGAGACTTTGAACTTAAATAGCGCAAAAACGGCTGAACCAAATAACAACATGTATGGTATACTTGGAATCAGAAGAAAAAGATCTATCAATCTAGCCAAAAATATACAGGGTTTTCAATTTGAAAAGTAACATGTTGTGAAAAAATTTTCGATGCATTTTGGCATTTCTTAGTATCGAATTCTGAATGTCCATTAAAAATACTGCAAATTTGCTCATTTAAACTTCTTTCTAGAACCAAAATTAACTGAGCTATCTATTGAGTAAAATATAAACTATCACCTTTTACATACATGATTCTTCACCACTCATATCTAATACAGGCAATAATCTGACAATTTGTTTAAAGTGACCAAATGGTGAAGCTACCATAAATGTCGCACTGTTTTAGCTTACAATGTAACATCATTCAATCAACAAATATTAGTTGGACAAACACAGAACAAAGATAATTATCATTTTGTGGATTATCTGGAAACACATTCCAAAGAGAAGAAGTGGACTGTAAATGTGATCTAGTTGTATGGAAGAGTGATATAACTGATATAGTGCCTTGAAACGTTATCGTTAGCAGCAGACTGATGAAATATAGTTAATGAAAAAATTAATGTGGACAAACTTTGTTGTTTTTTCTTACGTATTGATGAATTTATCTGATATTTAACAAGCTTATGGGACTAGCTCCACCATCGTCTGAATTTTCGTCATTAAAATTCAAGACTTTTATTAAATTCATTTCATCTTGTAACTGTAGTTTATCATTTCCCGGACTCAAACCAGTCCGGGAAATGACACATTACATCATCAGATATGATTTTAACTATAACTTTGGAAGTTGTATCATGGTTTGGTTGGCTGGTGCCGTCTCATGGTTATAATTAATAACTTGACCAGTGTTGCCGCATGGAGTACATGAAAATTCCCACACGAGTAGATAAAAATACCCGCTTTTACCCGCCATCACTGACAAGTGACACTATTCTAGCACCTTTGCCATTTTATGAAAATAGGCTTATTACTCAGAGAAGTCAGACGGAGTTTGTATGTCATTAGTTCTGGCTTAATCAAAAAAAGAAAATATTTCTTTCGCGTCTTCCGGATATGTAGCAAAGCCAGTAGCAACGAGCGATGTGGCTACTACAAGATAACAATGACAACGACAATGCAAGGAGGTTCTCGCTTGAGTGTCAGTGTGACTATACATGTTCCCAGTGTGTGAAAGTTTTTTTTTCATCACGATTTGTGATATGTATTTAATTAAATTTAATAATTTTGGAATGTTTGTCACTGATAATCTGGATGCACGAGAATACCCGATTTTATCCGACAATAAAATTTTACCCGCCAGCATGTTGAAATACCCGGATTTCGGGTAAAATATAATTATTGTATTAGCATTTTGCAGAAAGTAATTCTTCTCAAAAACAATGTCAACAGAGAAAGAGTATGTCTGAAGTGTGTTCTGTAATCGGGACCATCTATTTAATGACTCACCATCCCACAGCAAATCATCTTCTGTCAACTCTTGGTCATTTAAAAGAACATACACTTACACAAAAGAACACCTTCACACTGATATCAGAGGAATGCAAATTTTGACAGTCAATAATAAGTTAGTAAAAATACACAAGAAAGTCACTTTTTAAAAATAAAATTTGAAAGTGGATGAAAGCAATTTTAATAAACCCAACCTGGAAGTTCGAATTGGTCTACCTGCTGTGTTGCTGAATTTATTACTCCAGGGCTTGTCTTAAACTATAAGAAGAAAGGAGGCACTGGTACAACGAACCTTGTTGAATAGATTTTCCAATAGATTTTCATAATCGTATCGTCGAGGTGTTGCAATCATCTCAGATCACTTCGAATAGAGTGGCAAAAAGAATAACGCGTATATTTGCAAATTTTACCAAAGTGAGCTGAGATTCACTGAGATGTGTCAAAAAGAACGTAGCTCATATGCTACCATCCACATTGAATTTGGCGTAACCGTTATTTTAGATGTATATAGATGGTAGCATATGATTCCCGTTTGCCAAGCGGAAATCTGTGACTTCCACTTCGAAGTGAAATTGAATGATTTTCATTTGTAATTCACTGCTCCCTGAGTGCAGATTCTACAATCCATTTGACTTCACTGAGTTAGAAATGATTCTCCAAATATCGTTGATTTCCAGCTGTTGTCAAATCTAAAATGTTATCAAGGATTTTTGTCAATCTATCCAATTACCTAGGTGTAACTGTTTTGTGAATCATTTTCAATGATAGAGCTCTCTGGAATTAGAAGGCATCGAAATAAGCATCTTCACCTTATAAACCCCTGTCTGGAAATATGCCGCTTGGGCACTAGGTACTGCAACTGGACCATGAAGATGATGTATAGGTTCTCAATTTTCACAAACAGAACAATTGTGAGGTTATGTACTTTATTTTTGAAAAAAAAGTGATGCAACTTATCAAGAATAGCATAATTATTTCAAAAATCGCGGAATAAGTGGAGGCTGCTATTTGAAATTTCAGGGGTAGTTACCCTGGGAGTGAGGGGGTTAGTTTGGGTTAGTTGTCCCCCTCGATATCAAGATTGACGTGTCTCACCAAATTTTCATAGTATCATCATATCAAGAAATAATTAATACCAAAGTCTATACATATATAAGACGCGAAAATCCCCCTCCTGCCGTCACTATCCGTCCCGCCGGCAAAAACCACATCTGATGTGTGGAGAAATCTACCGGGTGCAATTGGAAAATATGTTAACTTCGCTCTATTGGCAATTAATCTAAATTATTTTTTCAATGCTACAAACGATTGTTTGATCACTAGTTATGGTGAGTGTGTAAGTGTGTACAAACGTGAAGATAAAATTGTCAAAATTAGCTATTGATGCTGGGTAAGTTCTTGGAAGACACCGAGGAATAAAATGAAAAAATACATATACATAAACTTGAATAAAATATAACTTATAGAACATAATGATCAAAATGCAATAATGGATATTTGTGTTGATCTTAACATTGGAAGAGAAAATAACCTCGGAAATAGCACAATCGAACATCTACTAGAGACAAAAACCTGTACAAATAACCTATTATAATAATATATAAACAAACCAATATTATGTACATCTTTAACAATTAAAAGATACTTATACATTATTCAAGATTTTCAATTTGGGATCTTCTTTATTCTTTTTAGAGTTGAATTTGCAAATTTTAACGTATAATAGTTTCGTACCCTTGTATAAGGATAGCTGGTATTCCCATGGAAAGCTTGTATGTGGATTCGTCACATTATTTCAAGATAATGTGCTTGATCGGATAGGATAAAAAATTAAGCCAAGAAAATTGGGTACGGCTGTTTATACAGGTAATTTCTTTGAAGCTGGAATTGCTGAAAGTTGAATTTCAATTAAAATGCCGGAGGCATAATCACAATATCCAGAACTAATCATTCTGATCGGATCACTTAATATGTATGTATCAACAACGACGCTTTGCTAAATAGATTCACCGTCCGCGTATCCGCACCTCGTATACTACCAAAAAACTAGCTAAAACAGGTGTTGCTCATGATTTACGACACCTCGCAAAAAATGCCGGTATTTTCAGACGGATCAAAGGAGTGACCGGACTTATTGGAATATATAGACTTTGTTAATAATTTTTGAAAATTTTTGTGAGGTTAGGAACTTCAATTTTGAAAAAAATGTGATGTAGCGTATGGAGAATCAAGTGAAGATTTCAAAAATCGCAAAATAAGTGTGGGTTGCTATTTGAAATTTCAGGGGTAGCTACCCTGGGCGTGAGAGGGTTGATTCCAGAAGAACAACAGATACCTCAAAAGTTGTCCCCCTCGATATCTAAATTGACGTGTCTCACAAAATCTTCATACTATCATTGGTTTAGACACAATCAAATGCTGGTCCTTTTTCAATTGTCACCCTGTATATAAATGTGAAAGTCTGTGTGTTTCTATCCCTAAGGCACAGAATTATCTGAAAATTAGTAAGTGCGATATTCTTTTTGACTAAAATACATAAGTAACCCCTTACAAAGTATTGCAACGACCCTAGAACAACCTTGGGACGATCCTTTTGGCGAATAGCATGAAGAATGTTAACTCTTGAATAAATTCCAACATTTACACAAGAAAAAAAATGTTTGTCTATAATGAATCTTTATTAAAATGTTGTTCTCTGTAAAAAGCATCCCCATAAAAAATGGGGCGGTGCCAAAGCAATCCTCCCTCACTCTTTTGCTCAGTGCAGTCATAATATACGCTAGACTAAGATAAATAAATGATAATAATAATAATAATGATAAAGGTCTTCATTCAGTTCAATAAAATATGTACACAAAACATCGTGTGACTATTGCGGGGATGTTGATGGGCGTTCTTTGATCAGTGATTAGGGAGGACTTAGGAGTAGATGGTTTTTTTTCTAACATTGATGGCATCAGTACTTACATGAAAATCTTGACATTTTTCATATATCCAGAAAATCTGCAAAGTGCATATTATTGTTCATTGATTGATCCGGAACATTGTAAGAGAGAGACGAAATCAACACTAATCATTTGGTTCAAGCACTATGAGATCTTATTTATATTAACCGCACACATTTTTGCTTGGAATGTAGTTCCAATATCGAAAAACAGTGATGGAATATCATCGCAGGACTCATGATCGTTACATAACATTATACAAAAAAGAGTGTCCAGTTCAGGTTGTGACCACTATATTGTTTGTACGAAGCAACTTATTCAATTAATATTTGATGCTCTCGCATGGGCATCTAGGACTTTTCTATAAAATGATGCATTCAAAAGCCGATGCAGGTCTAGACAAGCTCATTGGCTTCGACGACTGATGCTTGAATATCAGTCTACGCATCATTTTCATGGATTGGTCTTCTAAGATCTATCGAATTTTCTAGTCTAGGTATGATTAGATCCATAAGTCAACGTCCTTATAATGTAAAGGCTATAACAATAATTTCATAGGCTGGACATATCCAAAAACTTAATTCACTCATCTATCGCGAGAAGGAAGGAGAAAATACATTGGCAACCAGCTGCTTTCTTACTTGTCTTTTGAACATTTTCAATGAACGATCAGGGAAAACACAAATTCTGGTTTTGGTGTTATTGGCTGGGTTCCAAGAACCTATATTTGCAGATTTATAAATAGTAAAGTTTTTATCGATCAATCTCTGAATATTGAAGTACCTCAAGAGTGGGAAGCTCAACTGAGCGCTATAAAAAATATGTTGCTTTCAGAACATTACAATAGATATCGATTGTGCTGACATTCCTCAAGTCCCTGAAATGTTATTACCTTAAGACGAATCCTCGAGGTTTGAAAACAGTATTCAATGGTCTAAAGCCGCGTATGCATTTGCGAGCGAACCGCTCGTGAGCAACGAGTCCACATGTCGTGTCCCCGTGTATACGCACCTTAAGAAATTCACATTTCTTGCGAATTGACGGTTTATTGTTGTGGTTTATTTACTGTTTGCTATTCCTCAGTAGTCAAGTCAGTAGAAGCCGGTAGATTTGTCTTATACTGTCGGTGAGTTGAAATCATTTTGTTATGTCTATAAATCCGTACTATTCATATCTGATGACTATACGCAAAAATGAAAAACAATTGCCGATCATAAAAAATGTAGCTTTATTTTAAGCTTTTTGTTGAAAACGTTTATGGAACATAAACATTTTAGTACTCTCATAAAGGTTTCATTTATTTGGAAGTAGATACAGTAAAATAACAATAATACGTGCAAAATGTTCAAGAGACAAATTTACTTTACACTATACGGGTTATCAAATGGGAAGAAGATGAAATTTTGAAAACTGGAGTCATCCTGCTTATATAGATAACGTGAATTCGATGTAACATCACAACAAGAATCAAAAAATTCAAGTAGATGTAGTAAAGTAGTGTAATTTTATGGCACATCCATGACTAATCAGAAAATGCTATGACATGTAAAAGTCAATACGAATCCCGAATTAGATTTAAATAATACTGTTACGCTCAATTGCATGTAAACATTTTTCTTTTCGCGTGTGACTGGCATTGTTTCATAAATAAGCAAAATCAAAGTGTGAAGTCGCAAAAATGTTAATACGATGTTCTGTCCCTTTACATCCTATAATTAACAGTTCTACATCTTTCATGGACAATCGAATTCTGATTATACATTTTCTTTCCAGTCAATCCATGACAAAAATCTGAATTCATGTTAGATATGAATACTAACGGTAGCTCTAGCAATGGTACAGATCACATCACCATGGTGGTCGGATCGCCAAGTGGCATGTCTGTCCAATCAGACGATGATGATGATCAGTGTCCGTCATCACCAGGCTCAACATATGAAACTAATGCAGATCTCATGGCTGCGGCGATGGGCGATGAAGTTACTGCACAATTAGCTGCTGCCGGTAAATTTTATTTGGATTATTCCTAATGGTTGATAACCTGTATTCGTACTAGGTTTTATGACAAGTTTGTTGTTCTAGGTCCTGTAGGTGTTGCCGCTGCTGCTGCTATAGTTTCATCAAAGAAAAGGAAAAGGCCGCACTCGTTCGAGACAAATCCATCTATCAGAAAGCGTCAACAGAACCGACTACTTAGGAAACTGAGGGTAAGTGTAAGTGACAAGTATAGTCCCCTAGTCCACCTCAATTTTTGGAACTTCAAAAATGATAAGAGATAAAAATTGCTTCTTGTGTCTTGCAGCAAACAATTGATGAATTCGCTACACGAGTAGGACAACAAGCCATTGTTTTAGTCGCAACTCCTGGAAAACCAAATACTAGTTATAAGGTCTTTGGGGCTAAACCCCTTGAAGATGTAATCAAGAGTCTGAAAGGGACTATAATGGAAGAGCTAGAGAACGCATTGGCACACCAGGTGAGATTTTCTCCTTCCAGATACTGTTGATACTTGAATTCCCCCATTGAAAGTTTTTTTAAATCAGCAGGACCTGAATATAAGAAAATAACCTCTGATGAAATATTATGCTATGAACTATGCAGCGGCGGGCGTTTTTGCCGATCCCAATGGGTTCAGTTATAACAGTGGATTCTGAGCACCTGATTGGTTAATTATTACGATCACTCAATACTTTGTTTTGGTCTGCTTTGCACTTGGGAGGTTGAATAATTAAAATTAAAATTGTTCAATAATAAAAGGTACCCCTACTTTTCTTTCATCATTGAGATTGTGAAAACGGAATGTTGTTCAGTCTTTCCGGTAAAACTGCATAAAACGATTCAAAGTTATGTATTGCTTCCTTAGCTCAAACATATCGCACGAATGATGATGTTCTTGACAATTGGAAAAACTGTTTCGTCATTGTGACATTGCTGACACTTTACAAGATGACAATGATAGACTACCTACATATATAAGAAATGGACTGGACATCAACACATCCCTTCAATTCTTAGATGGAATACAAAAAACAGTATACATTTACATCAAAAAATGGATGCAATAAAAATAAGTCAACATACATTTATGTTCAATCTATCTCTTGAATGAACAAATTTTACACTTGACACACTTTACAATTTTGTGAACAGATCTGCAATCTGCTAATGAACAGAACAGAAGAGGAAACGAAACATTCTGACGGATTGTTGATGTACATTTTGCACGTGATATGAACGATAGAAGAAGTTATTCTGGATTTGTTTTTAAAATCTTTGGTAATTTGATATATGCTGTACAGGGTGATCAGTTAAGGATAGGGAACGGCCAAATCTTGGTAACTATTCATCGTAGAGGTTTGCGGCAAAAAAAATTATTGCTTAAACGGTCAAGAAAAAAACCTGGGAAATATTTTCAAGTTTTTGAAATGGTCGATAGGGAGCGTAACAACCAACACCAAGTAGAAAAATGGGATTTTTATAGAATTTTATCCAATGAAAATATATCGATGATATTATATCCATATGTACTGACTTATTACCTACACTTTTCGTCTAAAACGTTTTTTTCTATCTATCAAAATAAAGTGGTGGGGAAAGTTTAGTTGTTTTTTTTTTAACAATCGGAGATTTCTTGCGTTTTGCTGACCGACTTCAACGAACTTGGGCTCATGAATGAGCATAATCTGCACTACAAAATGCTTATTTGCTTTTGAATTTGTTGCCTACGCCATCGCCGCTCGATGGCGTTAATTGAAAGTTAGCATATTTCTGAGTTTTTTCCAAAAAAATCGAATGTAATGATATTTCCACTTTTATACAGTGTGGGAAAAAAGTCTGGACTACCCTTAACATCTTCTTTTTTGAAGATTTAACGAAAAACGCTGAAATAGGTATACTGATTTTTGTATCGCGCACATTTTGGCGGTATTCATTTGTTTTTTTTTTATGACAGCTGTCAAAGAGATGATTTTTAAAATGGAAACCTTGGTCATGTGACCCCTCTTTCGAAAGGTCTTTCCAAGCTGAGTACGATCACCAATTTAAGTGAGAATAATCCAGTTCAAAATGGCCACCACTTGAACAATCAAATTTAAATAAAAATATTAATTTTTTGCATGGTGTCAATTCACATGAAAACGGTCGTTTAGACAACCGTATCGTATTGCACACCAGTGTCAAGTTTGAAAAGTTACAGTTTTCCAAATTTTGTCCGTAAAAGCTATTTTTATAATATTTTTCTCCATTTATTTAATTATGCCGCTTCTTGAGAAAGACCGAATAGAAATTTTGATGATGGTTTGATATGGAGAGCGCCGTAGGTCGACAAACGAGGTTCGAGAACTCCACAATAACACACATCCTGACTGGACACCAATTTCTCAATCAACTATTTGTAAAATTTTAAGAAAATCCGAAAATGATGGACATGTTCGAGATCGACCCAAAATTTGTTTTGCTTGCAATGGACAATCTGCATACATTTTCAAATTACTTGAAATTTTATATACGTATTCTAGACAATATTAGAAAGTCATCAGCGATTTTTTTTTTCCAAAATACCCAAAAATATACTAAACAAATAAAAAAAGAAAACGCAAATTTCACTGTATGATCGAAAACGGGGAGGGGCCATATTGCCCTCCCGAGAGAGAAAGAGTCATCTCAGTCAATACGCCAGACGGACATAGATAATGTATTCTGTGACGTAGTGGATGTTGATTGGCGCACTTTAATCGGTGAATACTACATCAATAGAGGTCATAGGTTGATTTTTCAAACATCAATGGCATCAGTATCTACTAATCCTTATATTTTTCATAATTTCAAAAAATGTGCAAATTGTCCATCAAAGAAAATCCTCATAACGTAAGTCGTCAAATCCTGCTGATATGGATATAAGTTATAAATCAGTACAAAATATTTTGCACATACAGAAATATCACCCGTATAAAGTATGTTTACTACAAGAACTCAATGAAGACGATTTTGAACGAAGGCTTCGATTTTGCGAAATAATGCAACCAATCTGTTTGCAAAATGATTGTTTTGCCAGAAATTTTATTTTCTGATGAAGCCACTTTTTACTTGAATGGTTCAGTTAATAAACAAAATTGCAGATACTGGGCAAAAAAAAATCCTCGCGGGATTCAGGAAGCACATACCCAAAGACCACAGAAAGTGAATGTTTGGGCGGGTATAGTTTTAGATGTTGTTATAGGGCCTTTTTTCTTTGTCGAAAACATCACGGTTGGCATTTATTTGCAATTTCTGCAGACTGAAATGATCCCGACCTTAATTCGGTTGTTTCCAATCATGAATATACCAGACCAACTTAGCAATGAGATTTGCTTCCAACAGGATGGGGCTCCACTCCTATGCAAGAGGACCTCGTGCATATCTTAATGAAATTTTTCCCAACAAGTGGATTGGTCGACGAGGATCGATTGAGTGGCCTGCTCGTTTGCCCGACTTAACGCCGCTCAATTTCTTGTTGTGGGGTTATCTTGAATCAAAAATTCATTTAAATAGGCCTAACACTATCGAGGATCTTAAATGCCGCATCAGACAGGAAATTCTGAAAATAACGATGCTAAGGAATGTGCAAAACGAATTTGTGGCACGACTGGGACATAGTCAAGTTAAATGGTCAGCATTTTCAGCATTTATTGCAATAAAACTGATGTGACTCTAAGTATTGATGAAATTTCTTAGTTTTTGTTTATTAAAAACATCAATATATTTTTTTGTATTTGATTGTTTAAGTGGTAGCCATTTTGAATTGGATTGACAGATTGTCACTAAACTTGGTGATCCTACTCAGCTTGGAAAGACCTTTCGAAAGAGGGGTCACATTATTTTCTCTAAAAAAGCAGAAAATGCTTCGCCTCAGCGAGGTAGGACGAAGAGTACCATATCTATGTACAAAACTCTAGATTTTGAAACTGTGCAGGCAAAACTACTAAAAATCAACAAACAAAAAATGTAGGGCACATTTATTCGCAAGTACGTCGTTACTGTATTCCCTCTTGATTTTGGTTTTCGAAAAATACTGATGGCTTAGTTATTATACAAGGAGGAAATTTTTACCCATAGGTTTTCAACACCTGGAAAAATCGTATTCTGTTGTGAAGTGCTTTTCTCAACAAAATGCTTTTTTGGTCATGTCAATATCTGCTTTTTTAGACAAGATACAGATGTTTAAAGAAAGTGCTGCAGTTTCCCGATATTTAATCAACAATGAATGGAAACATTCTTATAGACTTGCGTGAACAAATATTCTAAAATTCTATATTGTTCCAATTCACCCAATGTTCCATATTGGGCAAATTGTTCACCTCGAACACTCTTTGCAGGCAGTAGTATCATGGTGTAGACTGGGCACATGGCCGTACAGATCTTGTATTAATTGAAAATGGGAAATCAAACACATGGCATCGGTATGCTAGGATTGCTAGGTAGACATGTTTGCAATAGACATCCAGAAACCTTGCCTAGTTTGCGAGAAGCCTTTCTTGAAAAATAGCAAACATTTCTCAAAAGGCATCAAAAGCATGCAATTCGCAAGGCAGAAATCATAATCATGACAATACACGCTATTAATTTTGGAACATGTTCATGCGAGATATTGACATGACCAAAGAAACATTTTGTTGAGAAAAGATCGCACTTCACCACAGAATATAATGGAGCTAGATGTTGCCGCTCAATTTTTACACAGGGTGTTGAAAACTTTAGGGTAAAAAAGTAGCTTCTGTTTCTCCCTGTATAATGACCAAGCCATCAGTATTTTTCCAAAAAGAAAATCAAGGGTAATATCTCAAGACATGGGGCTACACTCTGGTACAAATTTCACCAAAATCGGATAACAAATAAAAAAGTTATGTGGATATCAATTTAACTCAAAATATGCTTGTCCGGAATTTATTGTCGGGAAGTGTATTTACATTTATTTAATCACGTACTCCATTATTCTCTAGCTTTGTATAAATAACACAAAAACTGTAATATTCCTAATGAACTTGAAATAGACAAGTATATTTCATAAATTTTGGATTTAATTACTATATTTTGCTATAAAATATCAAAATCCCTCATTTTTATTTCAATATCTAAATTATGCATATGTACATATTTGAAATATGGCGCGAAACTCTCAACCTTTCAAACTTGTTCAAATTTCTCCAAAAACTGAACCCATTAAGATCGGCAAAAATCGGCACATCATACTTTAACCTATTTCAATGTCACTATTCCAGGCACCCCCACCAATACAAGAAGACCCAACATTATTCGAATTACCACCTCTAATCATTGACGGTATTCCCACACCAGTGGAAAAGATGACGCAAGCTCAGCTGAGAGCATTCATTCCTCTGATGTTGAAATACTCGACTGGAAGGGGTAAACCTGGATGGGGAAGAGAATCAACGAGGCCTCCATGGTGGCCCAAGGAGTTGCCATGGGCAAATGTTAGAATGGATGCTAGAAGTGAAGATGAAAAACAGAAAGTGAGAGCAATATTTATTTAAATTTGCATTTGCTCTACTTGTTGCTTCAGATCTCGTGGACCCATGCACTCAGACAAATAGTGATCAATTGTTACAAGTTCCACGGACGAGAGGACTTGCTGCCGGCATTCACAGAAGATGATGAAAAAGCTAATGCTGCCGCCACTGCTAATGCGAATGTAAGTATCTTGTTAAATCAATGAACTATGAGCGTTTAATTTCATGTTTCCTGCGATACCTTATAAGGTCTTTGGAAACCAAGAAATGTAAAACCATATTCCGAGATATTCATGTTTTTGAAAAATAAGCGATTTCTATAAAGTTGCAGCTCGAAATTTGGATGAATTTCTTCACTGAATTATAGAAGTTCGAATGTAGGATAAACGCAAAGATGAAACCAATTCATTTCAATGATGTTATTATTGGATATACTACGTGTCCCACTAACTTCTTACTAATTGGAAAAAATGTGTATTATTTATTGACGGAAAAAAGTCTCTTCATGAAAAGTTCTGCTTCGTGAAAAATGATCTAGGATATACAGGGAGGGATGCAGATTATTTCGACGTAATTCCTGGAACAATTTTTGCATTTTTTCTCCTTTCAATAACCGTTTGCCGGCTTGCAGAACATTTAATTGGACATCCTTGTTAACGTTGCTAGCAAGGTGCTGATTCTGGGAAGTATAGGATATGATCGATCGAAGCATAGAAGTGACCTGTCACCGGTGATCTCTGACTATCTAATTGCTGTATCCTGGGGTGCCGATTCTGGGAAGTGTATATCGAACGATAGAAGTGACGTATCACCGGTGGTCTCAAACATTATTTAGTATCCGGGTGTCGTGAGAGGAGTGTTGAAGGATGATCAACGCTGCCAAGGCGTCACTGTATCACAACTGAAAATAAGTTCAAATGTTATGGTTTTCCAAACTTTTTGATGTTTGAATTTGACGTCTACGCTTGTTGATATCTTTTGAATCGATTAGTTGGTTTATGTTCATGTTCATCATTTGAATGAATGTTGAAAATAATCAAATGAAAAAAATAGTTTTATTCAATTCAATTACTTTGCAATAGCTATGTCAAGTTAAAAATTATTTCAAGACCAGGTATCTGAGAAATTCTTAAAGGCATTGTTGTTCCTGAAAACCCCTCGTCAGGGAACATAAATCTTATCGTCTTTATCTTCAGCCTCCTCCACGGCTCCCATCACATGATGATTTACACCAATTTCATCCGAATCAATTTTTAAAGCTTACGGCTCAACACAAAGTAAAATACTGAGAAAGTACGGTTAGAATATCACTGAACTGTATTTTATGTCTCTCCTGAAATGGTACATATTCTCTAGGTCTTCAGTAGAGTTCCGTTCGAACGATTTTTGATGTATCAAACTTCAAATGCTCTATTAAAAAGGGGATAACTTTCCTAGGGAGCATTTTGTGACAAAGGAATTTTGTTTATAAAAATACCTCAGGAAGCTTTTTTGAAATTTTTTAAAACGACTGTTCATTCGAGTACCTACTTGTTATTTGATAACACCTTTTTGTACAGATTTATTTATGTAGATTATGCGGATATGATTAGTTTTTTGGGTTTGTACCCTTTTCTACCTTCGATCTAATAAAAAATTCTATCATTTACAACGCCAAGAAACTATACAATCATCTCCCACTTCAGCTCAAATCTATTTCTACATTTGCTAGCTTCCGTGAAAAAACGAAAGCCTTTCTCCAGAAAAGACTTTTTTATTCTACAAGTGATTTTTTATCCATTATAATTCCATTTCTTTGTCAGCACCATAAGCGGCAGTTTCATAAAATCTCATAAGTGACAGTGGAAACTGCTCTAGGGCATTCAATGAACATTGGAGTCATCAATCGCCTAGTTTAGTAATTCATTCAACATTTGGGTACTTCCTCTGTAAATAACACCAACTAAGCATTGCTTACTGCAAGCAAAGCGGAAAAGTAGAGTTCAATTGCCCCGAGGTCGCACACCTCAACTGATGTTTATTTCATGAATAGGAAATGGACATTAACACGTTTTGGTTGCAATAACGTAAACAACCCCAAGTTCCTTGATCGATATTTGAGGCAGGCAGGGCGGAAATAAGACGTTTTGCAGGCAAAACGCGAGCAATTGCTAGTTCCTTGTTTGATATTTAACACCGCAGTATTATTGTTCACCCCCTAATTATTGTTGATTTTGCTATGATATTGTTTTACTGACTTGTAATCATAATATTACTAGAAGTGTGCCAATGTTTATCGTTTTTGTCTATGAGCAATTTCCATTTAAATTTACATATTTTACAAAATATTGAAAAAATATATTTTTACTAGTATTGTTTTACGTAATGTGTACTATTTATGTTTTGTATTGTTTTCACTTTACCATTTTGTATTAGCTTTGTCCATAAAATTTATTTGAATTTTTCTGAGGCAATAGAGCATATTTGATTTGATTTGATTTGGGCCGAGGAAGAAAACTCAAATCGCCATAACTCGAAATTATAGTTCTGTGACTCTCCTTGTTTTATTCCCGTATCCTACACTTGGCGTTGCTTTGAGCTGGTGTTTTTAGGCGTACCCAAATAAAATCAATAATTAGTACTCGCGAGAAGTAAAGGTGTTTTTTTATTTTTTGTTTGAACGGTTATTGTAACATTGTGTATTCATAACGGATAAACTATAATGCGATAGTGTTTGTGCTGTAAGAAAATGCTAAATAAGAGCTACACAAAAAAAAACTAAAAACATTCCATTATACTATCCTGTATAAAACATAACCTACTTGTGAATATTTCGAATTCAGCCTACACGTGGATAGTCTGTATATTGTTCATATGTATACAGACTATCCATGGATAGAGTTGACAAAAGCACAAACGGATAAAAAGTTCAATTTTTCAGGATAAACTCATTCTTGATAAAAAAAAATACGATTCACGTAGGAATTTGTACGTAAAATTCCAATTCAATTTTCTTTTGGACAGTATCGGAGGTTGAAATACATTCATGACTTTATCTTTGATACAAAGGTATCAAAAAGTTTCAAAGAACGATTTCTGTGTTATCAAAAATATTTATTCAAAAAAAGAAAAGAGGTGGTAGAAGTGCATTCAAAAGTTCAAAATAAGAATCACTAGTCACAGTGTAGATGTTTACCAAAGATTATAAAAACTAAAAAGATCCAAGATTTATTTAAAATCTCGAATTTCACGTAAAAGCGTTATTCTGAATAACTTTTCTAAATGACATTGTGCTCAATAATTATTGAAAATTAGGGTAGTTTAGTCTTAGAAAAAAAACAGGTTTTTGAAAATCTTGCGAACCCTTTATAAAAAATTAAAAGTTTCTGTTCGTGTATCGATTTTTTTTTACAAGCAATTTTTTTGATCGCGAGAATGAGTTTTTCCCAAGAAATGATTTTTTGCATCCATTTGTACTCTTGCAATCCGTGGACAGTCTGTTCATATATATTTGATAACTTTTCAGGACTGCATCTTTATTTTTTCACGTAGCAGAACTTTTTATGAAGAGACAGTTTTTCGTGAAATAAATAATAAACATTTTCCCCATTTGATAAGTAGTTTCTGGGATACGCTTGGAATCTCTATAAATACGGGTTTTATAATGGAAAAGAGCAGCACATGTTTTGTTGAAATTCTTGAAGCTGATTAATATTTTTGAAATTTTTGGCCAAAAATTTAAATGGTCATATTGCAATTATTTAAAAGTTGTCCTAATGAGTTGTCTGAACGTTGATAAATGATGTGATCCTGTTGGTGAAATAAAGGGATATCCATCAGAAAATGTCAATATTCTTGGTATTTATAAATAACAAACTCAAATCTACTTTTAAAATAGTATTTGTCGAACATTTCAGCAAATAAATGATCATGACAAAAGCTTATCAGATTAATTACATTTTTGGAAAAAAAATCACTTCAGTAAATCTGAAAGAAATTTGTTGTATTTCTTACTTACAATAATTATTGAAAAATTGCATTTTTTAAAACTTGAATAAAAAAAAAAAACAAAAGTGTCCCATCTTCTTTTCGCTTTTATCCAAAAGATTTGATAGCGCAAGAACTTTATGTAGCTTATCTACTTCTAACTATACAAAACACAAGTGTGACTTATTCAAGACTAATTTCTTATCAAGCTTTTTGTTAATTGTCTTTTATTCAATAAGTGCACGGGAACAGTAGATACTAGATCAAATTTGATCCAATTCCAATGCCATCCTACTAACCATCTAATACATTAACCCCCTATAGTTCTTACTAATATTTCCAGTGTAATTCTGTGGGTGTATTGAAAATGCACCACACGTCAGGTGTTCCTACCCACAAAATTCAGATTCAAGCGAATGGATCGCCGCAAATAATTGCGGCTTCTCCCGAAGGATTATCGGGAACATCCACTCAAGTCTGCCTTGATCCTGGCGGATACAGCTCGGATGTGGATGTGTGTACTTTTATTGACTGTCGCTTTGAGTTTTTTACGCTTTTTGTTGTGTGCAAGTTTCAGTACATTAGATTTTTATTTTCTTTTTCAGTGTACAGGGTGATTTTCGATTGAAGTTATATTGTTGTATTCAAAGGCGACGTCACACATAATCATGGTCGAAAGTCAAAGAGGTCATTTCTGCATATCACTTGAAAAATTGTGAAAAAAGGATATCTTGATTCATTTTCAAATTAAAGTAGGTAACAGGATAGTGGATCTCTTAATTGCAATATTTAAAAAAAAAATTAAATCTGAAGCTTAATTTCTTTCTATTAATTTTATTTTTTCAAAACGATTGTTATATAGGTTTTTGATGGGGGTTGTTTTAACATTTTCTGTGTGATTTCGTCGGTTTTGAAAAACATGAGATACTATACACGGCGTTTGGTAAATCGATAGAAAAATTTCAATTATTTGATTTTTTTTGAACTAGTGCCATTTTTGACACTTTTTTGTATTAAAGTAAAAAAATAAATTTGATCGATTGAATATCAAGTCGAAAAGTGGTCAGCATATTTCTTCAGATTGATAAATTGGAATAGATTAACAAATAATATAATAAGATTATCTAAATAAATTGTTTTCAAAATGAGTTTTTTCAGAAATATATAAAAAGGCGATATTTCAAAATCCAAGAGACTTTGTATATTTGTTCTATAACACACTATAACAAAATAATGTGATGGAAGCACACCTTGAACTTTTTCTTTCAATGTGGTAAACACCCTATACAGTGCGTTTTTTTTAAGACGAAACATAGGGATTCCCATGTCAAATTTGCAGTCCCATGTTAGCAGTACTTCTATTCAAAGTACACAGCTGAAACTTGCCGTGGATGAACTTTGTTGCCTAAAGATTATGTTATTTTATCAATTAGCTCAGAATTGAATGAAGAGAGATCAAAAAAAGTCTTTTAATAATTGGAAAGTAATACTTTTTCATCAGCCTTGTATATGCCGCAGTCAATAAATAACTTCATTGTCAAAACGTGATTACATATCATTTCTAACAGTATAAAACAATAATAAAAACCAAACATTATTTCTTGGATAGACTGTTCAAAGTGTCTCCTATTCACGGTCAAACAGTATCCTTAACGGCCATAAAAAAGAAAATGAACTTTTTTGGTTAAAAAAACTGACAATGAAGTTGGACTCGTCAGAAAATTAGTTGTCACCGTCATATACAAGGCATGTTAAAAGTAAACATTTCTGATGAATTAAAGAATTTTTTCAGTCTTTTTACAAGTTATTCTGGCATGATTGATGAACTAGCATGATTTCGAAGCACAAACGTTCATCCAAGGCATGTTTCAGCTGTGTACTTTGAATAGAAGGACTGCTAACATGGGATTGAAAATTTGAAATGGGAATCCCTATGTTCCGTCTTAAAAAAAACGCACTGTATATTGTATTTTCTCATTTTTTCTCTCCACAATAATCTATAATAGTAACTTTGAATGATTTTTATAGTTCTAACTTCTATTAATATTACAAATCTCTGTTAATTATATTTCCATGCAATTTACTACAGGAAATTTTTGTTCTTTTTGTTTTTCATTCATTTGGGAAAGTTTGTACTCTGATGATTGAGTATAAAGGATTTTATTTGTCGATCTCCACTTTTCTTTGTGATCTATTCAAATACTCCAAAACCTAAAATAATTTCACCCACTTGTTAATAGTATAATCGTCCTGTATACATACAATAGGAGGAGAATCACCTTTTGCGTAGCCTATATTGATTTTTTTTCTAGAGTTTCAGTTTCGTGATTATATTATGTTTTTGTAGTTATTTTTCTATCGACTGTCCGATTTTCATGTAACTATCTAATAATTAGTCGCAATTCCAGATCACAACTCAGTACACTCCAACTGTACTACACACAATCACAAACGCCGATGGCACTGTGAGTATTGTCCAAGTTGATCCGAATAATCCCATCATAACACTTCCCGATGGAACCACGGCACATGTACAAGGAATGGCTACGGTAAGTGGATCTGTAAAGTGTACATCATTTTGTTGAGATACCACCGTTCCCAATTATTATGGAAATATATGACATTGAATAACCATAGATTAAAACGAAAAGAAGATTTATTTTATGTTTTCATTTCCTTATTAAAATTTGGCATCATTAAAAAGAACTTCTTCATTATCAAAAATAAGTACTTCATATTATATTATCAACCCTTTGAGACTTAATTTGTTTAATCTTCAATTTAGTTTATATTCATTATTTTTGTATTGCTGATGGACCATAAATAAATAATTGAAAAAACATATTTTTTGAAAATTGAAAAACAATGCCGTGTGCGTTTCGCACCCACAATGCAATACCACAACTCAAAATTGATAGTTTCGAGAAAAACGCGTGTAAAGTTTTGGCGGTTGTAACAATTATTCTAATAACCTATTCATTGTTACTTTGTTCCTGTCAAGCTTCATTTTTCATCTTCACGATTTGGTTTGCAGAAAGTTTTATTTTTCAGATGAAAATTTATAAATAAATAATTGGAAAAACATATTTTTTGAAAATTGAAAAACAATGCCGTGTGCGTTTCGCACCCACAATGCAATACCACAACTCAAAATTGATAGTTTCGAGAGAAACGCGTGTAAAGTTTTGGCGGTTGTAACAATTATTCTAATAACCTATTCTTTGTTCCTGTCAAGCTTCATATTTCATCTTCACGATTTGGTTTGCAGAAAGTTTTATTTTTCAGATGAAAACAAAAATTAATACCTATTTGCAAGGCCGAGTTGTGGCAATACCAGGATTAAAAGCCAAAGAAAAAAAAATCATCTTTATGTGATTGGTTCTATTGCAAAAGTTCTGGAAAAGAGCCTAGATATCACATTGCAGATACATTTTCTAAATTTCAATGATTTTTCTCTGGAATTCTACAGGGTGCCATAGAAAAAAGTACATTGCATAGTGCCACACAATAGAGGATACTAAAATAATAAAAAAAGTTCCCATGAACTTTGATCCGCAAGGCCTTCCTTCTAAAGATACGAGGTGTTGGATTTTATTTTTCATTTTGGATTTGTTTTTAAATATCTTTAGCCAGAGACGCAAGAAATGGATAAAATGTGGTATACAGGCGTTTTCTATCATGCTTAATTCAAATATGATTTTAGTTTTGTGATTACTGATAGAGGGCGCTACATACAGGGTTCCATCTCTATGAATCGGTCCTTTCAAGCGAAGGCCTTGCGGACCCATGTTCAAAGGAACTTTTTTTCTTATTTTAGTGTCCTCTCTTGTGTGTCACTATGCAATGTTCTTTTTTTCTATGGCGCCCTGTAGAATGATGCTATTACGACACAATGAAAAAAGACCGTACATTTTGTTCTTGACTTTTTTGGTGTTTCAGTGTGGGCCTCGGTGTAGGAATTTTTGAATATAAACCCTGAATTTTCTAACCTGCAACCCCTCAAGATTATTCCGGAAATACAAGTTACATCAAATTTAAAGGATGTCCCAATAAGAACGCATATTTTAATTGTGAGATAAAAGCAAACTGTAACTGAAGTTTTACAAGACTTTCAAGATCGACTTGACGATCAACAATAATTTTAACCTGTATTATTCTGCATTGCAATAGATCGTTTCACAGGACCACAAACAATTTGAAAGAAGTTGAGCGGGAATTTCTCAATAACTCTTGAGGTTGGGTATAGCACGTACCATGGAACATATTTGGAATTCGATTTGAAATATAATAGGAAATAAAAAATAAGGGTTTCCATTTGAAAAAGTGAAGTCTATGGCCGTAACTTACTTCTGGTCCATCCTTCATACATAAATCTTAATATGCAGGGTGAGGTTTTTTTGTATGTTTAGTACAGGGATCTCGGAAACTGTAGCAGATACGAGAAAGTTTGAATGAGCAAAGAATTGCAGTTTTTCAAGCTCTAGTCAAAGCCATTTTGAGTTTTACAAAATTTGACAACTGTCAAAAGATATTTGAAAAAAAACTGATTTTCGGCGATTTTTTGAAACGCCCCTAGTTCCGCGAATATCAATTGAAGCAGAAAATGTTAGATACAAAAGTCTAAGGAAATTCTACTCTGAATAAAATGACATCCAAAAATGTATCGTTACACCCGTCACTTTTGACATATGACATGATATTTCAAGCTAAGTTCAAATAGTTTTCATCTTCAACATATTTCGACCGACTTTTCTTAGTCCCATCTGTACTCATCGATATCATCTTGACTTGCGTATTTTTAGTCCAAATGGGATCCGAAAAATGACATTTTTCACATCTCATTGCTAAAAGGAGATTTTATAGATATTGGGAGTGGGGGGAAACGTTTTGTAGGTCAAGTTCTGTTGTTTTGAATTTTGATTTGAACTTGGACCGTTATTGACGTTATTTTATATCTAAAATGGAGTGCATTGTGATTGAAAATCAAAATGGTGGCGCTTATTTTAGCGAAAAACAAAAAGAAGCAGACAAAACAAACACAGAAAAATGTCTGGTTAGGTTACTTTTGATGTCATTTCCGGTCATTTCTCTTGGCCGCTCGATTTCTGAAGATGTAAAAAATTAAATATTCTGTTAATGATCAAACATCCTCTGATGTCACTGTCAATTCAGTTGTGGACTATTCGAACTTAGCTTTAGATTGATATCATAATAAATTTTATTGGATAGAGAATAACGATATAGCATATGGTAGGGTTATTTTTAAGAATTAAGTTTTTGGGTGTTTATTGTATTTTTTTCGCGTGTTGATTAATGCTTGTTGTTTGTTTATTTCTATACTAGATTTCTTGTCATTAAAGTGCAAAGTGCTTTTTTCATATCGACGCCATATACAGTTATGCCAATGACTTCGTAATTTCAACCATAATAACAGATTTTGAAAAATACCATTTAATTGGCACGAAATTATCATTTATCAACATATTTTATCAAAATCTTTTTATAAATAACAACAAAATCGGAAATGTCTTCAATGGTACCTTGATCTCAATAGAAACAGCATGGAAACAGCTGATGTCTATCACGCTTCGAACGGGAGATTCCAGAGGCCGCTCCGGGCTAACTCTTTGTATTAGTTTAAAAATTAAAAAAGTGTTTTGCTTCAATGGAGTTTTCCAATTAAGAAAAACGCGATATTGTAGAATGCCACATTAAATGCAATAAACATGCTGAGGATTACTCTTGTTTAATGGCCACCACGATCCCCCCATAGTTAGGATTTTCTGTGAAAAACAAAGTTCACAAAAAAAATAAATCTTAAATGGATGAACTTCGAGCTGCTGTGATAAAAGCTTTCAACAATAGTAATGGACCATCTCTTACAAAGGCAGCTAATTTAGTTTTGAAAAGATGCAACGTTTGCATTAACACCTAATAACGGTGGAATTTCCGAAAATATTTCGTAAAAACTAGATAAATAACTATGGTAACCGTACCATCAATGCTTTATTTCATTTATTAATCTTTTTCCTAGGTAACTGGATTAACTACGTTAAGTTGAAACGTGAATAAAAAAAAACAAAAATTGCCCAGAAAAACTTTATTTTTGAAAATAACCCTATCATATGATATATCGTTTGAATCGTAATAAAATTCTCTATTTGATAAGGATAACATTTTATATGGTTTCCATTCAAGAGAACAGAAGTTACCTTTGTCAGATGTTGAAAATGACGGGTATAATGAAACATGTTTTATTGTCATTTTATTTACAATAGAATTTTCCAAAACTTTTGTATTCAACATTTCCTCCTACAATTGATATTTGCGGATCTGGGGGCGTTATAAAAAATCGCCGAAAAACAGTTTTTTTGAAATATCATTTGACATCTGTCAGATTAAATTAAACTCAAAATGGTTTTGAGTAGAGCTCACAAAACTGCAAATCTTTGCCCATTTCAAAGTTATCTGCTATTTTCCGAGATCCTTGTACTTAGCATTGAAAAACACTCATCCTGTATGTATGAAAGAGAGAGTCGTGTTAGTTACACCATTTATAACTCAAAAACCGCAGGACCGATTCATGGTTGTTGATTTGTTGTTTTAGCCTATCGTAATCGAGATGGGTAATATCTGATTCTAAACATTTGTTATTGAACTAAACTTTTCTATAAATAAATCCCATTTGATTTCCAGCTCCAGTCGGCCAATGGAGATGGAACACATACCATCCAAACGATCAGTGAAGGTGGTGGTCAAGGGGAAGTCGTAGATCTTAACAGTGTCACCGAAGCTACTTTGAACTCCGATGGTCAAATCATACTAACCTCCGAAGATGGACATGGTGAGTCAATCAACGAAATAAGCTTTACAAATACCGCATCAAACCTTCACAAGAGTGAAAAATGCATGAGGTGATTTGTTGTGAGAACTGAGCCATTTTTGCAATTATATGCTGGGGGTTGTGGCTTGGTGCTACTTAACAAATGGTTCAGTTTAGCTTCAAAATAAGCTCACTAACATTTCAATTATAATTCATCAAAATCCAGTAATATACTCTCTATTTGCATCAATTTTAAACTAACTTAAAAATTTTGTTAGCAACCCTGAATACTGAGGGTCAAATCATATTGACTGGTGAGGATGGACAGGGTATGTATCAACTTGATTAGTAGTTTTCTGGAGTTCTTTAGATATAATACATTTTTTTTTGACGTATGCTTGTTAGTGCCAGTGTCTTCATGGAACGTTTGAAGTTTTTACGAGAGTTTGTAGTTCTGCTTTAATTTGTTTTTAATCGATGTAAATGCTAAAGCTTGCAACAATCGCTTGGATCATTCAGTAATACATATTATAAATAAATATTCAATATTATGAATGGTCGGACGTTATTCTTTTGTGGCACAGTGAGAATGCTATGAGACGAAAGTTATTATTTACGATTTGATTGAAATGGTTTTCAGTGTAGATTTGAAATGTCACAATAAGGCATGAAATATCACATTTTTACATAAAATTGAAGGCCCCCAATTCTAGAAAACGGGGGTCATGTAATATGTTTTATTCACTTTGTTATCTTGGTTAATATTGATCTGACGAAAATGTTCAAATCAGCAAATATGAAGTATTTTTTATTGGCATTAAGGGCCGATATTTCAATGTCCATTTAAGATTAAGGTCCACTTTAAGGTTATTTTGAACCTTGAATTTGTCTCCCGTAAGTGCCGTGTTTCAATTGCGACACTCACATAAGCTCCTTAGCTAAATGAATGGAGTGGCGCAATTGAAAAACGGCACTTTCGGTGGCCAATACCAAAATTCACAACAACTTAGCTAAAGATGACATTGAAATATCGGCCCTAAGAATCCGATACTAGAAAAAAAGAGGAAAAGAATCACAAATTCATAATTTTTACAAAAGATATTCTCTATATTTTTAATTAGTAGATCTCTTTCTTCTGATTCCGAATAGATATATTATATTGGGGTTATTTTTGGTCGGTTTCAAAAAATGTCACAGATTTTTTCGGGCTTCTCTACCCAAGAATGTCAAGTCGTTTGATGTCGGCTTAATGAGTTCAGAAACCCACTGATAGACTATACAGGGTGCCCCAGAAGTATTGGAAAATATCTGAATAACGGTTAGATGAGACAAAAATAAGATTAAAATGTTCAATAGAATATTTTCGTACGACCCTTCTTTTCGAGATTATTCGTATTTCAAAGTTACACCCTGAAGAAGGTTGTTCCGTGATAGCTCCAAAACGGTGGAATCAGTTTTGATAAAACAGTATAAGCAGTGCCTAAGGACTGATAATTTGAGATTATAGCAGTAGCTCAATCTCATCTTGAAAGCTTGGCACGGACCATCCATACAATAATATGCCCCTATATTTTGATACGGCTTTTTTTAGTTGCGATTTTTGGTTTATGTTTGTCGATTAATTGAGAATAAAAAGGTACAGACAGACAGAACAGTCGGGATTAAAATACTGCTATAATCTAAACTTATCAGTCCTTAGGTACTGCGTATACTATCCAAATTTCTTCAAAATTGATTTTACCGTTTTGGGGTTATTAGAGAAAAATCTTCTCCAGGGAGTAAATCTGAAGTACGAATAATTCCGTAAGGAAGGGTCGTACGAGAATATTTTATTGAATATTTCACTCTTATTTTTGTCCCAACTAGCCGTTATTCAAAAATCATCACATAGTTCTGGGACGTCCTGTACAGTTTCCAATCCGTGTAGTATTGTTTATTGATTAAATTTTGATTGTTGATTGACGATTTGTTGATTTGTTGATTTCTGATTTAGGTAGTATTTTACACCAATATGATTTAGTACTTTTAGTACTGTATGTTTTATCTTAGAATTTACCCACATTGATGATATTGTATTTTTCTGTAGACGCTGCTAAGATATTATTATCATCACTTTTTCATGCGAGCGATTTTTGTGAAGTGTTAATTTGTTTTCAGAAATTCCTAGGAAAATGGTTTTGAAATGATGAATTCAATAAATTCCTTGACACTCAAAAAAAGAATCTCACTAGTGGCAATGTTCCAAGAATGATTCCCATCAGAATAAGCCATTTGTAAAAGCACTTATGGGCAACAATACCAATAAAAAACTTCAATACCACACAATGTAATAGCAATTAGCATAGTTCTTTGACCGAGAAAAAAATATATAAAGCCTTCACCATTTTGATTCAAATTAATCTAGCTGTTAGAATTGCCTGTAACTTCCTCTTTGACAACCTCAAAATGTATAATAAAATAACCATTGATTTAATTAAATCAATGAAAATAACTCATATATTCACATACCAAGTTGCCATATTATTTATAACAAAGCTCTACAAGGAAAAGGTTTATTTATATATTGAATTAATTCACGATGCCCAGTTTTCTTCCCATTGCTATATTGTTGATGTTATTCTTTACAACCTGCCAGTTTGAAGTTGTTTTTTAGATGGTGTGACGTGAAAAAATACGTATTTGTTGATTTTCATGTGTTATAGTTGCCAGAAAATGTTACACACAAAAAATGTTCCCATAAAGAATGATTCATCTGCATACTCTACACATTCTATGTATTTTTACAGTGAGCGGCCTCATCACAGTACCGGTTTCAGCCTCAATGTATCACTCAATAGTCGGAAACATCCAGCATTTGCATACTAACAGTGATGGTACTGTTTGCGTAACACCTGTGGTACAAGTTCCCAAGGTAAAGGTAGATGTCGACAGTTTTAGTTTTTATTTTGCACGTATTATTTTCTTTCATTTTCTTGTGATCATTGATTTTCGCATGCAGTCTTCCAGAATCAGACTTAGTAATGACGGTGTTTTATGGAAAAATCTTGTTTAAAAAAAAACAGATAAGTTTTTGCATTATTTACAACAAAAGGTTGATTTCGCTCTACTTTTGAATGATGATAATGGAAATAGGGGAAATATTGAGCTGACAGTATTCAGTATATGATCACATTCATTAACGGAAAAAATACATATTATGCAATATTATTTTAAGATACTCTCAACTGAAAATGTTATTAGGCTTGCTTAGTCCAAAAAGGCAGGAATCTTGCTTCATTGAGCTAGATTTCCGAAGAATTCCAGTGTTTAATAAATCACAACCGATATCCAAGAAAATTGAAATTATTAATCAGACAGCGATGTATCGAACTATTTATAATTATTTTATTCTGGAATTTTGAACATACATAGATACAAATATTTCTTCAAAAGAGTTAAAAAAAAGTAAAACAACAGACAAAACTAGTCGAGACTTTCTATAAACGTTTATATAGTCGGTCGAAATTTAGTCGAGAAATAAATTCTTTAGGTCTGTTCCAACCCGACCGAAAACCGTGCTTAGAACGTTCATCGTCCCGCGCACTACAGAAACTTCGTTCCAATAAACTATGGATGATTCCTTGTACCCTCCAGTAAAGCCTTCCAACATTTATCTGAACGATATTTTCGATACCTGACTATAGGTTGGCATGACATGCGTACTCTAGCTAGCACCGTCATTTTAGTTTATTGAAGCATGTCTTGGTTTGGTAAAGTATTTACGTTGTGTGTTTGTTGATATTTCAGTTTAGATTTTCGTTTTTTTCTATTTTTGAGTGATGTGTGATGAATAATGTTCAAAAGCCTAGAATTGGTATTCAAATCCATTCTAACTGGGTGCGATTTTGAGATCGTGATGGAAATTTTTGGGAATCTTGACTTTGCGCAATAATTCAATCTTAACAGTTCGAGTAACCATTACGGAACGATAACAATTGAGTAGATTGGAACAAACCTTTCGAAAGCTTCAAGAACGTTGACCCCAGTGCATTCAACTTTGATTTTTTTTTATATAAAATACGTTAGGTACAAGAAATCTTCTCTTCAAATTTAAACTGGCTCATATCAGAGTTGAGTAAAGTTTTAACTTTCCAATCATCAGAAGAAGGCATTACGGGAGGTCATTTAAGTATGGCAAGGTGTCAGATCTCAAAAACTGTCATCCCAGAGACTTGCGAAAACATGTTTACTTGTTCCACTAGATGGCGTAACGTTGCTGTCAAAACACAATATTGCTACTTTCTTGAGATTTAACTGCATATAAATGAGCACCGCAACGTGCTCTTGATCTCCTCTTGACAAGAAGAGTCTGCTGGCTGTTCTCCATAATTTTGTGATTTCAAATGATTCTGTTCAGAAGAGCCGATTTTATCCAATATAACATGCGGACCAAGGAAATGTTTCAAATTCACTTCAACTTTTCAAATGCAGTTGTGAAATAATGGAATGTCGACGAAACTCCGTACAACTCACACTTTTTCCATCTTGTGGCCATCCTGAGAACTTCTAATATATTTCCTGCATTTTCTCTAGGGGATATCATCTCTGAAAAAAAACATCGCAAGTGACTGGGATAAATAGTATCTGAGATCTAGCACCTTGCCTTGTACAAAATGTATACGATCTTTTCAGAAAAATATCGTCGTTTCAGAGGTTTGATCAATGCAATCGAATTTAACACACAACGTCCAAAGTCTTAGACCCCCTTTATATTTTAAAAATTATGTTATTTGGAAGTAATCGGGAAATGTTTGTTTTCCGAATAGATTTTTCTATAAAAACAATTTGTTGGCGAGATTGGAATGAATAATGGGTAACCAATAGGTGGAGTATATTGCAAAATTTTTGTAAATTCAATTAAACAAAAACTGGATAATTTCACTTTTGTTTTCATTTAAATAGAAATTTGTAGTCAGTATCTGTTATGTGCATGAAAACAATCAAGTTATTAATTGTCTTTTGAAGAAAATTGTTCCATTATTCTACTGCCTCACTTCTGAAGACAGAATCCTGCATATCATTAATTTCTATAGCATTTTGACCCGGTGAGCTTGCTAAAGCAGTCTGACAGCAGCAGTTTTATTTTATAATCTCGTTGAAGTGCTCTTTTAACCATTCTGATGCGATGTGGCTCTTTCAGCGTGTATTTCCCCTTGTTTATCGACCTCAACAATTAGAAGAAGACTCCACCGAGCAAATCTGCATTCAAGATTTCCTGGTCTACTTCCACGGTATAGAGCGGCGCGATTACAGAGAGAGAGCATGGTGGATGACTTCTGTAGCAGTGGCGTTGATCCTTGTTAACAGAAGATTCCATAATTGGGGATGCAGGGTTCAACTAAGACTAAATTTTTCCTAAGAAGCTAGGGTGGACAGTAATGTTTTGGGAGAATCATGTACATCTCCGGACTTTATTTTTACTTTTCCGTCAGGGTATAACACGTCAGGTGTACAGGGTGATTCATTGAGGGTAACGAGGTAGCGTATCTCAGGAACTAATAGTCGTAGGAGTTTGGGAAAAACATCTTTAAAGGAAATTGGACAGAAACTTTGGTAAAAATATCTTTTAAAAGCATATATCCCGCTAGGAACGTTATCGCTTTGGTCGTATAAAAAATTACATGCTGCAGGCAGGGCGGATACAAGATGACTTCAGATTTATAAATTAAATTTTGAGTTCACCGATTTCGCTCACCCCACCTGTTTATTTTTTGAATGGGAAGCGAAAAAAAAACGTGAGCAATCGTTGGTTCCTTGTTCGGTATTTAACACCGCAATATTATTGTTCTACCCATAATTGTTGATTTTGCTATGTTATTGTTTTCCTGACTTGTCATCATAACATAACTGGAAGTGTGCCAATGTTTATTGTTGTCCATGAGCAATTTCCAATTGAATTTAGATTTGACAAAATATTGGGAAAATATATTTGTACAAGTTTTGTTCTATTGCTCTCGTAATTGTTCACGTAATGTATACTATTATCATGTTTTGTATTGTTTTCACTTTAGCATTTTGCATTTGTATTTGCTTTGTCCATAAAATTTATTTTAATTTTTCTTTGGCAATACGGAATATTTGATTGATTGATTGATTGAAAAGGATTTTTCTCGAACATGTTCCAATATAAGTTAGAAATAAATATGCTTACGGTAAAACCCGAGTCTATATATTCCAATAAGTCCGGCCACTCTCTCGAAGACGCGAAAATCCCCCTCCTGCCGTCACTATTCGTCTCGCCGGCAAAACCCACATCTGATGTGTGAAGGAATCTACCGGGTGCAATTGAAAAATATGTTTACTTCGTTCTTGTTTTGAAAAATATTGCCAATTATTCTAGATTTTTCGATCATTAGCTATGATGATTGATTACACACGTGAAGATAAAATTGTGAAAAATAGCTTTTAATGCTGAGTAACTTTTTGGAAATTTCGAGGTAACCGAGGAATGGAATGAAAAAATTCATATGCATAAACTTTTATAAAATATAACTAATCGAACATAATGATAAAAATGTCAGCTAATGGATATTTGTGTTGATCTAATCATTGAAGGGGAAAATAACTTCGGAAATAACACAATCGAACATCAATTAGAGACAAAAACGTATACAAATAACCTATCATAATAAAATATAGACAAACAAATATTATGTACATTCTTAACAATCAATAAATACATTTTTTTTTCAATTTGGGATGCTCTTTATTTTTTCTAGAGGTTCTTAGTGTTGAATTTGCAATTTTTAACGTATAAAAGTTTCGCACCCTGGCATAAGGATAGCAGGCGGTATTCCCATGGGAAGCTTGGGCTACGATGAGAAAATGCAATAGAAGACAACTTGGTCTTCAAGTTCATTCCTACACTACACTATCCTGCACGCATGAATCATTGAGATTTTCAATCGAGTTTTCAATGAATATATTTTCTAAAGAAATCAGATATTCACTGTAACTTTTTGGAGGAACTGTCAATCCTCCAAACCGTTCCTGCACTACCTTCATAAACTTCTTTTTCACAGAATGATGTGGATTGGTCACATAATTTTAAGATATTGTGCTTGATCGAATAGAGAAAAAAATGAAGGCAAGAAAATTGTTGACGACTAATTATATAAGTAGTATCTCTGAAGCTGAAATTACTGGAAGTCCAATTTCAATAATCCAGAACTGATACTTCTGATGGGATCACTTGTATGTATTCATCAACAACGACTCTTTGCTAAATAGATAATTCATCCGCACCTCGTATATTACCAAATGACTAGCTAAAACAGGTGTTGCTCATGATTTATGACACCTCGCAAAAAAATCCGGTATTTTCAGACGGATCAAAGGAGTGACCGTTAAGTTTTCAATCATGTTTCAAGGTTTTTATAGATGAGCATGCCATGTACTGATAAAAAAAGCAGTTTAAACTCCATTCTCATTTTTATTTAAAGTCAAGTTGAGTCAAGTTTCTAATGGAAATGGTAAAATATGAGTTTTGTTTTTTTTTTTATCTTAGTCGCTACAGAATCGGCATGTGACCTTTTGGTGGATTCTAAAAATGTTTTGATATCTTGTCAAATTGACCCATTTTTTGATACCAAAATTAACTGTTTTCATTAATTCTCGCAAAGTCGATGATCTAATGGCATGTGACAAATTGATTTTTCAGATATCGTACATGTACAAACTATCCCTAAAAAAGATTCTTAAAAATATAAATATTTTTTAAAAAATCGCATAATATTTGTACCCATTTTTAGGGTGGACATTGTATTATCATTGTTTTAAATTAAAATGGAAATGAAGTTTCAAACTGTTTTTGTGTATTCCATGGTATGCTTGTCCACGAAACTTTAAAAAATAGTTGAAAACATTTTTTTTTTCAAATCATTGATAAAATAAAATCGTCGTTGCCGCAGTTAAACGTCCTATGTGTCAATTTAGCTGAAAAGTGTTATTGATTCGTTTTTCCAGAGCGCGTATGCTCATGAAACGGTTTCATAAACGTCTAATTCTAATATTTTCATTTTATCAAGCAAACCTTCCTTTGTTAAACCAGACCTTGTTGACAACATTCCGTGATGTCACTCAAAGTTCGAAAAGTTAAGCCTTCCTCTCGCCCTTGATTTAACTCCTGTCAAAGATCAAAAATATGGATCATGTTAACGCGAGCGTATTTATATTTAAACTTATATCGAAAAATTTTCGAGAAAAATCATTTTTATACGACCAAAACAATGACGCCCCCTAGCGGTGGATATATTGATTTAAAACATATTTCCAGCAATTTCTCTTGGTCGATTTCCTATCAAGGATTTTTTTTCCCAAACTCCTACCTGAGGTACGCTACCTCGTCACCCTTTAATGAATCACGCTGTACAGTGATTATGTTATCTGATCCATCATGAATCCTCCACTCAACAAATTAGGTAAACATTTTGTATTTATGGACGATATTGCCCGGCGCATGAAGGGTTGAAAGAGCACTTCAACAAAGCGTATTGTAAGACTGCCTTGGTCAGCAAACTCATCGGATCAAAATCCTATATATTTCAGATTTTGTATCCACAGCAACACCAATCAAAGATTGGAAAAATATTCATCAGAAGACAGATAATAATTTAATTGTTTGAATGACTATTTATTCATGTTGGATCAAAAACAAAACTCGAAGTATGGAGTTTTTGTTCAATAATCGGATTCACAGAAATGTTGCAATAATTTCATTCCAATTTTGTGATAACATTGTTTTACAGAAAAAAATATTCAGAAATAAATATGTGTTGTAGAAAGATTTCCTATTTTTCTTCCAAATAGCATAGTTTGTAAAATATCAGGGGATCCAAGACTTTTGACGTTGTGTGCACTTCTAAATTGACCATTCCTGTCTCTATCCAGGCATTTTTTTACTTGAAACTGACCGATAAAAATCGTGTATTTTAGGTGGAACCAAACAACGGCGACATGGAAACGATCACAGTGACACCAAGCGGTCTGAATACACATACTATGATGATCCAGGGCACAGGTGGCGAAGGGCCACAAGTATTACAAGTTTTATCATTAAAAGACGCGACTGCTTTGACAAAAGCGATGCAAGGCATTGCAGACGTCAAAACTGAAGAAACCATCATCAGTGACCAATAAGTTAGTAATACACTAATATACAGCAACATATATTTCGTGGTTAGGTTAGGCGCGTGAAAATGACCAAATGCGAATGATGGGGCTGTTTTCACGCTACGTAGACATAGTTTAACTGATTTTGTATTGTTATTGGCCTCGTTGGTGCTAAAATATATTATATTTTATAAAGCTATTACGTTGTTCGTACTCTAGAGAGAGAATAAGTATTAATTTATTATTTCGTTTTTGTTGTTGTGATGCTTGTCGTGGTATAGTTATAGTTGATAGTTTAGTTTGATTGTTATTTTTCAGGGTGTTCTTAATTGCCAGATGTTTTGAAAAATGATTCCATTGACTCCCGAGTGTTGACGGCTTTATTTTATACATGGGTGTCCCTTAGTTGATGGTACACAATTTACCAGATCCTTTTTAGGTATTTCCCCACATCAGAAAATTCTCACTAAGCTTGACGTAAATCTGAATAACAAATCAGTTATTTGGAAATCTAAGAATTATGCAACAAATGACTGTTTACTCAAACAATCAAACCAGTGCTTATACCTGTTTTTTTATCAAATTAGGAAATATTTTTTGAGTTTGCACTTATTTATTTATTTTTTTAGGTTCCATCGACGACAACTGGTTCGATTAATTGTTTAAGTGAAGAGTCACTTTGATTCTTTTCTTTTTATCTAGAAATCCAAGAATTTATTTTTTATTTATGTTTGCGTAAAGCCAAGTGAGATTTTTTTTGATAGGGTGTGGCGTAATACACAAAAACGAAAAATATAAGGATTCAACCACTTTTTCCTAAGTCCAAAAGTTGATAATAACCAAGATACACTGTGCTGAAGTTGAACTTTCATTTTCTTTTCAGGAGTAGTGGAACGAAATCAGAGAACCGAGTTTTTGTTTGAAATGAGAAATTTAAATTCGTTCAATCTTTCGACGTCACTAATAGAGGGCGCCACCCATGTACAGGGTGTCCCATTTTGAGTACTTTTGCGGGGTATCTCCGTTATTCTTATAGATAGATCCATAGCCCTTTTCGTTTTCAAGATACAGGGCTAAACTGAAAATGTTGCATTTTAAGGTACCCCTCTTATCTAAACTATCAGATAAGTTATGGAAAATGTGAACACTGTTTCTTTTATAACTTTTTCCGTAGAACTCGATTCTGCCTTCGGAATTAGTATACAGGGTCAGGTCAAAAAGTTATCGGACCCAACTTTATTTTTTTAAATGGAACACCCTGTATATTTATAGTCCATAAGATTTGTCTTTTCTTTACCTTTTCAAAAATATATAAGAGTATGCACTTTAAAAAAAAAAAATTTTTAGCCTATAACTTTTTGACCTGACCCTGTATACAAATTCCGAAGGCAAAATCGAAAGTTATATACTTTTCCCGTAGCACTCGATTCTGCCTTCGGAATTTGTATACAGGGTCAGGTCAAAAAGTTATAGGCTAAAAATTTTTTTTTAAGTGCATACTCTTATGTATTTTTGAAAAGGTAAAGAAAAGACAAATCTTATCTGATAGTCAAGATACGATGGGTACCTTAAAATGCAACATTTTCAGTTTAGCCCTGTATCTTAAAAACTAAAAAGGCTATGAAAATTTTGTTAACGGCATCTCTAGTTTCACGAAAAAGTAGCACACTGTCGCGAAAACCGCAACTTTCTATCTATAAGAATAACGGAGATACCCCGCAAAAGTACCCAAAATGGGACACCCTGTACATCGAGTTCTTTTTAAACAACTATTTTTTTATGTATATTTATTGAAAAAAAAAACAACAACGACCTTGGTGTTTAGCATCTTTTGAACTAAGATGATTGAGGTTAAATCCTGATATTTTTCATTAGAGAATCTGTGGTTTTGCTGTGTACTTTTAATCAGGGGACAACCTGTATATATATATGTTTTCATACATCACAAGGAATCATTCTCTAAATGTTTAAAAAAATGATGAATATCCTGTTTATTCAGATTTTGTTCCGTTTTATCATACAAGTGTCTTAAGCATACATATTTATTTTTAACGAACAACGTCGAGTTAGAGTTATTGTGCTTGTTGTTATTGAACTATTTTAGTTCCGAACAGGCCAACAATGATTTTTTGAACTAGCACTTCAATGTATATGTATATAACAAAATGTTTAACATAGTAGAACAAAATGTTCAGTTAAACGAATTTTTCTCAATGGCCTGGAACAAGTACAGGGTGTTTCTTTGATTGTGTCTTTAGTTCTAAATTGATTCTTTGGTACTAGTTATTTATGATTGTTGGAACACCCGTTTATCAAATAGGTGATTTTTTAAGCAAACTAATATGTTTAACATATGTTCCATGGTCTTTATTACATATGTATCGCGAGATTCCATACAGCCGTGAAAACTTTTTTCCCGAAAATTCTAAATCGGTTTCAACTTCACGATATATAGGTTCTCGTACTTTGTATAAAGCATTTCCAGTGAGCAGCAAAGCTGTTTTAAATGTTCAATATTTTGCCTACTTTGTCTTTTTTGTATTTGATCTGAATATATACAACAAAATCATACAAGATGGGTTGATTAGCATTTACACATCCATATTTTGACTATCAAAATGTTCACAATTTTGAACATCAAACCAGTCAAGACTAGAAAGTCATATTTGATTCACCTTGTATGTCGAAATTTTATAAGCCATAACTAAATTACACTTCATTATATTTTGTCTACAAAACTAGGATTATTAGTGTAATTGTAAGTAATTGAATTCCCCGCCGTGGGCATAAAAAAAAGTTCAATATTTTTTGCCGGGTGATACAAATACGTCAGGATCTTGGATACATGGCAAAATTGTCATTTCAAACCATAAGATGATCCATTTCGCGCATCTTGGGCCTGATATGTATAAATATATTTGTTAAGTTCTATTGAGGAAATCGTAGATTTATGTGATGTTTGTTTAGCACCAATAATTTATCAACTTGATCGGTGTAGTATGAATTTTGCCAAAAATCTCAATGAAAATCAAAACTAGATCATTTCAGAACACAACAACTAAAGAGAGACAGATTTCCAAGTGTTCAAAGACAAGTTTTGACTATTTGACAAACAAATACTGTATTGATCTAGTTGAACTTCGTAAGCACTATGGATAATTACGATAGGTTTTCACAGGGTTCAAAGTATTTTTATTATGGTGAAGTGGTCAATTTTTTATATAAACAAATTAGACAACGATATGTAGGTGACTTTACATAACTAAAACTTTGTTGAGGCCTCTGCAATAATTTGCAATTTCGGATTATCTCACCAATAATTCAGTTAAAGGCTTCAACAATAGTTTTTTCGTCGAATTAATTATACTAGGAACATTTCTGGTTGTATATTCATACTTGTAAGAGAAAAATGATGTGTTTTATTATAGTGACAGGCAAGTGTATTTCATGAGTTAAAACGCACTACGTACCTATTAATGACTTAACTAGGACTTCTTCAGTTACTTTTTTTGTTAAGCATAGGAAAAATACCAAAGAATAAACTTTTTATAGGAACTTGTCGAATTTTTCGAATTGAAGTCTTGACTTTCTGTTCAGGGATCAAGTTACACGGTATAATGAATTCCATTGAGTGAAACTTCAAGATTTTCAATTTCAAACGCACAGGAAGTCAAACAAATCTTATCGTCATCAGTTGTGTATAGAACCATTACTTAACATCTCTTGTAGACAAAAAAAATGCCAAGGTCCTAATAAGTGTTGTATTTTATGTAAAGACCGAATCTTAAATTTAGTCTTAAATCTAATGTATATCAAATATCCAATGGTCATTGAAAAATTCTCTTGACTATTGTTTTTTAAATAGATGTAAATAAACCATTGATGTATTACTGTTTTTTTTTATCAATGACACCACACCACAAAGGCGAACTTATTTATTTGGACCGTTCGTATATTTTCTTTTCAAGATAAAATATAATATGAATGAATAGTTTTAATTTAGCGTAAAAGGCTTCAAAGGTTCACAATAAATGCGTTAATGCGTATATAAATATAAAAATCTTAAACTTACTTGATATACATATAAATACAAAGTATAACAAAATCATGAAGGACAACACTAAAAGAGCATTATTGTATAACAAACAATTCAAAATTAAAATCAAATAGATTAAAACTTGATCAAAATTAAAAAATGGACAAAACATATGACCTCGGTATCAGTGGCGGCTCGTGAGTATTTCAAATGGGGAGGCTTACAGTGAGGTGGGGCTATGAGGGGTAGATAAAGAAATGCGGCGCAGGCGAAAAATTTTTGGAACTTCCCCTACTTTCAAATCAATTTCCCCTACTTTCTAATAAATTACCTCTCATTTTGAAAACATTTTCAATTCCGATTTTTCAAAAAAAGTTATTCTTCATCATATCTTGCTTGTTATATGCATCATCCACCTGAACCGTGAAGTGCAACGCTTCTTCGTTGAAATAAACTATAGGGATGGCCAGAAGTCGAACCGATATACATTGCATTTCGTTAAAAGTTAATTGTCTTAGTTGTCAGTATTGGACCTAAAAATGCAGTGGATTTCCACAATACCCGAGAGGTACCACCGCGTATGCGTTGACCTATGAAGGGGGTCTCACCAATAGTCCTACTTTCAAAAAAAAAATCCACATTCTATAAACATTCAAAATAAAAAAGTAGGTACCAAATTCTAAGGAATAAGTAATGTTTTTCTTATCCGCACGTACCTGCCCCAAATAAACTTTATATTCTTCATAACAACAAAAAATAAATAACATTCTTAAAAAATAATACCAACATAAAATAAATAACATTCTTAAAAAATAATCTCAAGTAGGTAAGTAAAAAATAAATCCTTTCAAAACCAACATTTGCGTGCTTTACAAAATGACGTTTTCTTATACAACAACGGTATTCTCCGCTCTTTAAAATGTGCAAAATGGTCTAAAATTTTTTCATAAAATGATTCATCTTGTTTTAGATGTTTAATTAATTCTTTTTCTATAGATATTGTGCTAACATTGCATAAGCGTTCTTGACTCATGGTGTTCCGTAAATACGTTTTTATTCTCTTGAGTGTCGAAAAAGATCTTTCTACTGATCCTCTTTCTTGCCGTTGTTTTCTTCGATCGACGCCATAATTCTGTCATTGGCGCTTTTGTGCGCCATTTCCATGACGGACTTCTGGGCATTTTCCTCGCTTTCCTTTTGTCGTTGTTGTTCCTTTAACGATTCGAACTCCTTCAGTATATTATAATTGTTGAAATATTTCTTAGGTTTTCAGGTGGAGGTAACAGAATTCGATAAATCAAATGCGAGATCGAGTAAATAATAATCTATTCAACCGTTGCGTACAAGTGTCGAAGGCAGACTAAAAACTACACACAAAATAACTGAAATTGTCCCAGACCACGAATGGTTTTGCGTAGCAAAAAAAAGGGTCGGTTTTCTACCTGCTTCTAAAAATATGTTTCATGCTATTTACGCACCCAAATAAAATATCAATACTTCTAATTTCTAATATTCAGCTTAATTTTAACACTCCCACTTATTTATATTTTATTAAATCAATTAGACGCGAAAATACAGCGTTAGACAATGATTTGGTGAATAAAACGGCGATTTGTTTTTCACTAGGTACAAACACAATTTCAATTGTCCCTTTTGATAAAACGTCTCTCACAAAATGGTACCGCGTATCAATGTGCTTGGTCCTCTTGTGGAACTCCGGGTTTTTCGCCAACTCAATTGCGGATTGATTGTCCACGTTGATTTCTACGTCGCTGATAGAATCCTAGTTCCATAAGTGGGGTTTGAAGCCAAATTGCCTCCCTGGTTCCCAAAGCTAGAGCGATGTACTCGGCTCCAGTTGTTGATTGCGCCACGACACTTTGTTTTTGACTACACCAAGTAATGGCTCCATTTGACAATTTGAAAATATATCCGCTGGTGGATTTTCGTGTTTCCACACATCCAGCGAAATATGCATCCGTGAACCCGACTAATTCAAATTTGTCGGTGTTGCGATAAACTATTTTGAAATCGACAGTTCCTTTCAAATATCGCAAAATTCGTTCCACTGCCTTAACATGATCACCATTCCAATTATTCAAAAATCTACTCACTTGATTTACTGCATAGGTGATGTCTGGACGACTGACGGATGATAAAAATATTAAACATCCAACAGCTTGCCGAAACGGAAAATTATCACACTTATTTTTCTCGTCTGAGCTCTGGAACTTGGCATTTGGTTCCAAGGGGTTTTGACGGGTTTGGCGTCACTCATGTTGAACCGTTCAAGCACTTCCCGAATGTATGGTGTTTGATGGATGCTGATTGTTCTATCGCCAATATCACGCACTATATGTAATCCAACGAATTCTTCTGCCTTGTCGAATGTGATACTGAAATTGGTTTGTAGATCGGCTAGAAGATCCCTGATTCCATCGGCTGACGTAGACAATACAAGGCCATCATCAACATAGAGTGCCAAATATATCGATGAGTTGTTCATTCTGCTGACAAATACACAGTGATCACTTTCTGATTGCTTGAAATTATGCTGATTCAAAAATCTCACGAATGTTTGGTTCCAACATCTTGATGCCTGTTTCAAGCCATAAAGACTTTTGTTTAGTCTGCAAACATAATCTGAATAGTCCTTTTCAATAAAACCTCGCGGTTGTCGCATGTAAATCGTTTCCTCCAACTCACCATAAAGAAACGCTGTTTTCACATCGAAATGACAAATTTCCAAATTAAACTGCGCGGCCATCGCAAGTAGTACACGAACAGAGTCGTAACGAATGACGGGTGCGAAAGTTTCTTCGTAATCAATTTCCTTTTGTTGTGTGAAACCACGTGCTACGAGTCGAGCTTTATAACGAGTCACAATACCATCGGCGTCAGTTTTCAAACTGGGTTTATCCCACTTATTGTCAACTATCGGCACATTTTTGGGTGTTGGCACTAAAGTCCATGTCTGTGTCATTGTCTTTTAAAGCACTCAACTCTTCTCGCATTGCACTGTTCCACTTTTTGGAGTCTCTGTTTTTTACTGCATCCTCGTAACTTGCTGGCGTGACTATTGAAGAATAGATAGCTGGCCCGTAATAATCTGGTCGTTTTAGTTGATCTCGATTCCTCAAAATCTATGTGTCTCTTCCACAATTGAAAGTTGGAACCATCAAATCTCACTATATTCGCGAGCTCATTTCGCGACGCGGTTGCCATTTTCGACTTTCGATTTGCGGAGCGGATTAAATACACGTGCACACCAATATTATCAAATATTCCTGTTCTTCGTACCTGGGCCCATAACCTGTTGAAATATTCCTTAGATTTTCAGGTGGAAATAACAGAATTCGATAAATCAAATGCGAGATCGAGTAAATAATAATCTATTCAACCGTTGCGTACAAGTGTCAAAGGCAGACTAAAAACTACACACAAAATAACTGAAATTGTCCCAGACCACGAATGGTTTTGCGTAGCAAAAAAAAAGGGTCGGTTTTCTAACCTGCTTCTAAAAGTATGTTTCATGCTATTTACGCACTCAAATAAAATATCAATACTTCTAATTTCTAATATTCAGCTTAATTTTAACAATAATATCGGGTCCTGTACTTCCTGGCGATCTTCCTCACTTTAGCCAGATTACTCTTCAGTTCATTGTTGGTTGCAGTTACTTCAGACAAGGCGCGATTTTCTTCGGACAGTTTGTTATTGGACTGGGCTTGCTGGTTGAGAGTGGTCAGCTGCTTGTTTTCCTTTGTCAACACTTCCACTTGTTCCAAACGTTCTTTTCTGCAAGTCTCATAGTCCTCTATCATCTGTTCGTATATCTTTTCGTAGTCCTTCAGCTGCGCCTCAATGGCGTCAAATGAGTTGCTGAATTCCTTGACAATCGACTGGATGTAGTTGCTGAGTCTGGCTCACTCATCGTCCTTGCTGGCTAGTTGTTCGTTGACAGACACATAGCGCGAGTACAGCTCGGTATAGGTCATTCCCGTCTTCATAACTCGAGATAAGTTATACCAGCCGATAGAGATATGGCATCAATGTCGCGTCCCAAAGAGTCATTTTTGCACCGTTAGGTTTTGGTTCATGTCGGTGAGGGATTTAATTTGCTCTGTGGCCACAGATAACTCTTGAGACTTTTCGACCAATTTGGTTTCAAGTTGGATGCATTTCGAGGTGTCGTCTCTGAGGGAATCAAGCAGTTTTCCAGTGAATGAATCAATTTTACTATTCAACAACGATCTTTCCTGCTCCAAACTCTTCTCCTTGTACTCCAACGTGACTGCACCTCATATTTCGTTTCAACGGCAGCTTGCAGCTGTTCGGTGAAAGTTTGAGTGTCCATCTGCAGTCTCTCCACCTCGCCGTTGCGTCGGTTCAACATCGTCATTTGCTCGTCCCGTTCTTCAACAGCAATGTTGCGTTGATGACGGAACTCGGCAGTTTCAGCTTCAAGTTGATTGCTTTGAGTGGGGAATTTGTTGAGATCGGACGAGAGGGATGATGGGTGGTTTCCAGTTCGGTGATGGAGGTTGGTGCGACCTCAAGGCGGGCTTGGTTTCGCGTGTAGTCTTTTTCTGTGGAGAAAAATTTAAAATCACATTTATCAGCTCCACTGCTGTTTACAAGTTGTAACAAGCATTCCAAAAACGTTGTTTTTTCAAAGGCCAAATTCTTCCGAGAATCACGCTTATTTCATGAAGTTATCAATTTAAAATAAAATAAAGTAAGGCAGACTAGAGAAATGATTTTTTTTACTTCAGAGAAGACAGTGGCAAGCTCAATTATTGTTTTATTCAAAAATGTCAAGCTTCGGCAAATTTCTCTTCCTTCTACTAATGCTAAAAAATGAACTACACTGCTCGTCAAATTAGATAACATAGCAATTTTTTCGCTCATTTCAACAAGCTGTAGCTTTGGAACGAATAAACGGAATTTCTCGAATGTTTTAGCGTTTTGAAGATGGACTTTCGTACATTGTACTGATTTTTGAAGATTTTGTGCGAGATGCGGTTTTCTATGATATACAGGGCGATGAAGAATCATAACCACCACCAACATGAATCAATTTTTTTACGCTCGAACGTAGAATCGATACGTAGTATGAGCGAGTGGTAGATCGCAGGTACAAGAAACCTGTTCTTGTTGCCACATTTTCGAGGCAATTTTGAAGGAGATGATAAGTTTTGTTAAATAAATCGTGCCTGAATGAAAAATACATATTTGGATGTCAATAATATCGTTAATTCTTGTTGTATCTTCAACTGATGAGATTAGATGAGAGTTGATTCTATCCTGTTTTAACTGTTATTGATAAATATAGAGAGTAAAATGGATTACCTTGTTAAAATCGGAATCTTGGCAATGATGCTGGTGCAAAATATCGAGGGGCAGAGCTTTGTTGAATAAACTGTGGTAGGGGTATAGAAAGAGATAGATATATTTGTTTTGGTGAAGCTAATGTATGATCGCTCTCAGAAAAGACAAGCTAGGTCTATTTTTTTTTATAGTCAATGTAGTTGGGCTATTTTTTAAGCAAAATGGAAAAAAGTATCGAGCTCCTAAAACATCACTTATCCTTGAACACAATAATCATACATTTTGAATACAATTATTCGTTATTATACGGGGTGGTCAAGTTTTGCAAACCGAACCTGTACACATTTTTTTCAAATAGAACACCCTGTATATCATATTTCCATCTTGAAGATAACACATTGGCTTTCGAAAAACCCCATATATCATACCTTTCTGATCATTTGTTTTCTCAGAAATCACCCGCGAAAACAAAATTTCATCATGCATCTACTCAGTTTATAAAACTATGTGGCTATGAGGCCATGACAATATCACGAATGGAACAAAATATTGATAACTAGTCAGACGTTCTATACGTATAATCACCGAACAAACAACAATAAGAAGGATCACTCTGCCAAGCGCGCGGAACCGAGCTGAGGAGTGCCGAAACTCCCAACACCATACCCCGTCCGAGAATGCCAGTCTGTTCAACGACCGACGTTTTCAGTTTATTATGAGAAGCGCTGTTGACTCGTTATTTTCAAATATCGGGCACGTATGTATGTTCTGTGCCACGAAAACGATGTGCTACTGAATAGCTTGCACCAATTTTCAAAGAACTAATGGTGCATTTGTGAACTTCAATCTTTTTCTGAAGTCACGTGTCCAGGAGTTTTTTCAAAATTGTTCCTCTGGTCACGTTTGAAAAAATTGCTTTAAAAAAGGATTAAGATTCTTCTGTGTAACTTTTGATAAAAATGGCTAGCACCATGTGCCTACTTCCTGAAAATTTCACAATAATTGAACAAAGAATACTCAAGCTATAGAATTTTGAACTAGGCAAAACTAACCCATTTTTCATGATTTCTGCAAAAATGTTTAAATTTTAAACCCTATTTTTGAACGTGGCAGAGGGGCACTAAACCAATCCAAAAAATCGCCAGGACATGTACAACATACAGGGTCATTCCGTTTATATTGACCCATATGCTGGCGGCGTTGTCTATAGAGATATGAAAATTTTCTAAATTTGAAAGTTTCAGATATTCATCTGAACTTTTCAAAAATTTATCAAAAAAAACAAAAGACTATCGGAATGTCAATATTTTTCCACAAGTAGCCTTTTTTTCCATGGAACTCCCTCTATATTATCATACAGAGTGACCCATTTGGAAGCGGGCCACCTTCATAACTTTTAATTTATTGATCGATTTTGACGATGTTTTTTTAAAATGTAGAGAGGAAAAAGGTGTATTTTGAGGCCATACGTCGCCCAGTTTTTTCCAAAAACCAAGGCCTACTAAAGCATATTCAGAGGCTGAAAAATCCAGAAAACATATTAGCGATTTTTTTAGAGAAAATCTGATTACGCCACTGGATTTTACATCCCCTGGAATGGCTCTGTACCAAATTTCATGAAAAAATATTCAATTCGAAAATATTATTTCTGTGTGTAATTTTTTTTCTTTTTTTTTTGTCAGTCTCGTTTGTCTGCTTTCATTGTATTTTGACATAAGAATATCTTTTAAATGTTTATATTCAATAATTTTTTCCTGATCGACTTCCTATCGCAAGATTTTCGAGGTAAAATACTTCTTGGTGCATAATAAAATTAATCTTCAATTTTTAATATAATTTCATGAAATTTGGTACAGATCCATTTCAGGGGATAAAAAAGTCAGTGGCGTAGTCAGATTTTCTCTAAAAAAATCGCTAATATGTGTTCTGTGGATGTCTCAGCCTCTAAATATGAACTAGTAGGCCTTGGCTTTTGGAAAAAACTGGGCGACGTACACAATACACCTTTTTCCTCTCTACATTTAAAAAAAAAAACGTCAAAATCGATCAATAAATTAAAACGTTATGCGGGTGGCCCGCTTTCAAATGGGTCACTCGGTATATTATGAAAAAGCTTATTTTCGTGATTTCAAAAATGCACAGTTTAATACCTTTCTGATGAGTCTTTCAGGATATATTCAAGTTTTAATATGTTTAAAAATTTGAATTCACATCCCTGTTGCTATGGAAAAGATGATAGAATTGTGATTATACAGGGTGTTTACGGTCTTGTGATTTTTTTTTAATGTTCTCTTCTACACGTTAAAAGAATATGATTAAAGCTAAAACGCCTTAGCAAAAGTCGAATAATAATAATAATAATAATAATTAATAATAATTATAGTGATAATAATAATAATTCATGGATACGTCGAGCAAGACTTTGCGTTCAACAACAGGGCGATAACTTTGAACAACTGCTGTAATAAAGCAGTAATTTTGAAATTTAGTGTCATCATTTATGAAAATAAAATCGTACAAAAAATCCATTATCTCTCTTATTATTCATCTTTTGCTAAGGCGTTTTAGCGTTAATCATATTCTTTTAACGTGTAGAAAAAAACATTAAAGAAAAAATCACAAGACCGTGAACACCCTGTATAGATTAAATCAATAGAAATGGAAGTCAAATAACTTCTAGATGTTATTCCAAATATTGACGAGTTAATAAATTTGTGCAACTTCATCCATGGCAACCGGGATCTAAATACTAATTTTTACACAAATTTAAACTCAAATATCTACTGAACGACTCATCAGAAAGGTATCAAACTATAGCTTTTTGAAATCAGGAAAATAAGCTCTTTCATAATATATGATAATATGTAGGGGGTTCCATTGAAAAAAATGCAATTTGTGGAAAAAAATTGACCTTCCGATAGTCTTTTGTTATTTTTTGATAAGATTTTTGAAAAGTTTAGATGAATATCTAAAACTTTCATAGCCACAGAATTTCCATATCTCCAAAGATAAAGCCGCTGGCATATGGGTCAATATATACGGAATGACCCTGTACATGAATAATTGAGAAAAAAATTGTTCACAAAATGTATCATTACTGTTTGAGAATAGATGCATACGTAACCAGTACAGGGTGATGTTTACATTTTACTCAATAAATACCTTAGTTTAAATTGGTTCTACAGAAAAAAAAAGAATACCGACAAGTGACCTATAGCTGCGCTGATGACGCCCAATAGTCAGAAACCTTCGTAGATCGGCCTGACTGAGAAAACAGCTCGAAATAATTTTTCTTTGCTTCCTCCCTGGAATTGAAAGATGTGTAATTTAAAAATTTTTTGTAGAGAATATCAAAATCTATACAGGGTGTCAATTTTGAAACTTCCCAACAGAATATTGAGTTTTTTCTGCTTTATCTCGGTGATCATACCTTCTAGGTAGAAGAGCCAGATGGCGCCAAGTGACTGATTTATTGGAATGGCTGTTACTAAATGCAAGGGTTACAGGAAAATCTCAACATACTCTTTTTACAGAAAATTTCAAAGTCTATAAAAAGGAGTCCCTGCATTTTGCATTTTTTTTAGTAGATTTTGTGATAATCCTATTCCAGCATTTCAACAGCTAGTCTATAATTAATAACACAATTTCTATGTCATAAGAATATATATTTCAGTCACAAATAAATATATAAAAATCAGATAAGTAAATTCTTATAAACGTGGAACATTTGTACAAAGTCAATAAGGGTACAAGCAGCTTTCCTAACACATATACTTAGCACTGGTGAAGACAGATTTTACAAACAGGAGTGCCCAAGGGAGACCACGGTTATTTTTCTGGACATAACACAAAGCAAAAACAAGAGACCTCCATATCATCACTAAAAACTATTTGTAAAACTTGAGTATTTCATGTATGTATTATCCAATATTATCAAATAGAACAATTATCTATTTAATTGAGATGACATTTAATCCTGGCAACCCCCTTAGTGTCACCCCTCTTTCTAAGATATGTAACAAAACACACCATAGATCATTAACATTACATTTGGCAAGAGATTCTGTCAAATTTGGCACTTAAGTAAAAGGAACGTAGCAAAAATGATGCAAAACGCTTATGTCAGACATACTTAGTTAATTGTGCATAAAACTCTTGCAAACACACATGAAGCTGAGTGAACGTTGGTCTTTCTTCGGCACTTATTGCCCAACAGTATGCCATTACAGCAAATCTGGAACAGAAATGAGCATATTAAAGGCCAGGGGCAGAATTATGTATGTACTCATAAATACAAAGAAACACGCAAGACTAGTTTTGATGGACAAGGTTTAAGTTCGAGATTATTTTATCGAGGTTTCTGATCTTACAGTCTTGATTACAATAGAATTTGAAGACTGTTGAGCGGTATTTTCTCAGTAATAAAATCACAGAATTATAGAGATTGCAAAACCTCAAATAAGATATCAGCCTGTCTCAAAATTGAAAACCAGATATACAAAGGCAAACTTATTCATTTCAATATATTAATGCAATTCAAAATAAAGCTCTAGTTGGAGATACTTTACCAGAAATGAGTTTATTCTACTGGATGATTCTTCAAGAGAGACGAGGTAGCGTATCTCAGAAACTAATAGTCGTATGAGTTCGGGAAAATGCCCCTTAAGGTGGGTTTACACGAGTCAAGTTTGTTTTCTAACATTCAACTTGCGCTCATTCTGACTCCTAACCAATTCATATGGTGGAAGCCCATAAGAAAATGTTTGTTGAGTGTTGTTGATATTGTTACAAGCAAGAGAGTGATATTAACTGGAATCATTCAAGTTTTTGACAAGGTGAGTGGATTTTACTGTATAAAGAATGCTTGAAAATATTTTGAGGTTATGTTGTTTTCCATCTAATTATTTTAATCGACCCTTTTTCAGACTATTCCAATGAAAATGGCTCTGAAGCATGTTTTTGAGCTTTCTAGTATGAATCGCATTCTTTAAGAACAATAAATGCTTGAAAATATTTTGAGTTTATTGTGCCGACTGTTTCTTTTTTGTAACGAAAATTCACAAATTATGATATCTGAGATAACTCCGCTAGGCCAGTCCCAAGCCATTGCACCACGGGAAAGGAGGAGGGATCGAGGAGCCACACCTCGCTAGAAATCCAGGATTCATTTGGCCCGAGTGACAGCACCCTGTAAGGGACCATGCCTAGGGTTACAGGTGAAGAACACTACTGCCTTGTAGTACCGGCGTTGGATCGTCAAAGGCAAGGAGAAGAAATCCCCGACAAAAACTTTCCTGGTCCTCCAAGTTAAGTGCTGGCGCAACTGGTCAGCGACCTGTTACCCAGAAAACACATCAAGTGGTCAAAAGTATCGCAAACATGCCTCGGAATCAGAACAGGAATAGATTACGGCGACAATTGGCTATAAAAATGATATACAGAGTTGGCACATGGAATGTCAGCAGCTTCACCGAGAAGGTATCAGAAGTAACTAGTGGAGTTTCTGAACACAGAATAGACATAACAGTCCTCTCAGAGACCAAGAAAGTATGCACTTCTGGACAGAAGTGGATAAATCCCGAAAAGCTCAATATTCGCGAACAAGAATCTACAAAGACATTATAGAAACTATAACCCCATTTCAGAAAGACTGATAACATTTACCATCGACATATGTTGGCTAGAAACAGTTATTCTTGCTACATGAGCACCTACAAATGATGCAATCCTAGCCGAAAGAAAAGGGTATATTATACCGGGTGGCCAACTAAGAATGCGAGGTACCGTTTCTCGGAAACCATTTATCGTAGAGGCTTGCGGCAAAAAATTTTATGACTAAAACGGCCAAGAGAAAAACCTGGAAAATATTCTCAAGTTTCTGAAATGGTCGCTAGGGGGCGTAACAACCAACACCAAGTAGAAAAATATGATTTTTATGGAATTTTGTCCAATGAAAATATATCGATGAGCTCATTTTCGGATTAACTGACTATTTACCTACACTTTTTGTCAAAAACGTTTTTTTCTATCTATCATAATAAAGTGGTGGGGGAAGTTCAATTGTTTTTTTAAACAAACGGAGATTTCTCCCGTTTCGCTTGACCGATTTAAACGAGCTTAAGCTCATATGAAAGACCATGATCTGCACTTCAAAAAACTTTTTTGGTTTTGAATTTTTGATCTTCGCCGTCGCGGCTAGATGGCGTTAACTGAAATGGTAGCATGTTTTTGAGTTTTTTCCAAAAAAATCAAATGTAATGGTATATTCATTTTTATATACTTTAAAAGGGGATACATTTTCCTTTAAAAAAAACAAAAAAATTAATGTTTTTTTTTGTTTTCTTTTTTTTAATTTTTTTTATAGGAAAATGTGTCCCCATTTAAAATATATGAAAATGGATATACCATTACGTTTGATTTTTTCGGAAAAAAACTCAAAAGTATGCTACCATTTCAGTTAACGCCATCTAGCGGCGACGGCGAATGTTACAAATTAAAAAGCAAATGAGCATTTTATAGCGCAGACTATTCTCTTTCATATGAGCCCAAGTTCGTTAAAATCGGTCAAGCGAAACGGGAGAAATCTCCGTTTGTTTAATAAAACAATTGAACTTCCCCCACCCCTTCATTATGATAGATAGAAAAAAAACGTTTTAGACAAAAAGTGTAGGTAAATAGTCAGTAAATCCGAAAATGAGCTCATCGATATATTTTCATTGGACAAAATTCCATAAAAATCTTATTTTTCTACTTGATGTTGGTTGTTACGCCCCCTAGCGACCATTTCAGAAACTTGAAAATATTTTCCAGGTTTTTCTCTTGGCCGTTTTAGTAATAAAATTTTTTGCCGCAAGCCTCTACGATGTATAGTTTCCGAGATACAGTACCTCGCATTCTTAGTTGGCCACCCTGTACAATGCTATTAGACATCTTGATGGAAATTAAACCAAACCTAGAAATCGTATTAAAAGGTGTCAAAAATAAAAGTCAATGACTGTAGAGTAAAGGGAGGTGCAAACTGTGGCTCAGATCACCGAATGGTGGTGGCAAAAATAATCGTGTTCAATCGCAAATTGATGAAGAAATTACAAGTATTTCAGAAAAAGAAGGAGAGGGATCCAAGCTCAACTTTTTGTATCAGTAGATCAAACACTGCTATGGAAGAAATGACTCCGTCAGCTGACAAAGTTTTGAGAGAGGAGACTGGGACAAAAAAGGGAAACGACCATTTTGGCTGTCGGGCGATATTAAACAGGCAATATTAGAAAAACGAAAAAAATATCGTACATGGGTTAACTGACCAGGCGAATGAAAACTTGGATGAGTACGAAGCCAAAAAAAAGGAAGATGGAGGACGATTTAAATCAGAAAAGGAAAAAAAGTGCCAGGAAGTTGAAAGTCTAATAGGTGGAGCACAAAGCACCGAAGGATGAAGAAAATTGAAGCGGATGAAGACTAACTAAACTGAGCGGACAATGAAGAGAATAAGAATTGACATTGAAAAATGGAAAAAACATTACGAAAAATTATTCCTAGAAACAAGGCTCGAATACTTATCAAATAGAAATATAGCTGGGGATCAAACCGGAATGACAGTAGCCTAGTTTATACCGACAACTTGGTCCGCGGACCAATTACCAAATTCGAACTATATCCGAACCAAATATTTGGTTCGAATGGTGTAAACAGTTGCGGATTAAGCTGGTCCGCTCTTGGTTCGGTACTCGCCAGCAAGTGTACCGAACTAAATTTGGTTCGATCTGGATCAAAATTATGAGGTTATGTTGATTGTTATTATTGTGAATTGTGTTGGTTCTAAGTTTCTAAGGCAATCTGAGCATACTTACTTATGTTTTTTCTGGTTACGAATTGTGTTGATTGATAATTTCGACTTATTTTTCACATTTGACGAATTGCACGGGTACTCATTTAGATCAGGCGTTGCAAGACGGTGTAAACGAGCGAGGAGCAAGCATTGGTCCTACCGTACTATCCCCACCCACTTGGTCCTATCGGACCGAACTAAACGAGTTATCGGTGTAAACTAGGCTAGTGACCGTGGAAGAAGTCCAGACCGCATCAAGAACTATAAAGAATGGTCGATCAGCTGGACCCGGTCATATTCCAGCCGAACTGTTCAAATGTGAAGGCCGACAGTTACAATTCAGACTAACAATGCTGATCAATAAATACTGCCAACAAACAAAGGTACCACATGAATGGAAGGCTGGTCACATTGTACCCCTGATTGAAAAAGGCGATAGACGTGATCCAGGCTCAAGTGTGAACAGTTCCGCTAACCCAAACTAAGAACAAATATTGGTGACAAAATATCTAAAGACCAAAGTGGCCAGATAGATTTTGCACAGACAATTTATTCATTCTTCAACAAATTATTAAGAAAAAAATCGCCGTCAACAAAGAAGCACACCGAGCTTTCAAACAACTAGAGAAAGCATACGACTCGATGTTCTGGTGCAAGATCTGGCAGACATTGGAACATCAGGTACAGATAAAGCTTACTACACCAACGCTAAATTTGAAGTTCTAATAAACGATGATGTGGAAACTGGGCAAGTTTAAAATTTCAAATATCTGGGTGCGATAAATTCAAATAATGGTTTGGGCAGACAAGAGACTCTAAGAAGAGTCCAGAATGGCAAAAGTATTGTAGGATGTTCGAATAGCTTGTGGTGGAAACAAAGAAAAAAACTTGGGCTTACGTTTGTTGAATCGGTTTTATGCGTCGAGTTCAAGCTGTTGAGATGGATTATCTAAAAACGAGTGCTCGAATTTCTAGGCCAGAAACAAGAACAAACGAGGAAGTTGGGCGATACAATGAATGCCATAGAAGAGAAGCTTAAGCGGTTTGGACATGTCATGCGAATGCCAGAAGGCAGATGGCCAAAAAAGATATTTAATTGGAACGGCACTGGAAAGGCACGAGGAAAAGAGGCAGACCAAGGTGATCATGGAACGATGCGATCCTGACCTAGATCTGATGCTGTTTTTGATAGAGTAGCGTGGAGACGGGCTACAGGTAGACAGCAGTAGATTTTTCAAGTAATTTTTGTGATTAGCTTGGACAGGATACACGGACTGTCCACGGAAAGGGTTTACAATAGCACAAATGGATAAAAAGAAACATTTTTCAGAAAAAAACTCATTCTTGATTTACAAGATTTTTTTGGGTATTTCGCCACACCCTATCAAATAACAATCAACTGACGACGGAAGCGGATCCGTTCCAATACGATTTTTAGCAAGAATACCAAAATCTTTACTTTTTTCAACATTTCAGAAAACTACCAATAATTCAATATTTTGGATAGTACTTGTCCAAAGTGATAAATTTCAAATGTACTTACAATTCATCAGGACAATTAATCGGCTGCGCCAGCCTATACCCGTCTTTCAAATAGGCTGCCATTTCAAACGGATCGATTTCAATGTAAGGTTGTTGAGCCAAGGTGGTCAATTCCCAAAGCAAAACTCCAAAAGACCAGACATCAGACGCTGGAGTGAAAGTTTTGTGAAGTAAACTTTCAAGTGCCAACCATTTGACAGGCCTGTTTTCATTATCTCCAAGACAGTGATAATCGGATGGAAACAAGTCCCGAGAGAGGGCGTTGTCGGCCACTTGCACTGTTAGTTGATCATTAACCCTGGAACAAGTACGTTGAAAAAAATGTCCAAAAATCTTGTATTGATTTACTCACACACAATTACGCGCAGCCAAATCCTTATGTAAAAGATGCTTTTTATGCAAATACTGCATTGCTTTGATTATTTGTAACGCCATATGAACAACTTCTTGTGTCGTCAAAGTATGATGAACCCCTTCAGAGGACACCTTGCATTTTTGCAAAAACAGCTTCAAATTTTTGCTACTGTTGTATGGATATAGAAGAAAAGGTGTTGTATGGTCCTCTATAGATACCCTCAAAACACTGAGAATATTTTTGTGATTCAACGAATACATGGCCATTCCTTCTTGCAGTAATAGGGAAATTTGAATTTGGCTAGCGTGGTCCGCTACAGTCTTTATTATAACAGTCTCTTCGGTTCCTGCTTCGTGGGTATAAGATCCTTGGTAGACTCTTCCAAATGTCCCTTCTAGAATTATGCTGCTCAATCGGACTCTACATCTGCAAATCGAATTCAATGAAATCAGATGTATTTCAACTTCACAAAAAGAGATGAAAGTGAACAAAATTAATATAGTGGGATATGTACAATAAAAGTGACTTCTACTTGTAGAGGAACAGGTACAGGGTGTCCCAACGATAGAGTAAAGTAGGTTTTATCATATAGGATATGAAAAATATCAATATCAATATGCGTCACAGGTTAGGGGTGTAAATAGCGCACATTCTGAAAATATTTGGAAACATACAGGGTGCGTCACAAAAGTATGGCACGAAAAAGTATGATTTTTTTAAATGGAATGCCCTGTATTTGATTTTATTTCTGGATTCTATGTGCCACTATAAACATTTTTTGTTCTATAATATATCGGTCTAAATTTGATAGTTTTTGAATTATTCGAAATTAACGGAAAATTTTGCATTTTCATGATATTGGAAAATAACTGTTTTCTCCCTTATTTAAGACATTACAATCTTGAGATTTGTTGGGGATAAGGACTAGAGTCATATCAAAGCTTCCACAGAAAATATTCGCTATTTGTTATACAGGGTTTTTTTTATGATGGTCCAAATTTTTCGATTTTCAAAATAAAAAATTTCTTTTTTTTTAAATGGTACACCTCTTTTATTATTACTATAGTGAATTGAGTATTTGAAAACCTATCATTTTTGCTAATGATGTCCTATACCTATCTTCAATAGTTATCGAGAAAATTCGAATTCTCCAAATCGTTCGGTCATTTTATATGGAATGTATGGCGATCACCGGCCGTTGCCATGAAAAAACAAAAATTATTGTTGACAGAAGTAAAAATTAATCCTTTCTTTTTGATCCATATTTTTGGCTATGGACTATCCACTGAATGATTCGATTGACATGATCTATGTATTGGGGGAAGCCGAGAGAAACCCTCTACTGGCTCAAAGAATTTACCGAACAAAATATCCCGAACGGCGGCTACCCACTACTGTCTGTTTTCGAAATGTGATGGAAAGGTTTGATTCCAGTGGAAGTGTTTCATACACGAAACGTAAAGTTGTTAACAAGAACGCAGCAAACGAAGAAAAAGAACTAGATATTTTGTTACATATTGAAGAAAATCCCCATGTAAGTAGTAGGGCATTATCAACTATATGCAACACTTCCACTGTGAATCGGACAACAAAAAAATTCAAATACCAGCCTTACCATATTCATCTTCATCAAGAATTGCTGGAAAGAGATTTTAAAAAACGAGTTCAGCTTTGCAATATCATCAATCAACGAATTCAGTTGGATAACAACTTGTTGTGCAAAATTATGTTCTCCGATGAGGCGACATTTAGAAGCGACGGGGCTGTAAACAGGCATAATATGCACTATTATGCGACTGAAAATCCATTTTGGCTACGAGAAGTCCAACATCAAAATTATTGGTCAATAAATGTATGGTGTGGCATCCACCATAACCAAATCATTGGTCCCTTCTTTTCTGATGAACATTTATCGGGTCGCAACTATTTGAATTTCTTGCGTGAAGAAATGCCTCTGCTACTTGAAGATATCAATTTAGTCGAACGGGCAAATATGTGGCTGCAACAGGATGGTCTACCTCCACATTACCATCGTGATGTACGGGCATTTTTGGATATGCAATTCCCAGGAAAATGGATAGGACGTGGAGGTTCTATTCCGTGGCCACCGAGATCATGCGACTTAACTCCCCTCGATTTTTTTTTATGGGGATTCATAAAAGACCGAGTATACTTTACCAAGCCAACCACCATGGAAGATATGAAAAATAGAATACGGGACGTTTGTCATTCAGTGACGCCTTTGATGTTATCAGAAGTCAGGCTGAATCTTCAAAGAAGACTGAATCTGTGTATTCAACAGGGAGGTCACCTTTTTGAACATATATTATGACAAAATATCGATTAACAATTTGAATATTAGTATTACCTTTGAATAATAACTTGAAACTTGGCATAGTTTATCGTTTTATTGCAAAACACAAGGTAGCGATTTAGAAAATTCGGAATTTCTGGATAACCATGAAAGATAGGTATAGGACATTATTCGCAAAAATGATAGGTTTTCAAATACTCAATCCACTACCGTAATAATAAAAGGGGTGTATCATTTGAAAAAAATGATTTTTTTTATTTTGAAAATCGGAAAGTTTGGACTATAGTAAAAAACACCCTGTATAACAAATAGCGAATATCTCCGGTTCAAGCATTGATATGACACTAGTCCTTATCCCTACCAAATCTCAAGAGTGTAATATCTTAAATAACGGAGAAAACAATCATTTTTCAATATCATTAAAATGCAAAAATTTTTCGTTAAATTCGAATAATTCAAAAACTATCAAATTTAGACCCATATATTATATAACAAAAAATGTTCATAGTGACACATAGAATCCAGAAATAAAATCAAAAAGAGGGCATTCTATTTAAAAAAATCATACTTTTACACGCCATACTTTTGTGACGCACCCTGTATGTTTCCAAATATTTTCAGAATGTGCGCTACTACCTACTTTACTCTATCGTTGGGACACCCTGTACAATACATCAGTCACAAGATCAGATCACAGTTCGCAGTTTTTTCTTGAGATTCACACATTTTGGAAGGCATATGAACCACATGGTCGATTAAAGTTCTTCGGTGAAATATTCGACCAGTTCACAATGTCTTGGTTGAGTTATTTGCTGAGTTTGCAATTTCAGTTGAGAGATGGTTGAACATCTTAAATAGCATAAAATATGATTTTTTTTTAACAAGGCCAAAATCAAGATTGACTATTCTTGATTCAGGCGGAGGATTTTGCTGTCGTGTGGAGTAACAGTTTTGCAATTCAAACTTAGATTTACTTGCGAAAACTAGGAGGACAGACACTCTCAAGGATATACAGCGAAAGAAGTATCATAACTAAGAGTTTGATAAAAAGTGGACTGCACCATTGCAAACTTTTCCTATACAGGGTGGAAAAAAGTCTGGAATATTGTTAATACCCCCAAAATTTTTAACGAGGGATAAGATAAAAATAATTTGGTTTTCCAAAACAGGGTGAGTCAAACAATATGATCAACTTTTTCATATTAAATGGATCACCGTGTATATTCCCACAGATATCCATAAATCTTTTTGAAACAATTTCAGTGATATGAGGATTTTTTGTTTATCTGTCCAAATGACAGAGTTATACCAATTTGATTAAAAAAAAAACGCATTCATGATTTTTGATGTGATGTAATTGAAATTTGTAAGTTAAATGTAACAATCAAAACATGTATCTGCGTCTGCAGCGTGACTTGAAAAGTATAAAGTACCGAGACAACTCAGAACAAAAAAATTAAATGAAAGGGAGTTAAACAACCTGAACAATAATAATAATTATTATTAGATACTTTGAACGAACCCATGATATAAAAAAAAATTGGTGAATTATCAATAACAAAATCGGTTATTTTATTATTAGCTAAACAATATCAAAAATCATTATCAAAAGAATCCCAATGAATTTCATGAATAATAGTATTCATTTTATCTTTAAAATGATCAATATTTTCGGGCCTATTGTCATAAACTTTATTGTACTAATATCCCTATAGATAAAAGTCTAGAGGGTAGAGGTACGGGAATCTAGCGGGCCACTCAATTGCACTTCACCGATTAGGGAAAGTTTGATCCAAATATTGACGCACCTGTTGGCCAAAATTCGCAGGAGCACCATCCTGTTGAAACCACACTTCTCTTCAGTTTGGGGAAAATACTTCCAATTGTGAGATTTCTTTTATGATATTATGACCTCTAATGCCTGTCCAGACGTTCATTTTGTCTGTTGATATCTCCAGTCGGCATAAGAGTAGCTGCATCCGAAAAAAAGATATAGTGGAAAAATTGGGGTTGGTATTACATCTCTCCATAAGAATTTCGAAGAACTCCATCTTACTAAGGAACATCTTTTTGAACCTTGAATGGGTGATTTTTTCCATTCGAAATCAATATTTGACGGTCGTGTGACAAACAGTATGATTTCAGCCCAACTGTTCTAGCACATCAATTAAGATATCTACTGCCTTATCACCATTGGTAGCTGCTTTCGGCTTGCTCGATTTTGATTCCTTATTCACACAACCGCTTTCATCAAACTTGTTCAACAAATGCAGACAACAGATTGATTTATTGGCGGTCGATCAGGATATTTATGGTTGAATAGTGTTACGTTTTTCAACTATAGAAACACTTGTCCAACTTTAACTAATTTATTTACAGACTATTATTTATGTACAGTCACTCATTTATGTTTTTAAATTGTCCGTTCACAATTATTGTTCTCGACCAAAACCAAAACACAACTGTTCTCTTTTCAATATCAAACTCTTTCAGGGTAGTAGGTAGTAGGCTTGCGTGCACTTTATCCTTTCAACAGTTCTCTCTATGTGGAGACTTCTTTTTATATCCCCAGTCCCCTTTGCCAAAACAGCCAGAATAGTGTAGATCTTTTGAAAACAAATAAGCTTCCCCCGCATTCACGCACCAAAACAGTGGCTAACGCGCGTTGGAGGGCAAATATCGGCGGCAAAATGATGTCTCGTCACAATTTGTAGCTCATGTGCCACTGGAACTAGAATCTCAAGACCACGTACAATAATATTGCCTTTCCAATTGCGCAAGCGCCGCGTAGCGCAACAGGCAGAATGTCGAAGACAGAATTATTTTCCCGCGTTCGAGATCGATTTTCCGAATTCAAGGCGAGTGTATCGCAATTTTAATAATGTTATTCTCCTAAACCTGAAATAGCCTCACTAATTGTTAACAACACAACTTTGAGACGCGATCATGTTATGTACAAGATGTTTCGTTCGTATTTCGAGGACCATCATCAAATTTGATTTCTCAAATACGGACCTGGATTTTTTTACAATTTCTTTGAGAGCATCTGTTATTAGAAATTCAATGATGAATCTCACCTGTGACTGGTCGATTTTTTATTTTAATTACTAAGGGATCAATTATTGATTTGCTGCAATCCGTGGATTGGTACGTATATATTGTGTCTTCATGATAGCAAAACCACATCAAACTCATTTTTTCACGATTTTGGACAAAACGCATATTGATAACAATTTATGTTGTGTAGTCGGCTAAAGCAAACAAAATTGATCCCAAGCATATGCACCCAGAACAAACAGATTTTCCTCTTTAAAACGAGCCAAACAAGAGTCAAATCGGTTGAGAGATTCCGAATTTATGGGCAATTAATTAAAACATCAAGTTGGACGGCCTAGCTGTCTTATTTGACAACTTAGAAAAAAGTGTCTGGGAGCAATTTTGTGGGGAATATCGTCCTGAATCTGTTTCCATAATCTTTTTTGGTAGTTTAATGGAGAAAATTTCGAAAATATGTCGATATTCTGCTTTCACGTTACGCTCCCTTACGCGATCCTAGAAACTTGAAATATATTTCCAGCATTTTCTCTTGGGCACATTACTATACAGATTTTCATTCGTGGATCTCAATGATTAATAGTTTACGAGAATTGGCCCTTTGTCGCTGAAAATGAATCACCCCGTACATTTTACATATGTAACTCTTAAATCTCACTTTTTAAATGTCATAAAACTTGTTATCATTTCTTCAAGTTGTTTAGAAAAAACCAACAATCACAAAAAGAACGGAATAAAAGACAAAAACAGAAAACGGAACGGAATAGGGGTCTTGCATCATTTTTTTTTATTGGTTGATTCGAAACCACAAGAAAAATAAGGTGACACGTGTTTTTTATTTTTAACTTTTGGAAAAATAATATTTTAACGAAATAAAAAAATACGTATCGATTTTTTTGCGATTTTCTACAGTTTGCAATGGAAAAAAATCGATCGTATTTCTTCTGCAAGTGAAAAGGGTGAAACAGTTCGAGAAGACATACCAGATTAGACAAGAACTTACTTGAATGGTTTGACGGAAAGTGAAAAGAAAAACCTTTAGGCAAAAATCAACAAAATAAGGAAACAATGACATTTTATGAACAAATAATACTATACTACACTCACCTTTGTACAGTAAGCTCCGCGATTCTCTCTTGCAAATCTTTCGAACGGTCGTCCAACAACGAATAACTCGGCATTCTTCTGAAACTCCCGTATGATGAAGCATTAACACTATTCCTTGGCATAGCTGCCAAAAAGGTCGTCGTAGTCGTGGCTGTTGGTCCACTACCCCCACTATCGCTCAATCGGCTTTTTTTATCCCTCACATAATAAATAGTTATCAAAACTCCCAATAAAAATATTAGTAATACTGCACAACATACTGCAATGTAAAAAATACTTGATGAAGTCGCTAGATGTGTTGAGGTATTCATAGAACTATAAGTCTCAAGATGTTCATTAAGACACATTTTCTTTCTTATGAACTTCAGTGATGATTTGTTATCGGACGTCAATGTGATGTTGAGTATTATTGTGATGACTACTTCGTCTTCTATAAGGCCAGTACAAGGCAGTGATACAACAAATGTTTGCTCGGTTGATGGAACGTAGCCGGACGATGAAATATTCACGTGGGTTTTCGCTAAAGCATTTGGATTTGATGTTTTCACTTCTATGGTGTATGGGACCTGGAACACATAATACACTCAACGCATTTTTCCCAAAATGATGTTTTTGTTAAGGTTTCACTGGTGTGATCGGACTGTGACAGTGTGCACCTTACTTAAAAAGGTTTTTTTAGATTTTTTGATTTGAGAGACAGTTTGAATTGTCAATTGACACACGTCGCATCGACAACGGGTAGTCTTTGTAATAGCATTTATAAAAACTAAAGAAAAATAAACCATTTGAAACAACAACCAAGTGTGTGCTTCTTAGAGGCATTGGAGACAAACCAATACATCATTCAAGAACCCTAGCAGACTTATAAGTGTCTATTTTGCTGAAGTTGAGCAAATCATGAATACAAAAAAATGTCTTGTTGATTTGTTTCATAAGCTTTTTATTTTTAATACCGATGCCACATGGTTAATCTTGAATTCAAAGGACTGTAGATTATAATAAACTTACCTTTTTACTGTCTTTGATTTCCCAGGTGAAATAGAGATCATCAACTTTGTAGGGTATTGCAAGGGTCGAGTTTAAAGCGTGTAAGGCAATAACATCATCTCTGATATAAAACATTTCCGCTGATAAGCCTGAAAAATAAATCTTGTTCAGTTTTATGAAATTGAACTTCAAAGCAAATCTAGAAAATAGTGAAAAACATTCAAGTACACATTATTGGGATGGTACTGATTTATAATAAGATGTTAGTTTTCCTGGTTATGAAAGTGAATATGCAGGGTGTCCCGAAATCAGGTTGGAATATTTGAACAGTACCTATATTCTACATTGAAAAAAATATTGGTTTCGAGATACGTACATATTTTCGAGATACGTACAGGGTGTCAAAGTTTGATTAATATTTTTTTTTATCTAGATTAATCTCATGATAATTCTGAAGATCAAACGAAAATCGGTATCCAGGGTATTTTTGACATAAGAAATTCAAATTTGGTATCACTATGATTCTATGTTGTATGTGGTGCCATCTACAAGTATTTTCTCTAATACAAATAGTCATAACTTTGGCCGAACCCTGTATCTTTGTTTTGAGTGAAAAGAAAGATTATAACTTTATTTTTACATAAAAGCGATACTTTTGTTGAAGGTTGCTAGCAGCAACCGTTTTCGAGATATTTGCGCTTGAATTAATCAATGCAATGTGGTCTTCAATGGCAAATTTTGGAAATAAACATGGGTGGCTTTGAAAACGGCGTTATTATGGTAATTTTGACAGAAGCTTCTATGTTCGATGTAATAAAATAAATGATGATGATAATAAAATAAGAAGAAAAAAAAGTCTAAAGTTGAATGTATCTTTTTTTTTAGTAAAAAACATTTAAACAATTTTCAAAATTACCCTGATAATGAGTAATTTTGAAATTTGCCATTGAAAACCGCATTGCATGGATTAATTCAACTCCTAGCAACTCCCAACAAGAGTGTGGTTTTCATTTGGAAATAATGTTATAATCATTTTTTCACTCAATACAAGGATATGTACAGGGTTCGGCAAAAAAGTTATGACTACTTGAAACAGTAAAAATACTTGTAGATGGGCCACATACAAAATAGAGTCATAATATCAAATTTGGAATTTTTATGTCAAAAACACCCTGGATACCGACTTTTGTTAAATTATCACAATTATTATGAGATTTAATTAAATAAAACAAAAATAGAGATTAAATTTGAACAGCATTAACTAGAAAGGAACCAACACACAAAATCAAGAAAAATGAGTAGATGACACTTTCAAGTGTAGTTTAAACCAATCTACTTTCTGGAAAAAGAACCATCCTGTAGAACCATAATATGAACATGGTTCCCTTGGGGCGAGTGATCTTTCCATTCATTTCAAAGAAGAGAACCAACAAGGTTCTTTTATGCGCTTTGAAGGTTTATTGCCTTTTCAAATCACCAGAAAGGAACCAACACACAAAAACATCTTTTATTTCCTAAAATATGTGAAGTTACCAATTAACTTATTCTAATCGAAGAAGATACACCAAATCATATACAGGGTTAGGAAAAATTACCAGAACGGTCGTGCTGGAGAAAAATGTCTCAAATAAAAGTTGTGAGGCTTTCAAAAATCTACATATCTGTGGTAAATTGAAACATACAGGGTCGGACATAAAGTTATGACAGATCAAAGTTGTATTTTTTTGAATGGGACCCTCTGTATATTATTGGATATTTCAATTCTTCTTTCAATTTTGAGCAAAAATTATTTTGCACATAATGTTCCTACATTTAGCCGTTTTCGAGTTATCGCGTTTCATAAATGATATTTTCGCATGTTTGACATGCTATAAAACTCAAACGGTTCAAGATAGAGGAAAACGGACTGCACCATCTAGTCTCAACTTTTCAAGAGCTATCTGGGTACATAAAATTGATTGTTGTCGAAAAATGTCAAAATGGGTCGAAAAAAAGTTGACAGTTGGCAATACTTTCTAGTCATATGACAGAATAGCTCTTGAAAAATTAGGATTAGAAAGTACAAACCATTTTTTCCAGTCTTGAACCGTTTGAGTTCTATAGCTTGTCAAAGGTGCGAAAATGTCATTTTTAAAACGCGATGTCGCAATAACGGTCGAATTCAGGAACATTATTTGTATCACAATTTTGGCTCAAAATCAAACGAAGAATTGAATTATCAAATAATATAAGGAGAGAGCCATTTAAAAAATGCAACTTTGATCTGTCATGACTTTATGACCGACCCTGTATATTCCAATTCAATACAGATATGTATATTTTTGGCAGCCTCACAACTTTTATCTGTGACATTTGTTGCTAACCCGTGTATCTTCTGGGAAAATCGACCGTTCTGGTAATTTCTCCTAACCCTGTATAATATGTTTTATACAAATACTGATTCAGGACCAATGATTTTCCAACTAGTAGATATAGCACGACGTCTCTTTGTGTGTCACATGTTTATACATTGAGGGGAGAGAGGAATTCTTGCGAGTTTGCCAAACTGCAAATTAAATAGGTAGCTACCTTGTATTCAAGGTATTTTTATTCTAATTAAAAATACTCTATACTCTATGAGTGCATCTCCGGTAGTTACCAATTATATAATATGTACATTTTTAGATCACTAGTGATAATAAAACATTTTCAATGAGACCCATATTTTTCAAGAACCTTAGTTACTTATGTAGACACGATGCAACGAAATACATCTGGCAACACGACACAAATGTCTGTTTGAGATCAACCAATCACAGCTGATAGTCATTTTAACCAATCATAGCCTGTAGCTCCCTTGGAACACTGTTGTCGACTTGTTCAAAATTCAATATTTTTGAAGGCCGAACAGCTGATTTATGTGAACAAAACTTATCAATAATCAGTAAATTATAACTGTCCTATAACACCAACGACATTGAAACAAATAAAAAATTAAAACATATCCTCGTAAATACACCGGTTAATCCCTTTTGATAAAAAGTGAACATTCTGAGTGCTTTTTATTTGCAACAAGGCAACGTTGAACGAATTCAACGGACGAGATGTAAATAATAACATGTTTATTATAGTGACAAACAATTTGCCCGGAATCTAGGGTGTACGCTAGTTCTAGTGGGTTCTATGTTCTAAGTTCAGGACTCATTGTTTACTTTGAACACTGATTTCTCCAATCGATGGTCATATTGGTTGGTTTTTCTATGGTTAACGCTGTCCAATTGTATCTCGAAAACAAAGGGTTTTCGCAAAAAAATTATACAGGGTGTCCCAACATAAAACGGGACATACGGTAACTGCAGATTCCTCACACAAAAATATTGCGATCGACCCGAACTTGTCTATTCCAAAAGTTCATATCAACAGAGAACCCTGTATCTAAAAGTTGATTTTTTCAAATAAGTTTGGAAATAATTAGTGATCGACCGATACCGAAATCGGCCTTGTCCGATATCCGATATATCGGTATCGGCCGTATGTATCGGCTATATCGGCCATATCGGTGGAATAACGAGAATAAATGACAAAAAATCACTAGTAGCTAGCTTAAAACATTTTTATTCAAACAGAGGAATCATTTAGGATAAGAACAGTTTAAATTAAAGATAAATATCATTGACTCTCCACAATAATGAAAGTTACCGTTTATTACAGCGGTGCCTAGTGTTTTGACACCTCGAAAAAAAAAACCGTTTTAATTTCTTCAGACAAAATACGTTTTTTTCCACTGATAAAAAAATATCCTGATTTTTCCTTCATACATACAAGAACTTGAAAAAAATCAAACTCAAATATTTTTTCAAAAACTTAATCAATAGGTAAAGATCTAAATTTATTCGGATTTATATTTTGAATCAAGGTTTTCATCGCTGTCCAAAACTATATGTAACTCTCTATGAACTTATATTCCACAATTTTTGAAGAAAGAATCACTAAAAACTAAATGGGTAACTAACAAAACAGCAAAAGACAAATTGAAAATGATTGTTTTCCCATTTGACCTGTTTTTTTTTTTGTGAAAAATACAGAGTTCTCTATTATCTTGAGTTGCGCCACAAATAATTAGAGTTTTCAAGTTTGAAATATTCAAGTTAAAGGCATAAAACTTATTTTGCTCACAATAAATATTAATAATATTAATTAGTGCTATAATAACTACCAATAGGCCGATACGCCGATATGTATCGGTATCGGCCAGGGCCAGGGCACTATCGGTATCGGCTAAAACAGTCATATCGGTCGATCACTAGAAATAATCAAGTTATTTTGCTGAAATTGGTATATTTTTGTTGTTTAACATACAAAATTCATATCTGGCCATGGTATGGTTCTTACACATCTTTCCACTCATTCAAATAGTCATAATTTTTTTGTAAGCACTCAATTTTTTTTTGTGACTATAAAATTGATTTTCGATACCTTGTAAAAGTGGATAGGATTAACCTTTTTCAGGATACAAACATATTTGCACTTGAAGTAACCCATGCAATGTGGTTTTGAATGGAAAATTTTGAGAATCAACATCGGGGGCATCGAAAACGCCGTTGTCACGGTAATTTTGACAAGTGTCTCGATGTTCAATGTTTCTTATAAAAAAATATATAAAACTTTAAGAAAAAAATCTTTTTTTTTGTAAAAAAATGTAAAATCATATTATGTATGCATTTTTTTACCAAAAAACATTGAGCATTGAAGCTAATGCCAAATTACCATGATAACGCCGTTTTCAAAGCCCCCTGTGTTTATTTTCAAAATTTTCCATTTAAAACCACATTGCATGGATTACTTCAGGTTCAAATATCTTGTAAAGGTAACTCCTAGTCACTTCTACATATAAATCTTTTTCATGTGAATATGATGTGAAAATTCATTTTTCAATTTTAAAAAAATGAAAGAGTGCGTACAAAAGTAATCAGGACTATTTGAATAAGTGGAAAGGTTCGCAATGGCACACCCTACAAGTAAGAGCAATTGCGTGCTCAGATTTGAATTTGGCATGTCGACGGTGATCTGACAGTATCTGCTAACTGACATTTTTTCGAAAAGTGAGAATTTACTGTTGTTAGCTTCATAGTCAAAACAGAGAGGCCACTCTTTTTTGACTTCTCCTCACCACCTTCTCCTTCGCAATTACAAGCCAGTCACGAAAGTTTCCACGTTAGCTTTATAAACTAAATTATAAAGCTAATTGCAGTCAAATCTCATTTTTCAAAAAAATGTAAGTTTGCGGGTTTTGTGAGATCACCGTCGATATACCAAATTTCATCAATATAACTTGATTATTTCGAAAGTTATTCAAACAAAATCAGAGTAGAGATATTCTATCCTAAAAACCGTTGAAACATTTCACAAAGCCACACTGAGTATTGTAGTGTAGAAAAGTGTGCACTAGTGGAGCATAACAATCACACATATTATCAACTTTCGGACTAGACAAATTCGGGCCGATCGCAATGTTTTTGCGTGAGGAATCTGCTGTTACCTTATGTCCCATTCTTCTTGGGAAACCCTGTATAGCAAACTAAAAATTTTTTTCAATGTAGAATATACTGTTCAAATATTTCAACCTAATTTCGGGACACCCTGTATACTGATGAACACAGATAAAACCTATGGACAAAGATTGTTAAAGTGCGAATTTTTAATTTTTTTCAACTTGATATTTTCGGTTGAAAATTTGTATAGACCCGTTTTAAAGGATGCTGAATCCAGTGGCGCACACAGATTTTTTCTAAAAAAATCGCTAATATGGTTTTCTGAAATTTTGCTCTTAAAAGCTAACATAGTAGGCCTTGAAGTCAAAATGGCGAAGGTCACTTTTTGCCAAGAATATACAATTCTTCGAGCTCTACAATCCAAAAAAAAACGAACCAAATCGGTTAAGAAATAAACTTTTTATCAGGGTGTTCCCAAAACAAATGGGTCACACTGTATATTATATAAATGTGAAAGTCTGTGTGTTTCTAACGCTAAGGCTTTTGAACCGTAGCACAGAATTATCTGAAAACTTGCACAGTTATTAGCCTCTACCCAAAGATAAGGGGAAAAAATAAAAAAATAAAAAAATCAAAAAAAATAAATAAAAGTCTGTGTTGTTAATATGTAGGTTCTATGGGGTATAAGACCAGCGGGAGGAAAAATAAAATGAAAAAATTAATTAAATAAAAAACATAAATTGAAAATCTTAGATAAATGTGAAAGTCTGTGTGTTTCTTTCCCTAAGGCTTTCGAACCTTGGCACAGAATTATCTGAAAATTTGCACAGTTATAAGCCTCTACCCAAAGATAGTTTGGGAAAAAAAATAAAAAAGTCTGTGTTGGTAATATGTTGGTTCTATGGGGTATACGATTAGCGGGAGGAAAAAAAAAACGAAAAATACGGTGTGCCCACTTTGAAGTCGCCCACCCTGTATTAGGTATCGATGATTTTTTGTTTAAAACACACATTCTGGGATTTTATTAACATCTTATTAATTAGAACGTACAGGAAGACTCAATGAGCAGTATAAGTATTAATTTAACAAATTAACAAAAAAAAAATAACCAAAACAGTAAATTTTTTTTTTAAATGTGAACAAGGAGGTTTTTGGTCATTCTGATTGAGATTCCGTTGTCAGTTTTTTCCTAAAAAATCCCCTTATACGATTTTCTGAAATTTGACCCACTTTGAACCCCCATAATCACCCAAAAGTACGTCCCTGGAACTGATTTGGTATAAAGTTCAAAAAGTGTTTGACAAGACCTAACAAACAAACAGAAAAAAGAAAAATCGGTTAATAAACAGAAATGTTACGGGGGTGGGACACTTCATAGTGGGCACCCTGTATATGAATTGAAAAAATTTAAAAAAAAGTGTTATTATTATGTAGGTTCTATGGGGTATAAAAAAAATTGAAACATAAAAAAAAAATGGATTCCTAAAAAAATCTGTGTTATTATTATCTTATTTATAAACTTGCCTAAACCGACGCGGGCGGTGCCGCGAGTTTAGGCTAGTAATAATAAAAATAATAGTCTTTATTCAGCACTATGGCTAAACAAAAAACAGTTACAATGTAAATAATATGATAATAATGTGAAATCTAGAATCAATTTGTGTTAGTATGAAAGTATTTCAAATAAATTAAGGAAAATGTTGAAAAATATATAAATAATTTAAAAAAAAACAACAAACATTTACAACTTGGACAATAAAATATGTTCTAAATAACCTTGTAAAATATAAACCTCCAAGTAGAACAGATTAATACATTTGGTTTATGTTACACTTCATTAATATAAAATCGCAACAATTACTTGTTTGGTGATTATCTACCTACATCATTGGGAAACTTGATTTTATCAAAAATGTATGTATTTTACACATAATTTTTTGATCTGCAGATAACATAGTTAACACTGAAATACCTACATAATACAGGTTGGGTCTCTAAGGGTACATATACAAGGTGAGTCTCTAACTTGAAATACATTCAGAACCTAAATCAGAGAAAGTTTTTTTTTCGAAAATATGCTCGTCGATTAGTAATTTTGAATAAGTGTGTTCTTTTTGATGTACGGATATTTCATATATAAGTAAGTCAATTTTGATTAACTAAAATGAAAAATGGGAGTTATAAATGATACAAATCATGCAATATTCATATTATTATTCTTCAAAACAACAGTTGTCAACGATGTTCTTAACGGAATACCTACGCAAAATTGGATACATCAACTTACCTAAAAGCCGGTGAACTTCCTGAGAGCTCAAATACAAGTTCAAAGAGGCACTGCACTTTTGAAAAAATAGCAATAAATTCACTAAGGTTATGAATAAAAAATTGGGTACCCCCATTATTTTCGCAGGCCCTTTGAACTATTTCTTGACTAGTAATTATCTCTAAAACAAGCCATTTTCTAAATCACATTGTAATGATATCAAAAAAATTGTTTCTGTTTACAACATGAGATAATATTATTTTTGTGTATATCAACAGCAAAACAACGCCCGTATTCTGACAAGTACATCGTTGCCAAATGTTTCCAAGTACTTCAGTGCACTCTTGTGACTGGAATCAAAAACTCAAATGTCATAATAGTGAGATTGTACACACCTCAACAAATGAAGAGTACAAGCTATAAAGGCAAAGTAAGGTCACAAGGCAATAGTTCGAGAATAGATTAATTGATTTTAATATCCAATGTTTCTATGTTTTACGTAGGTACCATATGAGTTTTGAATAATAATATTCAGTATTATAGCAAAGTCTATATATTGGAATATATAGACTTTGATTATAGTATTAGGTTTTCAGGTTTGAATTAACAATCTGGTCATTGTATTGACTAATGAATAGTGGATACCAAATTAGATCATTGGTGGATACAAGTACCAACCTAAGACTCACAGAATAGACCAGTCGATAAAGATTGCAATTATTTTGAAACTTTGGAAATGTTTAAAAAAAAACATAAAATGCTGCATAACGGAACATTAGCCTAGTTTATACCGACAACTTGGTCCGCGGACCAAGTACCAAATTCGGACTATATCCGAACCAAATATTTGGTGGTTCGAATGGTGTAAACAGTTGTAGACTAAGCTGGTCCGCTCTTGGTTCGGTACTCGCCAGCAAGTGTACCGAACTAAATTTGGTTCGAACTGGATCAAAATTATGAGGTTATGTTGATTGTTAATATTATTGTGAATTGTGTTGGTTCTGAGTTTCTAAGGCAATCTGAGCGTACTTTTACTCATGTTTTTTTTGGTTACGAATTGTGTTGATGAATAATTTCGACTTGTTTTTGACATTTGACGAATTGCGGGCGTACAGATTTAGTTCACGCGTTAAAGGCCGTGTAAACGGGCGAAAAGCAATCATTGGTCCTACCGTACTATCCCCACTCACTTGGTCCTATCGGACCGAACTAAACGAGTTATCGATGTAAACTAGGCTATTGTTCAAATTGCAAGAGAGGATTAACGCAAAAAAAGAATGAATTTCCGCATGCTTAGTGTTTTTGCTGAAGTTTCACCTTTTCGTTCTTGTATGGCTAAAATCTTTGCTTGTTGCTCCCTTTTTTTTATTCTACATCATAGATCAGGTCTGGTCTGGTACAGAGTGGCAAAATTTGGCAGTGCTTCGGCAGATACAGGCCGGATGTTCCATCATAATGTTCCCCCCTCAGTTTTCATATTTCAAGTGTCACATAAAATTTAAAAGTATGGTCATATGTGGGTACGAAAAATTCAACCGTTTCTAAAATATTTGCTTTTGAGAATTTAAAATATTGACATCAAATATTTTTTCAAAGAACTATTTCAAATCAAAAAATAAGGAGAAATTTCCTGAATGAATCGGAAGATTAATTCGGCCAACTGCACGGGCTCCGAACAGAAAAATGGGAGGGGAGTAGAACGCTTTTCGACCACTGTGCATCCAATTTTTGTGGAACGACAAGGGCGCAGACATCTTGTAAGTATTTCTGTCAAGAGTGTCTATGCTACGTCATTTAGATGTCATCAATGCTTATGCCCAACACAGAACACAGCTCAGTGAAGGCTCAGCGGTCGCAGCAGCTGGGTAAATTTTGACAGTTTTGTGTGCAAAACTGTCAAAGTTTGTCCAGCTACGGTCACCGCTGAGTTGTGTTGGACATAAGAAATGTTGATTGTCGAGGATCAGAGCTTTGATCCCTTGACCCGTGATTGTCGTTGTCATGTCATGTGTCATAACATATCGAGTTTTGTTCTTGTTGATGGATGCAATTCCTGATATAAATTTAACAAGAGTTCAAATGATTTTTGTCAAATAGACTGAATTTCATGGCCATAAGTCATTTCTTTAAATTCTATTATCCAAGTAACCATATACCAAACATTAGGCGGATTTTGGCGTTAACCAGGATTCGAATTTCCTAGCCTAACTTTTCTTCGCAGTAAAGGCAAATCGCTTGGGAGGTACCTAATCAAGGTAGGTAGTTACGTAATACCATGAATAATACTTTTAGAAACCAGAACGTTTTGGGGTTTGATCCCGAGCTGGTATCGATACAGTAACCAATTACTCACCAGACCTGGTAACAACAAATCGTTACCTCGCCAAAATCCGCCTATTATTATATCTACGATGGTATCAACACTGCAAGCTAGCACGCAAATCAACACTTGTGTTCCGCTCGGTCTCTGAGTGCGGCATGCGGCCATGATTTTGACAGCTATACATCAAAATGATGAGAGAAATGGGAGGGGACTGAGGGGAGTAGAACTCGTTTGACAGATGCGTGGACGGTGAGATTTACGAACCCATCATTTTGAAGTAAAGCTGTCAAAATTATGTCCGGATTCAGGGACCGAGCGGATCACAAGTGTTTATTCGCATGTTAGTTTGCAGTGTTGATACCATCATAGGTATAATAATGTTAGGTATATGGTTACTTGGATGATAAAATTTGAAGAAATGACTTATGGTAATGAAATTCAGTTTATTTGACAAAGATCAATTGAACTCTTGTTAAATTAATATATTAATATCACAGATTGCATCCATCAACAAGAACAAAACTCGATATATTATGACACATGACATGACAACAATCATCACGGGTCAAGGGATCAAAGCTTTGATCCACGACAATCGACATCAATGACATTTAAATGACGTAGAATAGACACACTTGACATATATACTTACAAGATGTCTGCGCCCTTGCCGTTCCAGAAAAATTGGATGCGCAGTGGTCGAAAAGCGTTCTACCACAGAATAGGCGACCAGAAGCGACAAAACGTCAAAAATTGCATTGATTAAACGGGTAACGATTCTCTGACGTTACGTTTGAAGTATGGGACAATGGTCCCCCACCCGACACTGAGAGAACTTTACTAATGCTCTACAATGTAAGAACAGTTGGTTTAAAAAGGTGGTAGTAATCTGAAACTCAATGAGGGCTTCATAATGATAAAGAGACTTGCACCATTTATCATATTGGTGATTATTAACGAACCGGTTTTTATTTTCTTCTATTCTCTATTTTTGTGTTATAAAAAAAATTCTCTCTTCACAGACATATTTTATTACCCACATAAGTATGAATAAATGGATATATGAGTACATGTTGCCTAGATACATAGGTATATAAGACTTGCAAATTGATATTTCAGACAGTCATAATTATAGATCAATATCAATAGGTATAGTTATTAAAAAATGAGAATATAAAATGGTAGGTATACACAATAAAAATATTTGGAAGATTTTTGAAGATATGTTTCCATCTTGTGAAAAAATTAGTGTCAAGTTCGTATAATATGTTTTACTAATGAAGGGCCTTTCTGTTATTTTATTATACAGGGTGTTTTAAGCTTTAACTGTAAGGTGAAAGAGGTATTTTGTGGGTATTTTCCGTGCGGATTTTGATTTCAAGGCGACACTTTTTGGCACATCCTTTAAGGGGGTGATTCTCATGACACTTGGTTAAATAAGGATGAGTGGAACCTTGTTTGAAATTTGGAAGCGCTTCCAATTCTCTTCACAACTTCAGAATATTTTTCAAAATTCGTACGATATTGGTTTGCGAGATTTCCATTGTTGAACTGGGCGGATAAAATAATTACCTACTCTTTTTGGCTTTCTCTTTTCGAATTTTATCTCTTTTTTTCGAAGCCGTCAGTTTAATTTTTTCAAGTAGGTACACATATAGGTAGTCTATTTTGACAGTTTTTGTTACCTTGCATTTATCGCCCAAAACACCGCTGTTAATTTCTAGTTGAAACATCATGTATAGTTTATAAGGTGAGAATCCGCTTTCGTTTATTTTATTCTTCTTATATTTGTATACTCGAATATAAATAACGTGAAAATTATGTATATTTATTGTAAAAAAACAACAATATATATGATTTGTATTCTTTATTGGGATCTATTAAGTGATATAAAAACACCAAAAATAATGAATATACAAAATATATCAGTAAACAAACCTGATAAGATGTGGATTTTTTCTCTTGACTCGAGGATAAGGGAAATCTCATTGTCTTCGAAGGCACTTTTTCTGGCATTTATCCAACCGTGCAGCTTTGTGGGAAAAATGGAAGGAATGGCATTGGGAAATAAACGTTCTTTTAATTTTCTTTGGAAATGAACAAGAAATTAATTTTTCTTCGAAATGAAGTTTGCAAGGCACCGGCCTTGGAAAGCAAGTCGTCTCGAAAACAAGCCTTCACTCATATTTTAGCCCTATAGTAAATGAAAAAAAAACTATAGATTGCTAGATCACCCTACACCCTATAATATAAAACAATTTGAACAAACTTCTACTCGGCTCAAGTAGTCATATCTAACCTAACCCTACATTTTGTTCACTGAATTGAGGTAGGTAATCGTTTTAGATTTTTCTAGGTAAATTAACATCACAAAAAACAAAGATATACATACTTTTTGAGTAAAAACGTCGATAAAATTGGGAAATATTCTCAATAATACGGAAGTAAACAGACTGTCTAATATAGGTGCATAAGATACTTACTGATCAGAGTCTTTAGGGAAAGAAAACATAGATATTCCATGACCGGTTCTGGTCCAACAGCCCCGAAAAGCACAAGAATTGCCTCTCGCCATATCACACCATTTCCTTTCACAGAAAAAACACACAAAATCAAAATGACGAAGAATATTCCAAATGATACTAAACAATACCATCAGAGACCGGACTATAAGACCGAACCATCAGATGTTTGACAGTGGTCCCACATTTCCCCTTCCTAAAGATTTTGGTGGGAACCGTTTTGTCGCTTCTGGTCGCCTATTCTGTGGTTCTACTCCCCTCCCATTTCTATCTCACCGTCCGCGCATCTGTCAAACGAGTTCTACTCCACTCCCATTTCTCTGGCTCCGAAACACCCCGAGTTGACACCAATGAATGCGTTTTTTGGCCTTATGTGAAAAACCGGGCGTTTCGAATGCGAATATTTCGAAAACGGCTCAATTCATGTATAGGGTATGTTTTATGAATTATGGTCAGAATTTAACGAGAAATTCGAATACAGGGTGATCCATTTAATGAAAACATACTTTTTGATTTCGCCGGTATACTAATGATTTTTGAAACTTTTTGTACACGTAGAGAACAAAAGTATTTTTCAGTACCTACATAATCATTCCTTCAATTTTTTTGTGACACTAAAAATAAGAAAACATGAGGAGGGGCGCCATTATATAGTGGATCATCCTGTACATCTAAAAGATTGATATTTTTGACCCCGATTCTTTCAAGCTCGAGGTCCTCAAAAATATTGACGATGACATTTTTGGGATTCTTGAGTCTTGGTAAGTCTGTCGAGTTCCACAAGACAGGGATAAAAAAATCATGATATAGGTACCTGAAGAATTGTTAAAAATCTAATCTGTCAATCAACGAAACACGTAAAAAAGTAATAAAATGTCTTTTAAATTCAAAATAGACTTTTAAATTCAAAATAGACAAACGGTGCGGCTTGTCACCGCGGTGATCACGTCATCAACATATCGTCGGCGTTCAAGCAAATTCACTTGGTCCATTTTTAGCATTTTTCAGTTAATTACACCTAAAATTTTAGAATTTGACAAACTTCCAACTGGCGGACATCATCAAGTACTACTTTATTATTGCCTTTATACAGTTTTGACTTCCATTATATGAGATTTTAGTTCACCTTTCAATTTTAAAACTCGTTTTTCTCAAAACTATCATTTTGGACTTAGTGACTTTTGCCATAACGCCGACGAATGGTTCTTGTACAGGGTGTTCACGTATATTTTGGCCAATAGCTATCTCCGTTAATATTAACCTTAGAGAGAGGTTCAAATTAGCAAATTTCTAGTATTTTTTCTGATTTATCTGAAATTGTTATCAGAAAAAACAATCGAGCATCAGAGGTCAAAAATATAGAGGCTTCTTATTTTTTTTTTGAATGGGACACCCTGTATTCTATACCCTTGTTCAATAGAGAAATTCTTTCCTGACCTCAAATATATAAGGTTTGGGGTTGTTATCTTCAACGGTTATAAAGATATTGACGTTTTTCTATATATACATGGAATAGTTGGCTGGTCTCTACTAATCAACACCTTTTGCCCAATTTATTATCATTTTTCCTTGTATAGAAAAACGCTAATATTTTTATAACCGTTGGAGATAACACCTTCAACCCTTATTTGAAATCAGGAAAAAGTTCTCTATCGAACTATTTAAAAAAAAAACAAGAAGCCTGATTTTTTTTCACATCTGATGCTCAATTCTTTTTCAGATAACAAATTCTGATAATTCAGAAAAAGTAATACAACTTTGCTAATTTGAACTACTCGCTAGGGTTAACATTAACGAAGATAGCTATTGGCCAAAGTATACGTGAACACCCTGGACATACCTTTATATCTTTGGAACCAATTTTTATGCAACCAAGAAAATATCTCTACTTCAAAGGAGCGTTTTCCAGGGTTTGGCATAAAAAATGCAGTTTTCGCGGTATATTTTTCACAGATAGACTCAATGATTTAAATATTCGCCTAATTTCACTTATCTTTATTGTGAGTGCAGTACTTCTGGATTGTTGGATTCACAATTCACAAGCTTATCTGATATTTGACCTTCAACATAATATCATCAGTTTACACCTGATGACGCTCAGAAAATAATATCGGTCAAAGCATATTTTGTCACAAAATAAAATCAAGGTGAAATAATGGAAGTCCAAAAATTTGAATTTACATCACAGTTTCAAACATTCTTGTTTGCATATTTAAAATTAAAATATTTTAAGCAAAATGAATGTACCTGTCTGTCTCATCACTATGTATTGAAATTATAAATCAAGACACTTTATTGTTTACGTTGATAAAAGTTGCAATTCATTGATGAAAACGGCTTATCAAATCCTTTAAATGTACTGTAAACCAACTCAAAACTATGACTGGCTCAAAAAATACACGAAATTTCGTTTCTAAATACAAAGAAGGGGCCTGAATAATGGAAATCATCTTGATACGCTTCTATATGGGTAATTTGGGGGTGTTGATGGATAATGAACTTAACTTTGAGGGGCATGTTAAAAATCTGATACAGAGAGAGCATATATGTATTTCTTTAAAACAGTTATATAATATCCGTCACATTTTAAATAGTGATCTGAGAAAAAAAATTACTGAAACAATTTTACTGTCTCCTTTTAATTACGCAGGTTTCGTCTATGGTCCTTGCCTTGGGCAATGTGATAGGGTCTGCTCTTGGTTCGGTATTCGCCAGCAGCAGGTGTACTGAACTAAGTTTGGTTCAATCTCGATCAAAATTATGAGGTTATGTTGATTGTGATTGTGAATTGTGTTGTGATTTTGTTGGTTCTGAGTTTTCAAAGCAATCTGAGCGTACTTACTTATGTTTTTTCAGGTTACGAATTGTGTTGATAAATAATTTCGACTGGTTTTCGACATTTGACGAATTGCGCGCGTACTCATTTGGTTCACACGTTGCAAGACGGTGTAAACGAGCGAGAAGCAAGCATTGGTCCTACCGTACTATCTCCAATCACGTGGTCCTATAGGACCGAACTAAACGAGTTATCGGTGTAAACTAAGCTAGTGTTTCTCTCAAAATATTGTTTATTGAATATGTCAAATAGGAGGCTCCTATACATCTTGGTACATTTTTCAACAAAATTATGAATACGCAGAAAAATATCTATTTATCATTCAGAGCGAACATCAACTCGATGTCTAACATCCACTCAATTAATACCAGAAATAAGAATAAACTCATGATCCCCAACCACAAAACAGCTTTTTAAAAAAAAGCGTCATGTATATAACTCTGTAAAATTCTACAGTTCTTTACCTAATAATGTAAAGGATAACGCACCGAATAAAAGTATAGATCTGCTTTGAAGTTCATAATATTCAACAAACAGATGGAGGAGTATAGTCTCGCCCACCACACTAGTCTCGTTGCCAGCTGCCCAAGTTTTAAATTTTTGGATGATAAGAACCTCTGTTTATCTTTTTTTGTGTATAGAAAATTTGCACTGATAAGTCTATTTCTTGCGCGTTTGTAGCGCAATTTGTTTTTTTTTTAGTCGTATCTTTTATGACAGGGTTGAGTAGAATAGCCATTGGCTAGACTTCGCCAACTTATGGGAATAATTTAATTTTATGTTATCTGGAACGTTATTGAAATTTGAAATAAAAGTCGTTTATTATTATTATTATTATTATCGATAATCAAATCATGAACATTTATTGAATTGACAAAAACCTACCAACAGAAACCATACAACCAATGCTATTTAGAACCATTTTATAATATAGTCTTATTATAAAATGGTAGAACCTTGGACGTATTATTTTTTCGGGTTTATTTTTCGTCGGTCTATTTTTGCGACTAAGGCTAATCATCGAGGCCAGGGAATTTGTCTCACCCTATCTGGTAATTTTGCCGAATCCCTTTCGGTAGAGGGTAGGGTTCTTTAACGTGCCAACATCCATGACATATGGGATCAACTGTTTAACGTCTCTTCCGAAAGACGATGCATCTCTTAAAACCAAAGTCCAAATAACCATGGACGTAAATTAACAAAACCATTTTTTCATTTTGCATACAATAATCGCTCAACGCTACCAGAATAATTAATTGTGCCGATTTGTGCCAGCTTGAGAGCAGTCTATTCTTTATGTAAGGTTTACATTCTATTTGTTTTCGAATTGGAACTGTCAAATTTTCGCTTGGCAACGGGAATCATATGCTACAATCTGAATCTGACAGCTCCACTTCGAAATTAAATTGAATTGAAACCGGGCCAGTCCCACCACAAAGTAGTGGCGTCCTTGTTTTGTCGCAGCCACACGCGGTCAAATCAATGGGAATGTAAGGCTTACATTGAATTTCACTTCGAAGTAGAACTGTCAAATTCACGTTTGGCAAACAGGAATCACATGTTACCACCCACGATGAATGTGAATGATAATAATAATGATCTTTATTGTCTAAAAGTTAGTTGTTTATGAAACAAAAAAACTACACTAAAAACTACACGTAGTATTTATATTTACTACGTCTCCAAAACTACCTACCTAACCTCCTAAACTACTTGAAAACATGAAAACTACATAAAACATTATGACAAAGCCGGCCATTGTACCATATTCTTATTACGAAAATCATATCTATAGTACTATTATAATATAAGACTTATTATCAGAAATAAATACCTATGTCAAAACAATAATATTGTTGCTAGTTTCGTGACTGGAGCGGAACAGAGTTATGTCACAACAATAATATACAACTTTATTCAGTTTATATAGTATCATAACATTATCAACGTATTCCTTGAAAATAAATATTGAGGACAGAATAAACTTTATATTTTTATCAAAGATATTTATGATGTATGCCTGCCAATACCTACATATTGCTTCAAAAATAAACATACCTAGGTACTTGAACTTAATAGTAATTTTTTTTAACAAAAATAACAGGTAGGTACCTCTTGAAAAAATAATGGCATATGTAACCTCTATATAAAATTACATAAACTACGCATTTACTACCCGACATTCAAAAAACAACCAGTGATGTGTAGTGTGTAGTCTATCCATCTCTCTCGGCTCTCGACGTCACTTTTGCACCATTACGACGCTATTCCATTCCTTTAGGTTGAGTTCACTCGCGTCTAGAAACTGCGACGGCGCATTGTATTGACATTTGACTTTGACGGTTACTCAGATATCTCGATGTCCACACTTCTGAAACTCTGAAAAACAGTTCTTTCTTTTCGTAACAGCAGTTATGGCGGTCGGCAAGAATAAGGGGCTCTCCAAAGGAGGAAAAAAAGGAGTTAAGAAGAAGGTGTAAGTCAAAGAAGTTATCAAAACCATGCAGTTTTAAGTGCCTTCTACGATTTAGTGAATCAAATTTTCGGAAAAATTGCGGGATGCTCGTGGTATTTGTGGATTTGTGATTCTATAAGAGACGGGTTTGATTTGTTATAGTGCAGTTTTTCTGTCTATTGTCATTCTACTTGGACTAAATGTAGATGTTCACTTGATTCGGTTGAACCCTGCTTTATATTTATTATTTTTAATTCATGTCGTTATAGTGATTTTCTTTTCAAGTGTTGACCCCTTCACCCGTAAGGATTGGTACGATGTCAAAGCCCCATGTATGTTCGCAACCAGACAAGTGGGCAAAACCTTGGTAAACCGTACACAAGGTACCAGAATTGCATCTGAAGGATTGAAAGGTATTTCATTCACTACAATGGGTGGCATGGAAACTAACCTCAACAATCCTTTCAGGTCGTGTTTTTGAAGTCAGTTTAGCTGATCTTCAAGCCGACAATGATGCTGAAAGGTCTTTCAGGAAATTCAAGCTTATCGCTGAAGATGTACAAGGTGAGTTTGACTTTTTCAACTGAAAATTCACATGTAGATTATAAATGGTACTGTGAATTTACTCTTAGTAAAATCGGTTGTGGTGAATCAATAACTAGGTTCACAAAGATACCCACCTAACATGCGATTTTGTGTTCACGTGGACATAACACAGGTTTTTGTTTCTCCGAAATTTTTGAAAATTCTGGTTTTCTTCGAGTTATTTTATATTCACGTTGATAAACTTAAACAATATTAGTGGATTATTTAAATAACACTAATGTGTGTTGAATGCCACATTTTACTTTCCAGAATCACTTTCAAGCTTATGCTTCAATGCTGCTTCGTAGTTGAAGCTTCGCCATTATTCACCACTTAGATATTGATTTTCTTGAATAATGCGTCAGATTGATACACACCATAGGAATTAGTTTCAAGTTTCTTTTCTGGTTTTAGTGGAAACTTTGCTGGGAAGAGTTTTCGCGTAAATAATAATAATTATTTAAAAAATGAGACGTGAGGATTTAGTTATTTTTCAAGTGAGGAAGCGTTAGCACAAGATTCAGAATTAATTGGTTTTTCCAAATAGCTGAACTTTTTCATGTACGAGCATATTTCTCCAAGATTTCTCAATATGCACTTAGTTAAAAAAGTAACAGTGTAGTGGTTTTATTAGAGCGTTAGGAAAAATTACCATTAATGGTCGAATTATTCAAAAGATGCACGAGTTAGAAAAAACTGTCTTCTACAACTAAAAGTTGTTGGTCTTTAAAAATCTTTATATCTGTTATACGTTGGAATGTGTCATACAGGTGTTGGCAGACAAAGTTGCATTTTTTTGAATGGAACCCCCTGTATATCAATGGATATTTAAATTCTTCCTTCAATTTTGAGTAACAATTGTAATACACATGGTTCCTGAATTCAACCGTTATCGAGATATTACGATTTAAAAATGACATTTTTGCACCTTTGACATTTTTGCACCTTTGACATGCTATAAAACTCAAACTGTCATCTGAATAGAAGGTACAGTCAACTGTCATTTTTTTTTACATATTTTCACATTATTTGTCAAGAAATGATTTAATGTCATTGGATAGCTCTTGAAAATTTAAAACTTGAAAGTGCACACCGTTTTTCTTTATCTTAAGCGGGGTCTACACATTACGTCTTGCATGTCGTAGCGTACACACTGATTGAACAGTAAAACGTTCGTTTGGTAGAAATTTTTGGATGAACATTATGTCTATTACAATTTTTGCTTTAAAAAAAGGTTCCATTAAAAAAATGCAACTTTGATCTGCCATTACCTTATGCCCGACCCCGTATATTCCAATTACTTACAGATATATGGATTGTTAAAAGCCTCACAATTTTTATAAAGGACATTTGTTTTCTACAATCGAATTTTGAAACAAATCTTTCTATGATGAGACACTCAGCTCGCTTTGACACAAACATGAAGATACCTTCTTGTTCCCTAACGACGCAAATTATTTTTCTGATGAAAGATACAAAATTATGAGATTAAATTCATTTATCTTTTTAAATAATCGGCTGTACTGGTAATTTCTCCTAACCCTGTATTTAATTAACTCGGTATAGATAATTCTACAGTAAAATCGAAGATCCTGCTAATACCTACATTATCGCGATTATACATGGTGTCCCATAATTAGTAGACGAAACTTCAGCCTTGTATTTATTGGTCAAAAATAGCCAAACATCATATGAACATATATCGATATATCTCCGAAAAGATGAGCCTGAGAATGGATTTTTCTAATTATTTCTGAAACAGTTTGAAATAGAGTTTTGAAACTTCTGGATCCTACGAATTTGAGTATGCGGAATTCAAATATGAATCCAAAAATTGTATTACTTATATACAGACTGAAGATTCGTCCACTAATTATGGAACACTCCGTATAGAATGTTCTTAGAATATTAGATTTTGGCAACAAATTAAATGGTCAGTATTTCAATTTTATGGACAGTACTCTTTGCCATTATTTTATTTCCCTTGGTCAGTATGATAATAAATGGTCGGTTGAAATAATGAAGGGTCAGTAAAATAAAGAAGTGGTCAGTGAAAATGATAAATGGTCAGTATAATAATAAATGGTCGGTTGAAATAATTAACGGTTAGTAATATAAAGAAATGGTCAGTAAAAATAATGAAGGGTCAGTAACATAAAGAAGTGGTCAGTAAAAATAATAAATGGTAGATATAAATAATCAAGAGTCAGTATCATAAAAAAACGATCAAATAAATTAGTAAATGCCTGGTGAAAATAATGGACAGTCCATAAAATTAATAAAGCGACAGTAAAACCATGAATGGTTGGTCATATATTTTATTTCGTATAAATACAAACAATTTGTATCTTTACTGTTTCTAGACTATACAAAAAAAAAACAACATTAATTGCCTTAGTTTGTTTTACTTACCAGACATATTTATTTTAGAATCATCAACCAAATAAGTTTCTTGTTATAGTTGTATTTTTAACGTTTCTGTCACAATAATTCTATAAAGTTTGCCTTAGCTTCACTTCTGATATCTATATTCCAATATCTGCCTGACTGCATTTTTTTAGTGGACATTTTTGATGTTCATGTACACTAACTTGCACAAAAAATGCGTACACAGACAGTGAAACCATTTTTTGAGCAGTGTAATAGGCTTTCAAAATATTCACATGCCATACACTCGAACTTTTTTTTTTTCAATGAAAACGATATATTGTGAGTACGACTTTGAATTTATTCACTCACAAGTTCGCTAAGAAAAATGTAGATTATTTTTCTTAAAATCCGGTAGCAGAACCATTTCTAGCCAAAACTTCTTGAAGTCGTCGAACCATGGATTTTGATAAATTTTGACAATATTGAACATCATTGGCGAGCTCATTCCACGCATTAAGAATGGCATCTAATAGTTCTGTCTGATTCTGAGCTGAGGCCTCCAGTTTCTTTGGTAAATAATTTTTACCAATGTTCCCCACACATTCTCCATCGGATGTGGATCTGGTTATTTAGTCATTTAGTTATTTTTAGTTCTCACCGACAATAGGTCTTCACTGAAGCGTGTAAGAATTTGTGTTTTCACAAAAGTGGATTATTTTTGCAACTGACAAAATATGACGTTTACTTGACACCTTCATACACTGCTCAAACCAAAGCGATTTCATCATTTCAATGTAAGCATTTTTTGTGCAAGTTAGTGTACACAACATCTTGTCACAACAACAAGTTGACTGCCGCTGAGCGTCGAACAAAAATTTGCTCGGATTGAGCGGCACGATAAATGCGTTCATCGACGCCGCTTCGACACTGATATGTATTGTAGCCGCCTGATTTCAAAATACGGTCAATTTCATGCAAACATAAAGATAAGCGGCTAACGCTTACCGCACAGCCGCTCGCCGCTTGCATCGTAGCCTCGTACTAACCGGTTCGAAACAAACAACACGTGATCAGACAAAGGTGAATAATTGAAAGGCCACCTAAAATAAATAAACACATGTGACCTGCATTATCGTTCCGCCTTATCTGATCACATGAAGTTTGTTTACTTCTAATGTTTCTTGGTTTTGGATAAGGTTTAGATTCAAGACAAACGAAAATCACCTATCTTCTTCTGTACGGAATAATCCCGATATATTTCCTTCTGCCGGATCTGCGCATTGTGTCCATTTTTAAAATTAACTCTTGTGGATTCCCCAACATGCTAACAATCTTCAACTTCCACCAACACAATGATTATTTTTATCGCAAGAGAACATTTTTGTCAATTCTTTATTTTAAATGTTTAATGTCATGATCGCAGATGCGACGGATTTTTTATCACGATAACAGCCAGAACATATGCGGCGAAATTACGTGCCTTAATTAAATGACTTTAAAATAATTCAAATCAAATAACCTCGCTGCTATTGTTTTGGCCATAGAGAGCAAATTTTGATAACTATTTTGTTTCAGGACGTTACGTCTTGACCAACTTCCACGGTATGGATTTGACCACAGACAAACTTAGGTCAATGGTGAAGAAGTGGCAATCCCTCATTGAGGCTTCCGTTGACGTGAAGACCTCTGACGGATACCTTTTGAGAGTATTCTGTATAGGATTCACCCAAAAAGATGCTCAGTTCTCCCAGAGAAAAACCTGTTATGCCCAGCATACACAAGTGAGTACATAAACGATTGAAATCTATTCATAATTTTAATTTTTTTCATGATGAGACACTCAGCTCGCTTTGACACAAACATGAAGATACCTTCTTGTTCCCTAACGACGCAAATTATTTTTCTGATGAAAGTTGAAAAATTATAAATTGATGAATACATTTGTTTGATTTGCTGTTGACCTATAATGTTTTCAGATTAGACAAATCCGTAAAAAGATGGTAGACATTATCACCCGTGACATCCAAGGGTCCGACCTTAAAGAAGTCGTAAACAAATTGTTGCCCGACAGTATTGCAAAGGACATTGAAAAGGCCTGTCAAGGAATATACCCATTGCACGATGTTTACATCCGTAAAGTGAAGGTAGGTGTATTTATTTGCACCAGTCTGAATTTGAGAATTTGTTCAACATGATGAGACACTCAGCTCGCTTTGAAACATACATGAAGATACCTTCTTGTTCCCTAACGACGCAAATTTATCTTTCTGATACCTCATCAGTCATATCAAGATTCTCAACGTCGGCTTATAGATACTCATTTCTTGGTTTGTTCTCAGGTTCTCAAGAAACCCCGCTACGAACTTTCCAAACTTCTGGAACTCCACGGAGACTCCAAGGGATCTGGTGAACCAACTGGTGAGGCAGGTTCGACTGTCGACAGGCCGGAAGGATACGAACCTCCAGTACAAGAGTCTGTCTAGAGTGCTTGTACAAAAAGTATGCCTTAAGCGAACTGGACAAATAGACATCATGCTTCCGGCGAATAATTTATTGTTTTATTGACCGGAATCTCATCCCTTCAACATGATCTGCTGGATACTGATCAGCGTTGATTACAACCATTTCCTGATGATATTTTGTTCTTGGAAAAATCACTTCACCAAGTTAAGTGAAGTGAAAATGATGTGAATGGTCCCTCAGTTCGATGAAGAAAATATTAACTTCATTTATTATCAAGTGAGCCACATAACATTCAAATCTTTTTTTTGAAATGCTGACTTGAAGTCGGTCGAACAAAATCGCATGGTTACAAGAGGCGAACGATTTCATATTCATAGAGGAAATGAACCGGGATCCCCGAAAAAATCTTGTCTCGACAAATTTCGGAATTAGACTTATTAATTCCGGAGGAATGACCGATTTTTGATTGTGACAATAAAATAAGTTTTTAGTGGAAATTTGTTTGGGTTGGTTTTTGTGGAAGATGCGAAGTAAACTTTTGTTTCTTCGGTTAATAATGGAAGGAAAAAAGGATTATTATGAAATATGTTGAACATGACTTACGCGTTTTTTTTTTTTTAATAATGAATAAACCTGAAACATATCGCCTGGTAAGAATCCGAAACACATTTGTTAAGGTTGATTTGGGAGTTCCTTTTTCTTAATTTGTGTGTTTAAAGTTGATGATCAGTATTGATAAAAATTTAGCTTTATTAGCTTCTAGTGATGATTATCACCTTCGATTTTTGCTAATATAGTATTTGTCCAAAAGATTGTGTAACAAAGTTTCAGAATTTTTGACTTTATGTTCTGGTTTTTATCGCGTGATTCCCGTTTTTCCATAACTCAGTAATTAATCAATCAATTGATCCCGTTCCTGCTCTATTTAATGATTCTTACTTATCTACTTCCGAATCTTCAATTAGTTATCTGGCCGAAACAGCCATTGTGTCAAATATCAACGCCGTAAAATCAATCAACTTATCTACATGCAAAACTCATGGTAGGTTTCTCAGTACCCAGCGTATCTTTTCCCCACCTTTGATCCTGCCAAAATTTCGCATCTCAGATCGAGACGACGGGCAATACCGGAAAACTAGATCAAACATATTAACCACTCACTTCGATTTGTTTAAAGGCCCCCACAGACCGGCATACACATGCGTGACGAGCGTGTATGACATATGTTTGCCAGTCTGTGGCCAAAATAACGCGCACATGTGTGTCGCGCAAGTATTCCGAATCATCCGGAAAACATCATGCCGCAAGCCTGACCTTCATACATGTTTGTCAGTGTGTGGCTGACTGCACACTCCATTCACGCACATTTTTGCGGTCAGTGTCTCGTTGTTCAGTGCTGATTTAACAATGTCTGAAGGAAGAAATCATAGAGAAAATAATAAATTATTTTATCTATGGAAGAAATTTTACAAAGGCAGATTTTATTGAGTTATACAAGAGCCGTCCTTGTTAATAGAAAATTAAAAGTAGGGACTATAAAGATCGATAGAAAGATGCTGGTTATGCACTTTTATTAAACAAATTGAAAGAAGTTGAGCCGGACGCTTCCCAAAAAACTTCTTCAAGAAGATTAGTATGGGTATATTGTGAGCGTTTCAAAAGCCAATCTTTCACCCATTTGTTCGAACATTTTGCTTTCGCAATAACTTATTTCTTTTCTTTTTTATTGAATCTGCGTACGCCGCTGATAATAAAACAAATTCGTTTTCACCGCTCATCGTGCACTTTCGAACTAGCTGTATGACAAGCAAGTTTGATAATCTGTGGGTAAACCCTTTTATCATACAAGTATAACAAGCTGGCATGACACACATGTATGACAAAAGGATTTACCCACAGATTATGAAACTTGCTTGTCATACAGCCCGTTCGAAATTGCACGATGAGCGGTGAAAACGAATTTGTTTTATTAGCAGCGGCGTACGCAGTTTAATAAAAAAGAAAAGAAATAAGTTATTGCGAAAGCAAAAAGTTCGAGCAAAATAGGTGAAAGAATGGCTTTTGAAACGCTCACAATATACCCATACTAATCTTCTTGAAGAAGTTTTTTGGGAAGCGTCCGGCTCAACTTCTTTCAATTTGTTTAATAAAAGTGCATAACCAGCATCTTTCTATCCATCTTTATAGTCCCTACTTTTAATTTTCCATTAACAAGGACGGCTCTTGTATAACTCAATAAAATCTGCCATGAAAACCTTTATAAAATTTCTTCCTTCAGACATTGTTAAATCAGCACTGAACAACGAGACACTGACCACAAAAATGTGCGTGAATGGAGTGTGCAGTCAGCCACACACTGACAAACATGTATGAAGGTCAGGCTTGCGGCATGATGTTTTCCGGATGATTCGGAATACTTGCGCGACACACATGTGCGCGTTATTTTGGCCACAGACTGGCAATTGTGTGTCATACACGCTCGTCGTACATGCTCGTCACGCATGTATGCCGGTCTGTGGGGGTCTTAGCTGGGAGAATTTCGGAAACGATAAACTGCAAATTTGATTCATACCTCGTAAATTTACTTGAAACTTTGAAGACGACAAAGATCGCGAGAGATAAATAACGGACGCACAACTGAATGGGTTCACGGGTACCCAGGTTTTGCTGTACCCGTAAACCCATTCAGTTGTGCGTCCGTTATTTTTTATCTCTCGCGATCTGTGTCTTTAAAGTTTCAAGTAAATTCACGAGGTATGAATTAAATTTGCAGTTTATCGTTTCCGAAATTCTCCCAGCTAAGCCGTGTGTAAGTATAAAACCAATCGAAGTTGGTGGTTGTTTGATCTAGTTTTCCGGTATTGTTGTGGTTTTGATCGGTTTTTGTTGAAGGCGATAACGTCTCGGTCAGAATGGGCTAGAATTCGAAATATTCATCAAGATCATTCTCAAATAAATGATATTTTCCGCGACTCATTCGCAGTTTTCCCCAGGGCGATCTCCGTCCCGAGTCCGAGCAAAACCAAGATTGAGATGCTGGATAATGTTATTTTCTGTTTGTTTTAATTGATTATTTTTCGTCATAGTATTCAGGGGATTCGTACACTCTTTCGGGTGGGTCAATTGTAACAAAAACTGTCAAAACCGCGTGCTGCCGTAAATTCCTATGTTTTTATGATCCTTCAAGTCTTGCGATAGTTCCTGTAAATCACCAATAATAAAATGAAGCTTCTGGAGCCGTACGAGCATATACTGTTAACCTCGTTGATTTCTTTTCATTCTGCAGTGTTTTTTCCAATAAATTCCTACGTTCTGTTGTTTTTATCTTTCTGCCTTACGTCCGTTTTGCAAAGATCCTCGAGCTTTTATAATTTTACCCACTTTTTGCGTCCTTTATTCTTTTCTCAAAGGGCTCACGTAGGGGTACGTCGTCGGATAAATTTCACAAATTATTTTCGATACACAAGAAACTAAAGCGCTAGAATATCCACAATTCAGACATAAAATTAAGGATTTCTTAATCGAACATTCTTTTTACTCATTTGAGGAGTTTTTAACCTATTTTAACAAACATTGTATGTGATAGTGCTAGATAAATGTCCTGTTATTTTTAACTTTTAGTTTCAACTTTTAAGTTTTATTTCAACAATTATTATTACTGACGTATGTGAGCATTTTTAAAAATGCACTGAACATGAATAAACAATTTGAATTTGAATTTGATATCTTTCTGCTAAATTCAACGCCGTCTTTAACTTCGTACACACCCGGCTTTTCATCAAGCTATTATTTTCCTGCTTATTGTCGTTTCAATATTATTACGTTCCTGGTGTAGGAATAGGCGGTTTGATAGGATAGGAAGTAGTGCAGTATATTCATTATCAGGTGACGCCGAGTCAGTCCTGATTAAGGGATGGCTACCTGATAACTGGTTTATGTTTAAAATTACTGTTCAGGGAGAGCGCTAGAAAATGCGGAATACACTAAGGAAAGGCTGTAAACGTCTTATTTTAATTTTGGTTAAAACTGATCGTTTTCTAACAATTCTAGATAGACAATAGAAAGTTGTATTTTCTTTAATGCGAGTTTTAATTCAAAGTAAAACCTTTTCAGAGCGGAAATTGGAGGAATCTGGGAAAATACGATCGCCTGGAATTCCTCCACTGTTTCAAAGCTACCCGATAGACACTGTGGGTCCTTTACCACATTATTCCAAAGGGTGGCGCCCGAGATTTGGAAAAATGATTTTCCCTCCCCGTCGAAAATCTCTGGAAAATCTTGGGTAGCGTCACAAATGTGAATAATCTTCTCAGCATTTCGTCAATTTCTTTGTAAGTAAACATACAGGGAGAGTCGAAATAAGTCCGCATTTTGTTAGGCGAATAGAATACTAGGATGATCACTTTTTGTACAGGAACACGTGTCCGCAAACGTCTCGTTCATAAGTACCACACATAGATTTTGTTTCCCCTTCCTTTCAAATAAACAGTTCGTAAGGTTTTTTTTTTATCTCTTCGCGATTATGCATGTCGATTGATAGTTTTCAAATTGCCACCCTTTATATCATAAAATATACCTAAATCGAACCGTTTCTAAAATATTCGGATTTAAAACCTTATGAAAAATTTTCTAAAGAACAATTTCAAATCAACAAAATCAAGAGAGGTTTCCTGAATGGATTAGGAGGTAATTTGTATGGTCGAAGATCGGAAAAATAAATGCGCTTATTAGATGGCCTGCTAACGCAGATGCGATTTGACATTGAAAACGTCGATAATCATTTACAAGATTTGATGAGGAATAAAATGAAATCAATAAATTAAATGAAAATAACCCAGCAATTATAGAAGATCCATTAGAAGAACTTCAGATAATACTTTTTATGCTTATAAGATGTGTTGAAGATAATAATTCAGGCCAGGTAGAACGTCTTTGTATTGATTACCCTTTCAAATGGTTTTTGATATTATTAATTTATTGATGTGACATAAGATTGTAAATTATTTATCAATAAATAATAATGTTTCAAATGCGCATATTTCAGAAACGGTTGAATTCAAGTAACTTGATGGTATGTCATGAATTATGCAGAGAATTTTACGAAGAATCAAAAAATGAATTCTAGTATAGGGTATAAAAAAACTATGGTAACAAAAACCATCATTTTTGTCAAGTATGTCCTGTACCTATCTTCATTCTTCAATAGTTATCAAGAAATTTAGATTTTTACAAATTGCTACACATATTCTATGGAATTTATAGCGACCGCCTCGCGGTTATCAGAAGTCAGACTCGATTTTTCAAAATGAGTAAATATGTGTATTGGACAGGGAGGCCATTCATTTGAACATTTATCAAGACGTTCAATATCAGTTGAATACATAAATTTTAGTTTTTGTTCTGAATTAAAACTTAAAACTAGGCGTATATATTTGATGGCTTCATCACAAAACACAAGATTGCGAATCAGAAAAATCGAAATCTCTCAATAACTTTCGAAGGTAGATACAGGACAAACTTGACAAAAGTAATAGGTTTTTTGGGTGTGTGATTTGAAAAAAAAAAGATTTTCTGTTTTGAAGATCGGACTGAGTTTGGGTACGTCAATTTTTGTTCTTAGAGAACACATTTTTTTGTTGCTTTCACCCCGCTTCTGTCAATCTCTAAGCGAGGGTGGCAGGTGGCCCCATTATTTCAAATGGAAAGGGGGGTCGAGTGATAGGTACGTGATTAGATAGAAGCAACTTAAAACTTAGATATTATCTTGATGAAAATACCTACAATATCACTCGATCTCCTTTCTATTTAAAATTTTTTACCTTTACCCTGCCCGCTAGAGGTTGACAGTTGAGGGGTGAAAATTCTGAAAAAATCTGTCTCAAAAAACAAAAAATGACTTGTCCGAGCGAATTTAATCACTCAACACCTGAGAAAACCTGGGTGAAAAGATCGTGCCCCACTCTGTATATAGTCTATAAACTATAATAGTGTAATATTTTTTGCTATAGAAAACACTTGTCCAACTGTAACTAATTTATATACTGACAATTATTTATGTACAGTCAATTATTTATGTTTTCTTCAACACTGTCCGTTCATAATATCCGCTACACAACTACAAATATTCATGTTCACAATCGCAGCCTATTTATATTTCGCGGCCAATCAATAACTGAACTGAACTTTAACCAAAACTAACTGGCGGCAAACTTATATATTCCTTCGCCAAAACAGCCAGAATAGTACGGATTTTTCTAGAAAAATCGATACGCTTCGACTGCCTTCGTGCGTCGTAACAGTGGCTCAAATCCCACGTTGAAAGGCAAATATCGGTGACAAACGATGTTTCGTCATAATAGTATTATAGCATAGTAGGTATACAGGGTGTTACTTAATGGTATGTCATAATTTTAAGGGAGAGTTCCTGAATACATTTTAAGTAGAAAAGGTCATATAAACTTGGGTCTTAGAATGCTTGGTTTTCAAGTTACAGTAATCAGTAATCAGTACAGGGTGTTAAAGAAAGATCTATTTTATTTTCAGTCTTTAATACATTTTCCAAAGACGGTTTGAGATATTGAACTGAATTCCGCCACAGGATATTATGGTATAGGAACACCCTTTTTTTATTTTTATTTTTTCATTTTTATTCCATATTTTCTTTTTTTTTTCTTTTTTTTTTTTTTTCTTTATTGACCCAAGTTTATATGACTTTTCGACTCAACATTTATCCAGGAACTCCCCCTTAAAATTATGACATATCATTAAGTAACACCCTGTATATAACCACCATATCCTCGCTGATACTGCAATAGGTCGTGAGTCGCAAAAAGGTCTTTTTTCGGAAGTGTGAAAAAATTGTTTCCAGTGTCAAATTTTGGATAGAAAAATATGTTTATTTGTTAACGTTATATCCGTTTAATCGCTCATTTATACATGAAATGGAATTTGGATTTCTCCAAAATATTAAGCAAAATGACGTTACATACAGGGTGTCCACTCTGAAGTGTCCCAGCCCTGTAACATTTTTGTTTATTAACCGATTTTCATTTTTTGTTTGTTTGTTAGGTCTCGTCAAACACTTTTTGAACATTATACCAAATCAGTTCCAGGGACGTACTTTTGGGTGATTATGGGGGTTCAAAGTGGGTGAAATTTCAGAAAATCGTATGAGGGGATTTTTTAGAAAAAAACTGACAACGGAATCTCAATCAGAATGACCAAAAACCTACCTGTTCACATTTTCAAAAAGAAAAAGTTACTGTTTTGTTGTTTTTTTTTGTTAATTTGTTAATTTGATACTTATACTGCTCATTGAGTCTTCCTGTACGTTCTAATTAATAAGATGTTAATAAAATCCCAGAATGTGTGTTTTAAACAAAAAATCATCGATAACTGATACAGGGTGGGCGACTTCAGAGTGGACTGATTCCTGGAAAAATGTAATCATTTTGTGTGACATAAGATAGTTCTGAATTTTTACTATTAGAAATCTAAAGCTTTTTGCAGAGGTACAAAGGAAAATATTTTGGTTACCATGAACTTAAGATGACCTTATCTGTGATGTACGACGTACTGCAGTATCAACGACGTTATATACTCGGATTATAGTATTGTGACGAGACATCATTTTGTCGCCGATATTTGCCCTGCAACGCCACAGTGTTGGTGCGCGAACGCGGTGGAAGCTTATGAATTGTTCTAGAAAGATCTGGGTATTCTCGCATTTTTGACGAAGAGGCCTGGGATATAAGACTAGATAGCGCAGCCGCCAGTTCAGTTCAGTTAAGTTCAGTTATTGATTGGCCGCGAATTATGAATCGTAAAACATAAATAGGCTGCGATAGTGAAAATAAATACTTGTGGTTGTGCTGTAGTGACTTCAAATAAATAAAACTAAATCTGGTCAAGTGTTTTCTATAGCGAAATTCGTAACATTGGTGTCAGAAGTGGGATTTATTGTGTGCTATGGAAACGGACATAGATATTTGCTGTAATGGCTGCGAATATAGTGTTTTTAACCGGATCTGTTTTGTCGAGTTGAAGAGGGAGTTGTGGGAGCGTGACCTGGATGCAAGCGTTTGAAGCATTATGTAGCAGATAAAATCGAGAGCCTGCAGGAGTTTCAAGCTCATGTAGCTCGCCTTGCCCAGCTGGCTTATCCAACCACGCCAGAGAACGTCATGGAGAGGCTTGCAGCTCAGGCCATTTTGGGTGGACTTCGAGACTAGGAGATAAGGCAGTCTTTGATACTTCATCGTCCTGACAGACTGGTGGATACGCTGGTATAAGCCCTGGAATTTGAAGCGGCAAAGTGGTCCGTCAAGCTACCTGCGCGCGTGAGAAGGATGTTCCGAAGGAGGAGAGCTTCGACGCAAATGTGAGGAGAGTCGTCGAGCTGCGGTGCTGGAACTGTGGAGTGACTCTGGGAAGCACCATTCTCGATCATTCAATGCTGGTTGCTGACATCGAAGAAGAGATTATCATTGGAATGGACATCATGAATTCCCAAGGCTGCCAATTGGATTTCAGGCATGTCACATTGATTCCAGAGATGAGCGAAATGATCCTGTGGGGTCGTCTGGATGGAAGAGTCAAAGAAGAAAGCACCGTTATGTTTGAGCCTAGACTACACGACTCCGAAATAGGACGTGGAATTGCTTGTGGAAAGAGCCTGGTACAAGTGAAGGGGACTGTGCCTGTCAGAGTGATGAACGTCAACTATCACTCAGTGAGCTTGGCGAAGGGGACGCCGCTGGAACTCTGCTCGTCGATTTCCTCTTGCTATGGGGATCACATGATTGCACATGTCGAACATCCGAATTTTCAGGGTGATATTTTTCCAGGGGTCATGACCCCTTTTCACCACCTGAACTTTTTTGCGGTGCGCCACTGGTGGATTCTGAAACTCAAAATCATTTTTCTATACCTACTATACTAGACTTTTTTTCTCTTGTAGTTTTATCGTATCTCCGATCTCCGACCGTTATCGATTCCGTGTTCGCATTCGATTTGCTGAAATAAGCTGTTGGAAACTGATTTCTTTGAAATGGTACAGAGTTAAGGCTATGGCTTGAATTGAACAATAGGTACGTATCTACAAATACTGGATCTCGGAAAGATGGCGTTGTTGTTAATGCATTCGGGATATCGAATTTGAATAATTAAATTTGATTGATATGATAATTTTTTGTGCAGTAAGTTTTCCTGGGTCAATTATTATTGGGTGTGTGAGTGTTTTGAATATTATGGTGATTTAGATGAATTCTGAATTGCATTTTATCCATGTTCTTGCGAATGGAAATGCAAGAGAAGTCAGACGTCTCTACATGGAGCGCTATCCAAATAGAATAATACCCGCCCACCGAATATTTCATCATATTCATAGACGTCTTATGGAAACTGGAAAAATAGCAATGTAACAGTTATAGACCGTTCGAACATCACAGATCAAAGCTGATCTAGATGAAAATAAAAATCACCCAGAGACCAGTACAAGAAATAGAATTTCCGTATTATCAAATATTAGCCATCAAGAGTTGTTCAACATATCTTGCATAACTCTCTGCTTCACCTATAAAGAGTGCAGGCGCCCTTTCCCCGGGGTACCCACCTGGTGGTAGCTCAATAGGCTAGCAGCAAACCTCAACTTTGATCGTAACATATTTTTTTCACGGACGAAGCCAACTTTTCAACAACTTTCATTATAAACTTTCAGAACACCCAAGCATTTATGGGCACACGAGAATCCTCATGGTATTGTTGAAACTCATTTTCAGGATCAATTTTCATTAAACGTTTGGGGTGGTATAATCGGGGATGATTTAATTAGGAAGAAAACAGTTTGAGTACTCAGAGCAATAATCTTTTATTAGTAGCTGGCAAAGCGCTTTCGGCTAATAAAAAGCCATCATCAGTGCCCCAACTGAAGTTGATACCGGCATGAGTTACGTTCTTAAACGTTTATCGAAGAAGAAAAAATTTTTATATAATAAAGGAAAAAGAAAGTACACAACTGACTAGTGAGTACCACAAAATTCTTTCTTTTTCCTTTATTATATAAAAATTTTTTCTTCTTCGATAAACGTTTAAGAACGTAACTCATGCCGGTATCACTTTCAGTTGGGGCACTGATGATGGCTTTTTATTAGCCGAAAGCGCTTTGCCAGCTACTAATAAAAGATTATTGCTCTGAGTACTCAAACTGTTTTCTTCCTACTTCGAGATGAGCAACACAGCCATTCCTTCCTACTGATGATTTAATTGGCTTTTTTCACCTTACTGGCGATTCCTATAGGAGCTTTTTGGAACGAATTGCCCTCATTACTTGAAGATTCAAAAACTTTGCTGAGAATTTTTTGTTTTGTTATTTGCATGATCTTGTTCCAGCACATTTCTTTCTATTTGCCCTCGGGACTATTTGAATGAAGCATAGCAAAACAAATGGATAGGATCGACGAGGTGAACCCCAGACATGGCCCCATAGATCCCCTGACCTAAATAGCTTAGATTTTGTTTCTATTGGGGGCAGTCTAGAATTTATAGATCATCGTTGCAGCCTGGATATAATAATGTATTTTAACAAAACTCAAAGGTCACTGATTGTGATATTTTTTTATATTAAACTCTGCTCAGGGGAAAGTCTATATATAGGAAGAAGCTTACTCAAATTATTTTTGACGGAAAAAAGAATACCTACTTTAGTCTGTATGTTGTTTTCGCGTACCGAGCAAGTGAATTATTGTTTCGGAAATGTGAAAAAGATTTCGTACAGAATTTGTTCAAGAAATTTCTCTTCTCTTGTTTTGGATGACTAGATGAGGTTGGACAAAGTGTTCATTATTTTGACATTCTCTTGAAATAGATGTCTTACTGGTGAAGACTATTTAAATAAAACACATTATTGTGTTACACTTCATGTATATGTACGTACATATCAGGCAGGAGTAATCAATTAAAAACAACAACAGTTATTAGTTACATTCCTTTTGACTCGTCTTCGACAAATACTGTTTTGTCAATTTATTTTTCTCCAATACTCCATATGCCTTCTCCAGAATCTCCTGTGAGGGTTCCCTTTCTCTTGTCAAAATCCATAAAAATCCTGAAAAGGACGCAATTTATTAATCCATTTTCTCAAAGGTGGTTTGTCACTCACTTGCACTCATTGTTGTGAACTTGGAGCAAGACCACACAACCGCGTAGTTATCGTAGTCAGTTGCGAGAACCCAGTAAGGAGCTGGAATGGTGGTTTGATAAGTCTCAATTGTATTGAGTTACGAAATATATTTACCAGGAAAAGAGGTGAAAACCACAGAGAGTTTGGCCTCCTTTGGAGTGTTGACGAATTTGGCTTCACCAACGATGGACGAGTGCTTATTGTCGCTATAAAAAATATATATATATATATTTTAGACATCTGCAGACGCCTACTAACTAGATAGCAATCCGTATAGTTATACATACAACACGGACTGAATTCATTCAAAACTAGAACTGGATATCAGAATCCGACCATCCAGGGAAAAAGAAATTCCAACAGGTTTTGATGAAATTTATTGCGTATATATGATTTGTTTTCTTTCTTATAAAAATTATGTTTGAGTATTTTCCTTGCCATCAGAAAATTATAGAAAAAACTTCAATGGACGCATTGATAGTTATTTTCAACCTCAACATATTTGGATTCACCAACCACTAACCTATACTTTCCAGAATTAGAGTGGAGCACCAAGAGTAGATATATGGCCACATGACATTTTTGTCAGGACAACTAGCTTATCTGAATTCAATATCAATCAACATCGACGACAAAGCTACACAGATGTTACCATCAACTATATCCAGACGATCAATGGAAAACTATAAGTGGATACTTTGCTGAGTTTTGAAAAAAAGAAAAAAAGTAAATTCGAAAAAATAAATTCAAAAGCGATGAAGATATCATTTTTTAGTTGCCTTGAATAGAAAGTTGCTGATCTGCGGTATCGTATAAAGAGCAATGCAAGTGCGCGGTGCGCCAAATCTTCAAGATAAAACAAGAATTGTTACCTTCTTTTATTTGTGATAGAACAAACACATTTCAAGATATTCACAGGTACAATACGAGAAATCTTTCATCCTCATCAACCAACCTTCAAACTCGATCCTGTGTAAAGGTCAGCAGGAGTTAACTTGCCGACAGATCTAACAAACAGTGATAACCTTCCAAATTCCAAAAGACTGACAGAAGAGTATATTTTACGAAATTTCATTTGCCGAACCTTCTACTTCATCGTTGATAATAACCTTATTATGGTTTTTTACTTTGATTATATTGTTTTAAAGGTACTTGAAATTTTTGTCATGTACTTTCTTGAATGATTTAGGTGCCCTTCATTTATTTTTATGTCGATATTTTATATTTGGTGGTATGACATGAACTTTGGTACAATTTTTGATTTTGTAACCAATAATATATTCTTAGATATAGGTTATAGATGCTATAGGTAGATGCTTGATAAATATTCATCTATCTATCCATCTACCTTAAATATTTTTTCTTGATGAAAAAAAAAACACTGTCTTAAGCTGACTACGAAACTTTTCGACATTCTCAGCAATACTCAGCGAACGTTATTGTAGATAGTGATCATTACATAAACAAAAAGGCTGCAATCAAACAACTGATTTCCCTTATTTTATAAAAAAAAAAAAATGAATATATTGTTCTGGTAAGCTTGAGAATTTTTTGAAGATTAAATGTGAAATGTCTATCAGACTGATCTTACATTTTTGTAAATTATTGTGGCCTTTATGTGCTTCAATTTCTTGTCTCCGTTTTGGTTCTATTCTTGGTCCGTTTTCGAAAAATCATTCAACATTGAAACACTCATGATTTTCGAAATAATGTTGATTAGAAAAAGCAATTGTAAAATATTTATAATTTATTGAAATACTTACTCGTCTATTTGAGAGTTTGTTACTTTGATGGTTCCATTTGGGTTTAGTTCGTATAGGGCGGCGTTACATTTTCCCGACTCAAATTTAGCAGGATACCTTTCCGCTTCGTACCATTTTCCCAAGTACTGCAATTGGAAAATCAGTTGGATTTGTATTGACTACCTAAATCGTAACTCAGTTATTCCATATTTCGCACTCGTGTAAATCAAACCATGTCTTTCCAGACCTTCATGGAATATGTACAACTATATAAAACCCGGTTTCATCACCACAAAAGAAATTTCACGGTAAGTGATTGACACGCGATGCGATGGGTAACGATATGAAATGTCCTTTCCAATTAAATTTGAAAATCTAATTCCACTTACCTTAGATGCTTCGAAGTCGTCAATCACAGAAACTTCTGGACAATCCCCGGGAAGAATTGTTTGGGCATTGGCTAAAGTTAAAAATATTGGAAGAAGCGCGTAAAACCACATTTCAGTGAGATCTGAAACAGTCAAAGCACAAAATACGTGATGCTGCCTTATATAATATACTCTTTATTACCTCGATTAGGGCAAAGTTCGTTACTGTGTAACTGTCGCTTCTCGATTTGACCTTCTGTCTAACCGTATCTTTGATATTGCCTCCAAAATACTGATAAACATAACGTTATCAGCATATTCTTATGCATTATAAATTTGTTTAATCTGTGAATTGTCAAGAAGGGACTAGCTTGCAAATGCTCTTCTTTTGGTCAACCCATAGGTATAAAAGCTTTTAGGCGCTTGCTCTTCTACCAAAGTCTATATAATTGGAATATATAGACTTTGCTTCTACGTTGGTGAATCTTGAAAATAACAGCCTGTATGAATAGTCATTTGGTAAGGTTGTGGAAGCAAATATACAGTGTGTCTGCTTAAGTTGGCCACATAAGGGAAACTTTTTTATTATTAATTTTAGGAAAAAAAGTTATTCTTTATAAAAAGTTCTGCATGTTCCAAAACCTAAAATGCAACCATCAGATATTACATTTTTTCGTTTGAATTAATGCATTGATTTAAATGTCCAATAATTAAAATAAGAGATTACTGTTTAATATTAATTTATTTATAAAATTTAATAAATTTAAAAAAGAAAAAAACAATCATTTTAATGGTAGTGTTTATTTTTCTTTATAACAATTTTCGATATTGTCAAATTTTACTCTTGAGTGAAATTCATATTTTTTGACAAACCTCGTATACGACTGAAAAAATGTAATATCTGATGGTTGCATTTTAGGTTTTGGAACATGCTGAACTTTTTATAAAGAATAACTTTTTTTCCTAAAATTAATAATAAAAAAGTTTCCCATATGTGGCCAACTTAAGCAGACACACTGTATATGGCCCCTGTAATGGACAATTTGCATACATTTTCAAATGACTTGAAATTTTATATACGTATTCTACTTAGTATTCGAAACTCATCAGCGAAAAAATGTTTCCAAAATACTCAAAAATATACTCAATAAGTGAAAAAGAAAACGCAAATTTCACTGAAAACGGGGCGGCGCTATGCTCCCCCCTCGAGAGAGAGAGAGTTATTATAGACAATAAGACAGACGGAGAGAGATAATGTATTCTGTGACGTAGTGGATGTTGATTGGCGCACTTTAATCTTAAATCGGTGGTTACTACATTATTAGAGGTCGTAGATTGATTTTTTAAACATCAATGGCATCAGTAATTGCTAATCCTTATATTTTTCATATTTCCAAAAAATGTGCAGATTGTCTATTCTTTTTTCCAATCGGAGTTGAGTATGCAGCTACTTTAGAAACATTTTTTCAAACAACATATACTAAGGTGAGTATGTGTCTGATATACAGGGTGTCCCAAATCAAATCGAATCATGGATGCGCCACAAAACTACAGAGTATATCCACTTGAGAAAATGAACGTCATTGTGACAAAAGCGTGGGGGCTTCGATATCAATTGTTATAATTTCTAACTAGTTTCTATTTCAAAATGCAGAGTTAGTGTATAATATATTACAAAGCACCCCACGCTTTTATCACAAAGATATTAATTTTCTCGTTTATCATTCTATTCTTCAATTCAAAAATATTTTTAACTTTATGAATAATAACACTCCCGTCAACCAGTTCTTCATTCACCATCTGTTGATAAATGACATAGACAAATTATATAATTCCACAAAATTGTGATTTTTGTTTAATTAAACATTAGATACTTTTTACGTTTTAGCTCCTTTTTTTAAATTCTTGTATTTTTATTGGTCCTTGCATTGATATGTGTGCAAAGTTTAGGATCAATCTGATGGGCATTTGAAGTATGGGTAAAAATCCAGTTCGAAGATTCCGTTACAAACCAACTCACAAACTTACATACAAGTGAAGCTAATATGAGACGTGTAAAAATGCTCGGACCTGTCGATTTTTGTTTCTAGTAGTCTTTTTCCAACTTTCCAACTCCACCCCTTACGAGGGGGGCATTTTAGCACAATGTACATTCTACTGGCACCTACACAATAAAAGGCTCTCATTGGATTGGTCAGTTCCAAACAACAGTACGGATTGCGGAGAAGGACATGAACACGCGTACTCGTTGCTCTCCGACAATATGATAATTTGAATGTGTTTACAGGTTAGAGTTATCCATAGACAAAACTTGAAAAAATTAATAATTTGGTTTATTCAAATAGGATATTTTATTTGGTTGATGAAATAACGTTTCAAGTAAGAACTATATGAGAAATATGGTACCGTGTAAATGGAAAGATATTTATCAATTAGGCCATGATGAAAGAAAGGATGTTGCTAGGGCTAAGAGGTCGTAGGTTGATTTTTTAAAAATATTACTGGCATCAGTAGGTACTTACTAATCCTTAAATTTTTCACATTTCTGAAAAATGTGCAAATTGTCCATTGATGTATTAACACACCGTTAGGTAACATGACTCAATCGTATACAGGTCTTTCTGTTGTCATGAAACTAGGACATACTCATCGCCTACTCATTAGAACTGGAATAAAACTAGTTTTAACAAACTAACTCGGTCATTTTCTAAGAGCTGGTCTCTTATTCGCCAAATAAGGGCTGAGAGCAAAAAGTACGGGTGTTTTCAGTGTTTGGACAATCCGTACTGTTGTTCGGCACTTCAGCACTGATCAATTCGAGCCGTTTTTATTTATGGTGTTAACCCAAAAATATCAGGAAAGGAGGGTCGAGTGATACCTTATTTAGAAGGCCCTTCGACCATGATCACAACTGCCAAGTTTTAAACCTCTGCTGTCATTACACAAAAAAATAATAATGAATGAATATAAAAAAACATTCATTTTCTACGAGCCACCAAACTGAGAGGATATGATTGTGATGCTCCGCGTCATAATACCTCTCAGAAAACGTCAAATCAAAGTTCAAACTATTCAAAAACTCAAACAAACATATTTCGTTCGACCAAACTCGTAAATTTCTAATCACCAAGTGATAACTAAAACCCCAAAAATCGCGGGAGAACACCCGAATCTCATTTTTTATGTTAATTTCACAAAAGTGAAAATGAAACAGAGTGCCCCATTTGAAAGCGAGCTACCCTCATGGCAGGCAAATACATATAGGCGATTTTGTGTAGAAAAAAATCTGCCCACTGTGCCTACGCCACTGGATTCGTCTTCCTCTGAAATGAATCTGTACCTAACCCTTCTAAAGTAAATTTTTGTCTGTGCTCAAAGTGTGCGAACGCAATAGAACGACTTCCAATGTTGTTATAGATTTCACATCATTTTTATCAAGAACTAAATTCATGAAAAATAATGTTAACAAATAATAAGATGACATTTGATGATAACCGTGACAGTTGCCATCAAACTATATAAACTTAACAACGGACCTACGTTTATGAAAGAAAAAAAAAACTGAGTCACATACGACCATACTTTTTATTGAAAACCCTTTAGTAACCCATGCGATAAAAAATGAGTTACAACAAATTTGATTAATGAAAACATACGATGAACATCCGAGCAAAATACAATGTAACAAACAGAAAATCAAACGGGAAATCATCATAAAATGTGAAGAAAGCATAATGAAATGAGATCAACACAAATGAATTAACTGGATAGGATGAAACCCCAATAGATTTTTGATCTATCATCAAAGAAGTATAAGCCTCCAAGTCAAGGGAGCAGCGAGCTGCGGTGCTGGAATTGTGGAGAACCTAGGCATATTCGTAGCCGCTGTGAGAAAGAGATACGGGCACCCTTCTTTGACATCGAAAAACACGGAACATCGAGCCGGTTCAAGACTCAATAACATTGATGCCTTTTCCAGAAGACCGGAACTCTGTCACAGAGCCGAAGAGGAAGCGGGCGTTCGCAGGAAAACTATGGTGGTGGATTCCTAGCAGTCGAACGGAGAAGAAATATCCAGATCTGAAGCTCATCATCCGATGGAAGCTAGCAGGCCAACGACCAACTTGGTAGGAAGTTTTCTACCACAGTGAAATCGTTGCTAACGATAAACTACAGGCTGGAGCGCGTCAACGAAAATGTTAGAATTACCGGCCGTATACTCGTTGGCTCAGTGGGTCACTGAAGACCTCGGTATGAGGAGTAGACTTGCTGCTGCTTTCAAACGGAAATTTGGACAACTGGACCATCTACAGTGACGAAATGCCAGAGGTGGGGAAGGCACTAGGAATTATCAAAGGGACCCGACACCTGCTCTGACTTCTGACGAAGAAGCTTCACCAACATCATCTTCGAGACTGGATGCTATCACAGGAACTGACTCAATTCTCAATCCCAAAGATGACCAATAACCGAGTGGACTGGCGAGTGGTGAGAAGCATGCTGGAGGTGATCTTCAAGGGGAGTGGCATTGACAACCTGGTGTGCTGCCATCCTATCCCGAATACGAACCAGAGGACAGTGGACTTCTATGCTATTTCCACCGTAGATTACGCTGAAGGTTTGAGGACAGTTGCCGATACTGACACGGAGACATTTCGGGATAAGAAGCTCTAAGGAGGTAGCAATGTTTGAACCACTGTCTATATCTTGGATCTTTCTAGTATGTCCGGTCGCCGAATTCGAAAGATCCGTCTTGTTCTTGTTCGCCATCTATCAAAATATGAGTAGCGTAAAGGCATTTCAAGAACAGTGCAGTGGTGTTTCATGAACTGTGAACGGACAGTTAAAAACATAAATAAGTTGTGAAATAGAAAGTGAACATTAATATTGACTTTATATAAATTAGTTAAAAAAGGACAAGTGATTTCCATAGTTGAAAAACGTCTCGATCATATAAATTTGAAAATTATAATATATTTTAAATTTATCAAATATTGTCATGTATTTACCGGGTAAAGAAGAAAACACTACGGAGAGTTTTGATTCGGTAGAAGAGCTCACGAATGTGGCTTTCCCTGTTGAAGTGTTTCTACCACTGTGAAAGGAAGAAAAAAAGTTTAAGTTGCTACTATTGTTAAAAGAATAATAGTCTACGAAGAAACATCCTTTATCTTTTTTCCGCTAGCCTTGACATCAGCTAATTTGTTCGTCTTACTAAAACTTGTAGCTTCCTGATAATTTAATGAATAATCAATCATCTTCCTTGCCTTGTACGCTCACGAGATTTGTGTGAACGTTACTAATTGATGCTAATTATGTAAAATAAAATTCATCGGTGAATGTCACCAGATATTTCCAATCAAAATGGGATAACATATACAGGGTGTCCACTCTGAAATGTCCCACCCCTGTAACAATTTTGTTTATTAACCGATTTTCATTTTTGTTTTGTTTGTTAGGTCTCGTCAAACACTTTTTGACGTCATACCAAATCAGTCCCAGGGACGTACTTTTGGGTGATTATGGGGGTTAAAAGTGGGTCAAATTTTAGAAAATCGTATTAGGGGATTTTTTAGAAAAAAACTGACAACGGAATCTCAATCAGAATGACCAATCACATTGTCAAAAAAAAATGTAACTGTTTTGGTTTTTTTTTTTTTGTTAATTTGTTAATTTATTACTTATACTGCTCATTGGGTCTTCCTGCAAGCTCTAATTAATAAGATGGTAATAAAATCCCAGAATGTGTGTTTCAAACAAAAAATCATCGATACCTAATACAGGGTGGGCGACTTCAGAGTGGCAAACCGTATGAACTTCAAATATGATTTTTCCACTTACAAGATGTTTCTCTGGGTATTAGTCACCTTGACAGTTCCATCGGAATTCTCTTCGTATCTCAGTGATACATGATCCACCAAACTCAAAGATTGCCGGATACTTTTCCACTTCGTACCAATCTCCCAAATACTAGAAACATATTTATTCGTGTTACTTTTTTATGTAAATTTATCAACATCAAAACATTAATCTGCTTTTCCAAAGATTAAAACACAGTTTCAACTGACTACGGGTTATAGTTCAAAGTGAACTTTGTCCTTTTTTTAAGTGAGTGTTTAGGCTAAAGTGGGGGTTTACGCAAGCTCCAGAAGGGTGGGGGAGACCGAGGTCTCCGAAATTTTTACTTTGGGAGTTTGAATTTTTTATTTGAGATTGTGAAGACAGTTTTTCAAGTTGAAGTGGGTGATTGGGGAGGGAAAGGAGGAGGGGGGAGATTGTAGTCTAACTTGGGGTTAATGCCAAATCTGTACATATGGCTCCATATATTCATAAGAATAGATTTTCTGTATTTTTTGTGACGTGATCTGTGATGAATGTGATAAGAGTATTTTCTTGTTTCTTGAAGGACTGGATTTTTACTAAGGCCGATTTTCGTTTTAATCCGATACTTGGAGTCCATGGTGATGTGCTCGATTGGTTTTATTTGAATGCAATGATTAACATACTATATGTACTCTGAAATGAAACCCAGTGTTTTTCCTGTTTTTCATTTGATTGTTATCAATAACGCCGATAACCATTTCTTTTTTAATTTGATTTTTTTTTTAACAAAACTGGTATTTTGCTGCATGACAATGATTTCAAAAATATTTTGAAAGACATCAATCTTTTAACCCTCGAGCCATCAAAGTCTTCAACTAGCAAACAAAATTATTTGCCGTTAGACAGGCCTAACAAAATGGCAAAAAGCGCGAAAAACAACATGAATAGTACAGAGTTCAGAGAACCGCCGCGGGCTGTTTTGATACATGAATCTCGTCATGAATCTTAAATAGAAATGTGTTTATTTTGCTCTTCAAAACGAATATAAATTATCAGAAGGAAGGTGGCAAAGATTTTATCATTATCTTGTGTAATAGTTTCATCAACTGATATCAAGATTAGAGGTAGAAATTATTACAGCTTTTTCGGGTGTTAATCACGTTAGAGTTGAGACGTCCGCGAAACCACAAGAAATCATTATACATTTTCTCGAACCCGCAGTCAAGATTAGGTATGAGATAATGATTTGATATTTCAAAGTCTCTTGTACTTGAGTTGAAACACTAACCGAAGAAGCCACGACAAGGGTCGCAAATGCGCGGTTTTTGATCACCCATTCGCGCGCTGGAAGGCTGGCTCACGTTAAAAAATGGGTTTGTGCGCATTTTTAAAGCCAGCTTGTGCAGTTAATATTTTAGCTCTAACAGCATCTAGAGAAGTTCTGGGCTCATTCTCGATGAGGGTGGCGATTTGCAGATGTAAATCCTGTTGTGCGGCGCGGTACAGGAGCTTACAACTTCACAAGAACACACATAGTTGCGTCTGTTGTGACACAAATGTACGAACACGACGATAGTGATGAGGATATAACATAAGCTCTCCTACCTTCATCAATCCTTGATCTTGAGCAGCCCGATTGCTATAGTCGGAGTGATTCATTGTTATAAGGCATGTGAAACTACTTGACCCTTTCATAAAATCTCAATGGTCACGCGTAAAAGACAGTATAGTCACCAAACAACAAGCAACCAATAAAACTCGTACTAAACAAGAAGCGCGACGTGAGTTACGCTTTTCCAAGACCAATCGCGAAGTGCAAATGCGCTCGCACCACGTCACATTAGTGGACATTGCTTGATAAGTTTATCTAGAGGAAGTGTGGAAACGCCTCTCACCATGCCTGCGCCGCGCCGCCGGCTCTCGCCACTATTAGGCTCAATGCACAAAGGGCGAAAAACGGAGGCGCGGTGCAGGCGCTCAAGAGACGAGGCGCGCCGCCGACGTGTCAACTTCACATCAGGAGGCGCAAAAAGGTGACAGTGCGGTGCGTAATTGCTCCGTTGGTCGTGTAATATCCAAAATACGCGAGAGAAGATAGTGACGAGGATATAGATCTTATAGTTTTATCAAACATACAAAGACTCATTCTTTGTGGATGAAAGAAAGCAAACATAGAATGTATGTCGTGATAAGAGAGCTAGACATGTACCCAAACAGGTTTCAGAATTATTACTACCGAAAAAAGACCACGAATTGTAGGGAACCTGTTAAACCGGAAGAAAGACTGTTGATAACACTGAGGTATTTCCAGAGAATTCTTCTAAATATAAAATAAAAACTAACGTAGGGTGAGGTAATGAGCAATAATACTGTCCTGTTCTTTAGTCCTGAGTCATGCAATGTTCTGGAACTTAGGCGAGGTTCTCAGGATATGAACACTATTATTGATTGTATTTGAAATGGACATCCGATGTCAATCATTTTCTGATCCAGTCAGTGAGGGTGAGGTGACTGATGTATCCAAAAATTGATTAGAAAGTTGTAATATTCCCATTTTGAATTTTAGTTAAAAAAAAAACGCTACGAAACAAGAAGCGCGACGTGAGGCACGCCTCCTCAAAACAATCAAGAAGTGCAGAAGCAGCGCGACAAATGCGATCAAGCGACAGCCCACGCCACGTCACCGGCTCTTCTACTCGACGCTAAGCACTTGTACTGAAGTAACGTTTTTTACAACTTAACAAATCTGTATAGCCGATCACAAGCACGCGAAAAAAAAGTGGATTAGTCGAAAAAAGTAGAGTTTTGGCATATATTATTATGATATTTTGTCAGAATTCCAAAAAAATTGGTGATTTAGATTATGTCAAAAACTAGAGCCAGTTGGAGAAAACTACTTTCATTTATAAATTTAGCAGGACTGAAATACCCGGAATCAATTTAAAACTACGTGGCAAGAAAAATTTCGCAATATTTTGTTCACCAGTGTTTTTGATACCTAATTTCTTATTTTGATGATGATTTGAGATGTTTTCTAATTTTTAAATGAGCTGGAATTCTATTTAGTGATAACATTTCTGATACTTATACATTTTTAATATGTACATAAGTTTAGTCTAGTGTTTAGATTCTTATAGAACTTTACTTACCATTTTGATTTTTGAAGTCACTTAATCTTTGGACTCACATTAATATGAATATGGACCCTTTAAGCATCCAATAATGGATGGAAATAGTTCCATAATATACAGGGTGCGCCAAGGTGAGTGGCTTATCAGGATATCTCAGGAAATAAAGCGATTGGGATTCTGAAAAATTGTTTGGTGAGATTTTCAATGATGCTCTCTTCAAATGAAATACTAGCAAAGTTGCGCGACTTCCGGTTATACCGGAAGTCAACTCGCTTGTTCCAAATGGAACATCTTTTATAGTATTACATTTTTGGATCCTATGTAAAATTCTAGGCAAATTTTAAGTATGATGTCCTATACCTAAGTATTAGCATTTTTGAAATATTTGAGTTTTTATGACAAAAATGACGTTTGTAGGTTCCTATAAAGATGTAATATTATCATAGCAGAAAGCCTTTATTTTTTAATTTGTATTAGATTTCTTGTTGAAAGGGACTTACTTTAAATGATTTTTCACAATATATCACAGATAAAAACGCTTATACCTAGATATAGGTATACCAAATCTGCCTAGAATTTTACGTAGAATTCAAAAATGTGATAATATATAGGGCGGTGTTACATTTGTTCCAACAAGCGAGTTGACACCCACTTCGGGCCACGTGATTCTTATTTAATTTGAAAAGAGCATCTCCAAAAATCTCTTCTTACAAATTTTCAGAATCCCAATAGCTTTATTTCTCAAGATATACTTACTTTGGCGAACCCTGTATATGGTCATGAAGTCCTCAGTCTTGATAAATCAAGAAATATTTTTGTTGCAAGTCGCAATCATTGGACATTCTCAGATATTTGAAAATATACAAAACTGATATTGAAGATTCTTCATAGAAAATTTCAAGGAAACTGTTGAGCTTTAAATGAAATCAAACATTTTGTCCTTCAATCAAATAAATTCTGAAAATCCTATGAATATACAGACTGAGCTGAATTGAGCTTTGTTTCAATTCTGCTTCACGGCTCGTCGATATTCCAATTGTTGCATGATAGGATATGAACCCATTTCCGGATTTCAAATTACATTTATTTTTAATACTCTACTCACTCAACATAAATGAATAAAGAGTAATTGTCATGTTTTATTGCTATAACAATGCATCACACATGATAGACAGACCACCGGTGCCTTATTAAAGCTACAAAATTGAAGTATTTCCACTTCATTCGTAAAGTTATTGAAAGTCAATGGCAAACAGAAAAATCAAAATACCCAACATATACTAGATAATCGATTGATTTAATCGCGAGAAAATAGCTGTTCCTCTTCATAACTGAAAACGGGGTGTGGCCTAAATAACAAGATGAGACGTCATTTCCGTTGCTATTGTCGAACCGCTCATTTGTCAATGGACAATTTGCACATTTTTTGGAAACATGAAAAATATAAGTATTAGTAAGTACTGATGCCATTGATGTTTGAAAAATCCACCTATGACCTCTTATAATGTAGTAATCACCGCTTAAAGAGCGCCAATCAACATACACTATGTCACAGAATACACTATCTATCTTCGTCTGGCGTATTGACTGAGATGTCTCTCTCGGGAGGGTAATATGGCCCCACCCCGTTTCCGTTCATTCAGTGAAATTCGCGTTTTCTTTTTCATTTATTTGGTATATTTTTGGGTATTTCGGAAAAATTTTTTTGCTGGTGACGTTCAAATAATGTCTAGAATACGTATATAAAATTTCAAGTCATTTGAAAATGTATGCAAATTGTCCATTATTTAAGTCGATTGACATCAGTGACGGCAGAGAGCTATCATAATAATGAGCCGGGATAACGGATTTTTTTCAGCTTGTTGAAGTTTCGGGTCGGATTCTTGCACCAAGGATTCAACAGGGACAGAAAGACCCAAAATTGACTCATTCATGTTGATGAACCTCATTGGATCAAATTCCGACTATGTTGGTGTTGCAACAAGAGGAATTAAAATGTGAAAGTAAGGTATAAAATAGGATGGTAGTGTTGGGTGTACCGCCATCCAATGATTGAGAACCTGCTAGAACATAAAAAACAAATTGTCTGTGTTGTATATTTTGGATTTTTTGGTTACCACACAACTTCCTCAGAAAACGACACGGAAATACCTACAAACTTCAACAGAGATTGACTCTACTGAAATAGTTGAACGAAACTTTAAATGTTACTTTTTATTAACTGACTGGACCAGGATCAAAATGAACTGAACCATAACGACCTGGCGCATCGCGTATGGTAACTCGAATCTTGAAGTACTAATAGTTGATTAATGATTGAATCTGCTTATGCGGGAACGCCGATATTTGTAGAGCCGTAACCTTCCGTTACTCCCGATTGTGGCCAATACGACGCGAGTTCAAACCGGTCACCTGCCCAAATATTATTTATGACTTTCTTTTTTTTTGTTTTCCGAGAACTCAGGCGATAATTAATTGCGGTTTTCTCCTCTATTTATCCTTGGCACGCGTAGAAGATATGTCTTGTCAAAGAAAGAGTGATGGTCTTGATTAGATATGGGCTATAGAGTGGTGATGACTGTTATCGCTCGATTCTTATAGACATGGGTTGTCAACCTTTGTTCTGTTTTGATTTATGGCGTTCCATAAGATCTTGTGCCAGTGGTTTTAGTTTTATGGGCTTAATGTCTTTTGACTTGGGACTCGATAATTGACTAGTATCTTTCTGAGAAGTTTGGAATCTCGTCGTTACTCAACAAACACAACCTTGGCGGGCCGCCGCCAAAACGTATGCTACGTTTAGAAAGTTCACTTGCGGCTATGACCGCCCATGACCGCTTGGGCGCCAGTAGCCCGACCGGCGGCATGCCGTCACTATTCCGCCTACCCGCGAAATTCCGTCTTCTGGCCGCTAGCTTGTATCCGATGTGTTTTCTTTCTTTTGAAAAGCGTTTAGTCTAAGAAACACCTATGTAATACGCTGGCGGCTCACTAGCGGAAAGTTGGTGTCCAGACTACATCTTTCGAGGCCGTAATGAAGCTAGATGGAATCATCGTCTCGCTAGAGGGCTATCAGTAAGAAGAGAGGTGTGGTTTAGGGTGTAGCATACAGTTGATTTTGATATCAGACTGATGTTGATTTGATGAATAGGTACTAACGAGATCCAGAATTTAAAGCTGCCGAACTGCCATCTATAAATTGTAATCAAGAATCCTAGCAATCGTGGATATGAAATATATATACTGATTAAAGTACGATTTCTCAATTATTATGCAAAGTATCATGTGCAAAATCAATTTCTGGAATACTAATGTATATTAATAATAATACAACTTTTGAGGAACACATTTTAATATAAAAAATTAGAATTCTGTAGAATATAAAACAAACATTGTAAACAACAATTCAACTTAAAAAAAATTATAGATTCAACTACACTATAATACGGTACACAAGAACAACAAATGAACACAGAATAGTACACCAATTTTTTCTCTTAATCAAATTATTCATTTTTTACCCCTACGGTGCGGGGCCTTCTTTCCTCTCTATCCCCAGCACTTTTCGAACAGGTTGGTCGATTTTCACATTAGTAGAGCAATGTGCATTTCTCCTCAAGGCGCCTATGATGAATGGAAGTTTGGATAATTATATCGAAAAAACATAACATTATATCGGATAAAGTACCCCTTAACACAAAACAGTATTTTTGGAAGAACTCATGTCAAGCTGTAAATCAATAAATAACAAAATAACAATTTGATGGATCTCACAATATTCCATCAATTTTCTTCTACTGGAATGATATAAGCACAAGTATATACAGTGGCGGACATAAGTATGGAAAAGTCCTTAAATTTGAAAAAAACTCTGATCCTGCATCAGTTATCAAAGAAGTGATGGTACATTTGAAAACTTCAATCCATTTGTCACTTATCAGTTTACCTGTCCTGACGGTCCTGGTGTCCCATTTTCACGTCCAAAAAAGGCTACTTATTTTCTAATTTTTTTCTGTGCAACTTTTGATAAAAATTGCTAGCACCATTCAAAAGAGGTACAAAAGTTATATACTTTCTGAACATTTCAACAAAGGATAATCTAGCAATAAAATGTTAAACTTGGCAAAAATGACCCATTTCGCGCATGATATTTGTCATTTTTGCCAAGTTCGAAATTTTATAGCTAGACTATTCTTTGTACAATTATTATGAAATTCTCAGGAAGTAGATAAGTTTTGCCCCACTCTTGAATGGTGCTGGCCATTTTTATCAAAAGTTACACAGAAAAAAGTTACCAAAGTAGCCTTTTTTGAACGAGAAAAAAGGGAACTGAACAATTTAAAAAAAAAATCGCCACGACCTCTAAACTGACAAATGGATTGAAGTTTTCAAATGCACCATCACTTCTTAGTTAACTGATGCAGGATCAGGGATTTATCATATTTAAGGCCCTTTCCATACTTATGTCCACCACTGTATATACAGGGTGTCCCAGCAAGGGTGGCCACCGGCCATATCTCGGAAACTACTGGACCTAAAAGTTCAGGAAAAAAAATATGATCACTAAAGTGGCCACGAGAAAATGCTGGGAAATATTTATAACTTCGACATTTTTCCGCTAGGGGGCGCAATCAAAGCTTGAATATTAAAATTCGAAATTTCTCCGGAAATTCTCAGATTGAGGTATATCTTTATCAACATGGTTAGAAAACCTAGACAATTTCACGTCTTTTTGGTACAGGGCTCATTGGCGTACCGATCTTCGTGTGAGTAGGGGAAGGTAGTGAAAGTGTAATTGTTCAAGTGGCTGTAAAGGTTTTTTCTTGTAAATTTAATCTTCATTTCGATTCTGTTACCAGAATTATACCGTACCATTTAAATTTTTGCGGTGAAACGAAAATAACAGTTTTTAATTCAAATTACGCCTTCTAGCAACTTTTCTGAAGACAATCACACATCACTGGATACGATATACGAAAGTACTCACATTTATCTTCCAAACAAGCCTATACGCAACAAAATCGGAAAAGTCGTTTATAAGTTACAGCCACTTGAACAATAACACTTTCACTACCTTCCCCTACTCACACGAAGATCGGTACGCCAATGAGCCCTGTACCAAAAAGACGTGAAATTGTCTAGGTTTTCTAACCATGTTGATAAAGATATACCTCAATCTGAGAATTTCCGGAGAAATTTCGAATTTTAATATTTAAGCTTTGATTGCGCCCCCTAGCGGAAAAATTTCGAAGTTATTAATATTTCCCAGCATTTTCTCGTGGCGACTTTAATGATCATATTTTATTTCCTGAACTTTTAGGTCCAGTAGTTTCCGAGATATGGCCGGTGGCCACCCTTGCTGGGACACCCTGTGTATATATATATAACTGAAGCCCAGAAGCTACCTGATAAATTTCAAGTTTCAAACATGTTTGGAACCTATATACATACAATCTTCAATGATTATACATTATACATTATAATGCGACCATATACCCAAATTTTAGAATCTAGAAATTATGGAATGATATTTATACTAGTATTCAAGTTACCATGCGAACCATAGATAAACAACGGATTCTTCAACAAAATACAACTTACAGGAGCAATCACTGAATTAAATTCCAAACACACACAACACAACCAATAATTATTGTACTGTCTCGATCTCGAACGATAACTGATCGGAATAATAGAATTAGACTGATGCAATGGCCGACGCCAAAACAAAAACAGCTTGGCTTGGTTCAACGGTTCAACTACAACTGGTTTGTATGGTTTCCACTTACAAAAAGCGGGAAAATCGAAAACAACGAAACTAGCTTGCGGATAGCTGGCGATCTGCAAGCGCCCAAAAGAGTCACGGAGTTGGCGATGGCGGCGTTTTGTAGCCGACGGATGTCGCTCTTGAAGAAGGCGCCCTAACGATGTTGGGCAACCGACTTCGTGCCAACTCCAATCAGAAAGCTCAAAAATGCATATCTTTGTATAGCATGATTATAGCGGGTTTGCCGCTGATGCCTTTCCGAACCGTCGCCCAGCCGCCAGTTTTGTCTAGCGGCCGCCACTCAACCGCCGGCTGAGTGTTTGTTGGGTACTTAGTGATTAGAAATTTTTGAGTTTGATCGAATGAAATGTGTTTGAGTACACGGGTAGTTTGAACTTTAAATTGACGGTTTCTAAGGTATTTTACCGTATGGGCATCACAATATTCTGTGACTAAACCTGGTACTATACAGGGTTTCCTTAAAATGTGCGAAAAAAACTTTACTATATACCCCTGAGGTAAAAATATGTCGATTTATCCCAATTTATCGTAGTCCAAAATTGTCACACCGTAAAATTACCTAATATTCAACTACTTCACGCTTACGTTTTCGAAAAGGCGAATATTAGGAATTTTGGTGTGGCATGGAACTCTATTGATGGAAATATCTCGAGAACGGCTCACTTGAGTGAACTCTGACAAGAGTACCTTTTTCACTCTGAGTTGTCTGGAAAATCTTCTTTTTGAGTGAAAGATGGAAAAAGAGCACTAGGAAAATAGTTATGATCATTTTAAACCACAGAATGTGCAGTGCATGGCACCCTCTAGTGGTCACAGTAAAACAAACTTCATAATCAAATTTCTCATACCACAAAACCCCCGTATACCAATTTTCAAAGCAATATGTGAGAAAGTTTCCAAAATAATGACAAAAATCGATTTTTGATTTTAAACTTAACCAAACTGTATCTTGGTAACGGTACAATTTTGAACTTAGATAAATTGCGGTGAATCGACATATTTTGACCTCTGAGGTATTTGGTAGAGTTTTTCCACACCTTTCAGGGACACCCTGTATAGTAAAAAATACTTGATGCACCCATTTTACTAGCACAAACCGGTAGCTGTTCCGTATTCATCATCACTATGTATAGTTTTGTTCACTTATTTGATTAATCCTTTTGGAGTGGCAAATCCTTATAAAGCATTGAACTACATACTACGTACCTGGAAAGGACCCGGTCATTGTCTTTAACGACTCGTAAAGTGTGTCATTTATCTCCATGTATAGGCCAATGGGTTAGAAAGAGACATGTATCCGTAACTATCGCTATCTCTCTCTATTTTCCATGCGTATAGGCCATAAGATAGGAAGAGATAGGGATACGTAACAATCGCTATCTCTACTTGATTCACTCTCAATAATGAGCGGGTCCGTTCCAGGTACGTAGTATGGAGTTCAATGTTATATAGTGACAAATGAAGTAGAATGGTATACCCAAGAACTATATTTTGGTGACGAAAGATCTGGAACTATATTATGGTGTTACTTGGGTACATTATTAGGGAGGACTTGACAAAACTGATTTTCCAAGACGAATGCGCTTCTGTGAGTGGTATACAAGGAAGGACCATCCCGATTTTGTAATCATGTTTTGTGGTCCGATGAAAGTAGGTTTACGAATTGTGGAGTTTTTAATAAGCAGAACACTCATCATTGAAAACCCTCACGAAGTGGCAGCGAGACGTCCACAGACCAGATTTGAGTTTAACGTTTGGTGTGGGGTCATTGGTGATTTAATACAACTTACCTTTCTCAATTGGGCAACTATCAATCAATCATTTCAGGAAATCGACGTATAGGACCATTTTCATTTGACTACAGCCTAAACGGACAGAGATACCTAGAGCTTTTGCGAAATCAGGTTGTGCCGGCATCACGCGCTACTCTAACCGAAGATGAGTTCAGAAGAACCTGGTTTCAACAGGATGGAGTCCGGCTCACAACACCATTCAAGTCAGGAACTTCTTGATAGAGCAGTTTGAGGAAAGGATCATTTCATTAAATGGTACAATACCCTGGCCTCCTAGATCCCCCGACCTTTCGCCCTTGGATTTTTATCTCTGGGGTCATACAAAGAATGAGGTCTATGAATTTGATCCTCCTGCGACTATAGAAATCCTAAGACAAAGAGTTTTTGACACATTTACAAATATCAACAGAAACATACTTGCGAGGGTTGTACGAAAAACAGTTACTAATTGTCAGAAATGCCTCGATGCAAATGGACGTCATTTTGCTAACTTGTAAATCAATAACAAGACCGTTGAGAACACATCACAGTATTTTCATTTTCAATATATTTGTACCTACCTGTAAGTTATCCAAAAGCTTAAGTGTTGATTGAATAAACAATGATTTTTCTGACTTTTTATTCAATACACTCATAGACTCGTTGAAAAGTCATTATTTACGTCCATGTTCTATTGAAAATTCAATAAGTTTAACACGTTCGCTGCACACCAAATAAGGTGACCTCAAGTCCTCAGGTTGATACAGTCCCTATTAATGATGTTTTGCGACAAATAAATCATGGCCCACTTAGAAAAGATTGAGTCCCAGCTTCGAAGTGTGATATTTCGATGATACTTGAATCTTTTATGCACTTGTGGGACATCACTAGTCTGGAAGTTTTACACTCTTTCCAAAAATCGAAAAATCCAATATGGCGGCCATAAGAAAAATGAAAGTTGAGGCGGGTTACGGAAAAACAAAAGGCGATTGAGACATGTCATACACACCATTTTATTCGTCTTAAAAAAGTGTCCCGATAATGTCACATTTTCATAGCTGTCCAATTAGCCGTTTCGGATTTACTGGCAAAAAACAAAATCCGACATTTTCGGTTTTTCGCCGATATTTCCAAAACCAATTGACCGATCGCAAATCTGGAACCGAATATCGAATGCACTGAGTTTCCTCTAAAACTTTTTCCATTTAACCTTTCATGTAGGTATAATAAAGGCCAAGATCCCTGTATAGAGAAACGAATTTGGGACACACTGTATAGTTGAGTTTTTCAAATATCAATGGCATTATCACCCCCCACTCCTAATATTTTTTCTGCTTCCAAAGATAGCACAAATCGTCCACCTGCACATCAGACCTTCTTCAGGCAGCTCATAAAAGATCGACGGATGTTCCTGTCATTGTATCAATCATTCGTTTATTCACATCAAATACATTCAAATCAACGGTTATTAATCACAACCTGTCTGGTTAGTCTTAGTCAGAAATAGTTTTGATAAATTATTTTTCTGTATCACATTGTTCGCATCATCCAAAACTTGCTGAGAAGGTTGTCTGACTCTTGTCAATATAAATAAGTTTTCTGGAAAAAACAACATGCTCTAGAATTATTTACATATAATAATTGTATACTTACGTCTATTGACAAATAGCAAATTGTTACAAGACCATACAACAGCATAGTTATCATAGTCAGTTCCAACAATCCATAAAGGTTCTAGATGAACGTTGTGGAAAAATCAAATTGACGGTTAAGGTTTGGAATAATTTGAATATCAACCAATATTTACCAGTCGAAGTAGATAATTTCAGGGTGAGTTTGGCTTCACTTGTAGAGTTGTCAAATGTGGCTAGACCAACTCTGGATAGATTTAAGCTGAATCTGTTTGATAAAGAAAAATATCAATATCGGATAGAGGCATTAAACTTTGAAAAAAGAGGACATTGATCACTTCGCGTCAAAAATGATCTCTTCCATCAAGTCAAAACTTTAAGGTTGTATCACTGGTTTTCTTCTTTGAATGAATTCTGAATAGAACTAAACTCAATTCACTGGATTGCCATGTTCAATGACAAACATTTCGAGTTAATGTGTCAAAAATGGAGGATTTTATGTATCATGCCAAATAATTTGCTAATACATACATGTAGTTATGCTCGAAAAGAGTCAACGTGATCGTTCCATTGGAATTTTGTTCGTGGTCTGTTGAGATACACTGATCGCCAAATTCCGAGAGAAGTGGATACTTCGCCTCTTCGTACCATATTCCCATATACTAAAATGATATATATATTTTTGCATTTTCCGTGCAGTCATACAATGCGGAGGAAAAAAAAGCAGAAGACGTCGTTATTGCATCTCGCTAGTGCTCTGCAGAAATAGATTCGTCTACAGTCTACAGTAATATGCCCCTATCATAATATGCTAATTCATATTATAATATGTAGCATGGTTAAAATACTATCAAGGTTATCAATTATTGTAATGTTGATACACAATAAATGATAATATTTTTGAACATATTAGCCTATTGGTAATTTAAGTTAGTTTTTTGACATACATTTATAAAGATCAGACGTGTTAGTGTGCCCAGTGAGTTTTTTATTATCAGAAAAAAAATGATCAAATCTGGTGTAAAAAATAGAATTGAGTGTTCCACCCTGAAATCTTAGTCTACTATACGTTTTATGCATGGCAAGGTGTCAGAAACCATTTATGACAGAGACTTGCTATTTGTAATATGGTCTAACGATTTTACCCAACAACCTCTTTTTCCCTGACTTTTTCTTACCAACACTTCGAATTTTTGTTCCGTTTATTCATGGAGGGGCTCTCGCGATTCCAAAGATGTGTAGCAAACACTTTTCATCTTTGCATTAACAGATCATACTCACCTTAGAAACAATAAAGTTTTCAACTACTTGAACATTTGGACATCTTCCAAGAAAAGTTCTCTGGCCGTTTGTCAACGCTAGAAAAATAACGGAAAACGTGTAATACAGCATGTTAGCGCGATTTGTATTGGAGCGATTCAACTTTACAGTAAAATGGCTTCGTCCCTAATACGCGAATAGAATAGAATTGAGTATAAGGTAGTCGCCACTTCTCAATTTTTGTCGAACACAGCCCGCTTTATATTCGTTGGAAGATATCTATGTAAATAACTGTTATGCGTTTTTTTTGTTTTGCACTATCATGAACATGGACATAAATCATTTACTCGCTATCATTATTGATGGTCCAAGTAGGTAGCTGAGTAAAGATAGAAATCTATATTTTTGTTATAGGAATCTTCGCCGTCTATAAACACAGTCAGTAATAAGAAGTTCACATAAATATTGACTGGAATAAAATTACTTGCGAAGAACTGAGAATTTACATTAGCATCATCCGAGAAGATGAATACAAGGCACAGATCAACATGACACATCAAGGTGCAAAGCGATTTCACCACGTGGAACACAGGATCAATAGCATAAACAAGCAAAGAAATACGTGGATGAAAAGAATCTCTCGAAAGTGCAAAACAACAACATCTTCAGGATATCGTTTAGAAATGAACATTATAAAAAAGTGTATCCAATTCCAAAAAATATATAAGGAATTACAATGTGGTATTTCATGTGCTAATGATATTTATAATAAGAATGTGGTCAAGTCGAGAGTAAAATATGGACTGTGAGAATTTTCCAAAGAATGAATTCTTTAGTTAATTGCTACAAATCAATGTTGAAGGTACGACGGTACCACCATAAAGCCACAAACTGTAAGTCTCACAAAAGCTCAGAGTGCAAATGCAAATATGCCCAGGATAATTGGACTGAGAATTGAATATTCACCAAAATATTTGATGCCTATTGACAAAGCAGGAACCGATTCATATGCCAGGATCGCGGTCTCATGACGGCTTCGACTAGCAATAGTTTTCCTGCAACTGCTAAAGCGCTCTTTCTGTTCATGAGGGATTGTAAGGCATGCACCCATCGCACATTTCGCTTTGTAGAAATTTATTGTGACACCAAGGTATTTTACCGTGTCCCTCTAAGGGATCTCGACCCCATTAAATTCTACCGGCGCCGGCGTGGGAGTGAGGTCTCTTTTTCGCGGTAAAAGATTGTCCTGTGTTTCACCAGGGCTTATGCGGATCTTCCACAGGGACGCCCATTTTCGTAAGTTGTCGAACGTTAGCTGGAGGTATTTTTTCCTTAACAGACATTATCCGGTCTCTTAAGAAGCTCTTCATACTACATGATTGGAAAGCCGATCTCTCGCATTTTATCCACTAAGCCGTCGTGCCATACCCCGTTCAACGCCCTTTCGGAATCCAACTGGACTTAACCAGTACATTGGTTGAAATCAACAAGATCCTCTCCGTTACCTTTAGAGCCTGCAACTGCGCTGAGTAAAGTTCTCTAAAGCCGTATTGCTCATCCGGGTTCACTTCCAGGTTCTCACAAAGATCTTTTAGACGATTTAACCTTAAGCCATAACCTTGCCCTAGCTAGCGAGCAAGGATATGGGAAGGTAGTTCTGATAGTTTCATCTTCCCCTGGCTTGCTGATCAAAATCACCTCTTCGTGCTTCCATATATCTGGAACATGTCCAAGTCGTAACAGGGTGTTCGCAATTGCGCAGAGGAACGCCACCTTTTTAAGTGGTAAGGTCTAGATAATCTTATTTGTCACGCCGGCGCGACAGAGTGATTTGCGCAGTTCCAATCTTTTGATGATTTCACTATCTGTCTTGGTTGGATGTTTTCGTGAGTAATTGCGGTTGCCAAAATGCGCTAGAGGCTGGTTTGAAGTCTCACACTTAATCTTCCCAGCGCAATCTTTTATACTGGAGAGAGCAGGCACCCTTGAGATCTTGGTTGTTACGACTTAGTCGCAACCTGTTCTCGTGGGTTGGATGTTGTCAGTACTTGCGTCTGAGGTGCCTGTGCCTGTGCGTCCTCATCTTGTTCCGCAAATGACCAGGGAGGGCACCGCGCCTTCCGGTGAGCCTCTGTTCTGGGAGGTTAATTGTAACATCTTTGTGTGCTTGTGAGATCAAGTTTTCAAAACTAATCGCCGCCGCGTCAAGTTCCGCTGTCGTTCAAAGAATGGAATCAAGGCTCTTTGGTCAACTACCTTTTGAAGGTTTAACCAGTCAGTCACTGTTCGCGTTTTTGTCCGCGATTCTTTATTAGTGTCAATAAAGTCTCCTACGGTTATATAAATCCGAAATTCCTCGATCTAGAGAGACAATTTCATGCGGCAACGCTACGTTAAGGATCGCGTTATATAGGACATCCGGTAGTCTTCGTCCCGAAGAAAAGAACGTAGGCAACTTGGGTCCAATGAATGACGCTCGCGTGATGAAAGTCAGTCTACCTTGTGAGTCACGTGGCATTGGCGTCTGTCAGTCGGCATTTTCATATCCATCACACGGTATCGCGAATCGGACGAGCCCGAACTTTACTCGATCGCAGTTCTTCTATCATATGATTTCGCGCCGCCTTCTTAACTAGCACATGCGAACGCGAAAATGATTCGATAACTTCTTATGAAACTATTTTTAGTTTTCACATTACTGCAAACGTATGTATGCAGCTCGTAGCTCTGTGATTGTTGATTGTTGCATTGTTATTGTGCCTATAAAGCTCAAGTTATCTTTTCTTTTAGATAAGTAAGTTATGATAGCTATTGTCCAATCTAAGTACTTAGTACTTGATAATTTCTTTTGATATTATTAATTTTGTCAAGAACAGAAAAAGCGGGGTAAGCTGTTGCTAATTTTTTTAGTTTTTTAGTTTTTTTATTCCAGTATAAACATGAACCTTTCCTTACCTTAAGCTACAGTTATCATCATAACATTCACGTCAAGTTAACGTATAGGTTGAGATTGTTTACTAGTGCAAATGTTCCATTTGCTAACAGCATTACCATAGAGAAATGGATACGTTAAGTTAACGGTTTCGTTCAATCATAGCCCCCATTCACATACCGGCGTGTTGTTAGTGTTGCCATGGAAGCAAATGGCATTAATTTTAATTTTTTCTCCAACCGATTAAATAAAATTTGGTTCAATATTTTGAAAAAGGATGAAAAAATGTTTCAAATAAAAGTTACTTCTTTATTATGAAGAATAAGATTCTGCACTGAGAAATATAACTTTCCATTTAAAACATGATTTGACCTTGAAATCATGGTCAAGGTTTAACAAAATATGTTCGTTGTGTTTCCCCCTTGATACTGAACAACTTTTGTTTGAAACATTTTTCTCTATAGTACATAGTTTTTGAGATGTCTCAAATTGAATGCCTCACCCTGTATATTAAGCACTGCACCCATAATTTACTCAGTGACATTAGAAGTGTCACGCCGACTAATTTCCCATAAGACTTAATGTGAACATGACCTAATACAAAGTTTCATATCTCCTTTGAAAAAAAACATCAAATATACCAAAGAAACAAAATGTTTGGAATGAATGAAACTTAAATATTTCAGCATAGAAGAAATTCCATTTCTACCAGGAAACTCTGTAAAGTGTTTCAACATTTTGTAGTCAAACTAGCAATGCAATTGGCATTGGGTGGGATGTGCTAGAAATTTAAAACACTCTATGGAGTTTTCAGGTAGAAATTGCATTTCTTTTATGCTAAAATATTGAAGTTTTGTTCATTCTGAACATTTTGCTTGTTTGGTTAATTTGATATCCTTTTTTTCAAAGGAGATATGAAGTATTGTATTAGGTCATGTTCACATTGAGTCTTATGGGATATGAGTCGGTGTAACACTTCTTCTAATGTCACTGAGTATATGTTGGATGTAGTTCTGAAATTGAGTTCCAAAACTCACTGTACGTGGATATAGCGAATTCAATCGAGGTGAACAATAAATAAAGTAACATACTTATGCGTATTTTATTTTTTTCATGTTCAAACTGGCTATGATAATGACGGGTAGATAAAAAACAAATTAAAATTGAGAACCGACAACTTTTACTAGATTAGTTTTGTGAGTGGACCTGTATCAAGGTATAATATGAACTAAAAGAAAACTTTGCGATTACATGTGCTGGATAACGATGAGTGTTGGACATAACATGTGATATATATGTTACGGCTAATATAGAAACTTGGATAGTTTATTATAAACTAGCTGGATAGTTTGTAAGCTAACCAAACCATTGGCTATTTTGATAGAAAATGCAATTTCCACTAAAGTAGCAGTTATTCTGTAACCTATTCAAGAGTCTTGGCTAATTTACTTGAAACTATTAAGAAAACCAAAATAGCTGGTTAGTTTGTAAACTATCCAAAGTAATCTGGCTATGAAATTAAAACCATAGTTTCTAGTAACATAAAATAGCCAAACCTTTGGCTAGCTTATAAACTAACTAGGTTCGGCATATAAAATGGCTGGTTAGTTTGTAAACTATCCAAAGTAATCTGGCTAAAATGAAAACCATCATTTCGATTAAAATAAAATAGCCAAACCTTTGGCTAGCTTATTAACTCACCAGGTTATTCATTTCTTATTTGATAATTTAAATTTTCAGATTCTAATTCAAATCAAATAAAAAAATGGGAGTGACTATTCTGCCGATCGTTACACTATGCAGTAGTTCGTTGGTTAGCAAAAGGTTAACATTTCAATTATTATTATAAATCATAATTTATGTGATTTGTATGGGTATCATGAGAATTAAGATTGGGTTAGTTTGGGTTAGCGATTATATTAATAAGCAATAAAACCAATCTTGATTCTCGTAATACCCATACAAATCACATAAATTATGATTTACAATAATAATTGAAATGTTAACCTGTTGCTAACATGCTAACCAACGAACTGCTGCATATTTTTGGTTAGTATATGAACCAGCCAAAAAGTTGGCTATTTATGTTACTAGAAATCATGGTTTTCATATTAGCCGGATTGCCTTGGATAGTTTACATACTAACCAGCTATTTTGATTTTCTTAATAATTTCAAGTGAGTTAGCCAAGATTCTTGGATAGTTTGCAAAATAACTGCTATTTTAGTGGAAATTGCTTTTTCTATCAAAAAAGCCAATGGTTTGGTTGGTTTATAAACTATCCAGCTAGTTTATAAACTATCCAGCTAGTTTATAAACTATCCAAGTTTGTATATTAGCCGTAACATATATAGGCTGTATTCGAGCTCAATCGATTCGCGATACCGTGTGATAGTTATAAAAATGCGTGCGGGCGCCGGCGCCGCTTAGGAGCTCGTCAATGTTCTCTTTACTGAAAGATAGCATTCAGTTGTCCCTCGGGGGCAAGTAATGTGATTTTTACGAGATCGTTACATGTGTTCAGGAAAATAGACACCTCATCTATTTCGACATGTTGAACGCCGAGCGACAACTCACACGAATCCAACTCTCGACCCAAAACCCTAATCTGGATATATGTGCCATCTATTGCCCCGCAAATAAGCGAACGCGGATAGATGTGGTATATGTTCGAGATGTACCTTTCGTCCATGAAATTAAGAGACATTTCTTAACGATTATTCGATGTTGAATGGAAAAGTTTGGTACAGAACCGTAATAAGCCACAGCCATTGCACATATCCGGACTAGAATACTGGGTTAACAGTTGGATTCATGTGAGTTGTGCCATGCCATCTGACTGATGATTCCTATTCGGGATGAAAACGGTATCAGGAGGGCACTACTCATATAAATATAACTCTTCACACTTATTACGGTTTTGTATCAAACCTTTCCATTCAACAACATTGGAAAACCGTGAAAAGAATTCTCTTTATTTCATGAACGAGACATACCCCTTATCTCGAACATATACCCCACATCTATTCGCTTTCGCCGAATTGCAGGCCAATATGGCATTGGTTATTCAAAATTATCACTGCACATATCCAGACAAGGATATTCGGTGGAGAGTTGGATTCGTGTGAGTTGTGCCATGTTGCCTGACTGCCCAAGTATAGCACCGAACGGTTTTATTTAGTCCTTCAAGGATGCCGTTTGGTTTCTTCAATTTGTTTGTAAGCCAAAACGTTGTTCCATTGAATAAGGGTACTTTGATGATATCTTTGTCAGTTCTTTATAAAATATATAATTTTATCTCAAGAAATTTAAATGGAAGCATTTACTTGTTCCATATTCATGCACCCAGTATCTTTATCGTTGAGCTGAGACACCTTTTAAAACTGTTATTAATTTGGTATCCGTGTCATCGAACTAATGAGAGGGGACTATTTATTATGGTGAAACATACATTTCTTTAAAAAAGTCCTGTCTTGCGCTTATTGCAAAATAATTGCATTTTCTCTAGATTACCTTTTCTCAATTTCTTAAGCAGCTCTTCATAAAGTAATGACGAGAGTTTGGAATGATGAAATTTTCAATGTTAAATCTAAACACATTGTTTTGGATGCTCAATCATTCGTTTATTCATATCAATATCGAAGTCATATAAAATACATTCAATGAACGGTTACTAATCACAACCAACCTGGTTAGACTTGACCAACAACGTTTGTGATAATTTATTTGCCTGTAACACCTTGTTCACATTATCCAAAACTTGCTGAGAGGGTTGTCTGGCTCTGGTTAAAACCCATAAGTTTTCTGAAAAAAACCACACACTGTTCTAGAATTGGAACATAATGAATGTTTACTCACGTGTATTGATAAAAAATAGCCCATTGGTGCAAGACCAGGCAACAGCATAGTTATCATAGTCAGTTCCGACAACCCAATAAGGTTCTGGAAATGGCATTGTGTAAAGAATTAACGATTTAGGTTTGAAATAGTTCAAATATCTAGAAATACTTACGAGATGAAGATGAGAATTTGAGAGTTAGTTTGGCTTCACTTGTAGAATTGACAAATGTCGCTAGACCAACGTTGGTTACATTTCTGTTGAGTCTGTTTGATCATGAAAAATGTTAATATCCCATAGATGAAAGATGTTTACGATCATGCGTGATTTAATATTCACTTTGAAAGAGGGTGAGTTCAGTTCTTGTTGCGTTAAAAATTATCTCTTCCAAGTCATAAGCGTAAAGTTAACACTGCTGCTATAATGATTCAACAATTCACTCACTGATTTTTTTCTTTGAACTTTATTAATTTTCAAGTACCTACAGCTCCACTTCACTGTATTGCCTTATTGTATGCTTCAATAACAAATTTTTCAAGCTCCATCATCCATCAAAGTTAGTTGATTTTTATCATGCACTTGAAATTTTCATAGAATACATACTTACATGTAGTTACGCTCGAAATTAGTCACCGTAATCGTTCCATTGGGGTTCACTTCGTAGTCGGCTGAAACACACTTATCACCAAACTCCGAGAGAATTGGATACTTCGCCTCTTCATACCACGTTCCCACAAACTAGAAAATTGCAGAAAAAGCATTTGAAATATTTTGCAATATTCTTTTATATTGATATTTTTGCATTTTCCGTGCCGTCATACATTGTACGGATAAGAGCAAATTTTTGTAGATCCATTGAAAATAGCAATAGTATTGCTCGCCGTCACGAAAATATTGATGGCATTATTATTCAATATTTTGCATAATAACTGAGAATCTAAATGATTCGTCTAGATACCGCAAAAGACTCCAACCATACTTTGTAATCAGTACTCCTTATGCGTATTTCGATATTTTTGAGACACTATGTCATATGATTAATATATTGTGACAAAACATGCCCAGCGGTATGAACTTCCAAGGCAGCCGAAAACCAGAGACATCATTCCAACCATTATGTCATTGTCTCTCTAGAATATGTCGGCTCTTGTCCCGTTTGTCACATGTCCGAACCAATGTTTTCTATATTGATCTAGTATTTTCGGTTGCCTATATCTGGAATATTGGAGAACTTTCGCAATCTATCGAGGGATGGAAAAGGATTTAACCAAACCATTTGGGAAAGGAAGTTCGGATTTTGATAGCGAAACATAAATAACCTATGATTGTGAACATAAATATTTATGGTGTTGTGATTGTGTGTGCTGTAGTGACTTTAAATAAATAAATAAAAACTAAGTGTTTCTATAGCGGAAATTTGTAACAATAATAATAATTTTGTAATAATATAATCAAAAGTGAATAAAGGGTGTCCCATGATTAACGCTAGATTTGAATTTGCCGTCATTTGTGCAGTACATTGTTGGCAACCCTGAAAACAAAACATTTTGACAGCTGAAAGCTGAGCGTTAGTGAAAATGCAGCGCTACACGATGCAACATATTGTTTCACGGCCATACAGCCCGGGAAACAATGCAATCACTGCATGAGACATTCCCTGGTCGTGTACTTTCACGTTTCGGCGGTCAGAATTGTCCCCCTAGATCGTGTGATTTAACTTCATTGGATTTTTTTTTATGAGGTTATTTGAAGTCAAAGGTCCACGTCAACAAGCCTTCAACCACACGTGCATTTCAGGAGGAAATTAAACTCTGTATCAACGAAATTCAGCACATTTATGCAGAATGGTCATTGAAAATTTCGACAAAAGAGTGCGTATGTGTCAGCTAAGCCGTGAAGGCCTTTTATCCGATGTGTTATTCCATAATAACCCTTCCCGTTGTACTTTATGATTCAATAAAAAAAAAACAATTTAAAGATTAAAAACCTTGTTTTCTATTTAGTTCAAATCCTGCGTTAATTTTAGGACATCCTTTACATGTATTGTTACAGTGAATAGAACGATTTTTTCTATAAATTGATTTATTTCAGATTGTCGAAAGATAGCATCTTTATCACAATCCATCACTCTCTACAGAAATGAACGAGATCATCATTTTTTAAGTTCAGGGTGCCGGTTAGAAATTTTCAAACCTCCGAGTATCAACGGAGAAATCCGAAAAAAAGTCGAAATCTTTTCATTTCGAATTTTATTTTTTTCTGACTTCATTTGAAGAGATATTGATAAACAGAGAATTTTTTCTCGTGACAGTTTTCTCTCCTCTACAAGATGCCGTCATCGAGATTTCAATCCGATTTTGTATTACGGATTTTAAGAGCCTCTTATGTTCTTGAACCAATTATGTATCGCACTTTTTCAAAACATTTATATCAATAGATTTTTCCATAAATACTTATGTGTTAGAGAGAGACAAAAAATATATTTTTGATAGGGTTAAAACGAACATATTTCTTGCAATAACGCATTTTTTTTTTTCAATTTTTGAAATGAACAATGTTAAACAAACATACCTTTATTTTTGATGCTACATAAAATGGAATGATAAAATTTGGTGGTTTCCGTCAGAAAAAAAATAATTTTTGGCAGTTTTCTCAATAATCAATTTTGATCTTCTTTTTTGACCACCCAATCAATAGTTATTAAAATATTGTGAAAAATCTTTTCTGGTAGGTCTCTCAACAAGCAATCCAACCCAAATTAAATAATAAAGGCATTCTTATAAGTAAAATTTACATTCAAATTGAAGACTACAAACGTCATTTCTGACAAAAAACTCAAATATTTCAAAAACTCGCATACTTGGGTGTAGGATATGATTAATCAAATTTGCCTAGAATCTTACGAAGAATTCAAAAATGTAATAATATAGGGTGTTCCATTTAAAACAAGTGAGTTGACACCAGCTTCCGGTATAACCGGAAGTCGCGCAACACAGCTATTATTTCATTTGAACAGAGCATCCTTGTGAACCTCACCATTCAAATGTTCAGAATTCCAATCGCTTTATTTCCCGAGATATTCTAATGGACGGTTACCGTGAGACACCCTTTATATTCTATACAGGGTGTCAAATAATATTTGGATGAAACTATTATCGGTCAAAAATAACCATACCTTAACCTATAAGTAAACATATATCGGCAAACGCCCCCGAAAGCGCCTCCTTAAAGGAGGTTATACCTGAGGATGGATTTTTCCAATCATCTCCGAAACGGTTTAGAACAAAGTTTTGAAGCTTTGATATCTCACTAATTTGAATAATATGCTGAATTCAATATAGATTCAGAAATTTGATTACTTGGTCAGATGCGTATCATTTTATAGAACATCTCTTCGCCTTTTTTTTTAATTGAGGAAATTCCGCGATAGTTTACGCAAAAAAAGTCATCTTGATTTGTATCGCTAGATAGAAATTTATAGAAAAAGGTATTTAAAAATTACGCTGCATAATATTTACAATATCATATATATTTCCTTAGAGAGCATTTTTCGGCAAATGTTTATGGGAACCTTTTTTCACACCCTGTAATATGAATATACTTGAAATACATATCAAATCTAAAAAAAAAATACTTGAAAAATATATCTGTAAATAAACCTTTAGAGGTTTTGTGGGCTTCTATTTATTCGCCTTAAACTTCATATTCAGCCATCCACTCTATTACATCCCTCTCATTTTTGATCTTGCCGCTAAACCGAGCTCTAAGCTCTTGTTCCGTAAATTTGTTTGAATGCTTCATACCTATCATTCATATTATTCACACCTATGCATCAGTATGCCAACTCCACAACAAATCTCAGACAAATGCGTTCATTCATGCTCAGGCGAGGACGTGACCATGACCATGCAGTGAAAATTTAATAAGTTAAATAGCTGATACAAAAATAAAGCGCACGCGAGATGCAGGGCAAAATTTCGACCTGGATTTCATCATCGCACAATATTCTGGTATCGGTTTCAGCACTTCGCCTTTGATTAGTCAAGAGTTTGAATTCGACCAATAGAATTTGAGCGAGTTTCGAATCCTATACCGGAATGTTCAAATGCCACCGGCAATAATTTTGCTCGCTTGTTCTTGTAGCTGGACGTGAAGTTTTTTAAAAAATAAAAATTTATGAGATATGGATATCGAAAGAGTCTTATTGTTATGCGTTGTTCAATTTTCCCCAAGATATAGGTAGTAAGAATTTAAAATGAACGTATCTATTGCCACTCTAATGCAGGGCTGAAAGAACCATTCTTTATGATTTTTTCGAAGTTAGAGTCCATAATCTACTCGCTCCTGATTAAGCGAAAGTATACTTTACCTTAGTCTTTGGATTAAAAAAAAACATGTTCAAGTTACCGCTGGTTTTTCATCGGAGCTAGTTTTTCACAAAATCTGCTTTTTTTACTGGCAGAAATCCAGCGCTGTTTTACGTACATACGGTTTTTTTCACGTATATTTTGACCAATAGCTATCTCCGTTAATATTATCCCTATAAAGTGGTTGAAATGAGTGAAGTTGTGTTATTTTTTCTGATTTACGTGTTTAAATCGCCAAATTTTTAGACAATATTGAGAAACGAGAAGGTTATCGCGTTTTTAATAATCGCAAGAGTCGAATCTTCATTCATAATTTATAATGAAGAAAAATTGTAAAATGTTGTGATTGCATATTTAAACGTGGTTTTTAGTTCTGATAAACTTCTTTCAATAAGAAGTTTTGATACGGTCAAAAATGAATTTACTCTTTTTTGGCCAAGTTCATATTTTTTGACAACCCTCGTATACGACTGAAAAAAATTGATATCTGATGATTGTAATTTGGATTTTAGAACATGCAGAACATTTCTTAAAAATAACTTTCTCTCCCAAGATCAATCATGAAAAAGTTTTTCATATGGTTCCAACTTAGTGAAAAATAACCACCTTCAATCCACAACAGTTATTTTCTTTTCATATTTCTATTTCCAAGAAACTTACTGGAATGATAATCATCATTCCTCATTTAACCACTGAATTGAGATGTATTGTTCAAAAACGCCACTTTTCTTTTCATATTTCTATTTCCAAGAAACTTACTGGAATGATAATGATTATTCCTCATTTAACCACTGAATTGAGATGTATTGTTCAAAAACGCCGAGAATTTATTGGAAGTAGCGAATTCAATGGTCAATTCAAAATCAATAAATCACCATGTTCAGCATGCTATGAAATTCGAAAATTATTTTTCCTTAAAACGAAGCGTCTTGACAACTTAAGAAAAGAGTACCTTTCAGCCATGAAAAACAACAAATTTCCTAAAGATGATGTCAGCTTGTCCGAACAATTACATGTAACAAAAATGTTTTGATTAGAAACGCCCGTTGATCCCTCCCAGTTGGGACAATGGTTGCCATTTTGTTGTATTTCTAACGATTGCATCTATTGAGAGAAATTAGTGTGCCAAATTCAACTCCAATAAAAAAAAGCGTTTTTGAAAAACCTGCTTTGAAGAACCAAGAAGCATTTTTGAATACGTCGATTCAACATGAAATCCACTAAGGAATTTGTTGTTTTTTTTTTCAGGAGAGTTTCTGGACACCCTGTATACGTATCATAAAACTTTGTATTTATGGTTGTATGTCAAAATAAAAATAGATCATCAAATTTGTTTACCTTCAAAATACAAAAAGCTTTACATTGTCCATAGCTTTTTATTGTTCTTAGCGTTACAATGATGAACATAAGATCCATAAGATTTTTGAAATAATATAGTGAGTTACTTCCTGGTGATCACTCTTGATTATTGAATCGTATGTATGTATTTATATTCTCTAAAGCTTTTTTTTTAAATTGGAGAATAGGCTGAATAATTCAAAACATTTATGTATATATCTTTTTATGTGTAGCAATGACATTTTATCATTACGATAACAGATCATACTTACCCTAGAAACAGTGAAGTTCTCAACTACTTGAACATTCGGACATCTTCCAAGAAAAATTCTCTGTCCGTTTGTCAACGCTACAAAAGTGGCAAAAAACGCGTAGTATAACATTTTACAAACAGTTTAATTTTAAAGCAAAATGGATATATGACTTGACAAGAATAACGCGAAGAGTTAACCGCAGCTTATATTTGTTTGGAATATCTATGAAAATAATTGGTGACTTTTTAAGTATGTAAATTTTTCTATTCATGTAGTTTAAATGCGTTTTTTATTTTATGACAATCATCATAGAAATAAATCAATAAGTCATATATCATTCGTTGTGAAGATAGGTAGTTGAAAATAGCTTATCAGCATTGTTTGAAGTTGCCTTTTATCAGCTTGAAAAATGTACAAAAACCTTATCAAGTGGTAACTCCGCTTTTCCAATGTAAACATTTCAAAGTTATATTTGATACGCACAAACGCAAGGAAAAGCTGGAGCCCTTGCAATGATTCCAAAAGCCAACAAACACGAATATATCGCATATTAACCAAGAATATGTGTTTTATACTGGAAGAATGTTCTTAATATGAAGGAGCCAAAACTTTTTCGGCATCACAGGGTAAAAAATATCAAAAAAATATTTGTTTGATCAAGAAACGATTGTCCAATAAAAAATACTAAGCTCACCTATGGATTGCAATTGTTTCAAAAAACGTATTTCGTGGCTAACATCGCAAACAGTATTACATGACAGCGACCAAAGCCACTTTCTAACCTAACTTTTGTATTCTTCGACTTTCTGAGAAGTTTTGTGTTCTTGAGTTTTTTAAAACAGGCACGGGGAGAGGTAAAGGGCAAGCCACATTCGAAAAAACGTCAAAAGAAACAGAGGTTCCATAACGCTTGTAGAGTAGATTCTTGTCTGTGCTAATTGTGTGCGAGCGCAAAAGCACGTTTTCCAATGTTTTTGAGGATTTCATATAATTTTTATCAAGAACTGAATCAAATTCACATAAAATAATGTGATGACAATTGTGACGGTTGCCATCAAACCATATGAATTTAACCACGACCTACGTTCATGATAGAAAAAGAAAACCACAGCCACTTACAACCGTTTTTTTAAAATGAGCACCCTTTATGTAGATACGTTAGAGCGCATCTTCGAAAACGATAGTAGGTGAACTAATTGTTGGGACTTAACGTGATTAAATTTTCCTTTTACACACACCAACAACGAATAACATTTTCCACCACATTTATTAAACAAATCTTATTTCAACCTCTAGGCCGATAAGTTATGGGACACCCTGTGTTGTTCTTATGAAAATCTCCAACACCTGAAAATCACAGTCAGTGATGAACTTTTTTTAACTAACTACCAAATTTTTACAGATGAGGCAAATACTGACATAAAAACTAATCATATAGTGGCGATAAATTATAAATACGAATAGGCTTCTTCTCAATCAAGGCTTCTCAATCAAGCGAAGAGAAATGGAACAGACGAGGACTTGAATGAATACAAGACTAGCTCTAACAGATACAAAAGTGATGTTAGGAAGGCAAAGAGACTCATGGCAAGACTTCTGCGAGCCTATGATGGATACAAATGAGTCTGCAAGGCTAAGAAAGATGCCTTCAAGAAAGGCGGTAACCCCAAGAAGCATAGAAAGGCCGGATAACTCATGGACAGACTCCTGCTAGGAGACACTGGAACTTTTAATGGAGGTGCACTTTCCAAAAAGTTGCGTAGCAGAAATCAGCAGTTCTGACGAACAACAGCTGATGCCAAATACCAGAACATATGTTAAAGTTGAATCAAGTGTGATATCGAGGGAAAAAGTAGAGTAGGCAGCGAACGGTTTCGAGCCGTATAAGTCGGCGCCGGGGTCGGACGGAATAATGCCTATCATGTTAAAAAAAATCCCTCGACAGCATATCAGATGACTTGGTCGAAATATACTCTGATTGTCTCATAATGAGAAACACACCAGGTAGATGGAGGGAGGTCAAAGTTGTTCTTATATTCAAGTCGGGTAAATCAATCTATCATCCTTCTTGCTGAAGAAACTGGAAGAGCTGATTGACCTGCACATAAGAGAACCAACTAAGATAGAAATGCAACGTCCGGTTCAACATGCTTACCTTAAGGGAGGTCAACTGACAGTGCTTTGCAATAAGTTGTGAGAACAATTATTGAAAAGTCTCTCGATGACAAAGAATACACGCTGGGCGCGTTTCTACACATAGCAGGAGCATTCATTATCACGACCCAGGCTATTGAAAGAGAGATGGATAAAATGAAAATAGAACCAATCATCATCAAATGGACAATAAACATGCTGAAAACCAGGATTAAAAATTCAGAAAATAGGAATTGTTCAATAAGAAAAAGAACAACAAGAGGGACACCACAAGAAGAAGTTTCTTCCACTCTTGTGGTTGATCGTAGTAAACTCGATCTTAGAAACCTTCAGAGAACGAATAAAGATGGTGGCATACTCAGACGACGTGACAATCCTGGTAGTAGGCAAAAGCCGGTTGACTATCAGTGAAATCATGAAATCTGCATTGAAGCAACTTTCCAAATGGGCAGGACAAAACGGTCTTGGAGTAAACCCTGATAAGACATGCATGCAGAAATCATTGCCATAAAAGAAGCAGCAAACCTGCTGCAAAGACTGGACAACACAACAAAAGACGTCACAATCAATGCAGACAGCAAAGCAGTGTTGAGACTACTAGAATCGGGAACGTTAAGGTCAAAGGTAGTCATGAGTTGCCGTGAGGCATTGCCCTCGATCAGGAACAAGAAGCTCGTTCTATGCTGTGTTCCTGGACAAAGCAATATCGAAGGGAACACGATGGCAGATGGAGTGCCACAGACCATATTCTTCTGTAAATAAATTAGTTCGAACTGAACAGTGATTTCTATAGTGAAAAACGTTACAGAGAACACATAATTTTCAAAAGACTTTGAAGCCGCTTAATAACTATATTGTGGTGCCTGATGCAAAATTATTGTTTTTACCATTTTCCTTCTGCAAATATTTTTTAGATTTTCTCTTATTTTTATTGTATTAACTACAAATTGTTCTCGTCATTTATACATTTCATAGATGAATGTAGTTGCATATAACATTATTATCAAAGTGAGGCTACTATGACGAATGTCCCCCTTTAAAAAAATAAAAAAAAGAATAAATATTTGCGCAGTTGTTATTATTTTTCACGGTCATTAACTACTACATAATAGCCCGTTTGTGATTGGATTTGATGCTTTATCTTGGGTATCTCTTCTATCAAGTTTTATACTACACACAACAAATTTGACTAACTACCAAATAAATAAAAACATCATACTGATACACTATTGTCACAATATTTTATATGTCATACCATTTCATTGACAAAAAAATATCAAAACCATGACGTTCGGAAATATTTAGAATATTTATTGATGAACTTGTATTTTAGGAACTCATTGACGGAGAAAGCACACTTTCGAAAATAGATTGGTTTTACTAAACCTCAAAATCTTTTTTGACAGATGATAAGTGACTAGTTAATTGAGTTTGCGTCGATTGGGATGCTCAATAATTCATTTATTCATATCAAGAGTCACATAAGATACATTCAATGAACGGTTACTAATCACAATTCACAATCAGTCTGGTCAACCTTATTCAAATACTGTTGTGCTAATTTATTATTCTGTACCACCTTGCTCGCATCATCCAAAACTTGCTGAGAGGGTTGTTTGACTCTGGTTGTTATCCATAAATATTCTGAAAAAAAAAACAAAATACTGTTCTGAGATCTATTCAAACGATGATTGTTCACTCACGTCTATTGATACGTAACCAATTGGTGCAAGACCAGACAACAGCATAGTTCTCATAGTCAGTTCCGACAACCCAATAAGGTTCTGGTATGTGCATTGCGTGAAGAATTGACGATTAGGGTTTGGAATGATTCACATATCAAGCAATACTTACCTGATGTAGAACCGAATGTGATAGTGAGTTTGGCTTCACTCGTAGAATTGATAAATGTCGCTAGACCAACTAGGGTTACATTTTTGTTGGGTCTGTTTGATTAAGAAAAAAATGTTAGGAATAACACTTCAGTAGTATATTACTGCTATCCTGCTATAAAGTTATTGTAATATCTTCAACAATTCTATCAATATTTTTCTTTGAACACTATCAATTTCTAAAGTTAGTTTAGAGTTGACTTTTAGCTTCAATAACAAATGTTTTACGCTAATGTTGGATGATTCCTATAAATGATGCACTCATGTATTTTTTTGAGAATACATACACGTCTATCTCGTAATTAGTCGCCGTGATCGTTCCGTTCGGATTATCTTCGTATCGTGTTGATATACACTTTTGACCAGGCTTTATAACAATTGGATACCTCTGCTCTTGGTACCACGTTCCCATATACTGGACATTTTCAGAAAAAGTATTTTTATATTTTTTTTAATCTACAGGTTTGGATGAATTTTCTGTGCACTCATATGACATTGCACGGAAAAGTGCAAATCTGTGCAAATTCGATTAAAATATATTTGAAAATGATGGGTGTGAGACAGTTTTATCTTGGATTAGCGCAAAAAAAAGAACATTACAGGTCGTTTTAGGATGTCGTAATCACTTCCTAACCGATGACAGTGATATAAAAAAACAGAGAGTTTTTCAAATGCTTGATTTTTTTAGCAGATTTGAACCCTTTAGTTTTTTATCTATTACTATTTTTCAAGTGTTGGTGAAATTTTGAAAAATACATTGAGAAATTCAAACCCAGTTTGTAGATACCTTCACCAACTCTGAAAACTTGGATTTTATGATCGTTTGATCACATATCAACATCTAGTGATTCCATTCAAAGATCATACTTACTCTAGAAACATCAAAGTTCTCAACCACTTGAACATTTGGACATTCTCCATAAATTGTTATCTGCCCGTTTGTCAACGCTACCAAAATAACGAACAACGCGTAATATAGCATTTTAGCGCTATTTTTATGCTGGAGCAAAATGGCTTCGTTTATTTTGCGTGAATAGGAAAGACCTAACCACGAAGCAACCACCACTTCTCAATCTTAGTTCCTGTCGAACACGCTTTTTATTTGTTTGAAAATATCTATGGAAATAATTGGTGGCTTATCTATTTTATGTACATGTCTCTAGTCTAGTACGGTAAATGCGTTTTTTACTTTTGCACTATCATGATAGAGACAAATGAAAATATCATGTATTGGCAATTGGTTGTGGAAGTAGTTAGTTAAATAATGAATAGCTACAAAGCACTTGATATATGAAACTTTCGAATTTCACCCACGTCGCGTCGCTTACACAAAAAAATCACAATTTTGTTGATAGACTGTGTCAGAATATTAAAAAAAAATGGGCGTAGGTCAAGGATACGCCACAAATCTACAGAGCATCTACTAGAATGTTATAGTTTTGTCGAATTAACATCTACATAATGAATCTTAAAATTGATCAGTGATCATTAGAAGATCAAACACAGTATGTTGGAAGGTCAATTTATTGATATTGTTGATCAAACCAAATAAATCCAATAGATGGCATATCTAACTATTCTGAATTGTCTTTGTCAAAGGTCGGTTTGATAACTTATTTTTCTTTAAAGCCTCATTAACCTGATGTGAGACTTGCTCGGAGGGTTTTCTGGCTCTGGTCAATATCCATAAGTGTTCTGGAAGAAGCAACGCTTTCTTGAATCTATCAACTCAAAAGCTCATTTTCTACTCACGCTGATTTAACGGAAGCGATTGGCTACAAGACCACGCAATAGCATAGTTATCATACTCAGTTGCAGCGACCCAGTAAGGAATTGCTTTTTGCATCATGAAAAGAATGAATTAAATTTGCGATAAATTACATGAAACGTACTTACCTGCTGATGAAGGAAACGAAAGTTTGGCTTTGTTTGTAGAGTTGACGAATGTGGCTATAACAACACTGGACGAGTTGTGGGCTATAATTGGGCCAGAAAACGATGTTGATTGGATGGAGACAACAAAAGATATATTGCAAAATTGATGATCATAAAGTATCAATATCAGAGTGCTTTAATTTTTTATTGAATTATTTTCATTTACTTGTCACAAAAGTGAGAGTTTCAAAGTAAGATTCGCCAAGCTGTAAGTTATAAACGTAAAAAAAGAAGTTTCATAAACCATACCACTACTTAAGTGATTATGTTATGGTATACATTACTTTGAAGACTAGATAAAAAATAGGCTGAGGAGGGCAGATCAATGATTATAAATTTTGTTATTTCTCTTTTTCATATAGGTTGATTTATTCACAATCAGAACAAAAGAAACTAGTTTTTAAGGAAAAACTTCCAATTTTGATTCTTTAGAGACGTACAGGAGCTCGAGGTTTTTGAGTCTATTTATTTATTACTGAAAAAATAGAAAATCTTCGAAGTTGCTTAACAATGACGAACTCATGAGTATCTTATGTAAATCAAAATATCTGGACATATTCTATTTCGGCAGAACTATGCCGTTCTTTTGGATGGCCAATTTTGGTCAAACATTTCTAAAAAAAACTTAGAAGCAAAGGTAACGTGTAGTTTTTCGAATAAATTCTGAATTTTCTTGGAAACCGTTGATTTTATCAAAATGTCTAGACAGTACTTTTTTTAAACAAAAATATTTACGGTTTTTTTATATTATATTGAGTTTTTGGCTTCTCAGTTGAAGTAAAATATGGATTTCACAATCATTTCACCCCATACAAAATTGTAACATTTTGTTTAAATGTATACAGGACAAGTGTTAAGAACCAAAAAAATAATTCCTGTATGGAGGAAGGGGGGTCGAGATCCAATATATCTTTCCTATTAGAGAATCCAGAATCCGAAAAAAATGAGTTTGATGTGGTTTTGCTATCATGAAGACACAATATATACGTACCAATCCACAGAATGCAGCATATCAACTTTGATCCCATAGTAATTTGGATAATTAATATTTTAGAGATTTTTTTTTTTACAGAGTTCCATTATTATTAACATAATTAATAATTTTTTAATTTGTTTTATTTGGAACCCCTAGTGAGTTTAATTTCTCCTCATTTGTGAGTATATAAATGTTGACACTATTCATTATTTTTTAAAATTTTGAAAATTTCAGTGCACAAAACGCATTAAAGATTTTTTTCCAAAATGATGCAGCAAAACGCATTTTGTTCAGGAATTTTCAGTCTTTTTATAGAAACTTAGGGTACTTTTGATTTGAATGAGACTATTTTCTATGTCCATGCATGTATATACAACGATTCTACACACACATTTTGCTAAACCACTCTGTTTTCAGTCGTAAAGGGTTTTTGGGCATTATTGGGAATTTAGTTTTGGGTGACATAATGCGTTTTGGAAAAAGGAAAAAAACCAATACAGATCATTGAACAAAGAAGTAAAAAGAAAGATTCGAAGAGACGTAAGAAAATACAAAACCAACGCGATTCTGGACACAATAGAGAATAATTCAAACATGAAAATAAGAACCGGCAAGGAGCTATAATCTCAAACCTAGAAGAAAGACCCTGCATAGTTGAAGATTTCTACAATGATTTGTATTCGTCACGGACACCCGGTAGGGAAATGCAATCGCAATGCAAAGTTTTGAACGTCGGATCAGAAGATATCCCAGATATATCGCTAGAGAAAATTAGATATGCATTGAGGAGGATGAAAAATGGCAAATGTCCCGGAGAGGACCAAATTACGGCGGAGATGTTGAAGCTGAGTGGAAGTACGGTGGAAAACAATATTCAAATCTTACTGAATAAATGTCTACAAGATGGTACAATTCCCATAGAATGGTGTAACGCAGAAGTTATAATCCTGTTTAAAAAAGGAGACACCGCAGAGATCGAAAACTACCGTCCTATCAGTCTGCTTTCACAACTATACAAGCTATTCACCAAAATCATATGCAACCGCCTAACAGGAAAACTTGAACTTTACCAGCTAGCAGAACAAGCCGGATTCCGAAGCGGATACAGTACCATCGATCACCTACAAACACTGCGAACCTTAATCGAAAAGACAACCGAGTATAATGTCCCCATCCATCTGGCGTTTATCGACTTCCACAAAGCCTTCGACACGATTGAATCCTGGTCAATATTTGAAGCTCTAGGAAATGCAAGAATAGACTCAAGATACTCCATCTTACTCAAAAACATCTACAAGAATGCGACATTCCACGTTAGGATCAACGAAGAAACAATCACCAAGAAAATAAAAATGGACAGAAGAGTACGCCAGGGTGACACTATCTCCCCAAAACTATTTACTGCAGTTTTGGAGGACGTTTTCAAAAAACTTGAATGGGAATCGAAAGGTATAAAGATCGACGGGGTGTATCTCAATCACCTGCGGTTCGCCGATGATATCGTCTTAATTTCGAGCGACCCAATGGAGCTGATGGAAATGATGCAACAACTCAACCAAGCAGCCAAAGAAGTCGGACTAAGAATGAATATTGGAAAAACGAAGATAATGAGTCAAACAAACCCTTATATAGCGCTGGCGCTGGACAACATTGCTATCGAATGCGTAAACCAATATACATACCTTGGCCATACGATCATGCTAGGAAAACCAAATCAAACAGCAGAAGTTACTAGACGTATAGGACTCACATGGGCAGCGTTTGGTAAGCTGCGATACATCTTTGGGAACAACAACATACCTATAAACCTAAAGAAAAAAGTTTACGACTCATGCATCTTCCCAGTGGCTACATATAGCCTAGAAACCATGAGCCTAACAAAAAAGAGGGTAAAAAGATTAAGAACAACACAAAGAGCCATGGAACGCACGATGCTCGGAATTTCGTTAAGAGACAAAATAAGGAACGAGGAGATTCGAGAAAGAACCAAGATTACAGACGTGGCAGAACGAGTGGCACGACTTAAATGAAGCTGGGTAGGACATGTCGCAAGACAGGGCAGTGACATATGGACAACCAAAGTTACCCACTGGCGGCCAAGAGAAACTAAAAGGAGCAGAGGACGACCACAGAGAAGATGGCTGGACGATGTTAGGTCAGCCGTTGGCCGAGACTGGTACCACAAAGCCCAGGATCGTCAAACCTGGAAGATATATGGAGAGGCCTATACCCAGGAGTGGGTGAGAGAAGGCTGACGAAGAAGAAGAAGAATGCGTTTTGATAAGCCACTCAATTATTGTGTTGTGGTTTGTTTTGTCAAAAAGGTTCAAACGGTTGATTGCTTGTGGTTTTCAAAATTGCGTGTGATTAATGGTAATACATTTGTGTGTGTTATGTGATTCAAATGTGGAATCAGAAGTTTGTGTTGTGTGCCCAAGATCTGCTCTGGGAGTGGGTACCTATCAGGGTTAAGTTTATGAGATTCATAATTTAGTATCTTCTTTGGATTGGATTGATAGACCATAGACATGATAGTACGTAATTGGTTGTGATCAGGCTTATTGGAAAATAATGAACGCTCCCATGACGACTGGAAAAACTCGCGAGGCAGGACTGCTTACTTTCAATGAAAACTTTGAAGAGTCAACCACTACCTGTTTCCAAAACTTGATATTGATATATGATCAGTTATCATAGCGATGTTGTACTTATTGTACTTATCGATGTTAGCAATGAAATTATGTAATAATTCGCACGGATACATTTTCGGCAAGCCTTGACATGTTAATCTATAACTTTTTCTGCATTTTTGATAATTAAAATCAAGTATGATTATAATTTTTCTTTCAAGGAATAATAAGTCTTTATTCCTTCATGTATAAAGTATCAAAATAGATAAAATGTATTATGTATGTATCTACACTAGATCTAGATCTGTATTTAGATCTAATAAATCTGGATCTATATTTACACTTGACAAATTTGTGACTCGATTTTCATTTGTTTATATTTGGCAAAAATAGAATATTTCTAATAAAAGAGCTGATTTTATTTTCAGGTATGTTCACGGAATATGCTGGAGTATATAAGAAAGGATATTCTTGGTATATTCTGGAATATTCTTAGAACATTCCTGATCGAATTCCCACTCGCAGCCAAAAGATAATACTCAGTACCTCCTCAGTATATATAAGTATTATTCTTAGCACATGCTAGGTATATTATTTTGTTATGTGGGGCCCATTGGATTCTGTTCAGTCTATCATTCTTGAGGTTGCTGCGTTACATTTCTCCTTGAAACAAAAAAGGCTTTCGTCATTGTTAATTGATAATAATTTCTGATCGTAGTGCCTTTCACGCTTGAGTATATTCGTTTGACAATATTGTCAGGATAGTTACACGACGTTTTAATAGAAAGTACTGATCTTGATCGTTCCATCGGGATTCGCTTCATATACCGCAGAAACACATGTGAAACCAACCTCAGAGAACCTTGGGTATCTAGCCTTCTCAAACCACTGTCCTAAATACTAACACATGTTCAATAATTTAGTGTTGTTATCATGTAGAACAACTTTTCCAGATGAATTAATTTCACATCGTATCAATCGATTTGGAATTTGGTTCTATAGGCAAACAAAGTGGATAAGTTTCTCAAAATTGCCTGCATTGGTATGATATTGTGGTGTGATTCTATTTTGATCATATGACAAATACCCCCGACAACTTTTGAATTCTTTGAGGATATATATCCTATTTTTCAGAATTTTCAACAAAGTTATTTGAAAAAGTTGATCATTTTTCATTTTAAATAAAGTTCTACACTCAGTAAAAAAAAGTATCCTCAGGAATCACACCTTTTCATGTGTAGAAGTTTCAAGATCTTTTGTTTTTTTTTAATTTGTTAATACTGAACTGAACATATAAAATAGCGGGGGTGGTAAAAGATTTTTTGTGATGTCTTTACATACGGTGTCCGGGTACGGGTACGGAGCGACTGTATCTTGACAATAGAAACACCTAGAAGTTGGAAAAAATCCTTATAAGTGAAGTAGAGAGAGCAAGAGAACTGACAGGAAATTATTTTCTTCTTCTTCTTTCTAATTAGCTCTAATTTGTGTCCTTAGTTAATTCCAGATGATGCAACGTAATAGTGGGGTTGAGGACATTAAATGAAACTCCTTAGATTTTCAAATTGCCGACGTTTCGACTTCTAATTCGAGTCTTTATCAAGGCTACAAAAGAAATGCACATACAATGTCTGATATGACAATAAAAAAAAACAAGAAAACAAAAATCTCAGATGATACATTAAAATATTACAATGCATAAAGCAAATAACTCATATAAACAAACTATCAAAGTACATGAAAAAAGAAAAAAAAAAAACACAACAAAACAAGCGAAAAGGTTAACAAAATTTTCTGTTGTTCTGTCCACATATACTTCAACATTTTAATCTGTGTGTGACATATTATATATTTCATCTTCATCTTTTAATGCCGTGTGCTGTTATAATGTTCATCATTGTTTTATGTATGACATGGAACTTCTTCAATTGACCAAAAAGGTATCCTATTTTGTTAATATGAATATACATTGAAACGTTCATGAACGTAAACGGACACAATTAATTCTATCACTATTAAACGATCTGACGTCAAATTTCTCAAATATGAAAATATCGGACACGACGATCGTTAGTTAATGTGATATTGCATCACGTTACTCACGTTTCGTTGTTCAGCTTTTATCAATTATAACATTCTGTGTAATGGAATGATTATAAAAGATCACATTATAGTGTTTTAAGATGTCGCATATTAAATTTCATAAAGAAACTTAATTTGCGTTGAACATCCAACTCGCTCTGACATACTACACTCATATATTTTAAGTATATGTGCGCAATACCGAGCAGTCTTTAAAATAGATACGACCCTCAGCCAGGAGTGGTCCGGGAACAGAATCCGAGGACCGCAATGTGCGTTCGAAATGTCGATGTTCATGTGTCCTGCAGTTCACAAGTTGACGCGCAATTAGCTGCGTTCTTCATCGACCCACGAGCCAAGTGATCCACCGGTTAGGGTAATCTTTTTAACCTTAACGTATATTTTTCCATTCATACAAAAATTACATGTGTAATTTAATGATAGGAATTTTAAAACGTTTAAATTATCAGATTGCCCTTGTTAGTATGAAAAGAAATACATCAACATTTAGTCTGTTTAAAATGTCTCGTTAACAAACATATACTTCATTTCTTAAATAAATAACGGTGAAGTGTTGTTTGTAAATTGAGACCAGACGATAGTTGAACGTCTTTCGATTCAATTTTGAAAAAAATAGAAACATTTAGATGATGTTTTTGTACATAAACATCTATTTCTAATACGACAGGCTAAAATCTTTTAATAACCATCGAATAATAAATTATTCTTAGAAATTATATATGAAATATAATTACTAGGTACCTGTAATGATCGTTAACCACACAGAAAGCAGGCCGATCCGTTTAGAAACTACACATATGTATGTGTAACTCTGGATGTTTCCATATAATATTTACGTCTAGTAGTCAAATACTAATATGTTAACGCTTATTTTAACGTATCCATATTATTGTGTATTCATCAACATATTACGTTGTTGTATTTAAATTGCATTGAAAAACTGGTGTAAACATCATTTTACAGTCAAATATTAACCATTGATAATGTTTTTATACATCAAAGACATTTCCAAGCAAATATATACAACAGCTTCGTTCAAATTCAAAAGAATTATCAACAGACTTGTACTTGTTTTATACAACACTGTAATGATCCTTCGGCAGGTTCACCTACGGAAACCTTGTTACGACTTTTATTTCCTCTAAATAATCAAGTTTGATTATCTTCTCAGACACATCGACGTCGTGCATCGATCCGTAAAAATCCGAACAACAAGGAGTAGACCCCAAGTTGACGAACCTTTAGGATGTCAAAATACGCCTAGTTAGCAGGCTAGAGTCTCGTTCGTTATCGGAATTAACCAGACAAATCGCTCCACCAACTAAGAACGGCCATGCACCACCACCCACTGAATCAAGAAAGAGCTCTCAATCTGTCAATCCTTCCAGTGTCTGGGCCTGGTGAGGTTTCCCGTGTTGAGTCAAATTAAGCCGCAGGCTCCACTCCTGGTGGTGCCCTTCCGTCAATTCCTTTAAGCTTTAGCTTTGCAACCATACTTTCCCCGGAACCCAAAAGCTTTGGTTTCCCGGAAGCTACCTGTCGAGTCATCGGAGGAACGTCGACAGAGAGCTAGCTGGCATAGTTTAAGGTTAGAACCATAGTCGAGGCGGGTTAAGTCACCTTTGAACCTCTAACTTGAGTTCTTGATCAATGAAAGCGTTTCTCGCAAATGCTTTCGCTTCTGTCCGTCTTGAGACGATCCAAGAATTTCACGTGTAACGTCGCAATACGAATGCCCCCATCCGTTCCTATTAATCATTACCTCGGAGTTCCGGCGAAAACCAACAAAATAGAACCGAGGTCCTATTCTATTATTCCATGCACACAGTATTTAGGCGAAATTTTAGCCTGCTTTAAGCACTCTTATTTGTTCAAAGTAAACGTGCCGGCCCACCTCGACACTCAATGAAGAGCACCGCGACAGGATAAATTGGGCCGCCCTTGCGAGCTAAGCCCACCGGCAGGACGTCTCGTAACACGCCAGTTAACACCGTGGACGATGAACCAGCGGCACGAGACACAAATTCGACTACGAGCTTTTTAACCGCAACAACTTTAATATACGCTATTGGAGCTAGAATTACCGCGGCTGCTGGCACCAGACTTGCCCTACAATTGATCCTCGTTAAAGGGTTTAGAGTGTACTCATTCCGATTACGGGGCCTCGAATGAGTCCCGTATCGTTATTTTTCGTCACTTCCTTCCCGTGCCGGGAGTGGGTAATTTGCGCGCCTGCTGCCTTCCTTGGATGTGGTAGCCGTTTCTCAGGCTCCCTCTCCGGAATCGAACCCTGATTCCCCGTTACCCGTTACAACCATGGTAGGCGCAGATCCTACCATCGACAGTTGATAAGGCAGACATTTGAAAGATGCGTCGCCGGTGCGAGGACCGTGCGATCAGCGTATCAGAGTCACCAAATTATACGATGACGGCAAGCCGCCACCGATTGGTTTTGATCTAATAAAAGCACTCCTTCCATCTCTGGTCGGAGCTCTATTTGCATGTATTAGCTCTAGAATTACCACAGTTATCCAAGTTATTGTGGGTACGAACTGATTTAATGAGCCTTTCGCGGTTTCACCTTAATTTGGCTTGTACTGACACATGCATGGCTTAATCTTTGAGACAAGCGTATGACTACTGGCAGGATCAACCAGGGAGCTGTTCTTTGAATATTGTTCTTACTATAAGTGTGCGTATTTGTATATTATGTGAATCATATATGAATATGAATATGAATGAATGAATTAATGAATATTTGCACTCCATGAATGAATTATTGATTGATCCTAACACATATAAGAAAATTCCTTCTGACCGTTCATCTAAGTTTCAAGCTCAGTATAATTCTTTTATAAAGAAACTACACAGTCTAGGATTTATAGATGACCGCCAATTAAGAGTCTTATGTGAGAATAACTGTGTCACCAGACCAGTAGTCAGTTGCATTAATTCACCGTCCTATAACTTGGCAGTATTTCTGCATGGCATATTGAATAATATATCAAGCACTTCCATTTATAACGTCAAAAATTCGTTCGAGTTCGTGGACTCGATCCGAGGTTTGATTCTTCCGGACGACTTCATTTTGATATCTCTGGATGTAGTTTCTTTATTCACTAACATTCCAAAGGACCTTGTAATGAATATAATCAGGAAAAAATCGGCTCACATCGCAGCATACACAGATTTAACAATTTTAACATAGAATTCCACTCGTAGCACTTTGCCAACTCGTCTATTTTTCCCACCCACTTTTCCACACTCATTGTCTGATTCCGAGGATCAAAAACTGGGATCATATTTTCGTCACATAACGAAGCATTGAAAGAATGTTTCGAATGATATTGCTTAAGTTTTTCGACCGCCTATTTGACTTTCTACGAACGGAAACATTTGACGAACTGGAGCTACTCGAACTAGTACTAATAGAACTCAAACTGTCCGAGCTTGTCGAAGAATGATCACTTCGTTTTTTATTATCACGACGACGAATAATCAACGGGCGCGTAATCTCACTTCTGATTTGTTAGAAATAAAATCTCAAACTCGCAAATTCCATCGTGTATTTCGACTGAATGCCCAATTCTAACTGGCCTCGACACTCCAAAATTATCTCTAACCATATACTACAATATTTATCTTTGCTTTGAGGATAGTTGCGAAAAAGTTATTGTTGTTGTTGGTTATTGACATTATTGTTACCTACCTACTTAAATCCTTATCCTTAGTGACAGTCAAGCTGCAATCAAAACCATCTTCTGTCGGGAAACCAAATCCAAACAAGTCATGGACTGTCAGCAAAACCTTGTCACACTGGGAGTATCTAACGATGTTACTCTTGGATGGATACCAGGACACACAGGGATAGCTAGGAACGAGCGGGCGGAACAACTAACCTGCCATTGGTATTACAAAATCCTCTGTGAGAGGTTGGCTGAACTGTTGGTCGAAAAAACAACAGAAAGCTAGATGGTGCCAATCACCAGGACTGAAACAAAGTAAATTAATGATGGCAGACGAGATTGAACCATCATTTTCTGGAAGCCTACTCAGTGGCGCTGCTTGAGCTTAGGGCGCCCGCGTGCAATCAACTTTTTGCCGCCCCCTATTGTAATTATTCTAAACATATTTTTTCAATGTACGTAGGTGAATCATCCCTTTTTAAAATAAAAGTTCCAATAAACTTATAAGTAATAGTGTGAATAAAAGAATATTCATTTATTTTCGAAACATCACAGTTTGTCATGAAAAAAACAACTAAATTCTTATGATTTCTACCAAGCCGCCATTTCTTTCAATAAACGGTATTTGAGAGAAGTGATTCAGCTATAGGCGCGAGTCGAAACAAAAATAAATAATTTTTTTTTTCTCGGTAAAATTTGGTATGGGCCCGTTTTGAGGGATGCTGAATCCTGTGGCATGCATAGATTTTTTCTAATAAGATCGCTAATGTGATTTATCAAAATTTTCAACATGGGAACTGGCAAAGTTGGCCTTGGATTTTGTATTCGCGAGGTTATTTTTGTTGAGAAGATACAGTTTGTCAAACTGTACGATTTTAAACAAACCCAAAACACATCAGTCAACCAATAAAGTCTTTTTCAAGGTGACCCGAAGACAAATGGGTCACCCGGTGGGTCACACTATATATGAGAGGTTAATCCACAAGAAAAAATGATAGAAAGTGATTTTCTCTGGCTTTAAATTCCCCAAACTCTGATAAGTTTGGTGCATGTTTAATGAGTTTAGTATTTTATTTCCGATTTGAATAATGGCCAAATTTTTGAGTCATGCTTCTATAGGGTGTCCACCCTAAAGTGTCTGAAACTTGCCATCCTTTGAACCATCCTTTGAACCCTGTTTGTCAAGACCTATTAAACAAAAAATAAAATTTGGAAATCTGTTGATAAACAAAAATTCTACAGGGGTGGGGTCACTTTGGGGTGGACACCCCGTATTATTGAACTTAAATGAATTTTTAATATTTTTGTCTCACTTGGAACCGTCGGCGTCGGCATATGAAATTATTTTCAAAAATATATTGCAGAATCGTTTGAGTCGTTTGAAATCGGAGTAGTGAAATGTATCTCTAAGCCTTTATTTTGTTAAACAATTCAATCACTTAAATATATCTGACTCTTCGTGAGACATCATGTTGAAAATGTTGTCAGATGTTTGGAGCTCTTTAAACCTGCTGCGAAGAGATGATAAAGTTTAACCCAAAAATTCAACCTCAGAATTAGCACTAGAATGATGGTTGCATGCCGCAATCGCTTGTGGTGCTTTGAGAAGTTAAAACATAAAAAATAAATTGTTGCTGTCATTTTTGGAATAAATAATATACAATAATATTTAAACAGTAATTTGAGCGCCCCTCAGAAGGGGCGCCGGCGTGCCCTGCACGCCTTGCAGCGCCCCTGAGCCTACTGAAACTCCGCAGGAATCAGCTTAGGAAAGCAACAGGTATATTAACTGGACACTGCACTCTAAGGAAACACATGCATATCATGGGTCTTTTCAACGAGGAACCCATATGTAGGCTGTGCAACGAGGAGGAGGAAACAGCCTCCCACATTGTATTTGAATGTGAAGCGCTGGCGTACTGGAGAAGAGATAACGGGGAATTCACAAACGCTCCTCAAAGGACGGACAGGGAAACAGTAGAACGAGTTATAAACCTTATTCGGGCAATGGAGCTCTTCGACTGAGAGACAGGCACAGAGAAGATACAATAAGCCCAACTAGAGGCTGCGGTGTCGGGGCCAACAGCCCGAAACTCGTAGCGCCTGTACTTCCGTAATCAGTAATCAGTACCTACTCATTGTTGTTGATGATTATTGTTATCGCTGTTATTATTTGTTTGGAATACTGAACAAATATACTCACGGCAAAACACTGCATAGCCAAGCAAGAGAAGTGATAGCGAACGTTTATAGTAATTTACCTAATTGATATGAATTATATTTTGGAGTATTTTTCCTTGTGTCTATAGGGTTTTTGATAGGGAAAATCAAGTAATCAAAAAACATTTTTTTGCAATTATTGCGACGATGACAAATCAACAAAATGTCTTCCTCATTATTCTTTAGACAAAAATATTCTTGAACTTCAGTCAAGTTCAGTGGCGTGGTCTCCACTGGCTTTTTCATGAATGAAACCAGCAATGTTTTAATACTATTTCGTTCCCCTTACCGATGCCCCACTGTCACAGATCCATTTGCCACACTGTAGATGGCGACACATAATACAAAGTAGAGTCATAATAATATCAAATTTGAATTTCTTATGTCAAAAACACTCTGGATACCGATTTTTGTCAAATTATCATAATTATTATTGGATTTATCTATAGCTAAAACAAGAATAGCAATTGAACTTTGACACCCTGTATCACGAACACAAAGCATTTTCAAAAAAATAAATATCGCAAACTAATATTTTTTTCCAGTGTAGAATATATTGTTCAAATATTTCAAAATAATTCCGGGACAGAGGTGTATTTGAGCTACCACATCAAGATATTGGTAGGTAGCTTATTTAGAATATATTGCACAAAAAAAACGAATTTTCAAAAAAATGTTACATGACACCTTCATCCACACCTGTCTTCTATTATTTGTGTTTGTTTGTGTGTGGCTAGGGCTTCGCAAGACCAAGACCAAGACCAACACTGGCTAGTCTTGGTCTTGGTCTCGAGAAATAAATGTGGTCTTGGTCTTGCGGTCTCGATATCTCAAGACAAGACTCACTCAGTCTTGGTCTTGGTCTTGATGGTCTTGAAAAAAAATTATACCGAATTTTCAAAGTACTCATAACATACAGCATAACAATCCTGCAATAAATCTTTTTACTTACTTATTACTTACTTATTACTTACTTATTACTTACTTATTATTTATTATTACCTGGGATGGCGGTTCGATTTTAACAAGCTGCACGAAATAGCAGTTGTCTCTTTTCACTCAACTTTATAGCATGTGACATCAAAAACGTACATCTTTTACATTTTTAGAGCGTTTTTCTTCATTGTGAATGGTTTGCATACTTTATTGCCTATTGGGCCAAATGATACGGGATCTACTTTTCTACTTACTTTTTCAACCATAAGAACTTATCTAGGAACCCATGCCAAACAAAGGTTCCGGAAAAGCGTCACATAGCTCATTTTGCATTTTATTCGCCTATTCAAAACAAGTAGATTTTGATTAGTTTGTGTCAGATGCGGGGTTTGTGTAACTGACAGCGCTGCCTTGACTACCGATAAATCGATTTTAGCACAGTTTGCTAATACAGTACAACCCCGTTAATCCGAACTAATTATTGCAAAGTACCGTTCGGAGTATCGATTTATTCGGATAATCGACTTTTTTTGATCAGAACAACTTTTTAAAACAATCTAAATGACGCAAAAAATGAATTATAGTAGTCGTTAAGGATTAAGACACGAAAAAAAAAGAAAAGGACTTTGCCAATAATGATCAATAATTATTAGATTATCCAATCAAGTTTTTGGTATTTCAAATTTGATAGTTGGGCTTAGTTACTATAATAAGAACTGAAGCTCTTGTTTGTGGCATCAAACATGGAGTCAAGATACTTATCAAGTGCCGCGTTTAAATCTTTATTTAGTCGAAAGTTTTTAATAAAGATTTCATCCGAAAAAGAGAAAGCATTCTCTATTCATAAAAATTTTCTTGGTGGACGATTATCTTCATTCTCGTCATATTGGTATCAAATCATTTAATACTTGATTGAATATCAACGCTTCCTCCAAATCAAAATAATAAACGGGAAATGAAAAATCTCAAAGTATATTAACAAATGAGGTTAGAAAGGATGTTTACAAATATCACGATTTCGATTGCACACATTCACTGCACATCATTCTCTCAAGATGCTCGTACTTCTATTGATCTTTACCAGAAGATGTATGCTCCCCAAATTTCATGCGGAATAAACGGTCTCTAAAACTCAAGAATACCTCTCGCACGATTTTTGAGAGAACCACGCCCAAAGTTCTCATGGGATAATCTTTCTATCGACTGGAGTGTTCAAAAAACTTCCCCCATAAGCTTGATTCTGAAATGAGATAAACTCTTGCAACCCTTTCGACATTGTTGAATCTGTCTAAATTCAGAATTCTTATCTTTTGACCATTAATGAATTCTGCAAAAAAATTGCTTTTAATTTATCCTCATGTTCTTTATTTGTATCATCCGATTTATTATGAGTTTTTTTTTTAATTCTTTTTGAGTAGGTTTTAAAAGATTGCTATAAAATAATAAAAGTTGAAGCTCTTGCCAAAAGCGAATTTGGCAAATTCAAATCCATTTCAGCTTGGTGATTGTAAAAATGCACCTAATTTTCGAACCTCACAACTGCAAAATCTTGTTCCAATATAGATTTCATAAAGCACTTAACAATAATTTTTATTTCATACATTACCGTAAAGTATCATTTACCGGACCCAAAACCAGTCCGGTAAATGACACTTAACATCATCAGAGACTGTAAAAAAAATTTACTTGACTACTCCAAAAATGACATTTTGCATCATCAAAGACTGTGAAATTGCATTGGTAGCATGGTTTGGCTGGCGCCATCCCATGATTTTGAATAATAACTTGACATAGAATGTTGGTAACATATAATCAACCGATCTATTACCCAAGTGGTGACATGGTTTGGCTGGCGCCATCTCATGGTAAGAATGTGAGGCAAACTGCCACTCTAAGTGTATAGTTTGACAAGAAAGCACTTCAAACCGATTAAAAAAATTTATCACAGTATCAAACAAAACAATGTACGATACACAGCCGTTAAATGTCATTAAACTACTCGTCTAGAAATTCCAGACTCGGCTCCTTCCTCGCCTCGTCCATAGACATCTCGACTCGCAATTTAAAAAGTCATTTACCGCCTTAGTAACGTAAATTACTATTCCCATTGGAGACTGAATAATTTTTCTGATACTTTCATTTTATATTTTTTTTGTTTGCAGCACCCGTTACCCGTTTAACAAGTTTTGAGTGCTAAAATCCTGATTCTGTGCTAAAAACATTCCGTATACGAAATTCGCCCCAAACACCATTCCTATTGTTGAAAATAATATCACATGAATCTTGCCTCTACTATAATTTATATAAAAATAACAACAATCTTAAAGAAGATAAGAAACCAAAACATCAAAAATCAACAGTCTAGCTATTGGAAAAAGTTCAATAATTCTCTTTTCTACATATATGTAGAAATCGTCCTAGTCTCAAAAAGGTCCTCGTATACAACGTAGACATATAAAATTCGAAGTCTTTAGGCTTCAACACATCAACACGTATGTTGAGGCCTAAAGCCCACATGACACACTTTGTCGAAATGACGTTAAAAAAATATGAGTATTCCTAGTATTTTTTTGACTTGCCAGAATGGCGTTAAAAAATCGTCAGATCGAAATGTTTTCTATAACAGCATCAGAATGTCGTCGTTTTGGTTCAATACTTCTAATGTTATAGTTTCTGACATCGTGAAATTGTTATTTTTTTTGATATTTTCTTTATAACATCTATCTGATGTTAGTTTTGGATATGTTATTATTGTTGACATTATGTAAACATCAGCGCCGTCTCCACCTGATTTACCGCCGGGTGCAATTTGTATCTACCGCCAACGGCGCTGGGGTTTCTGGACAGAAATTTGGGGGGGGGGGGAATATCATGTTAGATAAATACCTGGAAATGCGCCGCTGGCAAAAAAATGTGGAATGCTCATATCACTATTTCATCAAACCTCGTAATTTTCGACAATCAAAAATGAATAAATTATGTGATTGTTTTCTCAGGCCTAGACTTCTAGCTTTAGCTTTGATGATATTATGGTGGATCTTGTTTCTGATATGGCTGTTCTGTTTTCCGTCCCAAAGAAATAGAGATACTATACATTTGTTTTTTGCGTATCGAAAGTGTTATCTATTATATTTTGACCCCCAGCCAAACCTCATATCATGAGTGGTGGAAAAAAACTTTGAATACAAAAGTTTCAGGTTTTTTCACTTGGTATCTTTTGGTGATAGCGGAAATAAAAAATCAACTTCACAACATTGAAAAAATTGTTGAAGTTATATTCTTTAAAATGGAACACCCTGTATATTATTGGCTTGAATGATAGATCTTTTTTTTTCTGATTACAAATATATAATATATGTTGGTATTTGGTTCAGCCAATTTTGCGCTATTCAGGTTCAAAATCACATTGAATTCATCCAAAAATTTTAGCCAGACTCAACATTTCTTGTTTCTTGTCACTAAAAGAACAGATTCATTCAAATACAGCGACTGGGAAGATAAGTCGAAAAAAAAAACACTTTTTCCTGGAATAATACGGTAGAATCCAGATCAACGTGATATAATTTTCATGAGACTTTGAACTTGAATAGCGCAAAAAAGACTGAAACAAATACCAAATATTATATATTTGGAATCAGGAAAAAAAGATCTATCATTTTGGCCATCCATACACAAAGTGTTCCATTTTAAAAAATATAACTTCATCAATTTTTTGAATACTGTAAAGACGTTTTTTTATTTCCGTTATTACCAAAAAAACTACGTGAAAAACCTAAAACTTTTGTATTTGAAGTTTCTTTCTACCACTCATAATAAGAGCTCTGTGGGTGGGGGTCAAAATAAAATAGATAACCCTGTACCTTCAGTGGCAGCTCCTCGAAGGAGGCAAGGAAGGCTAAGCCTCCTCAGAAGGCATTGCCCCATCCGCTAACCTAAATAATATTTCTTATTACCATCAATCTTATTACAATCAACATAATTTTTTATTCAATATAGGTATTATCCCCTTGTTTCCATATCTTGAATTTATTTTTACAAGTTGGCAACAGCGCAGAGGCTTTTGTGTGCTTTGGCTCAGCATTCCTCACATATAGGCTGCGTTGTTGTAATAATTGATGAATTTTGACCTGCGAAAAGAAAGAAGTAACGGCAAAACAGCTGTTTCTCAATGCTATTTGGCAACGTCTAATGCAAGCAGCCTCTGACCAATCACGCTCCGGAATTCGAGCGCGGGTTTCCATGTTCATAATCCGTGAAGTCCGTACTCCTTGTCTCTCTCATAGCAGAAGTGTCTCGCACCTCTCACTCTAATCTTGAATGCAAACGCTTCGCATTGAATAGATGGGCATTCCAAGTCTTTTACATGCCATTGTAATGATCGTTTATTTTGGGTTGTAATAAACTGAACAGTATTTAATTCATTATGTACAGTATAATCTCACAAGCAGTCAGTATAATATTGTAAAAGACTCAGTATTTCTGTTAAAAATGATAAGTAAAAATGGAATTTTTGAGCAGTAAAAGTACTATTTGGCCTGTATTTCTATGTTCACTATTGTGATTCTAATGGTCAGTGAAAATTTATGAAATGTCAGTATGACTTAGCTGGTATAACTCTACGAATGTACAGTAAGAAATAATAAATGGCCAGTATGCAACAGTCAGTAATAGTTATAACTAACTCAAACTTACCCAAACTTTATACACATAATACCAATACAGAACACGTCAATTATGATATACAATAATAATTGTAATGTTAACCTAGTGCTAACCAACGAGCCGCTGCACATTTTTCATCAATTTCCATTACCAACACAAACTAACCCTAACTAACCCAAACTAAATCCGCCTCTCAAAAGAACCTATCTGACTACTTCATCATGACATTAAGGCAGAGTTTTTTACTTTTACCAAGTTGTGTTTCGTTCCGTTGTAACATTTTTTGTATTTATACGAAATAAAATATATGACCAATCATTCATTATTTTACTGTCGCTCTATTTATTTTATGGACTGTCCGTTATTTTCAGGCATTTACTAATTTATCTGATCGTTTTTTTATGATACTGACTCTTGATTATTTATATCTACCATTTATTATTTTTACTGACCAATTCTTTATGTTACTGACCCATCATTATTTTTACTGACCATTTCTTTATATTACTAACCGTTAATTATTTCAACCGACCGTTTATTATTATACTGACCATTTATTATTTTTACTGGCCACTTCTTTATGTTACTGACCCTTCATTATTTCAACCGACCATTTATTATCATACTGACCAAGGGAAATAAAATAATGGCAAAGAGTACTGTCCATGAAATTGAAAGCCGTTTATTTTTAGGTTGATATTATTTATTTATTCACCTATTTGTCTTGAATCGTGTCGGGCCGGTTAAATTATATTTTCATAACGATAATTTGTCATTTATGTTCGATACGTTAGATATGAGTGCCGGATTTGATTTAGATCGTGATTTAGTGGAGTGGAGACGGAAAACCTACAATTTTGACGATAAAAAACTTCATTATAAACAGCTGTTCAATGAAATTTTAGATACCATAAAAGGCCAAATTGAAGTTAGATTTTCAGATTTACATGAATTACAATTTTTTGACTTACTGAATAAAAATCTGTTTGTTTTTGCAGAAAATTTCCCAAATGATCTTTTGGATAATTTATGTCAAAGGTACACTTTTTTTGATAAATCTATATCAAGAAATGAACTCTGTACTTTATACTCTGATAAGGATATGTTAGGCCAATTTGAGAATCACGCTGATACGATCAAATACATTTTTGATAATGACTTACAGCAAGTGTTAACAGAAATTTATAAACTGCTTTCCTTAGTTATCACTATACCTGTCACTTCGGCATCAGTAGAAAGATCTTTTTCGACACTCAAGAGAATAAAAACGTATTTACGGAACACCATGAGTCAAGAACGCTTATGCAATGTTAGCACAATATCTATAGAAAAAGAATTAATTAAACATCTAAAACAAGATGAATCATTTTATGAAAAAATTTTAGACCATTTTGCACATTTTAAAGAGCGGAGAATACCGTTGTTGTATAAGAAAACGTAATTTTGTATAGCACGCAAACCCGCACGCAAATGTTGGTTTTGAAAGGATTTATTTTTTACTTACCTACTTGAGACTATTTTTTAAGAATGTTATTTATTTTATGTTGGTATTATTTTTTAAGAATGTTATTTATTTTTTGTTGTTATGAAGAATATAAAGTTTATTTGGGGCAGGTACGTGCGGATAAGAAAAACATACTTATTCCTTAGAATTTGGTACCTACTTTTTTATTTTAAATGTTTATAGAATGTGGATTTTTTTTTGGAAGTAGGACTATTGGTGAGACCCCCTTTATAGGTCAACGCATACGCGGTGGTACCTCTCGGGTAATGTGGAAATCCACTGCATTTTTAGGTCCAATACTGACAACTAAGACAATTAACTTTTAACGAAATGCATTGTATATCGGTTCGACTTCTGGCCATCCCTATATAGTTTATTTCAACGAAGAAGCGTTGCACGTCACGGTTCAGGTGGATGCTGTATATTTGCATATTATCATGCATATAACAAGCAAGATATGATGAAGAATAACTTTTTTTGAAAAATCGGAATTGAAAATGTTTTCAAAATGAGAGGTAATTTATTAGAAAGTAGGGGAAGTTCCAAAAATTTTTCGGCTGCGGCGCATTTCTTTATCTACCCCTCATAGCCCCACCTCACTGTAAGCCTCCCCATTTGAAATACTCACGAGCCGCCACGGCATCCTTCATCGCCCTGTATATCATAGAAAACCGCATCTCGCACAAAATCTTCAAAAATCAGTACAATGAACGAAAGTCCATCTTCAAAACGCTAAAACATTCGAGAAATTCCGTTTATTCGTTTCAAAGCTACAGCTTGTTGAAATGGGCGAAAAAATTGCTATGTTATCCAATTTGACGAGCAGTGTAGTTCATTTTTTAGCATTAGTAGAAGGAAGAGAAATTTGCCGAAGCTTGACATTTTTGAATAAAACAATAATTGAGCTTGCCACTGTCTTCTCTGAAGTAAAAAAAATCATTTCTCTAGTCTGCCTTACTTTATTTTATTTTAAATTGATAACTTCATGAAATAAGCGTGATTCTCAGAAGAATTTGGCCTTTGGAAAAACAACGTTTTTGGAATGCTTGTTGCAACTTGTAAACAGCAGTGGAGCTGATAAATGTGATTTTAAATTTTTTTCCACAGAAAAAGACTACACGCGAAACCAAGCCCGCCTTGAGGTCGCACCAACCTCCATCACCGAACTGGAAAACCAACCATCATCCCTCTCGTCCGATCTCAACAAATTCCCCACTCAAAGCAATCAACTTGAAGCTGAAACTGCCGAGTTCCGTCATCAACGCAACTTGCTGTTGAAGAACGGGACGAGCAAATGACGATGTTGAACCGACGCAACGGCGAGGTGGAGAGACTGCAGATGGACACTCAAACTTTGACCGAACAGCTGCAAGCTGCCGTTGAAACGAAATATGAGGTGCAGTCGATGAAGATCACGTTGGAGTACAAGGAGAAGAGTTTGGAGCAGGAAAGATCGTTGTTGAATAGTAAAATTGATTCATTCACTGAAAAACTGCTTGATTCCCTCAGAGACGACACCTCGAAATGTATCCAACTTGAAACCAAATTGGTCGAAAAGTCTCAAGAGTTATCTGTGGCCACAGAGCAAATTAAATCCCTCACCGACATGAACCAAAACCTAACGGTCCGCAATAAAGAGCTGTCTAAGATAATCTACAACCAAAATGAAATTCATGCCAAAACCTTTGAGTCTTACACGTGCGAGGTCGAAGCTAAAACCAAAATTGCCAACGCCTATAAGGGCATGTTTGAAAAAACGCAAAAACACAGTGATATACTCAAAAATGACCTTAAAGAGGTTCAAGATTCATCAAAGCAAGCCATCGAGAAATATGGGGAACTGGAGACGAAGCATAAAGAAAGCGAGTTGTTCTATGAAGAAATCATTGCAAAGAAGAACGACTGCATTGCGTTGCTGAAAAAGGAGCTGCAGACTGCCAACGAACGACTTGATTGACCAGTGCAAAAATGATTCTTTGGGACGCGACATTGATGCCATATCTCCATCGGCTGGTAACTTATCACGAGTTATGAAGACGGGAATGACCTATACCGAGCTGTACTCGCGCTATGTGTCTGTCAACGAACAACTAGCCAGCAAGGACGAGGAGTGTGCCAGACTCAACAACTACATCCAGTCGATTGTCAAGGAATACAGCAACTCATTTGACGCCATTGAGGCGCAGCTGAAGGACTACGAAAAGATATACGAACAGATGAGAGAGGACTATGAGACTTGCAGAAAAGAACGTTTGGAACAAGTGGAAGTGTTGACAAAGGAAAACAAGCAGCTGACCACTCTCCAGCAAGCTCAGTCCAATAACAAACTGTCCGAAGAAAATCGCGCCTTGTCTGAAGTAACTACAACCAACAATGAACTGAAGAGTAATCTGGCCAAAGTGAGGAAGATCGCCAGGAAGTACAGGACCCGATATTATAATATACTGAAGGAGTTCGAATCGTTAAAGGAACAACAACGACAAAAGGAAAGCGAGGAAAATGCCCAGAAGTCCGTCATGGAAATGGCGGACAAAAGCGCCAATGACAGAATTATGGCGTCGATCGAAGAAAACATTGGCAAGAAAGAGGATCAGTAGAAAGATCTTTTTCGACACTCAAGAGAATAAAAACGTATTTACGAAACACCTTGAGTCAAGAACTCTTATGCAATGTTAGCACAATATCTATAGAAAAATAATTAATTAAACATCTAAAACAAGATGAATCATTTTATGAAAAAATTTTAGACCATTTTGCACATTTTGAAGAGCGGAGAATACCGTTGTTGTATAAGAAAACGTTATTTTCTATAGCACGCAAACCCGCACGCAAATGTTGGTTTTGAAAGGATTTATTTTTTACTTACCTACTTGAGACTATTTTAGTAATGTGGAAATCCACTGAATTTTTAGGTCCAATACTGACAACTAAGACAATTAACGTTTAACGAAATGCATTGTATATCGGTTCGACTTCTGGCCATCCCCATATAGTTTATTTCAACGAAGAAGCGTTGCACGTCACGGTTCAGGTGGGTGCTGTATATTTGCATATTATCATGCATATAACCAGCAAGATATGATGAAGAATAACTTTTTTTGAAAAATCGGAATTGAAAATGTTTTCGAAATGAGAGGTAATTTATTAGAAAGTAGGGGAAATTGATTTGAAAGTAGGGGAAGTTCCAAAAATGTTTCGCCCCACCTCACTGTAAGCCTCCCCATTTGAAATAGTCACGAGTCGCCACTGTGTACCTTGCTCTGAGGCGGGGTAGTAATTACACCTTCTACCCCTCTGTCCGTAGAACCGCCACCACCGGTGCCTATATCGCCTTTAATAATGAAAAAATATATATATATTCGTAGATACTTGATAAAAAAAATGAACATTGAAAATAAGCCATGAAATAGTCTATTTCTAGAATGAACGGTGGGTGGAGAGACATTTCCGCTTGCCAAATGAGAATCATATGGTACCATCTACATTGTATTTGTGTCAGAAGTCACGCACGGTGGCTGAACAGAAAATGGATTGAAAACATGATGGCGGGTTGCGCGTTGCATTATTTATGCGTCGCGTCGTATTGACTACAAACGTATATTGCCATGAAGATAAATATGTGCGGTAGAAAAAGACTTACCTACTACTTAGTTTTTTTACCATGAAATTTAAGTATTACGAATACGGATAATTTTTCTCAACGGCAGGTATTTCGTTACCGCCTGCTAAATTTTGCCGCCGGGTGCAGTTAGTACCTCTGCACCCCTCTAAAGCCGGCACTGGTTAACATATTTCTGACGTTGTCTTTTATGATAAATTTAATTGTCACAAATCCTGATATTTTCAAAGCATTTTTGAATTCGGCGGACGTCTTATTGCCATTGACAGCGAATAACGAACCAAAACGAACGAGTAGGAAACGAAAACATTGTTTGTTTATGTGTTTGTTGTGAAGAACATGAAGAAGTGTGGAGGTGTAGAGAAAGAGGGTTTTGGATTTTAGAGTTTTACAAGGTAAGCCTATTAATAGTTGATAGTTATCATGGATAATGATAATATAGAATTGCCAAGCTTGCTGATCAAAAACAGAAAGCTGTGATGCAGCACATAACTCTGATTTGAGATTCGGATGAACAGAAATGCAATGACGAATAATGTTTACCTAGGTATTGTTTCCGGATGCATGTTATCTGTTATCTAACTTTATGTATTTGTACTTATAAACTTATAGCTAGGTATAGGTTATATTTTGAAATATAGGGGTGTAATTCAATTTCATGATGAGTTGCTTCCACCAATAAAAAAATATCGAGTAAAATATATACGGATTTTATTGAGTAGATAGGTATCTCGCAATAGACTTTGTACATATACAGTGAGGACGTAAATAGTCCCCCTCCCCTCTTACTTTTAAACGCATTAATATTTTTGGCTCAAATTTGGAAGTGTGTTTCAGGGTAGGCTTTACTAAGTTTTGACCTAAAAAAAAAAATTTCATCTGTCAAACTGACAGCTGGGCACCATTTTGAAACAAAAAATTAAATGGAAAAGGGGGTCATGTGATACTTTATTTGAAAGGTCCTTCCATTCTCTTTTCACCCCCAAAGTTTGAAGTCCTTATTATTTTTCATAAGGAATTAATAATTAAATAATTTTGCATGATTTCGTTCTTAATATTATCTTTAGTATTAGGTTTTTTTGGAATTTTTTATTAAATACTGTTGTAGAAACAATCACTTATGTTATAGGTTAGTTTTTTCATTGTTAATAAAGTTTTTTTAAGAATTAGAGATAATATTTTGACCCAAATAATTTATTTTCGATATGGCGCCATTTCCTTAAGAAAAATGCTAAGGACTTCAAACTTTGGGGGTGAAAAGAGAATGGAAGGACCTTTCAAATAAGGTATCACATGACCCCCTTTTCCATTCAATAATTTGTTTCAAAATGGTGCCCAGCTGTCAGTTTGACAGTTGAAATTTTTTTTGGAAGTCAAAACTTAGTAAAGCCTACCCTCAACAACACCTCCAAATTTGAGCCAAAAATATTAATGCGTTCAAAAGTTAGAGGGGGGGGGACTATTTACGTCCTCACTGTATATGGATATATTATTTATGCTGTGAATTCCTTATACTCAGTGCCATAGAAGTTCAAACACTCATTTATGGCTCTGGTACACTTTAGGTCCCCTCGAGTTTGGCACTTGTAATGAATTTATTTGAAAGATAATGTGGAATCTTGTAGGTTTGTGCAAAAAAATTATGGAATATTCATTTTTAACAAAAAAAAACAAAATTCTTCATTCTCTAGTAATTTCCGCATTGACATGTTATATTTTTCAAAAAAATAATCCAGCGATAGCGATATTATTCTATTATTAAGCCCAAGTCTGTGAAGGGGTCGTATTTTAACATGAAAATAATCAAATGCAAAATTCGAGGGGTCCTAATATGTACCAGACCCCAAAGGTTCATATCTCCCTAGAAATAAAACTGTAGTGTCAACTCAAAAATTCAAATGTTCAGAATGAATGAAGCTAAAATAATTTGCCATAAAAAAAGCAACTTTATATTTACGTATACTCCACTGTATCAAAACTTTTATCGAATATTAGGCTTTCACATGCTCTACTTTTGACCAATATAGTCTATAGGTATTCTATTTTTGTGTATTGAATAAAGAAATAGTTTGTTTTGTAATGCAGTTAAATATTTTTGAGTCCCTATTTATTCCAAATTCCTTCCATTAGAACTTATTATGGTAAGGTAAATAAGTTTAACCAAGATAAGCACGAATATAGACAAAGGGTAACTTTGAAACGTGAATAAAGCCGCTCATGAAATGTTTCAACTTGATACGTAATATCAGAAGTTTTGGTGTTGGTGATTTTGTCTTTTCACATTGATAAGTTCCTCTTTATTTATATTGGTACCTATCTTTATGAATAAACTTTGGAACTATTGTCGCATCAATACATAAATTTAGATTGTTAAAATATTAGAAACAGGTAATCATCAAGTCACTTTCGAGATCGAAAACCGTCAGATATATGCATATGAAAATGTCGTCATTACTAACGTTTTTATAAGCATGTTGCAAGTAAGTTGAAAATAAGTCTTAATTTAAAGAGATATATCAGAAACGTCATGAACTATAACGTTTTTAAACCGAACGTTATCTACTATACAGATTAATCGTTATTCTAATGTCAGTTTAACGTCATTCCCCAAATGGACGTTTTTGGACTTGACATTAGATTGACATCATTTTAATGTTATTTGGCTATGACTATGAAGTCTCCCACTTCGAATGTTATATGTCTACGTTGTGTTGAGGCCTAATGACTTCGAATTTTATATGTCTACGTTTTCTTTTCTATGTTCGAAACACATAAAATGTGTAGTTGAGTTACTTTTAATGTCATTTGTCATTTCTAAATTCAGCCGTTCGATTTCTGAAAATAAAATCGTCAGTCACATGACCGAACATTTTTGGTGCACTAGACCAAAGAAAGCATGAAACGTGCCCCCTAATAATATGAGTGAACTGTATAGGCAAAGATTATGTTTATATGTTACAGTAAATGTAAGAAATAGTTGATGCTAGCAATTACTTGATCCGTTAGAGAATGTTACATTTTGAAGAATATTGTACACTTTTACTAGTGAATGTTGGAGAAACTTTATCAAATCAACTTTTACTAAAAGCAGTTAGGAAAAGTACTTTTTACAACTTATTTCCGCCTTTTAACTAACCCAAGGTGCACGGGGTACTAAATGATGTCGCTTAAGCGACTTCAAAATTTTTGCCGAACCCAAACTAACCCGAACTTACCCAAACTAACCCAGACTAACCCCTACTGAGAATACTTAAGTATTTTCTATAATACGGTATCTGAACAATGTTCACATTGTACACCTGCGATTCATAACTCTCGTATTTTCCAGAGCGTCTAATCTGTAGGCGAATTCCAGCTCGGACCAAAAAGGATATTTATAATTACGTCCAGTGAATTCGATGATAATTTTCAGTGTATCAGCTTTCACTAGAATAGTTACGTGAATGCTAACAATTACTAGTAAATGTATGATGAAGTCGATCGAATTCAACTTTCGCTAGCTAAATGTTTCCAAATCAGGAAAAGCTCAGTTTTACTAGTAGTTAGCTTTTACTGATTACCAGGTTTTACTGTGACATATGTTATCTTTGGTATAGGTAACACGTGTGTCTGGCTTGTGAGGTCGATCTTGCATCTAGCCGACTAAGCAAGCCGTAAACTTTTGGAATCTGACGCATCCTCCATTAGACAAACATAATTGTGTTGACTGCAATAATTATTAATTATTACAGAACTATTTTCTCATAATATCGATATTCATAGGGCAAGAGCTGGAACCAAAACAATATTAACAAGAATTTGAATATATATGGCATATCATCAACTTCCGGTTAAAATGAATGGAGGTACAGGGTCATTACCTATACGGATGTCCGGGAAAATGTGGGAAATCTCTGGGATTCAGGTAAAACATAAAAAAATAAGATAACATGTTCTCTTGATGTTCTTCCCTAGAGGTCCTCCCTAAGGAGATAATAACTTCCAAAGTACTTAATAAAAATTGATATTTCACCCCCAAAATATTAAATGTAAAGGGGGGTGTCGAGTGATACCTTATTTTGAAGGTTCCTAGACCCCCATCACAACTGTTGAGTTCCAAGTCTCTGCTGTCATTTCTGTTGATATGTCAAAAATGTGTTCTCATTTTTTTCCATCCAATAAATAATTACCAGAAAAGTTAACTTCTCCAAACTAAGAGGATATGATGACGAATAGAAGATCTTCAAAATGAACTATTACTCAATCCTTTTGGCGAGAATGTATTTAACCCAAAATCAACCCAATGGGGTGAAATAAATTTTCGCTGAAAGAATTGACTAGAAGCTCATTTAGTAGATTTTCTCTTCCCTCAGCATTTCATCTCAGTTTGGACATGTTTACTCGTGCGGTTAACTATTTATTGGATGAGAAAAGAATTGAAAACCAGTTTTTGACAAGCTCTCATATCAACAGAAATGCTAGCAGAGACTTGAAACTTGGCAGTTGTAATCAGGGTCGAAGGACCTTCAAAATGCGGTATCACTCGCCCCTCCTTCCCACGGTGGTTTTTTTTAGACTTGCAACCATTCTAATAGCACCCTATAAGTTTATCAACCATACAACAACTTTTGGTGATATTTGAATTTTGGTTCTGCATGCAGTTAATAAAAAAAAAAACATATGTTGCACACTTGAATGGACAGACTGTATATAGGAAAATAGACTTGTTTTCATGTCTTTTTTTCCATATAGATCTTGCTTCCATTCTTTCGATTCCAATAAACTTTAAAACCATTTTTGAAGAAATATAGCTATAATGCCATAACTCATTATTGCATAACCCCGTCCAATTATCATAAAAACATTCAAATTACCCGCCAAAATGTATGTCAGTCAGAAAACAACTCGCAATATCTGAATGCAGGAATCTGATTTTAAAATATTCAGATTCATCAGATGGCGCTTTTTAACGAGAAAATTTGTTAACACGGTCATTTTTTATTTTCGTCTATGGCTTGGTGAGACGGCATACCTGCGGTAATCTCAATTCGGCGTGAATATGGGATACAATAATAATCACTTGATGAGATGGTGGAAAATTATCCACGATGAATTCGATAATCATACAAAGGGTAGTTTAAGAAACGGTATATGTATAAAAAGACAGTGCATATAGGAACGAAATGCTGGATATTTAGCGGTCACTGAATAAATCGGAAAACTGGTGAAAGAAAAACGAACTTGGTAACATTATGTGTATCACAATTTTTGCTTACAATTAAAGGCAAAATTGAAATATCCAATGATATACAGTGTGCTGTATAAAAAAATGCTTTCATGTGCCACGACTTCAAAATCTACCAAATTATTACTGCCTAAAGGCACTGAAAAACACAATCATACACAAATCATACAATAATCGACCGTTCTCATACAAATCAGCGACCCTGTATTATTAAGCATAATTACCTGATAACCTTTTTGTGTATCACCTTTTAATAGTTTCTTATTCACTTTTCTGGATAGGTTTAATAGTGATTTTATGATTTTTGTTAGTATTCTTAGCATGGCTTTCTTAAGAGAGGATTACATATTAAGCAATCAAAAGAATAATCTATTGTTCTGTTGTTTTTGACAATAATTAGAAACATTTTCTTACACCAAAGATTTGAGGGACTTTTTGTTGTATAGCAAAATATCGTTGTACATATTGTTTATATAGATTATTTAGAAAGTTGTTATGGATAATTATTTTATTATCGTGTAATTTTTGGAACACTTTGGTTGTCTCATTAAACAAAATATCTACCAAGGTCGTGAAAATAAAAAGTAATGACCAGACCCCCAGACTAATAATTAAAAAGTTTTTGATCTCCCAATTAAGTTGGCTGTGGTCGAGAATATAAATGTTCAAACGAGCATCACATGCTTCTCATCAAAATATGTACAGATACTTTTGATTTCGACTTTTTTCTGTGAAAGCACATTTTTTTTGTTTTCTTTTTTGTCACCGCATGAGTGGCATGCTGGCGCAAAACTCCCCCTACTCAAGAGGGTTACGACCGAAAAAAAAGGAAAGAACAGGTGTCTGAGGCCGTTCGCTAGACTTTTTTGAAGAAACTCCTCGTAGGCTTCTCGGGTTTTTTGCTACTCTGGACCATTTTCAAGGTATGGATACCAAAACCTACAGATAAAGTTGGTCGCTTTCTTGCCTGTCCTTGGTTTACGGTTGACCGTACTTTACCAGAAACCTGAGGGCAGGCTCCGCATGTGTTTTCGCTAGGTCTCAAGTTTTTGGTACCGTGTCTCTCATTTATTATTGTCGTATTATCACTATCAAATCCAAGGCTCTAAGAATATCCTCGTGTGAGCCTTTGCCGCATAGCCCCATGATGCCAATGCGTATATATCAGGATCGGTCTCACGACTATTTGGATTAGCAGTAGCTTCTCGACTACTGCTACAGCCATTCAATTCTATAAGGCTTCGATGGCTACAGCGCATTTTTTGATCGTGAAGGATTGTAACTGTGTAGATCTTGTTATCCACTTGATTTTTCCAAGTCTTCCCATTGTCCATTGTGACGTCAAGGTATTTGACCAGATCATCACAAGGATTTTTTCTATATTTTTCTTGAATTTAAATATAAGCTATTATTAATGACATGCATACAAAAATAAAACCATTCTTGATTTATTTTTATTTTATTACATAATCATTTTATTAATGATATGCAACTGTGAAACATATTCATCAGACATAAATATTCAGGAAGGACAATTCTTCTGGCTCGTCTTGGTCAAAAACACTTTTGATAATTTATTTTTTTTCATAACACTATAAGCCTGATCTAAAACTTCTTTGGACGGTTCCCTGGCTCTGGTCAATATCCATAAAAATTCTGAAAATCAAGAGAGTGTTTCCTTATCCATCTACTTGAAAGTTCATTTTCTACTCACGTGTGTTTATCAATAGCACATTAACACAGGACCACACTACTGCGTAGTTCTCATAGTCAGTTTCAAGAACCCAGTAAGGTGCTGGGAATCGCACTGTAGAATGAAAATATAAGTTTAAAGGGTATCAAATATTGGAAAGTCTCTACCGGGTAAGGAAGGAAACACCACAGTAAGTTTAGATTCGCTCGGAGAGTTAACGAATGTGGCGTCCCCAACTATCGACGTGTTTCTACCTCTGTTGAAGAAAGAACAATATGAACAGTATTGTAACATAATAATGGCCTGCAAATTGTTCTATTCTTCCACTTGAAATCATATGAATCATGTTGCCTTGTACGCTCACAAGATTTGTTTGAACATCTCTAATTAATGCTAATTATGTAAAATAAAATTCGTCGGTAAATGTCACTAGGCAAAATATTCTCAATTAATCTAAATCGGATGACACAATACTTCATGAAATTCAAACGTAATTTTTCCACTTACAATATGTTTTTCTGAGTATTAGTCACCTTGACCGTTCCATTGGGATTCTCTTCGTATAAGGCAGTGATACATGATCCAGCAAATTCAAAGATGGCCGGATATTTTTCCACCTCGTACCATTTTCCCAAATACTTAAAAAAAAATATTCACTTCAAGCTCTTTTCTTTTATTCAATCAACGCTTCAAGTCAATATAATATAAACCTTGACCGTGCACAAATAATCTGTTTTTCCATAGATTAATACAAGACATCTAAAACTAGCGATTGAAGAAATTAGTCGCCTGATATCGGCAATAATTTCCTTTTTTTAACATAATTGTTGTATTTTCAATGTCACCGAATTGGAAATGCGTAAAACAGCTTAGTTACGCATATCACAAAAACTCTTGATAAAAATTAAGTCCAATGATTTCAAAAACAGTTGAAAGTTACACTCACCTTAGATGCCACAAAGTCCTGAACTACCGAAGCTTTCGGACAACTGCCAGGCAAAAATACTTGTCCTTCAGACAAGCCCAAAAAAATTGCAAAAAACGCGTAAAACAACATGTTTATTTACACGATGAAACAAAAGTCACGTGGATTGGATCGCAGACAAAACTAAACGAATATGTAGATATTTGAACACCTCGAATAGAACAAAGTTCATAGCACCGCCGCTTCAAGATCTGAATCGCTTCCTAGCATACTATGGTATATATTGGCTTCCAAATATCTCGCGGTAATTAGTGACATTGATAAGAGTTTTAATTATTATGTGCAATATTTTGTCAAGGCCCATGTGTTCTTACTGAAAAAAAAAAAAGTCTAAGTACATGATATCTAATAAGGCATGTATTTATTTTGTTTTTTTTATGACGAAACCTCATAAATAAAAAAAGAAAATGTTCGTCATATTGAAATTTGATGTTCATAATTCGTCTCTTACGTATTATCACAGTTAGTTATTGTGATCGTGATCAACTGAAAAATTTAGCTTGACAGTGGCTAATGCTATGAAGGGCAATAATAAACCATTGACTATTTTTAATTTTCTCTATCGATGTTCGTTGTCTGATGTTCTCATGTTGGCTCCCTTGGTGTGGTTGCCACAGAGTTCTGATCTGCCTTGTGGCGGTAGCTCCTAGCTTTATCAGTTCTTCGGACTGGAATAGAATGAGTAGCAGACACTCATTCTCTCTTCATATTTAGCCTGCTAATTTGTTTGTGGATGGCCATCAGGGTTGGATGGGCTCTGACAAACCGGCCCTGGCAATTTCTTTCATCCGGCCCGGTTTAACGTACAAAAAATAAATACCTAGATGTTCTAATAATTTTATTAAAAAACGGAAACATCAAGTACATTTTTGTTATTTTATTTTAATTATTAATACACAACACAAGTCACCCCAGTATATCATTATGTACAGGGTGTTCACGTATATTTTGGCCAAAAGCTTCGTTGATATCAACCCCAGAGAGTGGTTCAAATCAGCAAAATTGTAGTACTTTTTTTGAATTATCAGAACTTGTTATCAGAAAAAATAATTGAGCATCAGAAGTCAAAGAAATTCAGGCTTCCTTTTTTAAAGGGTCTCCCTGTATTTTATCGCATAGTTCTATAAAGAACTTTTTCCTGATTTCAAATATACAGGGTGATTTCGGAAGAAATGTCAATACTTCAGGTACGTATTCAGGGCTTAAAAATAAACATAAAAGTTCATATAAATATGGGTTCCCAATACCTTCGTTTTCGAAATACAGGGTGTTAAAAGTATAGAGCTGATGATAGTTTTCTGTGGATCTTTCCGAAACATGTTAAGATAATTGGATATAATTGGATACAGTTGCTTGAGTGTTTACACTCTATCTAATAAATGAAAACTTAGTATTTCATAACCTTCATGGGGGGTCAGGGACGAGTTCAGGAAAAATTTACCCCAAATTTTTTCATTGTTGACTTTTAGGAGTTTTGCCTACTAAGTCTGAAAGTCTGTAATTTTCTACTGAGATAAAGTACTTTTCTCGTACCTCGATGGGACGCACCAATTTAGAGAAAAATGCATTTGAAATTCATATTACAGACAAAATCGCGTATACCAAAACTCACATCGAAAGCACAGGTTCACGTGTGAGCCTTGCCAGATGCAAAAGGCTATTTCCACTAGAATCAGTGTGTTAAAAGATTTTCAAATGCATTTTTCTGGAAACTGGTGCGTCCTAGCGAGGTACGAGAAGAGTAAGTACCTTATCTGTGTAGAAAACTCTAGATTTTCAGAATTTGTAGGCAAAAGTACTAAAAATCAGCAATAAAATTAGATTGTAGGAATATTTTTCCTGAACCCGTTCCTGTATATCCCACTCATGAAGGTTATAACCAAGTTTTCATTCATAAGATAGAGTGTGAAAAATTTAGCACGTGTACCCAATTTAATTCAATCACCTTAACAGGTTTTGGAAATATCTACGAAAAACCATCATCAGGTCTTCATCTCCATCCCATTTCGAAAACGAAGGCTTCGCGGACTTTGAACTTTTATGTTTATTTTTGGGCCCTGAATACGTATCTGAAGTATTTGACATTTCCTCCTGAATCACCCTGTATAAGAATTGAGGTTGTTATCTCTTACGGCTAAAAAATATTAATGTTTTTTTTTTAAACAAGGAATAATGATAATAAATTGGACAGGCGTTGATTAGTAGAGACCAGCAAACTATTCCATGTATAGAAAAACGTTTATATCTTTGTAACCGTTAAAGATAACATCCTGAACCCTTATATACTTGAAATCGGGAAAGAATTCTCTATCGTACTAGGTGATAAAATACAGGGTGTTTTTTTTTAAACAAAGATAAGCCTCATTTTTTCCAATTCTGATAGTTCAGAAAAAATACTACATTTTTGCTAGTTTGAACCACTCTCTGAGGTTATTATCAACGGAGATCTATATGTGTCACATTTTCGTTGTCTTTGCGAGGTATCCCTCTTATGAGTGATGATGGAGAGATGCAATTATTAGAATGCTGACCTACTTTTCGAGAAACAAACGATGCCACAACCAACATTTTCGTAGCTCACTTCGTTTCTGATATACAGTACACAGGGCGAAATTGAAGATTGTCCCCTCGTATTTGTCCCCTCTTATCTCAGCTGTCATATAATTTAGATAAAAAGTAAAAATGCATTGTCATGAAAAAAGTGTAGAATCCAATGGTGTTATCAGATTTTTCCTAGGAGTAACGGATTCGGAGATGTAACACAAGCATATGTTTTTTTTAATAGGGACACCCTGTATATTTTTGACTATTTGGAATAGGCCCGCTCTGAGCTTTCCAAAAATATAATACACTTGAAATTTCTCTCCAATAGTATTTTGAAAGAATCAAGCATTGTCTTGATCCATGTCTATGGAACTAGAAAAAAACATCATATAAACATAGAAATCTATCCTTTCAAAGCTTTATGAAAAGGGTCTAGAACTTCACTGAGAAATTTGGAAATACTGCTTTTGGTTAGTCAATATACATGGTTCGAGTTTCAAGCCTCTGCTGTCATTCCTGTTGATATAAAGGCTTGCCATTTTTTTTCAATTGTTTGCATTAAATAATAACTCTTGCGGTTGAGTTTACGTGTCCCAAATAAGACGCTTTGTCCCGCTATGATGTGGAACAGGAGGATCTTCAAAATGAACTTTCACTCAATCCTTTCGACGAGGATTTACATCTCCCCATTTTTTTTTTCATGGTGAAATACATCCTCGTCGAAAGGATTGAGTAATACCTAACTCATTTTGAAGATTTTCTATCCCTAATCATATCCTTCGAGGTTTGAGAAGTCAACTCTTGCGGGTGACTATTTTTTTAATACAAAAAAATTAAACGAATGATTGATAAGCTGTCATATCAACAGAAATGCTAGTTTCGTCCACGTTGAACGCTTGGGGGCGTAGACGCGTAGGATATAGTTTTTACAGTTTGTTAGAAATATTGACATTATTGAGGGCACTCGGGATCTGTTTTATGAATCCAACTTTCTAGTACCTGCTGGTCGGGCCTTCGGCCCGGACCTCTTTAAATCGTACCGGCCCACCGGGCATTTGCCCGGTTGCCCGGTCGTCCCATCCAACCCTTATGGCCATTGGTAAAAACGTGTGGCTTCAACTCACTTTGAGTTCAAAACTTCAATGTTGTAAGGTTGATACCAGTGGGACCGGTTGGCCTTTGCTGTTTTGTCTATATGGACCAGCTTTCTAGGACGCCTCAGTAACTTTTTCTCCGAGAGGCTGAGCGAATGAAATTCCTACTCTTTATTGGTTGGGATGTTCAAGATTTTACTTATCCTGTATTGAGAGTGAGTAGCCTGATGTGACCTTGATGAATTTCAGATGGCCGAGGTATCTTTGTACCAGTCTTTGTTCATCAAGCAACTACTACTTCAAATAATCTAGTTTGTGCGTCTGTTAAGAACTAAATCTGTTTTGATATGGATGATTTTGTTCAACAATATTTGAGGAGTAAGTATGTGAGAAGTCTCCATTGTCGATCGGACTTACCAAGGAAAAAGAACAAGAAGCAAAAGATCTGCAAAGTCGATGTGATGTGTGGTACCTTTTTCCAAGATTATCACTATTCTTAGTGGTAATCTGGGATAGAAAAAGGTCTGGATAGATTAAAGATCTATGTTTTGTGTTGAGAAATATATATACAAATATTATTTTTGCGCCACCTTTGAAGCTTTATCACGAGTCGCCGTTGTAGGTACAGGTGATCGGAAACAGAAGAATTTGTTCATAACTGGTACATACCAATGGAATTGTTACCTTTAATTATTAGACAAAATCTGTCACTAGATCGTTCTACACTCAATTTTTCAAACAGACTTCCTTGGCTTTACTCTCTCTACAAAACATCAATAGAACTTGAGCTTTGATCCGTGGTGCATGATGGTACTTAGATCAATTGGCATGAATTACCGTCTGGCCCATATAGACAGCGGCATGTTTGAATATAGTTGTAAACCATGTATTACATCATAATTGGCACTTGGTTCTTATAGTGGAGCTTTGACACTGGTACATAGATTTTAGAAATTAAAACGAAAACTTATACTTTGGCACTTGGTCCTTATATCACTTAGCACGACCTGCACGACCACTCTTCAATGTGCTTTTATTATGCATAATAAAGATTTAAATCATCCTGGATACCACAAAATCATCAATTTCTGAAACATTCGAACAAGTAAAAGTGACATTTGGTGCCAAAAACACAAAAAAAGCCAATTTTACTACGAATTCGAACAAGTTTTTCAACACTAGAAAGATATTGGTATTGATCATAGACTCAATATCACAAGATAAGTAACAAAACATAGGAATATTCACTATTTACTTTTTTTTTAGCTATATTGTCATGTGCCCTGAATGTTCTGAAGCTTTATGAAAAAATACCCGGGAAAATGGATGAATTCAACTGCGTATCTTCTGAATCAACAATCCCAAACAACCATAAGTCCATTTATCTGCAGTTTTTCGTCACAAAGTGATTTGTGTCAATAAAAAACATTATTGAAGTGTGAATTTTTATTGAGGTTATCGTTTTGTGTTGCAACTTGCCAACATCTAACCGTAAAGTTAAGGCCAGTGTCTCTGACGCTATTGTTTGTTGTGAGGTTAGGAAGTTATTAGTGAGTTTATTCCTCGATTTCTCAGGAGAAAACCTAGCTCTGTGAATTATTATTGCGCTATTTAGTGTTTTATTGAAAAAACATTGCCTAAAAAGTCTGTAATGTGTGACCAGAAAGTAAAATCAGGCAGACATTTTGTCAATTCACCAGTAAGTAAACAAAAACAAAACTGGCCTCTTTTATCATTGTGTTGGGACCAAAATAGTCAATGCTAAAGGTATAGGCGTTATGTGTCTTGTTATTGTAATATCGATATACACATCTGAACTGTAGACAGACAATTTTTCTGTGACAAGAACATCACTTATAAGTGAATAGTGACATATATCTTAATGAGTGAACTTTTCTATTATGAATGATGAGTTTTTTGTTTTGCAGTGTCAAGTTAAAAAATCAATTAAGGCAGCAGATTTTCGAATCGTACGCGAAAATAATAAAAAATATTCCTAGGTACATTTTTTGATAGTCGTTTCAATTAGTCTTATTAGGCAGGATGTCGGAAAATATCGAGCTTATTAGACTCTCCTTCCAAACAATAATTTCCCGATAATCAATTCCGCGAATGAATGATAAATCAGAAACTTCATATTTATAAAATTTTGAAGCAATGATTAATTATTTATTGTTTATGACAGATGTATCCATAATCTTCAAGGTGTTCTATTCAATGATAACTACTGCTCATTTATTATAATAATGAATGAGCAGTATGATTAAATAGAACTCAATAATTGGCAAAGTTTCCCAATTATAGCCGATTATATGGTTGCCACAATCGTTTTCAAAGCTCACATAACAAACCTACGACAGCCGATTCTAGAGAACCGCAGTCCGCAGTGCATTTTCTAAAGGCAACAAATTAAATGGTCAGTATTTCAATTTTATGGACAGTACTCTTTGCCATTATTTTATTTCCCTTGGTCAGTATGATAATAAATGGTCGGTTGAAATAATGAAGGGTCAGTAAAATAAAGAAGTGGTCAGTAAAAATGATAAATGGTCAGTATAATAATAAATGGTCGGTTGAAATAATTAACGGTTAGTAATATAAAGAAATGGTCAGTAAAAATAATGAAGGGTCAGTAACATAAAGAAGTGGTCAGTAAAAATAATAAATGGTAGATATAAATAATCAAGAGTCAGTATCATAAAAAAACGATCAAATAAATTAGTAAATGCCTGGTGAAAATAATGGACAGTCCATAAAATGAATAAAGCGACAGTAAAATAATGAATGGTTGGTCATATATTTTATTTCGTATAAATACAAACATTTTTACAACGGAACAAAAAACAACTTAGTAAAGAGAAAACACTCTGCCCTTATATCATGATGGAGTAGTCAGATAGGTTCCCACTAGGCTAACATTACAATTATTATCATATTATAATTGACTTGTTGTGTATTGGTTTTATGTGGATCAAGTTTGGGTTAGTTTGTGTTGGTGATCGAAATTGTCAAAAATATGCAGCGGCTAGTTGGTTAGCACTAGGTTAACATTACAATTATTATTATATATCATAATTGACGTGTTCAGTATTGGTATTATGTGTATCAAGTTTGGGTTAGTTTGAGTTAGTTAAAATTATTACTGACTATTGCATACTGGCCATTTATAATTTCTTACTGTACATTTGTGGAATTATTACCAGCTAAGTCATACTGACATTTCATAAATTTTTACTGACCATCAGAATCACAATAGTGAACATAGAAATACCGGCCAAATAGTACTTTTACTGCTCAAAAATTCCATTTTTACTTATCATTTTTAACAGAAATACTGAGTCTTCTACAATATTATACTGACTGCTTGTGATATTATACTGTACATAATGAATTAAATACTGTTCAGTTTATTACAACCCTTTTCTAAATATGCTCAAACAATAATTTATCATGATGAAAGCATATCAAATACATTGATTGTTACTGATCACTACGGAAAACCTTTACAATCACTCGGGTTAGTCTTGATTAAATATATTTGGGATAAATTATTTTTCTGTAACACACTTTCCACATCTTTCAAAACTTTCTGATGAGAGGGTTGTTTGACTCTGTAAGTTTTCTCAAAAAAACAAATGTATGATCCATTGACACTACGTTTGTCTACTCACCTGTATTTATTATTGGTCTATTAATACATGCAGGGGCTTAGCCACGGAAGGGGGGGGTTTGGGGGGTCAGAACACCCCCTGATTAGAAAGTGTCATTGAAAAACACATTTAAATCTAAATTATGAAATAATAGCAGTCTCACAATCTCTTGGAAAATTCATCAAAAAGGAAAATTCCTCAACATTTGTCGCCTGCACCGCTCATGCAGTCTCAGTCCGGGCACAGCTTAGATGTCCGGGCTTGTGGCCCACCTGTCCGAACCCACAACTCCCTCCTTATAAATTGTCTGGCTACGCCACTGAGAACAAGATAAGACAACACTATAGTAAACTTAACATAGTCAGTTCCGACAACCCAATATGGTTCTGGCAGGTGCATTGTGTAAAGAATTCAATTTTCAAATAATTAAAATATCAGGTAGCAGTATTTACCAGATGAAAAGGAAAATTCTAAGGTGAGTTTGGCTTCACTTGAAGAGTTGTCAAATGTTTCTAGACCAACTCTGGAGAAACTTCTGTTGAGTCTGTTTGATGAAGAGATGTAAATATCGAATGGAGTAACGATTTTTACTTTTATCCAGGAAAGAGACACTGTACAGTTTAATTCTTGCTATGTCAAAAATTTTCAACTTTCGCATTTAGACCGTAACTGTGAAGTTTAAAACTTTAGAAGTATGACAACTAATGAAGCTGATAGAATGTATTCAACAATTCTGTCGATCATTTTCTCATTGAAATTTGATCACCTGAGCTTCGTTCACTGTGTTTTCTCATTTTCTAGAAGAATGTTTTATCACAAATAAAATTAATCAACGTTGAATGCGAGGATGAATGATTCAATAAATCTTGCAAAAGCGTTTGTAATTTTTAAGATAATACTTAGAAGTGATTATGTTCGAAAGCTTTCACCGTGAACGTTTCATTGGAATTCTCTTGGTATTCTGCTGTATAACTCTTAACAATTTCCAGAGAACGCATTTTCCATCTTTTTAATACTCAAACAATTCACGGAAAGCTTAAATTTGCACAAATGTAACCTCGAATCTAACTAAAATTCATTTCAAAGGATCCAAATAAAAAAGAAGCAGAGGTCATCGTCATTGGATAAATATTTAAAACATTTTTCCTAGAATCGTCTTTGTGTATGTGAGCAATTCTGCAATTCTTAGCAGATAAGCAGACACCAGACCTGCATCTTTATTTATTGGTGGTATTCAAAAGGAACTCAAACCCCAACCCATTGCCCATTAGTTCTCTATTATAATATTTGATTGATTTACGACTTGTTATGTACGTTGAAGCTGGACTTGTGCAGCATGTATCCAGCGAAAAGAAACTTGAGCGAAAAGTTCCGAAAAGTTAGCCTTTTCACCAGCGACCTTGCTGATTCGTTTTGTGAGTATGCCAGATAAAAGGTTTCTTTAATTAAGTCATTGAACTTTGATCTCTCTGAAAGTCAACTGCTTGAAATTGTAATTGGGGATATTGTTGATGTTCAGGTTAAAACTGCGGCTTTTAATAGTAGAGTGGCTTCTGTTAGTGAACTGCTTATACTGCTAAGCAACTATTCAAAACGAAAATTTGTTGATGCAAACAAGCATAAAAGGCCATATCCGTTTGATAAAAAAGTTGAACAAAAACATAACGACCGTAGAAACTGCTTCTCTTGCAATGAACCGGGACACTTAAGACGCAACTGTCCTAAAAATTATAAAACTTCAAACCCTTTTGGACTAGCGGGGGGCAATGTTTACAAAGATAAGATTTCTTGTACCTATTGTAAAAAAATTGGTCACAAAATTGACGACTGTTTCATTAGAAAACGAGAACAACCGTCTTCGTCTCGTCAAGTAAATTTTTTTGGTGTTACCCTAAACAGTGATTTTTGTGCCAAATTTAAGATACAGGATGCCACTGTTACCTGTTTAATAGATACGGGCGCCGAATGTAGTTTAATTACGGAAAAAGTTGTAAATAATCTTAACTGTAAGCTAGAACCAGCTTTTTTGTCGATAAAAGGTATAGGTGGTGGTTCTTTTTGTGCACTTTCGAAAACATTGTTGAACATCGAGAGTAATGGCATAGGATTCGAAATCTGTTTTTATGTAGTTGAGAGCACTGTCATTTCACAAGATTGCATTTTGGGTCGTGACCTTTTTAGTCACAATGGAATTCAATTCACACAGACAGTAGCGGCTCTTGCGTTTATCTAAAAGATGATGTGATTTGTGCACCCCCAGCCATAAATACTTTCTCGCTATCTGCTGATACTATAAAAACATCAGTAACAGGTCAGTTCTTAGAAGAATTATTGGGTGTACTAGCTGTTTACCGACAAAACATAACCACTGGGAATTCAGTCATGCCGATCACTACTGCTGAACTTAAAATTAACCTTAAGGAAGATAAAGTGATCAACTTTTCACCCTATCGTATGGCACACAGTGAGAGAGAAAAAGTTAAATTAATAATTAAAGACCTCTTGGAAAATAATATTATTCGGGAAAGTAAGTCGCCTTTTGCTAGCCCTATTGTCCTTGTTTATAAAAAAGACGGCACCGCGCGGATGTGTTGTGACTTTGGAGCGCTTAATAAAATTACAATCAAAGATCGTTTTCCGCTACCCAGAATTGATGATCAACTGGACAGACTAGGTAGAAACAAGTTCTTTACCACTCTTGACATGGCGTCTGGTTTTCATCAAATCCCTATTTCTGATTGTTCAATAGAGAAAACGGCATTTGTCACACCGGACGGGCATTACGAGTACTTGCGAATGCCATTTGGACTTTCCAACGCACCGGCAGTTTTTCAACGGGCTATTTGTAATGCTTTAGGTGACTTGAAAGATAAAGACGCCATGGTTTATTTAGATGATATCCTCATTCCTTCAATGTCAGTAACCGAGGGCATTGAGAAGTTAAATAGGGTACTGGGTTGTCTTACTAATGCTGGGTTTTCACTCAATATCAACAAATGCCATTTTCTAAAAACAGAAATCGATTATTTGGGTCAAGAGGTTTCCGAGAAAGGTATAAGGCCTGGTAAAAATAAAGTGGAAGCTTTATTAGGGGCTCCGGATCCATCTAACGTTAAACAAGTCAGGCAATTTATGGGTCTTGCTAATTATTTCCGAAAATTTCTTCCGGAAATGGCGGCACGTACTGCATGTATTACGAAATTAACAAAAAAATATGAACCTTTTGAGTGGGGAGATGATCAAAAAATCGCGAAGTCATATGTCTGTGCTTTCTTAAGTCAAAGGCCTTTATTGGTCATTTTTGATCCTAGTTTGGAAACTGAGCTTGTTACGGATGCTAGCTCATTGGGGTTTGGGGGTATTCCCTTTCAAAAGATTTATTAAAAGACAGAAATCTGGCATATGAGCGTATGAAAAAGCAAGCGGACTTAGCGAAAAACCTTTTTGACAAAAAGAGAAGGTCAAATAAGTTATTTCAATTGGGCGATTATGTTTATCATCCTTCGTGCAATAGCCACCTGTCAAAGTTGGACGCTAGGTATGAGGGGCCCTTCGAAGTAACCGGGATATTACCTGCTGATTCGAGTTGAAGAGCTTGGTTACAAATCGAAAGCGAGTTGTCGCTAAAGATATGCTGAGATTGTGGCCCGGAGAATTGTCCGATGATTCTTAGTATGGTGTTCTAGGTAACTGACTTAATTTTTATCATTGACCTGTGCAAGCAATTACGGATATTGACTCGAGCGTTATTGCTTTGATTTTTGTTGTGTTGAAAGCCTGACGCTTTGCACTTGTTTTGGTTTTTGTTATGTTGAAAGCCTGACGCTTTACACATTGTCTTGAATTTTGTTATGTTGAAAGCCTGACGCTTTGCATTTGTTTTGATAATTGTTATGTTGAAAGCCTGACGCTTTGCATTTGTTTTGATATTTGTTATGTTGAAAGCCTGACGCTTTGCATTTGTTTTGATATTTGTTATGTTGAAAGCCTGACGCTTTGCATTTGTTTTGATAATTGTTATGTTGAAAGCCTGACGCTTTGCATTTGTTTTGATATTTGTTATGTTGAAAGCCTGACGCTTTGCATTTGTTTTGATATTTGTTGAGTTGAAAGCCTGACGCTTTGCACATATTTAGCCGCATGAGTCGGTTGATATTTTGTTATCACGAGAAAGTTAAATAGATTTTTGTTGAAGTTTCTCAGAGTTTCATTATTAAAACGACCAATTATCACATGTACTATGAATGACAAAAAAGTATTGTTACATTTGTTACTGACATGGAAGTGTTTTTTCAATTGTCAATTTATTAGTTGGCGATAAATTTTTGTTCATCACTTTAATACAATAGAGAATATCTATAACTTTCTTTGTGGAATAAAAGTGGGTGAGTTGGTAGTTGGTATAATATATTATTATTATTTTTTGTCACAGCAAACAGAAAACAAGTTTCTAGATAATATATTTTTCTATTTAGAGGAATTTTATAGGATTTGATTAATATCAAACAATCATGAGTGTTTATTTGATGTGTTATAAGGAAAAACTATTATTTTCACTTCTGACAGTTTTCTGAAATATTTTTTTTTATTGAACATTGCATTATTATCAAAGAAAGTACCTATGTCGTGTTTATTGTGATTGTCGATCTATAAGTTCTTATAAGGTTATATATTTTTTTCTGAATATGTATCTTTTTTCAAAATGAGGTCGACATTGTCATTATTCATAAAACAATCTAATCAAAGTTAACTAATCCCCATTATTATTCGAGTGGTACCTTTTGCATTTTTATCTATATTGAGCGATCTGCATGATACAAGTTATCGATTCTACGTTATATGAGGTCAAAACTGAAAATATCTTCAATTTAAATATTTAAATATTGGATTCTTGATCTTGTTAACTTCCAGAATTTAAAAAAGTTTTTGTCCTTGACGATAAAATTACTGTACATTTGGTTTACGTATTGTTTTGAGGACAACATAAAGATCGTGTAGCATTTTACAAATATTTTCTGTCTTTTCATAGAATGATTCTCTTGCTTGTGAGAATAAGCCCACTGATCTTTAAAATTGCAAAATGAGATATATTCCTATGAATATGGATATTTCAAGTACAGTGCTTCCAATTTAATTTGTCACACTTTCAAAAGGCTGTAAAATATTAATTTTTTGAGCTAAAAGTTCGACCAAAAAAGGAATCGTAGGGTTTTTCGTAAAGTTTTGTCCAATTGAGGCAAATATTTTTTTAACTGTGAAATGTCAAAATAATTGACATAACTTGTTTTTTTTTTAAATGACACACACTCTATATATCATTACATATCTAGAAAGGGTATTTTTTCTGATCACGAAAATGTGCTATATTTTCGTGATCAGAAAAAAGTCGCCTTTCTATTCACTAGTTTAGCGCAAATTGGTATAAATATGATTGAAATAGTGATTTTTTAGAAAGTAAATACACGAGTTCATTCATTTGTGAGGGTTGCACTTGAATTGTCAAATGTTATACGTGATTACTGTTCCTTTACAGTAATCAAGCATTTGAATTCTAGAGCAGAACTTCATAAAGTAAATTGAATATCTGCTGAACACAACATGATTTATATTGGTTTGAATATATCTATGCAAATAATTAGTGTGAAATAATGGGTTTTTTAGTAGGTACATTTTTTCAGTCGAGCTACAAATCAATGAATGATGTGCTGGCTATCACCGATTGCAGAAGTAAGTTGATAAAACTGGCTCCACACTATGTGGCAAACTAGGCTAACGTTGGCAATGCGTGGAGTTTGAAACATCTCTGTAAGTCGGCGACTGAGATATACGCAGTATGTCATGTCCACGGATAGAGTACCCTATAGATATAATGAATAAAAAAATTTGATTCTTCGACTAAAATTCACTCTTCATAAATCTGCTTGGTTTGAAAAGTCTATTGCTATACCTTGAATTTGAAAATATTATACGAGTGGGTCGAAAAAGAAGAAAACGTGAATTACTATCAAGATTAATCTACCTTAACTTTTTGTTTTCACTAATTCTAAAATTTCAACTCAGTATTCCAAATTTCATTTTCCTGTTAAAAAAAATATAATTTATTCTTGTTCAGATCACTACACGTATCATTTACCTATGTACGAAGAAGAAAGTTTTTGAATTAATCCGATATTTTCTTACACTTGATTCGCTATAAAGTTTATATTGGAAAAATGGTAGCTAAATTTTGAAACTTTACGAAAAAATTAATTTTGGAATAAATAAAGGTTGTTTACTCTTAATAGTATTTCACGTTTTTCTTGTTTTTTTACCCCTCTGTATAATATTTCCAAATCAAAAGTCTGTTGATAGACTTTTTAAAACAAGCAAAACTTTTTATGTGGAATGACTTTTGGTCAAAATTTGAATATTGTGGTCCATTATACCTATACTCTATCCGTGGAAATACTGTACGTCAAAGAAATATTTTCTATACGAGAACCCATGGCATATGACTTACATTTTGTAGGAGTCGATGAATTTCTGCTTATTTTAGATTACTTCTCTTTTTCTATGTTAAAAATTCTAGATAACACATGGTACATGATAATATGTACCTACCCGCAATATTATTAAACTTGGCCGACTTACAATAGGGGCGATATCATGCATAACACGAATTAATAAACTTTTTTGAGTAGACATCATTGAATTCTGCGGTATTTAAAAAAACAAAAAAAAAAATTTGAGATAAGGATTTGAAATTCGTCGGATATACCTATAGGGTGTCACAAATTTAATATTCACCATTGGTATTGATGGTTAGGGGGGGTAAGTCCCCCATCGGGCGAAATATAGAAAACACTGAACATCGGAACATGAAACATCCGCGGTCTGATTCAAACAGGGAAACTGGAGAAAGAAATCAGCATTTATACCATTGTCGGACTTTTAGAGATTCACTGGAGAGGTTCTTAGCTAGGAATGACGTTGGAATAATTGTGAATAAAAACCTCGAACACGCCAAAAGAGAATACAGAGCAATCAATGTCAGAATAATTTATGTCCCGCTCTATAAAGAAGGATCGCATGACATCTGCGACATCTGCGACAACTATCGCACAATAGCTCTCATCTCGCTCGCATGCAAAGTGATGCTCCAGATTATTTCAGAACGTATAAAGCTTCACATCTTGTCTCAGCTACCACCAAAGCAAGCCCGTTTCGTGCTTGGTACGCGTGAACAAATATTGAACAGCAGGCAAACTATTGTGTTTTATAGATTATACCAAGGCCTTTGACTGCGGTTAACGGCATAAACTTTGGAGTATTTAAAATAAATTGGCGTACCAAGGCACCTTATATTTCTCATTAAGAGTCTCTATGAAAATAACAGAGCGTACGTAAGAGTGGAAAACGACAGACCCATTCCAGGTAGAGAAGGGTGTCAGGCAAGAATGCATTCTGAGTCCTCTCTTGTTCAACATCTATGGCGAATGAGTTATGAGGACTGCTCTGGAAGGCTGGACTGGAGGAATAGCACTACTGGGCGTCAGAGGAATAAACAATAACCTTCGCCACGCTGATGACACCACAGCAATTGCGGCATCAGAGGAGGAGCTATGCGACCTGATCAAGCGAAAAGAGTATTTCTGCAAGGAGATTTGTTTGAGAATAAAAAAAAAAGGAAAATTATGATAGTTGACCCAGCTAACAACAATAGACCAGAAATAAAGAGAATAAATAACATCGACACAGTTAACACTCCCATTTATAACCTAGATGAATGGAAGTGTATCCAAACTCATATCCAACAAAGGTGGTGCCAGTGAAAAGATCAAAAGGCGAACCTCCATATTAAAAGAAGCTATGACTCAATTGTCAAACATATGAAGTCATGAAATCTCTTTGGCAACAAAAACGAGACTGGTAAGGAGCCTGGTCTTCTCAATCTTTTTCTATAGGTCAAAATGCTGATCACTCAAAGCATCTGACAAAAAGAAAATTGACGCCCTGGAAATGTTCTGTTGGAGTAGAATGCTGAGAATCTCGTGGACTCAAAGAAGAACCAATTGACCGATACTTCAACAAATAAAACAAAAAAAAAACTAAGAAAAATAGAAGCTTAAAATATCGCTATATTTTTTGGCCACGCAGTACGGGAAAACAGAGAACTGCCTTGAAATACTTACGGTCGAGGGCATGGTAGCCGGAAAAAGACCCCGTGGCAGATCCACACTAGATAAACGGACCTCATCAGTAACATCACGGGACAGAGTCTAGCCGGCACATTCAGGATGGCAGAGAACAGGGAGAAATGGTGACATATTGTAGAGAGCAACACTCGAAAGCACGATCCTCGAATAGGAGATAGCGACTAAGAAGAAGCGAAGAAGAAGAACTACTAATATACCCTCTAAGGGAGCTGCGTGAGAAACGAGTACTTTGTGTTGATGTTGATGACGAATGTGTATTTTTCTCAATTATTGATTCTCACTATAGTAGAGTGAAAATTAATAAGCAAGCAAAACTGGTAGAAAAGAGTAGAATTGTGAGAGTATGGATGCGATGGTAGAGTGTGCAGTGTAGAGTCCAACACATCAGATAAGTACAGAAGATGATTCGATGCGCGACTGAACTTTGATGCCGACAGAGCATCGGAGCCGACGGGGAGAAGTGATTTCAAAATATTAAAATAATAAATTATATTTAATTGTCAATTTTTCAATTTTCTCATCTTAATAGTAGTATTGTGTTGTGTACAGCTACATGATGCTGCCAGCAGTTGTGACATATCTATACTCCCAGATAATGCGGGTAATGTTTTGTCCAAAGCATTCAACGAATCATTCGAGATTCCGAGAAGGAACAGTATAAGAATTGATGTCGCTGATTTTCTTAGCATCTCAGTTTTACACCAAGCAGAAGCGCTTTCCAGAATATCAGAATCTAACTCGAAACATTTTTTTTCATTTACACCTTACCGAAACCCAATTAGTGGACACACTGTATAAAGAGGTGGTCTGGATGATGCTTCAAACTAAAGACCTATTGCACTTTTATCGATTATATCAAAAGTAACTAGCCAAGAAAAGTTTTCTCAATTTCTTGGTAAAACACAAGATATTGAAAGCAGAGCAGTGTGGATTTAAAGAAGACAGGGGCACAGCTGACGCTATTTTTGCATTTCTTGAGGGCTTGCGCATCAATCATGGTGTGGTCACTGCAGCTGTGTTTTGTGACTTATCAATATCAAAGGCTTTCGACTGTGTGAATCATAGCATATTGCTGATGAAACTGCAGATCCATGGATTCAGGGGCAATGTGCTGGAATGGATTGGATCCTACTTGACAGGAAGCTGTACCTAATTCTTGATCTCAACCCCAGGTATCTCGTGGCGTTCCACAAGAATCCGTCTTAGGTCCATTGTTCTTTCTTCTTTACATCAACGACCTGAGAGACTGATAGAATTAAAGATGGGCGGTTCGGCGGTTTACTATTTTACCAATAATGCTACGATTCTTTGGAGTAGAAGGATGAAATCAAGAGTATGGTGAATGCAGATCTGAAGTCTGTCAAATATTGATGTGATGCGAACAAACTTTGTGTAAATGTAAGCAAAATGAATGTAATGTCTTTTAGATGTAATTTGAGTGATGTATGTATGGCGGATCAACTTGTGAGTGTAGCACAACATTGTATAAGTTCTTGGGATTGTATATATACATGGATAGCGGGCTCAAGACAGTGTATTTCTGTGAGTTTTATCGATAAAACTGGGTAAGGTAGTGTCCAGAAATGCTTATTTTGCCTTGATGCAGTCAACTCCTATATGGCATTTGTTTTTGGGAAACTTGTTCCAAAACCTCAATGACCCGTCTGTTTAGGGTGCAGAAGAAAGCTGTTAGATATGTAAGCATCAACACCCCCAAGAAACATTTTTAGAGCTTATTGGTTTCAAGGAAGCTTTATGTGGGTTTTAAGGTGGTTCTACTTAAGTGCCATGTTTTAAGGAAGCTTTAACTGGAACCAAATATGCTTTACGACAAAATGATCCTGAAATAAGGTTTTAACATTAGCTATAAAACTCACTGATAAAACCAATAAAAAATTGGTTTTAAGCAAGCCTTATGGAGGTCATTAAATATCTTCGTTACAGCTGTTTACTCCTAAAACTTCTTTAAGAACTTTAGGCTGTAACTTTGACTCAAAATATTCTAAATGGTTTCAAGCAATCGGATATATTCACTCCATAAAACCATGATGAAGCCTATTTCTTTGGAGGTATATTTTGTTATATTCGAGTCAACGAAGAAGCATGTTTGCTTCAAAATTACTTAGAATAAAACCTTGATAAGCCCTCTTCAATGTAACAATTTTGTTCATTTACTGTGTTCTTACATGAGCTCAAATGCAAAAGAATGGTTTAAAATCAAGAAATCTGGGTAATTCAAAAGACAAAGACGGATGAATTATTCAAACTTTATAAATACAATTGAAAGGTTATCAGAAGGATCTAGAAGCATTTAGGATCAAACGGTAAATTGTATAAACTCCTCAAAACTTTTTCAAAAATCCACGTGACGAAATTGTCAACACTCCAGACTCCAGATCAAAAAAGAATTCAAGGAAAAACACTGAAACTAGTGAAATTACTCTTCTTTTTGTTTTTACAGCCAATTAAATAAAATAGGTTTAAAAAGGGTTATTCATGAGACAATTCTAGGTGAACCTTGAAACCATATTGTTCTATGAATACTTATGAAAGGAGCTGTTGCACTAGAGACATATGGAATGTCTATCAAAATTGATCTTAGAGCTTAAGTGTTTTAACGAGATCTCATCAATGAACAATAGGCTTTAAAAGTATGACGGCCATATTTTTCACGGTATAAGAAGACCGCCATTGATCAAATAATTAGAAAAAGATCAAGAACCCATTGAATTGACTTTCCAATACTTTAGAAATGTTCAGAACATAGTTATCCTCCATTTTTATTCATTCCTGCACAAATTCGTCTGATTTTGATCATTTTTCAATTTTAACTATCTTGAAAATATATGAATATATATTTAAACGCAATATTTTCGAGGCGCTAGTGTTTTGTGTGAGTATTTAATATACATTTATCAGAAAACTCACATTCGTTGGTACATATACTCGCATGATGATGCCTTAATCTGAGATTGAGATGTTCAAATAATGATATGAATACCTGCTTGTCCATTTTCATCAATTTCTAAGAGAAGATCTCATAATAAGTGTCAAAATACAACGATAGAGCTCACATGAAACAAATAACTCCTAACTACCTCAAGTACAAGAAAAACTGGTTCTATGACATAGCAAAAAGTGTTTTTTCAATGTCTTTGAAGAAGTTAGTGTTACGGCCAAAGGGTTGTAAGACTAGTCAACTAGTTTTGAACCGCATATAGTATGTGAGGTTTTATGAGTGCTTTATCGTTTACTTAAATGTTACACTAAAGTTTTATAACAAGCTTTAAAATAAGCCGTAACAGCCTCCTTAGGAGTGGGCCCTCAGGGTTGTAAGGAGGTTGTATCGTTGTTTTAATGATATCTTTATAACTGATTGGCTTCAAGGAGGTTTTATGAAATAGGCCGTAACAACCTCCTGTAGGCATTGATAAAACTAAAAATGTTTCTTGGGCCATGAATCCTGAACAAAGCAGCGTGGAACTCAGATGGAACGGTGACATGGAAAAGTCATTCACGTGCCTTTATATAGATTATCCAAAAGACTGTCTCAGTGAGCCTAGTTTTGAAGTAAACCATATTAAACCCTAGCAATCTTTCACATATATATAAAATCAAGCAGAGCGAGTCTTGCAAGAACTTTTTTGTGAGTGAGAACATCCTTACCTTAACATATTTGTTTTTGTTAGAAACAGTTTGCCTTCTACATAAAAAATTTGAACATGAACTCGTGTGTAACAAAAGCCATTATTGTAGCACTAGGCAGAACTTAAATATAGAGATACCAATTCCTAGGAGTACTCAAGTAAAAGACTCACTTATTTTTCGTAGTAGACAAATTTTCAACCATCTACCTGTATCCTTGAGAAGTATTGTTGATGAAAAACTTTTCAAACGTGTAGTTAAGAGATTGTTAATGTCACGTCACGTGCGTACTACTCTGTTCATGCATATATGTGTGATACTTTTTGATAATGTTCTATTGCCACTGTTATTTTTCTACTGTTTTTGTATACCTATCTTGATTATTGTATTCGCTTCTGCTATGTTTTATATTTAACTGTGTTATGCTATATTATATTTTACATTTTATATTTTCAACAGCTTTGTCAATGATTTTTTTTTCTACTTTGGACAAAGTATTTTTGATTAATTAATGATGGTTTTTCGCGAAGGGGATCAACGACTCTAAATTGAAAAATCAAAGGACTTTACCAAACCGCAATCTTGCATGATCATTTTGAAGATCTTCTCTCCCTCTTCATATCCTCTTAGTTTGGAGTTGTTAACTCTTGCGGATAATCATTTTATCAAATAAAAAAAATGTGAAGCTGTGATATTTTGGACTGGAAGGAATGATAGCAGAGGTTTAAAACTCGGCAGTTGTAGTCAGGGTCGAGGGGCCTTCAAAATAAGGTATCACTCGACCTCCCTTCCCATTCAAGATTTTATGAGCGAGTTCCACCCAGCCCATGAGATGAGGATTTGCTTATAGGTACTCCAGATAACTGTCAAATTCTCTTTAAAAAAAAGTTGACGTGTCCAAGTGTTTTATTATTATATGAAATTAGATGCCCAAAATCTATGCCTTTCCATTTTCGATGGGCCACCCTGTATATCTTGAGCTTAGCTAACTCCTCCACCGTCACAATGTAGTTTGAGGCATTGTCCCTAAACACTTTGCCACGGAATCATATAACAAGACGATGTTCTGTGAACTGAACAATTCACATTTTACATACAATTCACCGAGGTATACTACAGCTCACTACTTAACTACTAGCAGCCAAAAAGTTGATCATTGAGCCTCGATTGAAGCATATATGGCACTAGGTGTTCTCACTCATCACTCTAGTCAAAACTTGAGGGTGAACTACGGATTCTACCAACCCTTACCCCGAATTCAGTGATAATTATCAGCGTAGTGCACTAGTAGTACCAATTTAAACCTAGCTTCTTCATGATTGCTCGAAGACAGAACGTCGGATCTTGAATTTGACGAAGCCATTTTGTACAGGAAGTAGGTGGTTGTGATGATGTGACATTCATTTTTAAAAATTTCTTCAAATGAGTAAACCAAAAATTATCCAGTTCAAAAATCAATTTTTCTGAGTAAATGAATACTTAACGTTCAAATTTCCCAAAAGTTTTAAAATCCACTTCTCTTACATTTGTAATTGCAACTATTTTTCTTCTAAATTTTTGATTTTATTGAAAAAGCGTTGATAGCAAATCTTACTCTGATAATTCAATCTAGATATCATATTTTTGGAAGTAACAATTTTAAGAAATTAAAAAAAAGTTACACTTATCACCATCCACGCATCTGAATTTAGCCTATTTTATTGTCAACAACCTGAAATATCCAATTCATGTTCAAAACCTGGTATGCATCTTTATTTTGAGCTTATGACATACCTAGGGGGAAATAAATTAACAAATATATAATACTGCATCTTCAATGGAAGAAAAATGGTATTCTCGTTACGAGACGGTTTCTTTTTTCTTTTCATCTATTATATCGTTGGCATGATCCTCCTTTATGGGCTGACGTTCAGCTCCATTCTCTGTTGATGGTTGCTCAGAAGTCGTTGGGGTTTCACTTTCAGTAGTCTTTATAGGCACATCTCCAGTACCTGTTTTCTCCTCTGATGCGTTTTGTAGTACTTTTTCCGCTCCTTCAGTGACATTCTCCTTTTCCTTTATCGTTGGTTCTGTCTCCATATTTTTAAAAAACACTTCGCCTAAAGGCTGAGCTTTAGCATTCATGATTTCCGAATCAGCAGTTTGGTCTACATTGGTGGATGTTGAAGCAATTCCCAAAGCAGCATTTAAATCTGACGCAGCAATCGCACAACCAGCTTGATCAGTTTTGACGAAGAAAGTACGACTGATTTTGAATCTATCCAAAACTCCATAGGCTTGTTGCAGTGTTGTAGCGTCAGGAATGCGCTCTCGAGTCATCAGCCAGGCGCTTTCTGCATGGAAGATTTAGTTATTTTTGATGGTTTAACATGGTTATTCTGTACTCACGTGCATTGACAGGACCCAAGCCACTACAGCTCCAAATGACAGCATAGGTGTCGTAATCTGTGTCTAGAACAGTGAGGGTTGACGTTGTGGGCAGCGGAGCTGTATCATATTTCACAACCAGCTTTCCCTCGGTTTTTTTGCCAGTCAAGTCCATATTTCCGGCTATGACACGTTTTACACCAGTGCTGAAAATTCACAATATGTAGTTTGCAACCTTCTTACTAGATAATCAAATTTGTGAGTACCTCAGAGATCAACTGTAAGTGTTTTTCCATGAACAGCTATTTTACTAGCATTATAAAGCCACAAAATGGACTGGGTACAGTCAGTTGACCTCCGGGGTATAGAAATAGCTATGCAAAATTTGGGTAGACACTTGGATATTCAATTATTTGGAGTAAAACTTCTTTGAGAGCGCACGAGTTAGCAGTATGTCACCGTTGCTATGACACACGAGTGATTTGTTTACGGGGAAGATATTTACATATTTACAGGAAATAAATTGGATTGCGAGGTCTATTTTGGTTTATTGGTGTCAGAGGATAGGTGGTTTCCTGTTGTGCCTTTTTCGACTTGATTTGAGGTTTTTGAAGCTAGTTTGTTTCACTTCAGGTATGCGCAAATAGCGCACACATATCATTTACAATGAAAAATCATTAAAAGCTGTTCCTAGTCATAAATAATAAATTGGTTGATGTTGCCGACATTTCGAGAAAGGAAGTGCTGTGGTTCGGATTGAGTTATTATGGTAGAATAATTGTAGTGAAAGTAGAAGGACTTGTCGGATTTGTCTAGCAGACAGCACAAGTCTAACAAACAATCTCCAAATCAATCGATAATTTGTTGGGGGAAATTAATAATTCTGTACACTTCGATGTGTAAAGATCTGAATTGAGAAGCTGGGGAAGAAGAATTGATAATATCGCGCACCATAGAACAACAGAGACCAAGAGCGAGAAGTGAAATCTGACAATGCCTACCTAATTTAGTATAGGTAGCAGAGACCAGAGTTAGATAACTTCTTTTAATATTTCCTTCACTGAACCGAGCGATATTACCGCATACGAAGTGCAGCTCTTCGGTAGTTTGATTCTTTTTCGTGTGAAGGTTTTTTTAAAAGATCCCATATGCCACCATAAAGTGAACTTGTTATATTATTATTTCGAACATTTCACAACAGAAAATGTAGATTTTTTAAATGATTCCGCTTAGGTGCACCGTATTATCCCATTTTCCCCTACTACGGGAAAGAACAAGCAGTGCGTGTTATGAACAGAATATGATAATAATGGGAATGGGTAATCCTTTCTTGTTACCATCTCTCTTCTGGAAATGCTTATATTTGAATCTAGTAAAATCTGTCAACTTTCTATAGAACAAATACCGATATGTTACTGGTTATTCTTGTGATTTTTACACAGGATGATTCAAAAGTCATCCGTTAGGGGCGTATTCCTTGCATAAAAATAAGTCAAAAAGTTCCTGCGATGTGTCCGGAAATGTTTTCTAGAGAACCTATATACGTCCCTCTTAAGGCAGTCTAAACGTGACATTTTTGAAGTCACATTTTGAAAATTGGTGATTAATTGTCCATTTGTTACTGAATGAGATTGGGAATTCAGAATTTCAGATCTAGTCAGAGGCGTATACCGGGAAGGTTAAGGGTAAAAAAGTCCTTCTCTGGGTAATATTTCCGGTCTTATGTCAATCCTAACTTTTTAATTTTTTTATCGTATTTTTATGCAAGGAATACGCCCCCTCATGGATATCGCTTATACAGTGGAATCACCTTCGACCATATTCATAATATGTAAATTAGTGCACGAGTGAAGAGCTGAGAGAACTTGACAAACAGGTATCCAGAACAATAAGAAATGATATCAGAGAGAATGAAAGAAAAGAGATTGAGCAAATCATTGAAAACAACAAAACTTCAAAAGTGCCGAAGAGCTAACTCACAAATGAAAGAAGGGAAGTGTGCGAAATGAGAGAGAAAAAATGAAAACTAACAACGAACAGACAGGAAATACTGGACATCGTGGAGAAATACTATCAGCTGCTGTACAAGAGCCGACAGGAGACTAACAGAGACGAACAAAAATTTACAATATCTGAAGGGAGCATCATCAACCAAGGATCGGAGGAGATACCTGATATCACTATAGACGAAATAAAAGCGGCCTTGAATAAATCTAAATAACAAAGCACCAGGAGAAGATAATATAGTGGCCGATGCAATCAAAATAGGGAGCCAACGGTTACTTCAAAAGTTAAAAGTTCTTTTTAACTTCTGTTTTTTCAATAGCACAATCCCAAGTGAGTGGCAAAATTCCATTGTAATTTTGCTCCATAAGAAAGGGGATGTTGCCGAATTAGAGAACAATTGACCCATAAGCCTTCTAAGTCATCTTTACAAACTTTTTACACGAGTTATAACAACCCGACTCGGGAGCAAACTTGACTTCTACCAGTCTCTGGAACATGCGGGTCTTCGGCATGGATTTGGCACCAACGATCACCTTCAAAGTCTGAAGACACTAATTGAGAAGACCATCGAATATGGTCTTGGCGTTCGTCGACTTTTACAAGGCTTTTGACACAGTTGAGCTGGACGCAATCCTCGGGGCACTTAGGAGTGCAGAATTGACTACCGATACAGCAGACTTATCCATAACATCTACAAGCAACAATGACGGTCAAATTACATGAGAATACCAACCACATACCTATTGGACGAGGTGTAAGACAAGGCGACACGTTGCCCCAAAATTGTTTATCACTGTCCTGGAAAGCGCTTTCAAACAACAAAATTGAAGTCAGAGGGGTATAAACATAGATGGTGAAAACCTGACCAACTTGCGTTTTGCAGATGATGTGGTGTTGTTTTCGGATGATCTCGAGGACATGAGATTGATGCTGCAGGACTTGCAAGAGGCATGTGGAAAGGTTGGTCTGAACATCAACATGTCGAAAACAAGATTCATGAACAATCTTGTGCCCAGTTGTAACATAGACATTGATAACAACGAGATTGTGTTGGTGGATAGTTACACATAGCTTGGACACGAAGTTCGTATCTAAAGGGACAATCGAAGAGGGTAACTGGGAAGAAGGCTCACTCTCTCCTGGGCAGCATTCGGGAAACTCAAAAACGTATTCAAGAGTAACATACCTATCTACTTGAAAAGAAATGTTTTTAATCAGTGTGTGCTGCCGGTTATGACATATGGCTCTGTAGCATTAACAACGGCAACTGCCAAAAGGCTAACAGTGGCACAGAGAAGAATGGAGAGATCGATGCTTGGTGTGACCTTGAGAGACCGTATACGAAACGAAGACCTACGCAGAAGAACTGGCGTCAAAGATGTTATCGATGCTATAGCGGAACTCAAATGGAACTGTGCTGGACATGTCGCTCGGATGCGGGATGATCGATCGACCAAACGACTACTGGAGTGGAGACCGCGAACGGATAAACGAAGCAGAGGAAGACCACCTACAAAATGGACAGATGACATCAAAAGAGTGTGCAACAACTGGATCCAGACAGCACAAAACAGGAGTGAATGGATTAAAATAGGAGAGGCCCATGTCCAACAAAGGACGCAATGGGCTGTTTGATGATTGATGTACTTATATGGTCGAAGGAAATCACCCTGTATAATTGAAGATGTGCCTACTTCATCATATTTTCTTTAATGAACTGTTCATTTTTATTTATACGTTCAGTAGTTTTATGTACAATTTTGAATGTATTGAAATTTTGAGTTAAGTTATATGTATTATAATTTCTCTTGTACATCTTTTCGCGATTTGCATGTATTATGTAAATGTGGTCCGGAAACCTACTGTGAAAAAAAGTTGATGATAGGCTTTCAATGACGAAACATCTGATCATAATCAACTTGGTGCACAACATCTCTTGGTTATTAAATATGTCTTTGAACGAATGCAAATACACATAAAATAAGAAATGAGAAAATGTCGGCTGCTTTGCCAAGTTTTTCCAAATTGTGCAACTTTGCTATACAGGGTGAATTCGAAATGAGTGTTCAATTTGTCATGGTAAATGAAGTATAGTAAAACACTTTCCGGTATATTCTTTAACATTTTTTTAAAGACTAAGTGGTGCGCCAATTTTAAGCAAAAAAGGTATCTTGAGGTATTCTTTATCGAAGCGTGGCTTTTGAGGTACAAATAAAAATTATTGTAAATTCACTTGCATTGAAACTTAAAAATCAATTAGTTTGATAACAACAAAGTGCTGTAGTTTTTTTGCTAGAAATGGACAAAACTCTGTACATTTCATTAAAATTGCGTAAGGCGCTTCGAATCTAGACAAAAAATTTAAATTAATATTATTATTTTATTCCATATCACCTCGTGGGCAACACCCTGGGGTGTTTTTTGCTTGATTGATCACAATTTATTATTCTTATCATTATTATCATTTTCCTTGGAGGTTTGCGGACACATGTTCCTATATAAAAAGTGAGTATCCTACTATGCCATTTTTACCATGAGGCACTTATTTGGGTCACCTTGTAGTTTGTCACCCTCCTATAGCCTATATTCAGGAAGTTGGAGAGAATGATCAATACAAAAACTGTATGCTTATGGTCAAATCTTTTTAATCCGCTGCCAAGAAACCAATGAATATTGGAAATGTCAAAATTTTGAATTGTATCACTTTCTTCAAATGCAATGCTCCTAATACTTATATATAAAACTATTTTTTTTTTCTTGTGTTTTGTAAAATATCATAACGTTGATTATTGCAACAGTTTTTGCGCTGTTTAGTTTTCTAACGTCAGAAACCACTAAGTCACCAAACGTTTTCCATAGTTACCATGATTTATTAAAATAACCGCTGTGGGGAGGGGGTGACAAATTATAAGGAAAAACCCTGTACCGGTTGCGGGTATCCCACCAAGAATGGCTCTCGGCTATATCTCAGAAAGTATTAGCTAGATGGTCTCCAGAAAAAAACATATTATAGAAACATGACAAATTGCTAGGAATTAACCTCAAGTTTTCAGAACGGCCGCTGGAGGGCGCAATTGCTATGGCCAATTGCAAAATGAGTTCTTAAAAAAAAAAAATGTATTTTGGGTATTTTTAATAATGGCATCATGATTCTCAGCAATTTTTTTTTGTGGTTTGATTTGCGCTTTAGGGGTTTCTTAAAAACAAATTTAGATAACCTGGATAAAAGTTGTAGAGGTCAAAGGCTAATCGACAGCTTATCCTACTTAACGTGTCACAGCGCATCAAAAGGACCAGATTCCTCTGCCAAAGGGGGAGGTGTACAAACACCGCTTTATTTTGGCGGTTAGGAAAAAATAGTTCAAACAAAAAAATCCCAAATCTGCTGGAGATTATGATGCCATTATTCATAATAGCCTTTATTGCGGCAAAATGTTGTGAAAATTCCATTTTCTTATTGAACATAGCTGCTGTGGAGTGCTGGGCTCTCTACCAGCCGTTCTTTAAACTTGAAAATAATTTTCAGCAATTTCTCATGGCCTTCTTGCTCATACATTTTTTTTCCGTATGCCACACGGCATACGGCCAATACTTGAATGACCTATGAATGACTTGATTTTTGGCAAATTTCCAAAACGAACCTTCACTTGTCAATTCAGTTCAGTCGACTGATCGAAAATGGCACGGGTAATGTTGTCACATCGCGCAAAGTCATTTTCGCGCGATTGAAACAATCGATTATTTAGTATCTTTTTGAGTTTTATAAACAAATATTTGCTGATGACTTTCAAATATTGGGTAAGAGTTCGTGTATCAAATTTCAAGTAATTCGGAGATGCATGGTGAATATTTTGTCTAAATAAATTTTTGAATTCTACTCACAATCTATTGGTAACTTCATTGGAAATATAAATTCTCCCATTTGGTCCAACAGCGTAGTCTGTCACGACACATCTCGATGCAACTTCGGAAAATTGGAAATATCGTTCAGCCTCATACCACTTTCCCAAAAAACGATTCATATCAAAATGCGCCATGGGCAGATAGTCGGGACAAAAACCGAAACTCGGAATTTGTGCCCATGAGACACAAATAAAACTTAATACGATGTAAACGCGAAACATCTTGCGGATAATTTGTGCTAGAAATCTTCGACGGCTGTATATATATGTGGACAAGTACCGGTACTTTTTCTCACATTGTCTAAGAGTTTCAGTTGTACCTAGGTTCAGCTTAAAGTTGTTGGTTTATGTTTTGACATTTGAGTTGTTTTCAAATTACAAATATTTCTGGTGCATTGGGTTTTCCAGTTCCTGGTGTAGATTTTTCTTCATCCATGTAAAGTTGGTATTCACATTTTACCACACTTAATTTCTCCTTTACAAGTAAATCTCCCTCCAGTACTATAATTCATCGCATATCTCTATAATTTTAAAATATCACTAGTTCCAGAATCTGCTCTCTGTTTTAGTTGATTTGGATTTGTATAATTTCAAAGGGGAGTTCCATATTCCACCTTTTTTCATAATCTATAGATTTCCAAATGATTTGATGATGGAAACGGCCGTTGGTGTTGAAACCGAAATAGATCAGTAGAAGAGTTTAAGATCTTGAGGTAAAACATTCCATACCAGTCAATACACTTTTTCAATGCTCCTTGTAGGCTCAATGAAATCGAAATTTCAAGAAACTCATATAATTTTCAAGACTGGTACCAGATCAAAAGATTACTCCTGTCAAACGGTTCTTGAAGATTTGTTAACTGAAAAGCCAATGCCCCGCGATGGCCTGATGAACTTACGATCAAAACCTACTATTCCGCTGGGCATGTTGATCTACTTTCCACATTTTTTTTAAATCCAAAGAATTAGACGCTTATCTGTACTCACATCCACATCAATCGATTAGATTTTTTTGGTACAAAGAAACGATGTTTTTACTCTCTGCGTTCTTTGATATTTAGCGTTTTCAGCCAATTTCCATATAAAATAGTGGTTTTTGGTACAATTCTCCTGATTGGCCCGTCATATTCCAATCGATGGTATTTTTGACAAATTTTGTATTACATTATTGATGTTCATGTGAAATGGATGAGAATTATATTGATTTTGGGACATAACGAGGCAAAATATAGTGTATTAACAGAAATAATTTGAATCTACATTGAGCCGTTGGAATATTGTTGAATTTGATTGGTTCTCAATGGTTTCTATTGATACTTAGCGTTTTAAGCCAATTTCCTTATAAAATAGTTGTTTTTGGTACAATTCTCCTGATTGGCCCGTCATATTTTAATCGATGGTATTTTTGACAATTTTTGTAATATATTATTGATGTTTATGTGAAATGGATGAGAATTATATTGATTTTGGGAAATTACGAGGCAGAATATAGTGTATTAACAGAAATAATTTGAATCTACATTGAGCCGTTGGCCGTTGGAATATTGTTGAATTTGATTGGTTCTCAATGGTTTCTATTAATACTTAGCGTTTTCAGCCAATTTCCTTATAAAATAGTGGTTTTTGGTACAATTCTCCTGATTGGCCCGCCATATTTCAATCGATGCTATTTTTGACAAATTTCTCATTATATTATTGATGTTTATGTGAAATAGATTATAATCATATTGATTTTGGGACATTACGAGGCAAAATATAGTGTATTAACAGACATGATTTGAATCTACATTGAGCAGTTGGAATATTGTTGAATTTGGTTGGTTCTAAATGGTTTCTATTGATATTACGCGTTTTCAGTCAAAATCCGATCCTGAGACTCCCTGAATATTGCTCTCAAAACTATCAATAATCAAAAAGGAATGCTCAATTTTTCTATTCCCTACATCTAAACTTAAATTTGTTTACCCGAATGTGTAAATAGAACCCGATATGCCATTTATCCGAGGTTTTTGTGAGTCATCAATTTTTTCAAGTTCATTAACAAACTGCTTGAATATTACTCTAACAGAAGCTCCCTTATCTAATAAAAGTTTACTACTACTTTGCCTATATTTCACTATTACATAATTAATGCCATTCAAGTGGTATAAAATTGGAACCTTAGTCACGAAAAAATGTGCTATCGTCATTATTTTCCTGATTTTGATGTGAGCAACTTGCGTTCGAATTTAGGTTTTCCTGAGTATTTTCGCTCAAGAAATGTGTTCTATGATTTCGGAAATTTTGATAATTCCGACGATTTCCTCTGATATTTCTCGAATTTTGCCTATTTGAGTTGGAAAACCCCTCTGCGAATTCACTCGATTGTAAAAATCATTTGCATTATTTCTTGGTTGTTGCGAGAAAAATCGATTATTTGTATGGTTTGAGTTTGAACTTCTTGAAAATCTATTTGCATTATTTTGGAAAGAACCCCCAGAACCCCTGAAATCTGCAATATCCCGTGAAAATCTGATGGGATGTCCCCTTGAATTATTAATTCTAAACATTTGATTCGAGTTCCCCAGTGATAGCTCTTCATCTTCCGCTCCTCTAATAGCTTTGCCTTAGTCTTGAATAATTACGGGCTTTTATTATGGTTCTTAACTCATGTTTGTTTAACCCATTAGCAAAAGAATGTATCGCTAATTTTTTGTTTAGAGGTCTAAGAATTTCAAAATTTTCCTCATTTCCATCTACCTGAGAAAGTGTTAAGTTAACAAATAAATCTTCAATGGCCTGCCCAAAACTTCCTATTGATCGAGAATGTTGTTTTTCGTTATTCAGTTTGTGAGATAATGCTATATAACTATTTTTTGTAGCTATCTTCTCTCGCTCTCTCTCTCTATTTTGTTTCTTCATTCAGTAATCTTATATTTTTGACAATTTGATCGTTGAAAAAAAAAATAAATTTAAAAAATCCTAGATCACGGTCGATTTTGAACTTGTGACATTTTGTTTATGTATTTCAAAATGCAATTTTTCCTGATAAATTGAGAAAATTGAAAATATTCTTTATGGAGAATCTAAAAGTTAAATGAGAATGATTCTCCATGATTGTTGGGAGGTAGTGAAATAGATCTGTGAGATGACCCGAACTATTATTTCATCGCCGTGTTGTACATTCAAAAATAGAATAAAAACTCAAAACTACAACATTAGTCGAAAGATTCTGCATTGAGAAAATAACGAGTGTCAAAAAAAACTGAAACATTTAGAAAACCGCTTGATACAACATCGCCTTCTTAAAGAGATACTAAAAATGTTTTTTGACTTTTTTGAGATATATCATTCTCGCACGATATTTTTATTCCATTTTTTTTATCATGCATTTTTATGTTCTATAAAGTTTCGAACGCTGATCTTGAATGTTCAAAATTTCAAGTTGATATAATTGTTCTTGTCGTATTGATCTTGAAAATTAACGAGCGATTAACAATATTTGAACTATTTTTGCGGGTTTTATTCAACTAAAACCGTTTTAGTAAAAAAAAAACAAAACCGCTTCAGTTATTGTAGAATAAAAATGTTCGGTTTCTTATTTGGATACCGTGCGTTGAGTTGAAATAGACACTCTGTTTAACAAGACTACTTAGACTTCATAGAATATTTATGTTTGGAGAATTTCAAAAAACGGGGCAATATTTTTGAGAAATTGGTATATATTTGCAATGTCACTCAATATATGTGATTGAATAAGATCCGCAAAAACCTTTGTTGATTTTTGAAGTTGTAGTTGTTGATAAAAAGTAATTAAAAACCGTCAAAAGCTTCATTGAGTGTACTTCAAGTCTTCTTCTTCATACACACGAATTGTTACAAAGCTTGAAAGAGTGGAAACACCGATTGATTTTGAAAATGCCGGATTGAGTTGACTCTCAATCGTATCAAATTTGTCGTCTCACCAACAAAGTCCAAATCATCCTTCGTGATATTTTGGCCAGTTTAGCCTGTCAAACTCTTACCATGAGCAATTTTTGAAAAGTGTAGGAAATCATAGCACCAAAGTCTATAATATATGGGGGTGACGGGGGGTAAGTACCACAGCACTTGGACCACACAGCGGGCCCATTGCGCATCCCCAAGAGGAGACTCCAGGAGGAGAGACGTTGCTCTCTTGGATCATTGTCGTCAAGCCTTAGCCATTCAGCATAGGCGACAACTAAGTCGTCAAGCCACAGCATTTAGCTAAGGTGACAGCGTAGCCCAAGGGCGGTCCTTCTGACCTCCCGAATGCCGCAGCTCTAACCAAGGTGCTGATCGAGAACATCACCTAGTTTTTTTTAGTATTGAACATGCAGGATCGAATAATTTAGGCTAATTTATAAACTTTTTGACTGTCAGTAATCAATAATAATACTACAGCATACTCAGTTTCATTAACCATTGAGTGTGCCGCTAGATACAGAACAAAAAATGATTTCTGCTCACCGTGGGGATCGAACCCACGTCAATCAGTACGGTCTCTCAAGTCCAGCGTGTTAAGCTGGATTTATAGATTCGGTAAGACGTAAGGCGTATGCCGTAACGTTAGCCGCATCATATCAACATTCAAACAACCGTATTTCCAATTATACTCGACGCAACGACGTATCGCTAAAACGTAAGACATAAGGAAATGGTTCATTTCATTTCTTATGTCCTTACGCCTTACCGCGTTACGCAGGGGCATGCGTGTCCAATGATATTCTCAATAACCGATCCTAGATTACAGACAGTCAACATTCTGTTTTGCACGAAACATCCCCTTTGTTTTGTTTACCTGAATTTTGTGCTCGTAATCATTACCACCTGGCATTTGGTATTTTCCTGAGTATATTTTCGATAAAAAGCATATCATTCAAAATTTGAGCTATGTAATGTATATTCATTATGATTCCAACCCTTTACGTGAGATCTTGTGTTGTGTATTTGTGGAAATCATCAGTGAAATGGACGATGGATTACTCAAAAGAATGATCTTTGATTGAGTTGATTCAGCAGTGCCCACTTCATTATGATAAGAGTTCGAAGGACTTCAAAGACAATAATAAAAAGTACAATGCTTGGGAAAGCTTTTCAACTCTTCTCGAAATTACCGGTAAGCACATGGACATTAAGAATACACACCATAATTCCATAATATACTTTAACACAAGAGCATCATGTTTTGTATTGTTTTTACTCTAGCATTTTGTATTTGCTTTGTCCATAAAATTTATTTAAATTCTTCTGTGGCAATAAAGCATATTTGATTTGATTTGAGCAAAACAAAAGTAATTGAGGTTATGCTGATTCCGGCTGATTGATATTTTGATACTCGAATAACGCAATACGGGAGCGCGAACCTTACGCCTTACGTATACCACAGAAGAATTGGTTTCTTCTGTGCGTATACTATAAATCGACACCCGAAAATTAACGCCGCTATTCTTGTTGCGGCTTACGTTACGGCATACGCCTTACGTCTTACCGAATCTATAAATCCTGCTTTACACACTAGACCAACGGACCAACGTGCCTCCCCAAAGTCTATTATATACTTCAATAGTACTGGAAAACAAAAATCTCAATCATGCCGAAGAAAAATACTACTTGCCTATTATTTTAGTTTTATCATTCAACTATGATGATCTTTTTCATATTGACACATAACAGTTATTTTTAAATAGAAAGTACTTACTTGACAAACACATAAAGAAAAAACTGTTAATAGTATTCAATATTTACTCTCAAAATTACTAGTTTATTTACTTGAAACAAGTTTACAGTTTGGAAGTAATGATTTTGACATAGTTCAAGCCTCAATAATTAACTTTTCACTAATTTATCGCCATTTCCGTTGAACTACAGTTACACATTAAACAATGGTTGTATAGTATAGTCGGTATAGTGCAATAGAAGTTATTTTATGGAATTGATGAATAATTCATCAATGCAAATGCTGATCATCTGAAAAAAACCAACTAATGATATTTGATTTCTTTGTAGATTAAAATTGAAACTGAAAAAATCATCAATGCACTTTCATGCATTATGTATCAATCTTAGAACTTTTATGTTTTGTCACATATTCAAGTTTTTTTTCTTCATTTGCCATATTATGTATTTGTCCAAATACATTATCAAAAAATTGAAAATGAAAATTTTGGATTATCCCTATTTTCGATTATCCGACAATATAAGCTGGCCCGGATAATCGAGGTTCTAATCTACATGAAGTATTTAACATTCTCTCGTTTTCTTCAATCCCTTCTCACCAGCCGATCATAAGATTTCTGCAAAATACATTTCCCTTAGATCAATACCATTTTGATGAAGCCCTCAGCGTTTCACGTTTCGTAAAAATGAATGACAGCACGACCTCAATTAGAGGTTGTCTTTGGACTTGTTCCAATCAGCGTCAGAAACAGTTTCTTACAGTCAGAAATTTGCGCAAAAACGAAAAACCTCACTACGCAAAATTCTGATTGTGACGAAACATGTCCATATCCAGCGGACCGACCAATCAAGGCGACCGGAGCAAAGTCCGGAACTTGCTGGTATTTTGTCTCTGCAGCGCTGAAATTGTGCCCATTGTTCTCGAACCGGATTCTTCTAGAATCGAAGCGAACAAACTAGGATTTTCGCCATCTATCGTGAATTGAGTGGGCTACCTATACAGTGTGTCCGGAAAGTCAACGATAATACTGAAACGGGTGATGGACCAACTCATAAGCATCCAGAAAAACCTAATATGACCCTAGTAAAAACTCTATGGTTTTCGAGATATTGCCACTTAAAGTTCAAACTATTCAACAAGAAATCTTATTTTACAGAGAAATAATTTATTTTAATTTTTTCTTCACTAATAAGTACGTGGAAATTTTCGTGACTGGCTTGTAATTGCGAAGAAAAAGCTGGTGGAAAGAAGTAAAAAAAAATAAAATAAAAAAAATCATAATAATAAAAAATATTATGTTTTTCTGGAAGCTTAATACAGGGTGTTTAGCAATTGAATGCCGATACTTGAGGGTGATAATCCTTGGATGATTTTAAGACAAAAAGTTCATATGGACGTAGGCCCGCAAGATCCAGGGTTTTGAAATTTCAAAAAATAAATTATTTTTTTATAATTACTTTGATACTTTTCCAGATATCTTTATGAAATTTGGTACACGTCTTCTATGCATCAATATGAATTTTGTGATGTACAGACAATTTTATTATTTTCACCAGTGGCGTCCGTACGGGTTTTGCACTCAATATTTTTGGAGAAAAAACTTCAACGCCACTGCTTCCTCTCGAAATAAAAATTATTTTTGTGATCTCTATATATTTCTGAGCCAATTTGTTCTCCTGATTTTTTTTCGTCCGGCGCATGGTTTTCGATTAAAAAAATAAAATCTTCTTGATTGCATTGACACCCTGCAGTGTCTTCAATATTTTTTAATCAGTGGCGCCCTCTCTAACATTCCCAAGCATATTGATGCATAGAAGACCAAATTTAAAAAAGATATCTGGAATAGTATCAAAGATATGATTAAAAAAGATTTTTTTTAACGTTTCAACACCCTATATCTAAAAATCTAGGCTCTTGCGGATCATCCAGGGACTTTCACCCTTAAGTATCGGCATTCAATTAATAAACACCCTGTTTATAAAGGAGACTTCGCCAGTTCAGTCGTGGATTATAAATGGTGAATGAACAGGTACATAATGCAAAACATAAATGAGTATGGATATAAATTATGATTCAGTCTGTGTAGATGAAAAGTGACCATGGCAAAATTACGTTACATGATTATATAAAACTGATTCTGACACTAGTTGGAATAAACCTGATCAATTTGGGTGAACGATTTCATTAGTGTCGCTTGAGCGTTGATTGCAAGAACTGTCTTTCTCAACGATTTAAGTTTGCAACGGCTGAGATCATTGATTCATTTCTTGTAGGAACAACGATAGCTGTATCAGGGTTGAAATGGGTCAACATATCAAAATTATTATGTTTGTACCGGTGTCCATTACTAATCAAACCTACCTTGTTTGATTAGGAATGGTATTTAAACCAACAAGGAAAGAATTGCTTTCAACGAGTTTTCTGTGAGCGTGTTTTAACTTATATCGCTGACCCTTAGCGAGACTCAGTTATATCCAGCCACTTGTTGGAAAAAAAAATGTTTGTCTATCGTGAGGATCGCACCCACGGTCATTTGAGACTCGGCCCTTCGAGGTAAGTGTACAAGCGATCAGGTTCGAGACCAGCGACGAAGCTAGCGCTTAGATATGTTCTAGGCATTTTTGTACGGTGTTTTGAATAAAAGTACACATAGTGGTTTGACGAGAGTCTGATGATAAGGTCAGTAGAAGTCTGATAAATAACTGCTTCGATTCATGAGACAGTTGAGCGAACTCATGGCTGCCTTACCTTCTCTTTACGTTATCCTTGATCTGATTTGTCAGCATTTTGTCCAGGATGACGCCTGACGCCAAGATACTTGGCAATGTCACTCCATGGAATCTCGAAATCGTTGTTTTGCAGAAGAGCTGGAACAACATCCTGCTTACGTCCCATCAAAATAGCCCGTTTTTTATAAACGGGTGATATTTTAACCAATACTTTTTTTATTTTTTATTTAGCATTGTTAAGAAAGTTTCCACAATATGTTCTTACATTTAACATCACTGTCAAACCACTAGATTTGATTTATTTTCTCAGAAGTACAAAAGGCGGTTTTAGAGGAAGGTTATTTGGAAGTAGGACAGAAGTTCTGGAGATCTCAAATTATCATGAATTACTTGTCATATCCTCATCTTCAGATCATTTGTATAGCGCCACTACCAAACATCCTGATATGACTTTTTGATTCTTTGGAAGCGTATGCGTCTTTTTTAATTTTTTTTCGTTCTTGGAGATTTTCCAATTTTCATTCATTCAAAATTTTTTCGCCTGCGGCTCATTTCAAGACATCTCACACTCTTGACCAGAAGAAAAGAAAAATGTTTTGATCTGGTATGAAACTACCTCCTTTTATCTTTTACCCTATATAACTTCAATGTCATAAACAGCTATTAGTTATTCAGCTCGTGGCAACTTTATCTTATTCACCACATAAATAAAGTTCTATTATGTGATTTTCCTGTAAGTAATTCAGTATTGTTACAGGTTACTTGAAATTAACATAAATTGTATCATATACAACGACGACATAATATTTAAGGTATACGAAGAAGTCGAAAGTTACTTGAAAAAAACCAAAAAAGTTGACTTCAAGGACAAGAATATATTTCCCCTGAATTTAGGTGGAATATTACTAAATTATATGACCAACATTCTGTCTTTATCGCTACCTGTCTGTTGGGTTATAACAAAGGTCGTTCAACTTAATGAATAACCTCAAACGCTCAAATTAATGGGGTGGCCAAATTATTTGAAATATTGACCTGATGTCCCAACAAACAATCTAGGAACTCTAGACCAGAAGAAAAGAAAAAGATAAACATGCATTGTATCTTGTACAATCATGACATATATAAGGTGTGAGAAAAAGTCTAAAATTACTTGAAAACAATCAAAAAATTACCTTCAAGAACAAGACTTTAATTTTTTCTGTATTTTCACCACAATTGTGTCTCTATCGCTATCTGTCAATTGTGTTATAACAAAGGTCGATATCTAGTCAATTTTGACCTATGTTGAGGAACAACGTCATTAAGGTCGAAAAATTCAATGTCAGCATCTAAAAAAACAATGTGTTATGTCCGAATTTTATTGAATTTCTTACTACTTTTGGGGATATTCACATATTCAAAGATTATTATAACCACTGGCAAGTTTGTTATCATATTCCTAGGCTATTATAGTTATTTTGGATTCAAGGTTATGTTTCAAAATTTTGCAAACTCTGGTAATGATGTATCGAAATGGACATGTAATTAGAGCGCATCAAGTATTTTCCCGATATTATATGGAAAAGTTTCTTTCGCAGTTACATTTCCTTCCAATAATCAATAAAACTACATGAATATTGTACCAAGTAACACGCCAAAGTAATTCTTCCACTTCAACACGTGACAAAATCCATACTCCATTATTTACAGATGTACACGACGGTGCCATCGTTCTGTATCCTTGTCCATCTCACATCAATATGCAAGTGTATTCTCACTGTCATTGTTATTTACCAACAGCTAAGAAATCGGTTAGGACCAACATACGGTCAGATTTTCCACATTTTGACGTGAAACAGGTTGACAGTTCCTTTATTCATCTTCAACCTAATGGTTGGCAAGGACCTATCGACCTCTCTATTACTTCCAAATTACTTAAGTTTCATTCCCCACATAGGAAAATATGTGGACAAATGTCGGTAAGTTTGACCTTTTCATAATTGGACATTATTATCTCTCGACCAAATAGTAGGTCGAGAAGCGGTAAATTTAAACTTCTAGGCTTGTTGGGTATCATCCCCCGGGCGACGACAATTGGATAATCTACTGCAATAAGTGAAGATAATAAAACATTTAGTTATTTACTAGATACGGGAGTTCATCAAATAGCCATTCGCGTCCACCGCTGGACATAGGCCTCCCTTAGTGTCTGCGATCTTGTGCGTGCCTGTATCCAGTTTCCCCGGATTCTCTTATCATCGTCCGTCCATCTTGTTGGTGGTCTGCCTCTGTTCTTGTAGGCTTCGCGTCTCCTCTCCAGAATACGCTTTGACCACCTTCCATCCGATGTTCGTGGGTTCGTGCCAAATGGCCAGCCTATAGTTCCACTTCAGAGTTGCGACTGTCTCTATGACATCGGTCACACCCGTCCTATGCCTTATGGTCACATCGGCTATCCTGTCTCCCAGAGACAGTCCCAGTCGCCAGTATTGACCTCTCCATAGATCTTTGAGCAACTCGCAGCTTTGTGCTTGTGCGCCGTTTTTTTGGTAAGCGTTAACGTTTCTGCCCCTAAGGTAAGTACTGGCAGTACACATTGATTGTATGTTTTCCGTTTGAGACTTGTAGGAACTTTTGATTTGAAAACATTCCTAAGCTTTCCAAATGCTGCCGACGCCAAGCCTATTCTCCTATTCAGCTCGCAGGTTTGGTTATCTCGGGCAATCCTGATCTCGTGTCCCAGATATTCATATGAGACAACCTGCTCAATACTCCTACCGTCAACTGAGATATTCTTGCTCATAACAAGGTTGGTCATACATTAATTGAGTCTTCTTGAAACTTACTTTTAAACCGACTTCTTTAATATAACAAAAAATAAGTAAAAGTGAGTAAAAAGGGCCGCGGTCCATAAAAAAACTCAAAATATGATTAATTCTGACATAAATAAAAAGGGCTGTGGTCTGTGGTCCATTATGAACCAAAAACTGCTGTCATGAGTAAAAAGGGCTGCAGTTCATACAAAACTTAGACCACATGGCTGCGGTCATAAGTAATAAGGGCTGCCGTGCATAAAAAAAACTAAAAGACTTTAGACTGTGGTCAAAATAAAAACGGCTGCGGTCTATAAAAAACTAAACTCAATGGCAGCGGCCATAAATGAAATGGGCTGCATCTAACTTTGAAAGTAAAAGTACGTTGAGGTTGAACATTTACCCAATTCACTATTTGGCCAATATCTGGTTGTTTAGACTAAGACCTATGTACCTACATATGTATGTATCAAGATAATTGTTACATTTTAAATTTACGAATAAAAAAAATCATTTTTGTCTCTAAGGTGATGATTCATAGGTGGGTGAAATCAATAATCCACTTTAAACTCTACCACAACAAAAATGTAACACTACGTTTTTTTCATAAATTTGCTTCACAGCTCTACTGTACCAAGTTGGAGTCGTATCAAATTGCAAGTTGAAATCCCTCCAATTTCAAAATTACAAAATCATGGTTTGTCTTATCCAAAACCTTCTTTGAATTACACTTCAAGAGTGCGTTCGAAATAACCCTGGGTGACGCTCTGGGCACACACTACCCGTTCGAGAATTCCAGTGAATTATATACCCATTAGGTACTTTAGATAAATCTGTCGCCACGATAAGCACCATTCTTATCGATGGACCCAGAACGCATAAATAGAGTTAGTTGTTAGTTTTAATCATCATTTGTTTGTCAAAGTTCATACTGTTAACATCTGGATCATACCCATATTTCTATCTTAGTGAATAAAATTGTTTTTTAAAAAGTCTTTCGGTGTTTTGTGAATTATAATTGGCGCTAAGAACAGGATAGCTGCACGTTGTACTGTCAATTGGCAACGGAGTATTTCAATACCTTAGCTGCTAACCAAAGAAACCTGAGTCCTCTGCAAACCACCCTGCCGAAGACACCAGAACAAGATATCAAAGAACTCACCCATAGCCCAGACTGTTGAAAAATGAGAGACATTTTATTGTAAGTACCTTTACATTACAATTGCCAATCTTATTACCGTTTTTCTGTACATGTCTGATGCGCCGGGAAAAATAAAACAATTTCTAAATAGAAATCATTCTTAACTAGGTTTAGTTATTGAACAGAAAAGCAACGTAGACACTCTAAATTATTCAAATGCAAATTTAGAAAAAATAAATATATCTATTCCTGAAGAAATATTGAACTTTCCCATTTCTCTTGATATCTCAGAAAAACCTGAAGAAAATAACTTGATAAATTCAGAACGAAATCAGTTCTAATTCAATCTCAATGGAGAATCTCAGATTTTTTACAAATCTTCTGCCAACATTCGATGGCAATCTAGATAATTTAGAAACATTTATCCGAGACATCGACATATTCTATACAACCTTTCACGCAGGAGAAGAACTCCAAAAGTACGGCACAAACGCTGCCATTAAATCCAAATTAATTGGAAACGCCGCGAATTTCTTATTTTCGCGATCAGATTTAATAGACTGGCCCAATATAAAAGTAGCGTTAAGACAAAAGTTTGGCGACCCTATCTCTTATACAATCTTGATGCAAGAATTGCAATACTTTAGACTGGATAGAAATGAAACACCAACACAATTTACTGAACGGTTGAAACTTTTTAATCACCGGATTCATGCGAAAATTCATAACGAAATAAGTAATGAAGATAGACGAGTAGCACTAATAGAACAAATTAACTCAACTTCAATACTAATCCTATCTGCAAATTGCCCTAGATCACTTAGCACTGACATAACTCCCACTAAAGTAAGAACCTTAGATGATGCCTTGAGATATATCAAAGATTTCGAACTCATAGAAAACCAACGAAACATGTTAAGACAACCTTTTCACCAACATTCTAACAATACTGGTCATTATCAAAATAATAATAAAACAATCAAAAACATACAACCACACAACAGACCAACCTTTCCTAGTCAACCTGTCAATATCCAACCTCGACAACTTCCACCACAACGATTTTTCACTAATCAACAAGTATTTGGAAGACCCCAAAATGTTTTCGCCCCTAAAAGAAACTTTGTCCCTCAGTACAAACCTACCCCAATGAGTACAAGTTCCGCTGGTCCCTCTAGATTTGTGCCAAGAACGAACCAACAACAATTTAATCCTCAAATGCAACAAAGACCACAACATCATAATAATTACTTTAAAAGCAACGGTCCCAAAACTTGGGCAGCTCAAGAATTAACGAACGTTGACACAGAAGATAGTGATCACTCCTTTCCCTTCACACTTTGAAGAATATTCCCATAACTATTCTGAAAGCGATTACTATTACAATACGCCAAATGACGAGACAGAACACCAACCACAAAATATTCCTGAAAATAATACTGAAACACCCACAGATCCTAACGACTACGAACATTTTATGAACCCAGCCTCATCTCAATCACCAACATAAATAACTTGATGAAACAAACTCGACTACCCTTTTTCCAACTTAATTGTTTAAAACTAGCTGTATTAATTGATACGGGTGCCTCTGATTCTCTTATCACTCCCAAAGCTGCTGAACAATTTCCTGTCCCCAAACCGGCAGCCTGATGTCCTATGGAAGTAGCAGTCCACTGTCCTCTGGTTCGTCCTCCGGGAAGGATAGCAGCACACCAGGATGTCAATACCGCTTTCTTTGAAGATCACCTCCAGCATGCTTCTCACCACTCGCCAGTCCACTCGGTCATTAGTCATCTTCGGAATTGCCAAATGAGTCAGGTCCTGTGACTGCATCAAGTCACGAAGATGACTGAGGGCTTTCCACATTTCACTGTAGGTGGTCAGATGTTGTGGGAGCTTCTTCGTCACAAGGTAGAACAGGTGTCGTGTCCCATTCGTGATTTGGAGCGGCTTCCTTACCTCTGGCTTTTGTCGTCGCAGATGGTCCAATCGTCCAAATTTTCGTTTAAAAGCTGCAGCAAGTCCATTCCTCATACTGAGTGACCTAGTGAGCCAACGAGTATTCGGCCGGTGCTTCAAACAAATCCAGCTGCCTTGCTTGGACAACGCCATTCTGGACTTTCTGGCCATTGGAGTGTAGAGACATGAAAGTTTCCAATGACATGTCTTCCTTGGCTGACCTGATCTGCCTCACTTCAGCGTCCTGATCGTCGTGGTTCCCAGCATACCGAGCTAAACGATTGAAGTGAACAACCCTCGGTTTTCCTCGTGGTGGCTTTCGAATCCTGTAGACGACGTCATTGATTCGCTCCAGAATCTCATACGGGCCCTCCCAAGAACTTTGCAGTTTTGGGGAGAATCCACGTCGCCTCTGTGGGTTGTGAAGCCAAACCAAATCCCCAACCTGGAACCCTCCTTCTTCGGCCTTCACGTCGTACGCCTCCTTCATCCTGTCGCTGGCACTTTGGATGTTTAGTCGGACTCGTTGATGGATATCGTCCATTTTTCTACGAAGATCACTTGCGTAGTCTTCCCCAGCGACATCCTCACCCATCAAATGAAAAAGAATATAAAACAGAAAATAAAAAGTATAAAAAAGGCACCAACAAGGCCATGGAGGGACATATTGGACAAGAAGAAAACGGTAATGAAGAAACCAATAAAAATACACTGCACCGAGATCATAATGCAGATAAAAACATAACAAAAATAACAAGTGAAGAAAATCCAAAGGAAGAGAATGATCGGAAAGAGAAAACTAATACGACTCCAAAAATAACCATGATTATGTTATTGTTCAATACGAGAAAAAACTCTATCCAGGACAGGTGATGGACGAAATATAAAATGAAATGGCCAAATATGGATTGGCTTGGAAATGGCCAACCAAAGAAGATTTGTTTGAATATGAGTTGGAAGAAGTAAAATGTCAAATTGAAGAGCCAATTAGTTCCGGAGGGCATTTCAAATTCAAAGATTTTCCAGAAAAAGACTAAAAATCAAAGAATGTACTTGACTGATTTTAAAGTACTTAATTACATGTATTATTTTAACTTGAAATTTGTTTTTGTGTTGTTTTGATAATTAGTAACTTGATATTCATTTTATTTTATTTATTTTATGTTAAATATGGATATTTTGCAATGATCAAGTCTCGCAGTTCAATAAAACATTCATTGAGTTCATTTGGGGTTAAAAGTAGGTCGGAATTTGGATTTTCATATGGCGGAATCAGGAACATGGGGTTTTATTTCTTTTTTAATAACTTTTAAATAATTGTATTTATTTATTTGAATTAAATTTTTGAATCATATTACCTAAAATGATCAATAAATAAAAATATACCAACAAATGTTCATAAAAAGCTCTAAAGCATGGAAATATCGTGCCCTTAATATACACTGAAGATCTCTAACGCCTTAAGGTGACGGAATTCGGGTCGAGTACCTTATTCATCCAGTAACTAAACATTCACCTTTTTCAATACTCTACGGCCCCTATTATCACGAACCTTGTATCGACATGGACGTGACCATATACGAAGAATACAATAATCAACGAAAAAAAGAGTTATTACCGTATTTTAAACAAATATATTCAGCAACCCGTAAAAGACAAGAAAACGCGAGTAAAAAACAAATAAAACACCCAGAACCTTTACCGACTTTAGAAAAAGATCAAGTCATATACTTGACAAAAGACAAACGACGTAAAGAGATTCCTCGTTTTGAAAAAGCCATTGTTTACCAAGACAAAAGGCCCACGAATTACCTGTACACAAGAAAGAAAAAATGTAATTACAACACATACCAGAAAATTAAAGAGATTAAAGAGGAAACCTTTGTTGCAGGATAAACCTCCTGATAACCCTCAGCCTGGCCCTTCAAATCGTCCCGATTAAGAATAACCAAGGCTACTACAAAGAGGACATAGGAAAATCATCAATCTTGGAAGACTACCATACGTTTTACCTACCCTTTAATCTTAGTAGTATTAAGTATACATTATCATTACTATGCGTTAACCAATTAGCCTTAAAACACATAATCAAACATCAAGATAATCACCTTTCAACCCAACTATTTAACCTTAGCACAGAGAGACTAAATAATACATACGACGAATACGAAAAGTTGTATGGAAAGCCCTCTCGTAATAAACGCGGACTTATCAACTTTTTAGGATCCGGAATTAAATTTGTTACTGGAAACCTAGATAATGAAGATTTGAATAATATTGAATCTCAAATGGAAACTTCAAAGTTTAATCAACTAAAAGAAATCAAAAGAATCAATGCACTAAGTAGTTTCGCTGGAGGTATTACTGATAAATTTCAAAACATGGTCAATCTTATAAACGAAAATTCTAAGAAAGTCCAAGAGAAATTATCCCAACTCGAAGAAAGACTAGACACAAACCTCTTAGTTCAAAACCATCTTTTGCAAATAAATAAACTTAATGACCTTTTGAAGACGTGGGAAAAAACAATTTCATTTGCACATTCAGATTCTTTGAATATAGAACTCTTTTCACTTGACGAAGTGCATAATATTTGGCAATATCTACATCTCAATCACTTTTCCAGAACAGTATTTCCCATCAGGCATTTATCCGACCTAGTTACACTATGCCCTACTGGATTTATGATCTATAATGAATTGGCAATCGTAATTATTAAGGTACCCATTTTTAGTACTAATTATTGTAATCTCTCATTTATCTATCCAATACCCAACGAGGCGAATCAATTACTTCTAGTACCTAGCCATTTCCATTGCAACCACACCTGGTACACAAACTGCAACCAGATGCTGTCAGATTGGATATGTAAGGACGCCATACCAAGCAACTGTACTCTACATAATAAATGCATGGCAGTGACGGCATCGAATAACTACCAAGCATACCAACTCACAGAAAAGAAGAACCTCCTGATCTGCACAAAAGAAGAAAAAGAAATTTTCGAAAATTGCCAACAACTACTGCACGAAAAGGCGCAAAGATGCAACTTACTACTCAGCCCCTGCGAATTAATAATTGATGGACGGAAATTTCACCCAAAAGATACTTGGCTGGAAACAAAGCAGTTTTCCAACAACCTAACTATCATCAATAGCAGTCTCCACATTAACTTTAAAACTCTACATTTCTCACGACCTGAAGACGTAAACAGTGATCTATTCCAACCACTGAGCCCAGAACCAATGGACATTACAATGCATACATCTCATGCCCTTTTATGGACAGTTATCCTATGTATTGGAATATGCATCTTAATAACCTGGAGAAAAAGAAAAATATTCCTCACCATGAAGAGACTACAAAATATCGTCAACGAGGACGTTTCTCACTAAGGATGGAGGAATTATATACCCATTAGGTACTTTTGATAAATCTGTCGCCACGATAAGCACCATTCTTATCGATGGACCCAGAACGCATTAATAGAGTTAGTTGTTAGTTTTAATCATCATTTGTTTGTCAAAGTTCATACTGTTAACATCTGGATCATACCCATATTTCTATCTTAGTGAATAAAATTGTTTTTTAAAAAGTCTTTCGGTGTTTTGTGAATTATAATTCGTATGCTCGGTGTAAATTTTACCGTGGTTCGAAAATAGGCTGATTGCACGCCAGTGTGCGCCCATTGTTAACCAAGTATTTGGCTTGGAAAAATTTAATCCTTCGGCTTCGGCGGTATTGAGGTTAGGTCTGTTCTGTTCTGTTTTGATTGCGGTTTCATCAGAGTTTGTTGTTTATCTTATTGATTAATTATTAATTAAACTATAATAGAGTACCGAATTGAATTCGACGACGACGGCAAATTTCGTCTTTGTGATGGAATTGACGGTCACATAATTCAATTATAATAATTGTGATGCATCTACCAAAAGTGATTAGCATCATATTGTCTAGATAATTCAAAATCTCTCATCTCATCCTGATCCATCCTTGTTCAAAAAAAGTGAACACGGAGAGGAATCATTACTCCAATAAACTAAACCCTTAGAAAGTCGATAGGTGATGATATAATATGATAACAACAAATCATCAACACAATCCAAAAAATAATTTTATTGTGAGGTTATAGTTTTACACAAGTGCGTTCGAACACACACGAGATAACATACGCTCTCTTGACCACGTGACTATACAGGGTGCCACAGATTCGAGTGCATGCATGGGTTATAAGAGATACAGGGTCAGTTAAATGCTTGCAAAGTTGCGCATTTTCATGCTTAAGAGAATGCCATTTTGAAATTTGAGAAATTCCGACTACTTCCGAAGATATTCGAAAAAAACCAAAATTTCGCAAAAACGTTTTTATCATTTCCTGCGTTTGTTTAGAAAGATATTTTAAAATAAATCACACTGTCATTGCCACTTTTTCTCCTCTACAATATGGTGGTATAAAATTGAAAATCTGACGTTTCGTCTTCGGGCTGCCATCATCAACTTTTTTTAATACGGACCTGGATTTTTTATTTTAATTTTGGTTATCTTTTGACGTCCTTGGTGCATTGAGGTATCGCAACCATCGAAAAAAATACTCATCTAAAGAATAACACCAGAGAAAATCAGTTAGGCCACCCTTGTCTCCCTAACACATAGTTTGGTTCATAATCCTTTTTTATTCGACACGTTATTCTTATGAGAAAACCTGCACAACTAATCAAAACTTATTGAGTGAACCAAAATCGAAATAACATCAAATAACGATACATTTAATGAAATTAAATTAAATCCACAAATGACATGGAAAATAAAAAAAAAACAATAAAAAACTGGGTCAATTTCTGCAAAAGTGCTAAAAAATATTGCCATTTTAACAAAGTATTGAAAATAACAATAATAGGTGAATAGCAGTTGAGAATATTGAGGTTGCTGTGGCAACCCATCACTCTACGCCCTTATCTAGTCACCTCAATGCCTCAATGACGTCAAAAGGTAACTCAAAATAAAATAAAAAATTCAGGTCCGTATTTAAAAAAATTAGGTTGATGATGGTAGTTCAAAGACGAAACGCCAGATATTCAATTTTATACCACCATCTTGTAGAGGAGAGAAAGTGGCAATGACAAAGTGTAATTTATTTTAAAATGTCTTTTTAAACAAACGCAGAAAATGATAAAAACGTTTTTGCGAGATTTCGTTATTTTTCGAATATCTTCGGAAGTAGTCGAAATTTTCAAATCTCAAAATGGCATTTTCTTGAGCATAAAAATGCGTAATTTTGCAACCATTTCACCGACCCTGTATCTCTTATAGTAACTGAGATCTCCATGCATGCAATCGAATCTGTGACACCCTGTATACTTCACCCTCGCTCTTGGGGAAAATTTACCCCTTTTTCGAACGCACTCCAAGGTTTTTCATCTGGTCACAAGAAATGTAAATCTACTAGTACGGTTCTGTTTGTTTATAAATGAATTGCATATTTTCGCAAAACTACTATTTGTCAGCATGAGCTTAGCGGAAGGTGGTTGATAATAATTTCTGTCATGTAAAAATAATGAGCTTTATCAAAAGGAATGATTCTACAGTGATTGATTAATCATTAGTGGATCCTTCGGACTCGCTTTGGCTAAGACACAAACCGGATCTTGGGTAACTGGATTTCACAGAATCTCCTCGGGTCATCAAATGCTATAAACATTTTTAGTATCAACGTGAATTGTTTACAGAATGTTACTGTGCTTTTTCTTATTGGGTAAGTGAATTATTACTGCCAACAATTATCTGTAATCTATAGTTTATTAATTGTGTGGTTTGAATATATAGGTTTTTTGCTCAATGTATTGACTATTTATAACTGCAAAGGAAGTCTTGTGTTGATTTCTTCATGTCTCATCAAACAATACTGGTGATAATTTCAAATTGTCAAGTCTATCAGAATGAGATACTGTAAATTAGTTTGATATACTCAAATAAGTACATAATTATACCGGTATTCTCAGAACATGGGAAGTTAAAGTGCATATTTATCAAATAACAAGGTCAGGCTGGCCTCGAATATTTTGACAATACATAATTATTATATCCTTTTAACGCAATAATTGGTAATTTATCAACATAATTCTTGATCTTTTCTATAATATCCCAACAAACAATTTGTATTTGTTTCATCTGATCAGGGAAAAGCGGGATAATTAATTCATTTTTTTTATGCAGCATTTGTAGGCTTTACCTCATGTAACCAAAATACCACAGAAATAATTCCCTTATCCGAACCACCATATCATGATGATGACTCTTATTACCCACCTCTAGTATGGTCCGACGTATTTGACTGGAAAGTCTTGGCAGTAGGTGAAAATGTTTTCCATCACTGATAGATAAAAGCAAAATAATTTGTTTTTATTTTAAGTTACTTTCCGAAAAATCTGCCAACGTTCTGTTTTCACCTGCCAGCCTAAAAGTTGTCCTTGGATTGTTGTATGATGCATCGAGCGGATCTACACAGAAAGATTTTGAAAATACTTTACAGTTCCTATCAAAAAGTTTTGTACGGAAAAATACCAAAGAAATTTTAGATTCTCTACATGTAAGTGAGTGATTTTATTTATTTTATGTTTTGTTGATCATACAATTTTGTGTGTTGTTTGTTGTTGTTTCAAAATGTTGAAGTCAAAGTGAAACTGACTATAATCCATGAATAATCTTTTGGCTGCCTCTTCGGCTATCGATTACGGTGTTTTTCTTAGATCTGACATCAGTCCCATTGAAATATACTATGAAAATCCGCTTAACCAAATTCCGACCCACATAGGACAGATGTGAAAAAGTGTGCGAAACTTCCGCAGTTGCGAAGGCGGAAAAGAGGTCTGTTGCAAAACTTGTATTTAGCTGTCACCACGCCCGACCACACACCAAAATAATGAAACCTCTCATGGCAATTATTTCGGTTTTCAATTAATAATCAGAAATATATCAAATGTTGTCAGCATAAGTCTTTGAATAATTGACTTTGAAAATGTCATTTAGGTTCCGCTTAAGCTTAATCAAAAGCTTTTCATGGTTCTTGTAATGCTGTCTTCACCATTTCAAGAAGAATTTTATGTTGGAAACATTATCTATCAATCAAAATAAGAGCTTCATTGGGGATAAGAATATTTCAAAGCCAATTTCGCTCATTTTGTTTTTGAAAAGTTCATTAACAAAAGTTACGAATGAAATATTCTGAAATTCCCACCAAGAATGGAAATGTTCCAAAACCGTTTATTCACGATGTTGCGTGTCTGCAAACTGTTATCTTGTGAAACATTGTGAAGACGGCTCTTGAAAACATTTCCTTGAGAAAGCCCCATAGGAAAAAATCGCAAATGCTTAAATCCGGTGATCTCGCCAGTAGGCTAGGCGCGCAGGGAACTTCGGACACAGATTTGTGATTGAAATCGGCGCTTATAGACCGTAGCTCCGTTTTGTTGGTACTAAATATCTCCAAGGCAATCGTCCAATTCTGAAAGGCCCGCAGACTGATGTTGAAAGAATGACCGCTTCCAACTTCCAACAACGTGCGAACGACAAAACCGCGATGCTCTTCACTTCAAATGATTGCTACGACCAAATACAGAGTCATTCACCGGAAGCACTCAGGGTCTCCATTCCTAGGTTCTCATCCTCATTACTGCACTGTGTAATGTTTCAGCTGATTGAAGCTTAAATCCAAAGCTTTTTCTGGGAAGGCTGAGGTTCCTAAAAATCTTGAAATCTTCGACTTTTCAGCTCAATCATCATTCCTCGAAGCTTCATTGACAAGCTTAGTGCCCGACCGTCAGTTTATAATTTGAATTTCTTCATAGGTGTTACCTTCCAGTCGTAATAGACTGGATGTGAATACAAGAATTTTCCTGGAAGCAAATGTTTCACTCAAAGAGTCCTACGGGAAGCGGGTCAAAGAATATTTCAATGCACAAGTGGACCCTACAAATTTCACTGATACGAATTATGCTAGTGAAAAAATAAATACATGGGTGTCGCAATCCACAGCTGGAGCCATCACCAAATTGACTGAACCAGGTTGAATACTTTATCAATTCCAGTTTATATTGCTATACGTTCTTTTTCCAGATGAACTCAGAAATATGATACTTCTAGTGGCAAATACGATTTACTTCAAGGGCATTTGGAAGCACCAATTTCCAGAAAATGCTACTTGTATCAAGGGGTTTTATAAAGCTCCAGAGAAAAAGATTTATGTTCCATTCATGACAACTACGAATATGTTTTATTATCATGAATCGGAGATTTTGGAATCCAGATTATTAAGACTGCCATATGAAGTAGGTATGATAGTTTAAATATATTTTTTTTACTGTTTTTGTAGAACAGCTCATTCTCCATGCTTCTCATCTTACCATTTGCTAAAGGAGGACTCCCAGATTTGATTAAGCATATGAATCTTTTGAATCTACACAGGGAGATGCATTTTCTAGACAAAAAATCGGTTCTGGTCTCGATTCCTAAGTTTTCCTTCAAATTGAAGGCTAGTTTGAAAGAGGTTATGCAAGAGGTATGCATAATTGTCGAGTATATTACATCTAAAAATATTACGCTTTGCAGCTGGGCTTGAAAAAAATATTTCAAAATTCTGCTAGTCTGACAGGAATAGCTGAAGGCAATAGTACGATATTGAGAGAACTGGTTGTTTCTGATATTTTGCAGTCAACAGGAATTGAAGTAGACGAAGAAGGAAGTGTCGCTTTCGGTGCTACTGGTAATTAGACTTCATTTTAATTGATAACAGTACAACTGATATTTGAACTTCTCCGTCGATCATCGATATTTATCTTTGAAATGAAGCTATATCGGCATTCCGTTTTGGGGAAGATTGAAAATGAAACATGAGGGTTATTTAGTATTCTAATACACACAGTGTGTAGAAAGACCCGGAAGAACTTGCATGAGAAACTAAATTGTTTTTTTCCTAATTGCAAACTGTAGAAATCCGAAAACATTGATACGTATTTTTTTTTATTTCGTTCAATTATGATTTTTACAAAAGTTATTCAAGTTTTACGTTTGGTATATACAGGGTGTCTCTAAAAGGTCTTTACAAAATCCTACCACATGTTGCTCAGGTCAAAATAAGCCGATTTAACGCAACTCACCTCCGACCGAAATATCACCATTTCCGAGATAGAGGGTGATCAAGTTTCAAATTAACAATTGAATTTTGTCATTATTTTGAACACTTTTTCACATATTGCTTTGGGAGGGTTTGTGGTATGAGAAATTCGATTATGAAGTCTGTTTTACTGTGGCCGCTAGAGGGCGCCCTGAAAAATACGTATTTCCTTATTTCTCATGGACTTTCGAATCCAGCAAAAAAAAAATTGATGCAAGTTCCCTTTTATTCCGGTAATTGTGCAAAATACAAAACACTTCCGAAATGAAAGTTGTAGGTCTTGAACTTATCTATCAAACTTGAACACTTGCAATTATACAGAGTGCCCAACAAGTCGTGCGGTATGATTTTTTTTTAATGGAATAAGTCGCATTTTTCTGATTCTTTCCTAGCAACATCCCGGAACAGTCAATTATTTAAAAAATGGTGGATAATACAAAAATTCTCCCGATATACAGGATGTCCGGAAAATACGTGTACAACGTTTCATGCCAGAATCCTGTCGTCAAAATAGGTCGATTCAAAAACCAACTAACCTTTATCCAAAATGGCTTCGTTAATTCTGCAGAGAGCGTCAAGGATTCAAAAAATTTTGGTTTTTCGCTATACCAACAAAAAACGTGATTCAATGGTTTTAGACTAGGTACCAAAAATTATCAAAATCGATTTGCACGTTTCTGAAAAATGGAGGAAAAACCAAAAAATGTAATTATACAATTTGAAAGATGGCAAAATTATCATGATGAAATAATTATTACCTGTCAAATACTAAATTGCAAATGCATTTTTGATGATTGTTTATATATCTCAGTAGTTGAAGGGAATGATCATTATTCTAAGTATTGAACCTGGTATGGGTAGTTGAAGGTCGAAAATTTAAAGTAAAGGGTGTTTCTTGAGTAGAGATTTCAGGAGCATGAGGCCAAAACAAGACGAAAATTTTCTATCAACATGTCGTGTGTCCGCAAGTTATTCGTTTTTGAGTTATAGGGTGTGAGAGTTGTCTTATTTTTGTTTTTTTTCCAATAAATTAAAAGTATTTTTGATATTTTCATAAAAAATGTGCCTGGAATTAATTTTACATGGCAAATTCAGTTATCTTGAACTTACCGAATACTTTTTTTGTACGTATATTCCGTTATAATTTAGCTAATGGATATTTTTCTTGTTATTGGTCCTAGACAGATAATTGAATTATCAAAGTTAAAGAAGGGAATCTCTTGTCGATAACAACAAAAACGAACATTGAAATAGAACATCTCGACCGATGATCAAGTTTTTTCAATGGGACCACGTCTCGGACCACGATTTCATCACAGTTAGATGGAAAATGTTCTACTGATACCAAATATGTATAGTTTATGGGGTCTCTTTTCGTTACTTCAAATTTTACAGCCACTTTTATATATCAATATTGCATGGGTCTTGAAACAAAAAACAAAAAGCATCCATGGCTACTTAACAATTTTTTTCTATTGCTATGTAAAGATTGACAAATACAAGTGGCTATGAAATTTGAACCAATGAAAATAGATTCCATAAACTATATACATATGTATATTAGGAGTCTGGAGGAGATTCACTATCGAACTGATAAAAATATACCTACTTCATGGGTGTCTTATTAAAAAAACATGAACATCTGTCAAAATGTTCTATTTCCGATGATGTTCAGTTTTTTTCGACTAGAGATCCTGAAACCTAAAAAAGATGTCCATTGACTAAAATATAACGTATCATCCTGTACCTGTATGACGTTTTGGGAGTAAAAGAGATATAATACATACCACAAAGTGATGATTGGTCTCAGCAACATGCTCTTGAACGACACACTTGAGAAGAAACACCCATCTTTACAAGGTTTTCTTGGAGGATCTTTTTCCCTCTGGTTTTCTTCATCAAGACAGCAAAGGGGACAGCTCAAAAATCGAGTGGGACACCCATTATGTCCAATTGCAATACATTTTTTTCCAATTTGAATTTAAATGAAGAGACTAGAATCCAGACAGCACTCGACATCCAGTGGAAAAACCTATTTTTAGTCCATATAAAAAATGGACCAAACATGTGAACGTGAATGTATATATGTAGGTATGATCGTGCAATGGACGTCCACCGTGCGCCATACAGGGTGTCCCAGATCAGCTGGTCATTACCTATACAACAAATAGAGGAACCATAAAAACGAAGATTGAGATGGCCGGGAGTGCCCAGTTTCCTAGATATAGGGTGTACAAGTTTTTCAAAAAAAATGAATAGTTATATGAATTTATTTTGAAAACCGCTCGACCTATTTTGATGAGATTTTCAGGGTTCAAATACTAAATGGTGTTGCATGTTTCTGAGTACTTGAAAAAAAAACCTCGTCAAGCGCCGGAGTTGGAGAACATGTGTGCATTATTTTCCAAAAAAAAATGTTATACATAATTTTGTCAAAACAATTATACTTTTTTCTAAAACGTCGCCAATTTCCAGCAAAATAGCTCACCTGACTTTTTTCTCTCCGACGCACCGTTTCCGAGTTAAGAAATAAAAAACATACTAGTGTCCGTCAAAGCGTTGATAACCGAAAATTTTCAGTTTTGGAAATCCTACTGTTCTACTCGTCGGGGAGAAAAAACTCAGAAGACTTTTTTCATTGGAAATTGAATGAGTATTTTGAAAAAAAAAACAAAATTTTGTCCAAAAAACAGTGGCGTGTGATTTTTGTTTTCTCGAATAACAGAACCCCCTTGTATCAAGGAAACAGAGCACTTCCGGCCATGGGTTCCCCATCTCAAACTTCCCATTTATGATTCCTCTATTTGCTGTATAGGTAGTGACAAGTTGATCTGGGACAACCTGTATTTTTTTGATTCGGGGGTTTGGTACAAGATCATACAAATTAGATGTTATCCTCTATTCTAATAATGTTATATATTCATAACACCAATATAGAGAGATACGGTCTCCATACCTCGATCCACAAGATAGGAATAAATATTTTTCTGTAGTAGGTACTACATAGTAGTATCCAAAGCCGGTTTCTTATTCATACCACTAATAAAGGGAGATCGACTACTTGGTCCTGCGAAACTATGTATTTATCTCGCCCAGCAAGGGAGCATTGTACACCTCACTCAACATAAAAAGAACAGACTAAATATTCGCAGATTGTTACTCAAATAATACGGACGAATTCACCGTACGCATAGGATCTCTCCATCTGAACAAAACGTGCATGCAAAAGATTCAAAGACTTCAGAACAAGATGATAAGAAGAATCGACAGGACTCCCTGGCTCATCAGAAATTTCTACGTGCACAAAGATTACAACATTTTCTCAGTTCAACCCCTGTTTCTGACTTCCTAGCACAGAATACAGAATCCAACAGGCCATTATGCATCACAGAAATCACATCGACTAGAAGATAACGATTTTTTTTTAAATAGTCAATCAAGATTCAAAAACCTCTGTTTCAAGCAACTAAAACATTACATACCCTACGTTCCTCTTTTCCCGCCAATGTCACTTCCAAACCCACGCATGAAACACTAAGTCCTTACTTCTTTGAACATGTCATAAAACCAATTAAACCTCCTGAATTTCTTCAAAACTACTTCCAAAGTCGATGGTTTAGGACAATCACACCCAATCCGTTGAAAACTTTTCCTTTCCTTTCCTTCACAACGACTTTTTGTGGCACCCTGTCTGATCGCAGGAGTTCTAGTTTGAGGAATTTCTTCAAGTCCTTCAACTTTTATATTAAATATCGGAAGTTTTTTGTTGTGCACAATCTCCGAAATAATTGACTGTTCCGGTTTTTTTTACACACAGTTTATTAATCATAACAGTAAACAACTTTTTCAAATAGCTGAAAAATAAGAAATTTAAATTGATTATTGAAAACGTGTCCAATACTGTGTAGATTAATAAGGTGTTCAAAATGGTCACCATCAACTCGTGATCGATAAGACAAAAATCCGAGCAAAAAACTAAACATAAACAGAGACTAGTTCTTATGAAAAAATCCATTGATATAAAGTTTTTGAATAAGTGCGATACATCGTTGGTTTAGGAACATAAGAGGCTCTTGAAATCCGCAATAAAAAATCCAGGGTCGTATTTAAAAAAACAAAGTTGATGATGACGACAGCTCAAAGACGAAACGTAGGTTTGAAAATCTGACAACACCATTTTGTGAAACAGAAAAAGTAGCAGTGAGAATGAGAAATTTATTTTGTTATATCTATTCAAATAGAGTCTTAAAAAAATAAAAAAGAAAACGCGATTATTCGGGTTTTTCCAAAAATCTTCGCAAGGAATCGGAATGTTTTTAATTTCGAAAGGATGTGAGTACCAAGTTACGAAACTTGCCCTCCATTAAACCGACCTCATATCTCTTCTTGTTCCAAGATCCCAATGAAGAGGCTCGAATTTGGGACACCCTGTACATGTAATTTGATTTCTCTTCGAAAAAGACCGCATGTTGATTTGGTTATTTCAACTTCGCTTCTTTTCCCTGTCAAATTTCAAAAATCCTTCAAGCCTAGTGACTCAAATTCAATCAAATTTCATTAATAGTTTGAGGATGTCTTCTGAAAACACTATCTCAGATCGGCTTTACTAAAGGCCGGTTTACACGTCTCCAGTGTTCAGTAAAGAATTCAGTTTAGTACTTGCTTCCAGTGTTTTATTCTATGACGTTCACTTAATACTAATCACTAAATCGAGAGTTTACACGATTCCAGTTACTAAGATTCAGCCACTTAAGACTTGTACTCTATTGGAGACGTGTAAACCGGCCTTATAAAGCCTCATTCGCATTAGGTTAGTAATTTGATTAAGTGGCGAGTAATTTTGAAGATATAGTGATAGTTTCGCACATATCTGTTACTCGCCACTCGACTAAATTACTAGCCTAATGCGAATGAGGCTCAATAGACAGACACGAAGCAAAACCCTAACGAGAATCTGATAACTTATAATAAATCGGATTCCGGAACACAATTGCTGGATGTTTTGATTTTGATATCAAATTTGTTCAACAGTGACATTGATAAGTGACCCAAGACATTGGAATATCTAGACATTCTCAAGGGCGATATCTGATCACTCTCATATCTGTCTTTTGAAAAATGTGACGTGGAAAGAATAGGTTAATAACTCATTTGATTGATTATACAAAGCTTGTACTATTTTTCAACTCGAGACATAAAGTTACTGTTTGCAGGATATTATTATGAAATTCTTCACAACATATTTTGTTTGTTGCAATAAATATTTGTTCGAATAGATTATCCCTCGATTAACTACACTCATTAACTTTTGTCCGTCTTTGCAATAGTGTGGAATTTTGAATCACTTACATTCAAGTATCAAATATCCGCCTGACCTTTTTTTTTATTTTGATATTAAAACTGCCATTTCAAAATATCGTGAAATGTAAAGTTTGTCTCTAATTCCAGAAGTGATAATCGGTAACAAAATAGGAACCCCAGAAGACGCATTCGACGCTACACATCCTTTCCTCTTCCTTATCCAGGATGACGTCAGTGGAACTATTTTGTTTTTGGGAAAGGTAGAGGATCCCATGGAACTAGTTATGGAAATCCAGAAAAAGCCTGACAACATTGAAAAAGAGTTTGATTCATTGACAGCTTCCACTTCTTTGAAGCCCAACTTGATTGGGAAATTATAAAAACGAACGCATTCGCCATCAAGTGAACATTATCTGACGTAAAAGACATTTTGTGTAATACATTTTTTAACAAAGAAAACTGGGTTTTATTTGAGAGACTATTTCTTAATCTAAATGTTGGGTAGGTGGATAGAAATAAAAACCAAGGATTGAATTAGGTACGGGGTTTTAATAAAATTACGAGAAAAAACTATAATTTTATTTTCTTACAACTAAACTATTTACAATCTAACTTATTTACAGAATTATTAAGAATACTAAGTTACCACATTTGTACCAATTTCTCTTGGCCGTTTATGCCCTATGTAGCAAACAGTTTATCAAATGTGCACTCCTTTCCAGCAAACCCTGATGAACCAGTTTATCGTTTTGAAAGAAAAAAGATCGATTCCAAAATTTTACGAGATCCTTTGGAACGTTGATTATTTATTTATCGCGACCCTCTTTTCTAGATCGTATTTTTCATTGATAGATAATTTAAAGTGGTGTTAGGAAAGTTTGTGCATCATTAGCGATTGTAAACCAAAGCTATCTAAGGATCTCAACTTGTTGCGCATTTCATACTTAAAAAATCCGAGAGCTCGTTAAGAAAGAAAAGAGAGGTGTATAAGTTAATTAGGTTAATGTAACTCCTACAATTTATTTCTTTGGTGTGTATATTAAAAAAATATACGATCTTACATTCCAGTTTTGTAGTAAAAACTATAAGCTTGTTATATACAAATTTTACATACAACAACTAAAAATGCTCGATTGTTACTGGTCAGAATTTCCAATTTGCTTCAGCATCGGATTAAAAGATTTTTTCAATCTAAAGCAGTTTTAGTTACTGTATAATAAATTATCCACTTGTGATGTATATAACATTGATCAAGATGAATAGATAAATTTCTCTAAAAGTCGGACCAGCCGAAAGTTTTCAAATCATTTGTCATACACACCACGCGCAGTTTAGGTACGTAAAAAATTGAACACATCGGTTGGAATTACGTCTAAACAATACAAAAATATATAAAGTGGTCAACAGTTCAACTGGACAACACTTCTTTCATCTGAACGTAAGTGACGCCTTTCAAAGTTGAAGTCTAGATTAATATTTCCCTGTATGTAGTTTTCCGCAAATGTTGCTCAGATCTCAAGAAATACAAAACAAGTCAATCAGCAAAACTTTGCAAAGCATTCAAATAAATGAGGTAACTCTGCATATCCAGACTTAGATCAGTTAGTATCAAAAAGGCTTTCAAAATCAGAAGGCACGGGTTTGGTCCCTGAGGCAACCGACTAACACCTGCCACAGAACTAAACAAGTTTAGATGTGTGCACCTACATATGACCTGCTCACCAGAATATCACAAATTAGGATAAGAGTCGTTCTCTGTAATCATCGTACGACTCCATCTTGGATTGGAATGTAGATTTTTACTTAAGGTCGTGCATATTTTTACTCAAAAGCAAATTATTGTGTGGCCCAGACAAATGTCTGATAAGTTCGGGTAAAGATTCAAACGATAGCGGACAAAAACAACAATTAAATTTTCCAGAGTTCCCATCGTTCGAGGAAATCACATTTCTATGCACTGAACACAAGTGTTTCAATAGATGAGCTTTCTGTTTGAACATAGCTACACAAAGTCTACATGCAAAAGGTTTTTCGCCAGTGTGAACGCGCAAGTGAGTCTTCAAATTCCATGACATACCGAACTGTTTTCCACAATATTCACATCTATATTCGCGCACTTGAACTGAAGGCAAGGCCTGTTTGCTACCGGTAGCTTGTTGTGAAGTCTCTGCATTGTCCTCACCACCAACATTCGAAGAATATCCTGGTGGTGGATCGCGCGATTCGTCACTACTGGGCGGAGGGTTCACTTGTGTCTGGCATAAACTCCAAGCACCCCAAGTATGCTCGAACGACTGATACGCTTCCGAAACTATTCCTTGATCAGCACTTGGTGGTCTGTATTTCACTACAACATTATCAGGGGCTGAAGACGTATCTGGATGAGCTCCCGGTGTGGGAGTATGAGTCCGATCAACTAGGAACGGTGGTGCCGATAAAGATAAGGGGTGATGAGCCGCGAGTAATGGAGGTAAATTTTTATACCTATGTGACGTGTGATGTCCAGCATCTTCTATGTAAGAGGGAGAGAATGGTACAAAGGGGGGGTTTTGGGCGGGCGAATTATGAAATCCGGGCCTTCTCTTTCGGTGAGGGGTTACTACATAGTTATCGGGACTTTGTACTAGTGAGATTAGTTTGGGGTCGGCTATGGGCGGCTTGATATGAGAGAACTCCTCTTGATGCTTCAAATCGATCGGTTCTATATACATACTCTTCCGTTTAATCCGGTGGTGATGATATTGGGACATATCTTGAACTTTTGGTGCTATCTTCGTTGAAGTTTGACCGATTGTGAGCTGATCGGCATTTTTGGGCTCTGCTCTCTGAAAAAAAGTGAAAACTCAATCTTGACTCTTCATTACAGTGTCATATTCACCTCAGAATTATTATCATCTGTCACAGCATCTTCCTTATCAGAACTCTTGGTATTAATAGATAAATTCACAGGGTTGGGAGATCCATTGCTTTGATCATGAGAGGACGTCTCTTCTATTTGATCATCGTCTTCATCCTTAATTTCACCTTCTTCCTTCTCATCGTCGTCGGTTTCTCGTTTTATGTGGACGGAGTCCGCAGTATCATGGTCGCGTTCCCAACTACTCCCACCATCATCAGAGTGACTTTTGGCCTCTTCCGAATTCGAAGACTGCCACACGTCCGATCTGATTTGGAGCATCTCAAACAACTCTTGAATACTTTCCAGTTCACTAGACTGAAAGACAATTATTGGAATTGGATCCGACAAGAAATTGACAATGTTCGAAGAAAGCCTCTGTATACCAGGACTGACTTCATGTATAAATGTCGCTGAATTCAAAATTTTGTAATTAGGCTGTTATGTAAACACGAATTAGCCAATGCGGTAATCTATAATTTCCTATTGTGACCAGATAATTTGAAAGACATCAATTAAATCGAAGCACAATCGAGACTGGAAACTTGTTATTGAACAATTCTCGTCAAATTAACAAATTTCGGCATATCCGTTAAGTTTCACTGGTTTGGCTAATTTAATCAAGCTTTGATAAAAACGATTTCATGGAATTATTTCAGACATTGACGATTCGATATAAAATGATTACTTATTGTTCGGATGATACTACTGAGAATGAGAAACTGATACTATTTTATATTTTTGGATTCCAGTGGAACACAGAACACAATGAAAGAAAATGACAGTTCAAAAGTCAAAGTTGTCAAATATGATTGAAGTTATGTAAATAACGGAGACAGTGTGATTACCTTGATGCATGCCTGTCCATTGTACAAAAAGTCCAGGAGATGTTTTAAATGGCAACTTTTGATACCAGGTAGTAGTATGACGCTAGGTCCATTGGCATGCGTGCTTTCACCAAGGATTCTGCGCACTAGCGGACTAGCAGTCGCCATGATGAGTTTGTGGGCGTTGAGTGTACTTTTGTCATCGCAGACAAATGTCATATCAGCGTAATTTTCCGATGCAAAGCAGGTTTTGATCTCGTCGACTATTGTAGCATGATGTTTGCCGTAGTGGAGAGTAAGTAGGCCGTGAGAATCTTGTTCTCCTGAGAACATGGCGAATTTCGTTGCTTAAAATGGACAACCTGGAATAGAAACAGATCTTTAACTATCCTGAAGACTCATAATAATTGGAAATGTAGTTTAAAATAAAAATGCAATACACCTCGATTCTGAAAATTTCGAAATTCGAATTAGCTCGGTAGGTATGTAGTTTGTTTATAATAGAGACTTCTGAGTAAACCTTTCAATACTTTCAGTTGGCTATGTTGATCATGACTTTATTTAATAAATCAAATTCATAATAGAATGGTTAGGTATTCTTCTGTCATGTACAGTTGTGCTGAAAAAAACGGGGACAGCAAAAGAACTATATCAAATATATATATACTATACATATGTACCAGGTAAATAAGTAGCCTGTCCTGTCCAATCAAATATATATTTCATTGAGGGCTGCAATAATAGTGGTGGCCCCGTTTTTTGTAGTTGCAACTATACTACAAGATGAAGCAATAAGCTTATCTACACTAATGAATCATTACTCTTGTAACAATTAGTAAGAATCAATGGGTGTAAAATAATACAGATTAGGGAAACCTTGAGAGGTGAGGTTGAAAAGTGTAGAAAACGTGTCGTTTTCGAGGTCACAAAAAACTAACCCAAACATTTTGTTTTTCATGTACCCATGTTTACCGAGTAAGATCGATATGTTTGTCAACTCATTGAGAGCTGCGCGATAAGGCGTCATTGCGTGAATCATTCTAAACGGTATGAGGTACGACTATGAGTCAGATCTGGGATTGATTCAACTGAGCGATAATATCAATTTATTTAAAAGAAATTTTGTGATTAATTGCATTTGATCTTTTTTGGAGAACACAAGTGTGTACCATTTCTCTGAGTTATTGTAAGTAAAGGTCTGCTAAACTGTTCTGACACTAATTTTCAAGGTGGTTTTCCACAATCCTATGACGTTAGAATTCTTCCGTTCCTAAAAAAAGATTTCAGAATGCAGTACTTAGTAATGTTTGCGAATTGTTTGTGCTGCTTGGCAAAACATGTCATGTATACCGGTCTTTTATTATCGATATACAGGGAGTCCCAAAAATAATGGGACATAAGGTAACAGCTGATTCCTTACTTAAGAAAATATTGCGAAAGACCTGAACGTGCCTTATCCAAAAGTTGATATTAAGAAAGATAGAGGCGGATGTCAAAGTTGAATTTTGATTTTTGATTTCATCAGATAACTTTCAAAATAATAACGTTATTTAGTTGAAAAGCGGTCTATGAGGGTGGTTTGACACGCAAAGTTCAAATCTGGCTTTGGTATAGGGAGCGCCACTTACATACCTATCTTTTCACTCATTCAAATTGTCAAAGCCTTTTTGTATGCACTTTCTCGAATCGAAAAATCATTTTTTCCATTATACTTACATAGAACAGGTATACTACATAGACAAAATACTTTTCTCTATGTTTTACTACATATCTGGCAATAACCTTTTTTTTGCACTTAAAGTAATCCATGAGATGTGGTTTTAAATGGCAGATTTTGAAGATTAACATGTGACTTTGAAACCCGCTTTATCATAGTTATTTTGGCAGTGATTCAAATGTTTGATGTCTCTTCATAGAAAAAAAATATCTAATATTATATTTTTTTTTAATTTTTTTTTTATAATGCAATTGTCAATATTACCATGACAACTGCGTATTGAAAGCCACTTATGTTTATTTTCAAAATTTGTCGTTCAAAACCTCACTGCAAGGATAACTTTGAGTGCAAATATCTTGAAAGAGGTTACTTCTAGCTACTTCTACGAGGAATATCTCTTTTATGTGAATATGCAGGAAAATCAGTTTTTCCTTTCAAAACACTATACGAGTGCAAACAAGAAACTTCTGAGTATTTGTATGAGTGAAAAGGTGTGTAAGTGGCGCCCCTTATAAGTCAGAGGCCATATTTGAATTTTGCATATCAAACCGCCCGTTTGTATGAAATTTCATCAAAACACTTCATTATTTCAAAATTTATTTGGAAAAATAAAAAATAAAAATTCAACCCTGACACCCTGTAATAATATCTCTCTTTATATCAACTTTTGGATTGGACAAGTTGTGGTCTATCGCAATATTTTTTTGTGAGGAATCTGTGATTACCTTATCTCCCATTCTGTTTGGGTTAGTTACCGGCACTCAAAGATCATTCTTTTTCTATCCATTGATATATTTCGGACATTCCTTACCGGATCCAAATGAAATTTGGTACAAAGTTTCAGGTTATTTATCTGTAACGTTCTGTGGAAAAAATGTTTCACCACTTTGCCACTTTACCTGAAATCCAAATTTCATATTTCGCATATCTTTTTTGTTTCAATAGAAAGGTTAGTCAAAAAATGTCGCAAATCGACATTAAAATAACTCATGTCAAAAATAATCGCTTTCTATAAAATGATAACAGGGAAAATACAACACGAAAACAACATAAAAACACACAATCAACAAAAAAATTACCACCCACATACAAAAACAAAGTGAAAACAACACAAAAACAACAACAAAAACAAGAAAAAACTTATTCTTGCTACTACGGTTGTATTTGTTGTTGTGTTATTTTGTGTTGTTTTTGTTTTGTATTTTCTTTGTTTTATTGTCATCCAAAGCAAATCATTTTTCACATGAGTTATTTTAATGTCGATATTATGCGGCCAAACGGTGAGACTTATCGACTCGTCAAGGAGTACATTTTCTGTTTGATTTTTCCCAATCTTTTGAACGACGTATTTGTTTATGAGGAATCTGTCAAAAAAAAGATATCCAAAATATGAAATCTGGATTTCAGGTAAAGCGCCCTCCAGGGGCAAAGTAGAGTAACATTTTTCAACAGAACGTCACGACTAACAAACAAGTTAGTTTGGTTATATGATGACTCACCACCATTCTTTTATCACATACAATCACCTCCGTAAGTTTCCTGACGTTGTTCCGGGACACCCTGTATAAGTAAAAAATATCCTAAACTTTGCGGTACAGTATTGACAGTAACGAAAGTGAAATTAGGTTGGAAGTATTCAACTCATCGGAAAATTAATTCATTCAAATAGGAGCAGAGAAAATCTATGAACAAAAAAAATATTAATTTGAAACAATGACATAAGAAATTAGAATTAGAAAATGTTTAAAGAAACTACATTTTGAGAAAATTTAGCTCTGATTTCCTCATACGAATATATCATTCAACTTTTCATTTGAAGTACTATTTCGATTTTGGTTTCTTCAACATGTTTGAATCTCGTTTTTTTCTCATGTCAGTATAATTTCGGATATCTTCTCACTCCTTATTCATTCGATCGTATCCGTTGAGACAAAATTTTACTTTTTTGTATTTATTCTTTTTTTGTCACGTTTATACCATCTTTCAATGTAATTTGTTCAGATTTCTTTTCTCTACCTAACATGATTTATTTTTTAATTTTATTTAGATTGCTTTTTGATTAAAATAATTTCGTTATTCTTTCTCTCAAATTTCTCATTTCAATTGTGGTATTATTCTCATTTCTAATGTGGTGATTTTTGAATGTTTTCTTTCATACTGCGATTTGTCTTCTGATGTCATATATTAAATGGTATTTTATACAGTGTGTGGCATGAAGAACGTCCTACCCTGGTTTTTTCTCGGATGCGTCAATGTTTCTTTATGGAGGACATATTTTTTTCGTATTTTCATCCCCTATCTGTCAAACCCTAAGCAACTTGAAACTCCGATAATATAATCTTGATAAAAATACCTATCAAATGACGTATCACTCGACTCACCTCTTCCTTTAATTCTGGGGTTAGGGGGTGAAAATACCAACAACATGTATCCCCTTAAAAATAAAAATTGCCTTGTCCAAGCGAATAAATCACCTGTGAAGGCTTGGAAGTTTTTCGTACCCTACCCTGTTCATGGAAAGTCGCTATTGTTACAGTTTTTTTTTGTATATGTAAAACTAACCTAAGGTTACAAAACAATACAATTCATGTGGTTGAATCAATAATAATTATTGGTGTCTTCTGAGTGTGCTTAAATAATTCATCACACAGGGTGTTTATTTCAAAACTCACCACCCACATCCCATTTGAAAATGTTGGTGTGGTAGCCCTGGTAGAGGGGTGAACCAACGCCATCCAATTTTTCGTTAAAAACATTTCCGTTCAATAGATGTGTCAATTTTCGTAGACAATGCGGCTGGTGAGTTTTGAAATGAACACCCTGTAGAATTTGTATATAATAAATAACTGGTTATTACAAAAAAAGTCTTTCCGTTTCGCATAAAATATTTCACAGCTAGCAAAAAAGCTGAGAAAATATATTGACCCACTTTCATTGCACATTATCCTTCCACTTTTTCTCACTGTTGTGTAAAATCTAATCTATATGTTTTAACTTTTATTTCGAAATTTCGCGCGAGATGCCAAACCTGAAATCAGTTTGTTGAAAATCAGAAACTCCGTTGATATTTTTGAATACAAGACGAGATCGTCTAGTTTCGTTTCAAAATTGGAGCAGGTAGATGTTGAAACATTTATATATAGGAGAGGATTCGAATGTCGCGAATGGGAAAGTGACGACCTCAAGATTATTGTTGATTAATTTGATTTATAAGGGTAGATTACGCATTCGTATATAAATAAAAGTTGAGTCAGAAGAGCGACCTTGCTGCTTTCAACTATTTATGCAAGAAGTTCTTGGGCCTTGTACTAAATTCTTTGCTAACCAATTTCAACCTCGAGTACTGGACTCTTTTGTTTGAATATTATAAAAGCTTTTTGTTCAGTATGGGTCTCCATTCAATACAAACATTTTGATTCTAATCAAATAATCTAAACTAGTGACATATTATAACGATGGATCTTATGATCATTAGAGTACAAGTGGGATGAGGAATTTCTTTATAAAATTTCATACTTGATATCATGGTCAACCAATAATCATCAATAATTAAAGCTTGAATAATTATACATTATAAAATTTGATAATCACAAATTGATTTAGTTATAGCAAACGTTACTCACCTGTTACAATGAGGCAATCATTAATAACGAAATTGACTACTAACAGATACTGTTACATGAGTGAAATTTATAAAAAATATTTCAGTCTAAAATGACAGTAGATCTATACCTACTTTCATTTTGAAATCCAAATTTCTCTTCTCAACATCATAATTTCTGAAAAGCAATGCTCATAATACCCTTTCACAACATTATGACTGCATTTCTTCAATATTTAGAAAGTCACTAATGGCTCACCAAGCTTTCTAAAGAGTTTTTGCTATGTGAGGAAAGGGTCATAAAAGAAGTTTGAGTCAACAAAGGACATTGTAGGTAGATTTGGCATGTAATCATGTTTTGGCAGAAGTGTGCTAGACGAATTTGAATGTTGATAGAGGCAATAGAGGCGGCACATGGCGGGTTAAAGGGTTTTTTTGCTTGTTTGTTTGACTTCAAGGTTGAGATGCAGATTTAGGGATTTCAAGAAATGAGAAGAAAAAAAAATCCACTCGTATTTTTAGAGCTAAAGTCCGCCTCTGTTCAAATATGGAAGAATGCACATATTTTCCGATCATTTTAAATCCAATATAAACCGTTGAAAACGAAAGTGTATTGATGTAACTTTCCCAGGAAAATACTGAAACGTCTTGATTAGCAAATGCTGCCGGGTTTAAGTTAATTATGAATTAAAAACGGGTTTACAAATTTGACATATAATTAGTTTTTGCATCCAAGTATTATTGTAAAACAAATATGCTTAAACAACACCAAGGTCGAAATAAGAGTCCAGTTCAAACATGTAATTTCATAATTGAAGCTAGTGAAAAAGTGTACAGATTATGTAATATTTATTGAAATGGGAATGTGTAGTCAATGATAGTAATTATTGGCTATTTTTTTGTTCGCTTCAATTCTGCAACGTTTAATTAATCAAAAGTGACTCAATTTCAGACCGGATATTCCTCGCCAATTTGAATTTTGCTTTAATATATGCTTTCCTTTGTTTTGTTAATCTTGAGAACTTCCAGTTTTGTACGCCTTTTAGAATCGCTATAGTGAATGGGTTTAGAATTATGAAACAATTAGTAACGAATACGTTCTGGACTTTTCTTTCAGATACATGATTTGAATAAACGTTTTCTGTAACACAATAAGGTTGCTTGTTTGTCTCTCTCTTTCGAACAAAATTTCTTGTTGATGATTTTAACACACGAACAAACATTTTTCATAATATTATGTTGATTTTGAAAATGAAAACTTAAAAAAAATAATTCCATCAATCATCATCTTGGTTTTCTTATTTTCAATAACCATGTATTTAAAATGACGACACCCAATAAAATCTACCGAGGTTGTATTGTTCTCCGGCTATCTGATGTTGAAGGGAAGGTTGGTACACAGTTGTAATAAATGTCGGGAGTTCATTGTGTGAGTGGCGCCCTCCTGACATCGGTTTCATCCATCAGAAATCGTCAGTCAGGCAGGTACCATGGCACCACTCACACAAAAAAAACCTATCATATACAGTGAGAATCTTGGCTCTTGTTCCATTGAGAAAATATTGTAATGAAAAAATATTGAGTCATCTAAAATGTTCCATACGTAAAAATAAATGTTTTGTGTTGCTATGGATTTTTCATGAATATGTCAAAGTCAACGCAAAATAGGTATTTTAAGTTGAAATGTATTCCAAAGAAGAAAAAATTCAAATTTACAGATGGTATTGCAGTAGTGGTGCCTATTTGCGTGAAGTTTCAGCATTTTTTAGTGTGGAGTACCCAAATAGACCACTTTCCGCATAACTTTTATTTCATTTCTTAGCTTTTTTCTTGACTTGTCAATACATCAGTCATCGCTATGGAACATTTCCAATGACTCAACTTTATTTCATTGTTCGGTTTTCCTATGGAACTAGTGCAAAAATTCTCACTGTATAAGCAGCATGTATATCATATATAAGCATATAATAAGCAGTGGATGTTTTGAACATCTACCTCTCCCAGTCCTAAATCAATGTGTATTTATTTCATGGACAAGGCCAAACTCGAACAAATCTAACAGCATCTATTTGTATTCCCAGACTTGCGGACCAATAGATGGCGCTAAGTTAGGGTTATATGGGTTGAGAGTTGCATTTGTGCGAGTGGTACCTGACTGATGATTCCTATTCGGGATGAAACCGGTATTAGGATGTCATCATTCACACGCATGTAACTCTCAACATCTATTACGGCTCTAACCCAAACTAACCCAACCTTCCGTTTAACATTTAAGTCCATAGTCAGTTTTGCGATAAATTTTATAATCCTTGAAATAAAAACAAAATACAATGTTTTCTCCAAGATCGCTGCTTGGTCATTTATAGACATTTTTTGTTCGTGTTCTTGGATTTTCAAAATATTTTGGTCTTAGTTTTATGTCACTTTTATTTTTAATAGCTCTTCTCTAATATTGAAAAAAAACAATTGATGAATATTTGAAATAAATGCCGCTTTTGAGAATTCCAAATAAACGTTGATCTTCAAACTGTTACTACTGTTTTTTTGTTCAAACAATCAATAATTCTTTTCATTGAAAAAGTCATGGAATATAATATTTTCTATTGATTTTTTTCTTGTTCGAGATAGATCAGAAATTTTCCAGTAAGTGGAACAACCTGTTGTTGTTGAGATTTCAAATTTTTGTACTTCTGATATTATCAACTCCAATACATTCATTTTTCAGATTCAACAATTTTAATGAAAAAACTCAAATATTAAAACCGATTATGCAATCAATCTCGTACCATATCACTGAATATATCCCATTTCCCATTACTCATGCTTCTGCAATATTCTAATTCAAAAACTGCGGTTTTGTCTCTGTTACTCTGTTATCGGAAAATATTCAAAACAGACGGAAACAAGATATATTTCGACATATTTATTTCTCAACAAGTTTTTCTTTTTAAACCGCCTCAAATTGCCATTGTTTCTTATCACTGGCGACAACATCAGGTCGATTACCATTTCCTGATTAAAATCAGTTTTTCTTTCTGTAATCTCCCACGATTGTCGTTACAAAACTACATTACATGTTACGCTGAATATTATGTATGTATGTGTAGCACACAGTTTCGCCTACTTTTACTTTTACTTATTAAGTAGGCAATTCTTGCACGGCAGCCAGCTGGAATGAAATTATGTCATTTATGTTTATACGGGGTTTCCTTAAAGAGTGATTTTTAAATTGTTAATTGGCAACAATAGCGTGGGAAATCGAATCAGTTGCCGAATTTGATGGGGTGAAAGGCGAACTGGATATTTTCAGACAAGATCCACCGGTTAGGATTAGGTAATAGATTTCGATAATTTGCAAACACAGATTTACTTGAATAAGCTAGACAAAAGCAAACGCGGTATATTAATTTTCAATGTCAAGGACAATGACATGACGATGCGAAGTGAATTCAGCAAATTCTCCTGTTTCAGACGTTAGACCGCGTACTCTTGGTACACCATTACCTACGTATAAAAGAGATCTGAAGTATATTCATGGCAATTGACAATAGTCATCATGAATGAAGCTGAAATAGCACTTAGTCAAGTACGTACCTAAATTTATAATGTCGTTGACGTTATCAAGTGGTTTAATGTCCAAACACTATGTCCTGCTAGGAAAGTTTATATAGGACGTAAGTGGCTCTCACCAATTAAACTGTCAAGATTTTGAACCATCCTTCCTAATTAGACGTGTGTTTGATGAACGACTCTTGTGCAAAAATCATAGACTTGGTATGTCGATTTTTGATGAAACAGTTTGCACAGAACCACATTGCATAGAATACGAAAAGTAAAAGTGTTTTATTTTTGAGAGGTCGCCTTTAGAATGGTGAATGTTATTCGTGATATCTTGCGTAAGCTGTAATTTTATGGGTTCAGTAATTACATTGCCTTTTTCTAAGCATTATTTTAGACATTTCCAATAGTTGATCTTTCGGATAAGTTTTGTCATTACATGTTGGTTTGTATTCTTGTCAGATCAATTGAAAAAAAGCGGAGTTAGTCATCGTTACACATGCGATGGAGTTTAAATTGGCGAATTAATGTTCGTTACGTTTGAAGTTGAATGGCGAGTTTATCAATTTGCTCATTGGGAAAAACTATGTCGAAAACAAACAATGAGACGACGCGGATCATTATGCAAAATCAGACCACAAAACAATGAAACATCGAGATTATTTCTATGGCGACTGATCAAAAACTTACTCACCTGTTACTTTCAGACCAATACATTGTTCGGTCAATTTTGACAAAGCAACGTTAAAATTATCCAAAAAATAGTTGCGAAATATGCAAACTGCACCAATTAAATTGCAAGGATCAGAATTATCTTCGAGAGAATATTAATATCTCAAAAGTGGGCTTGCATCATTTCTTTCTGGAAGTATCCCAAATGTATAATGATGATTGTTACAACTTGTTTCTTGAGATACTATTTGTTCTTGAATATTTTCATTTGGAACTGGGATTATTTGTTTCCGAAACTTTTTGTTGATTTAATGTGTGAGATTTTGTGATGCTTGAATAGACATCAATAATTGAATCTATATGAGGCTTCGTCGTCAAAAGTTTATTATATTTTTACTTGTCTTTCGCACGGAAATGATAAAAAAATACATTTCTACATAGTCGTGGATGTATGTCAAAACATGCAAAAACTTTAAGGCCTATAAAGTTATGACCGTGTCTCGTTTACCGAATCAATCATATCTAAGCGCTTAGTCAGTTTTCAGAAAGTTTGGCAACAATACGTCGAACTCATTTCATTAGAGCGTTAAGCAACTCTTCCATTTAAAAGTTAATTGTGATGCAAGAAATAGAAATGTTCAGTTACATAATAGTGAATGAAAAGCGCTGTTTGTTGGAGTTGCACGAGGCGCGCCAGAACAATGCGCAATCAGTAAAATTGTGGCAGTTAGTCAACAAGTAGTTGGGAAAGCGGGAAAAAAGACTCACCGGAAAAGAAAAAATATTCCTAAATGAGGGCACCCGGCACAGTATTATCCAAAGGGTAGCCGCAGGGGTCAGCACCAGGAACACCACCTAAACACCGAGCCATGGCTCCACAAACACTACACAATCCGTCGCTGCCTTCGCGTCGAGTGTATATATTTTTGGGGCACGGGTTTACAGTGCGCTCGGTTGCCCAACAAATGAAAGTAAAAGTAAACGAATAGAACGAGCCTTCACAATTCACAACACGCGGCGACGGCTTCGACGGTCAGTACTGAGTACTCATTCAAGCTAGTCCCGGAGTCCGGAGTCCTGTTGGATGGATGCGTCCAAACGCGCCCTAGCCGACTAAGATAAACACTTAACTTGAAATTTGTCGGATTAGTGGTTCGCATTAATTTCTCTCTTTACTTTCCCCTCTTTTCTTCCTCCCACTCTCTATTTCCTCTCGCCAACTCGTTCTTTCTTCGCAGATTTCAAGGTTAGACTGGTTATGCCGCGCGACCGCCGGTACCATTTCCATTCAGAACCCGTAGCCCGACAAATCGGCGTTCGAATCCGCTCTGCCCGTTTCAAATGGACTATATGGCCCGATGCGATCTATTTCGGCAATGGTTCGAATCGTACGCTTTCGAACGGAATGGCACTCGTATTTTGGTTTTGCGTTGCTGCGGCGGGCATTTGCTATTGCTTTTGCTTTCACCACAGCAGCGACTTCGCCAAGGAGACTTGTGTCTCGGTGATCAATGTGGGGCGCAAATTGCCCGTACTTTCACAACACGAACTACAGGAGAGGGGGCGCCGATGTTGTATAATACTATGAAATAACAATCCTGCAATATGCCCGAGCTTGGGAGCTTAATGTTTTATTGCATTTTAACAATCTCTTCTCTTTCTACTTACCGTATTAATTTTGGTACTGATTGTCACATACGAGTCACTTTTACCAAGTGATGTCTTTATGCAATTTATTCTCCCAATCTGACTCCGATCCATTACAATTTTTTTCATTAAAGAATCAGATGATTTATTGCATCTGTTCTAATTAAACAAAATTCAACTATTTCTTGTTCTCTTGTTTTTGGGTTAATTTCAAATGGTCACATGATGAATTGAGAAGAAATACGACAAGTCGAGGATCTAAGTCCAAATTCCAAAAGTGTTTTTATTGCAGATGCTTGATACTTGATAAAAAAATTCGTTTGAACCTTGTAATTATTGGATTTGTGTCGGTTGCCCTTCAAGATCTGTCTGTAGACCTCACAGCACTGGATTGTGTTAACGTACATTTAACACTGCAGCGGCTGTTAAGGCATTGAGCAATCAGGAGAGCAGAGGCACCCTTTGTATAGTGTTCTTGAACATTCATGATATCATATTATTTTGATGAAACATCATTTGTCACCGATATTTGCCTTCCAACGTAGGATTTCAGCCACTATTTTGACGCACAAAGGCAATCGAAGCGTATCGATTTTTCTAGATAAATCCGCACTATTCTGGCTCTTTTGGCAAAGGGATATAAGTCTGCCGCGTTGCGGCCGCCAGTTAGTTAGTTTTAGTTCAGTTATTGATTGGCCGCAAAATATAAATCTTAAAACATAAATAAGCTGTTATCGTGAACATAAATATCTGTAGTTGTGCTGTAGTGATTTTAAATACATAAATCAAAACTGGACAAGTGTTTCTATAGCGAATGAAAAACATTACATTGGTGTCACAAGTGGGATTTATTGGGTGCTATAGAATCAGACATGTATAGTCATTATAATGACTGCGAAACTTGTTCTGCTGACGGGATTGAAGGACGCCGAGTTGAAGAGGGAGGAGCGTGACCTGGATGCAAGCGGGAAGACAACAAAGGCTTCGTGAGGCTTTGATGGATCAAGGCAACGATCCCGATACGTCTCAATTTGAAATTCCCGATCCCAAAGCAGTAGTTGAAAAGTTGTCGAAAAACTTGAGCTGAAGGATCAACTTCAATAAGAAAACTCTAGAAAATTGGAGAACAAGTTCAAAGAATCTTCCAGAGCAGTGCAAAAGAAGTTTGAGGAATCTTCTAGAGCCATGGACAAGAACTCCAGAAAATTGGAAGAGAAGTTTGTAGAATCTTACTGAGCTATAGAGGAAATTGAGGAACAACTGTTTGAAGGTTCATGTGGCAGAAGAAATCGGAAATCTCCAGAAACAGCTTGAAGAGACTGCAAAAGCTCTGGAAGACGAAATCGACAAAGTGAGAAGGCAAGTCGCAGCAATCATGAAACAACCGGAGGTAACAATCGGGAGCCAAGGGACGTGCTAAAATGGAAGCTGATACATGAAAGCCCCACAGTTTGATGGCAAGCTGTCCTGGAACAATTACCATCGCCAGTTCAAGGCAGTAGCAAGGGCAAATGGATGGACTGAACCGGAAAATGCCCTGGATTGACTCTGGCACTTTGTGGGGAGGCGACAAAAATCCTGCAGACGCAGAACACTCAGGAACAGGAGGACTACGATGTACTGGTGAAACACCTGGAGCTTCGATATGGACAAACTTACCTGGAGCACGTTTACCACTCTCGGCTGAAGAACCGCTCTCAGAAGCCCAACGAGAGCCTGCAGGGGTTTCAAGCTGATGTAGCTCGCCTTACATGACTGGCCTACCCAACTACGCCAGAGAATGTGATATGTGTGGCTTGCTGTACAGGCCTTCTTGGATGGACTGCGGGACCAGCAGTTGAGGATGTCCTTGATTCTTCATCTTCCTGACAATCTGGTGGATGCGTTGATCAAAGCACTGGGACTCTAAGCGGCGAAGCAGTGCTGCCAGCTTCCTGTGCTTGAGCAAAGGATGGATGAACATTATCCCTCAAAGAAAAACACCTTCGCGAAAACTGTGAGAAGGATCATCAAAATAGTACAGTCCTCCAAATCAAGGGACCTACGGGGCTGGATTTGTTAAGAACCTTGACATATTCATAACCGCTGTGAGAAAGAGTTGCGGACACTTTCTTTGCCATCGGAAAATGCGAAACATCGAGCCAGATCATGCCTCAAGAATTGCAACGCCTTGTCAAGGAAATCGGAGCTCTGTCACAGAGATGAAGAAAAAGATGCGAGCGTTCGCAAGACAACTATGGAGGATGATTCCTGGCAGGTCAAAGCACTCCTTGAGGATCAGGAGAGAGATCTAGATCTGAAGCTCATCATTGGATGGAAACAGGTAGGCCAACGACCAACTTCGCAAGAAGTCGCACGATTTTTAACTTCTGTGAAATCCTACTGGGCTCAATGAGACTAACTGGTTATAAGTCACGGCATCATGATGAGATTGGTGAAAAACTTGGATGACACTAATCAGAGGCAGATAGTGGTTTCTCGGAGTCGGCAGATAAAAGTGATGAGAAAAGTCTATGAAAAGTAACGGCGTCACGGTTGGACATCTGAGTGTAACCAAGACGCCAGGAAAGCTGCGGGAAAGGTTTTTCTGGTTCAACTGCCAGACCGATGTCCGGAAGTGGTGCAGGAAATGTGCCATGTGTGCTGCAAGCAATGGACCACAGAAACGTCCAAAAGCAGTCAGTACAATGTTGGAAGCCCGTTCGAGAGGATCGCCATAGATGTGGCTGGCCCCTTTTTCCGAGACGAACCACTTCAGCAAGTGGGCCGAAGCGTATGCCTTGCCGAATCAAGAGGCAGCAACAGTACCTGATGTACCAGTTTAGGAATGGATCTGCCATTTTGGTGTTTCATTGGAGCTGCATTTGGACCAAGGCAGGAACTTTGAATCGGCGTTATTCCAGAACTTGTGCTCGTGTGCAATGTTTCGAAAATTAGAAAGACGAGGATGACTGCGCTGCACCCACAATTGGATGGAATGGTGGAGTGGATGAACCGGACTAGACTATCAATCGACACCTGGCCAAAGTTGTCTCTGACCATCGGGACGAACATCTTCATTTGTTTCTTCTGGTATACCGGTCTGCATTTCACGAATCAACGGGCGAAACCCAGGAAACAGTCATTATGGCATGAGTCGTAAACTCCGGCTGCCTTGTGATCGAAATATTGGCTGTCCCCCTGGTGAAGATGTCACTGGGAAAGATTACGCCGATATTCATCAACGAGTCCGTTTGAACGTCCAAAATGCCAGCGACAGGATGAATTAGGCCTACAACATGAATGCCGTGGAAGGCGGGTTCCAGTTTGGAGATCTGGTTTTGCGGCACAGCCCACAGAGGCGACGTGGCTTTTCCTCAAAACTGCAAAATCCAGGAGTGAATCAATGGCGTCGTCTACAGGATCAAGAAGCCACCACGGGGAAAACCGAGGGTTGTTCACTTCAACCGTTTGGCTCGGTATGCTGGAAACCATGATAAAGATCAGGTCACCCGAGGAAGACATGTCACTGGAAACCTTCGTGTTCCTTTACTCCAATGGCCAGAAAGTCGAGAGTGGCATTGTTCAGGAGAGGCAGCTGGATTTGTTCGGAGCTCCTCGTGGGCTCACTGGGTCACTGAGAACCTAAGTATGAGGAGTGGACTGCTGCTGCTTTCAAACACAAATTCGGACGACTGAACCATCTGCTACGACAAAGGCCAGAGGTGGGGAAGGCGCACTAAATCATGCAAGGGACACGACAACTGTTCTACATTGTGACGAAGAAGTTTCCACAACATCTGACCACCTAAAGTGTTTTGAGAGCTCTCAATCATCTTCGAGACTTGATGCTGTCACAGGACCTGATTCATTTGGCTATTCCAAAGATGACCAATGGCCGAATGGACTGGCGTCTGGTGAGAAGCATGCTGGAAGTGATCTTCAAGGGGAGTGGCATTGACCACCTGGTGTGCTGCTATCCTTCCCGGAGGACGAACCAGAGGACGGTGGACTGCTATTTTCACCGAACATTACGCTGCAGTTTCGGGGACAGTTGTCGATACCGATATAAAAACATTTCAGGACGAAATGCTCTAAGGAGGGGGCAATGTGATGAAACATCATTTGTCACTGATATTTGCCTTCCAACGTGGGATTTTAGCCACTGTTTCGACGCGCGAAGGCAGTCGAAGCGTATCGATTTTTCTAGATAAATTCGCACTATTTTGGCTGTTTTGGCAAAGGGATATAAGTCTGCCACGTTGCGGCCGCCAGTTGGTTTTGGTTCAGTAATTGATTGGCCGCGAAATAGAAATCGTGAAACATAAATAGGCTGCGATTGTTAACATAAAGATTTGTGGTTGTGCTGGACTAAAACTGGACAAGTGTTTCTATTGCGAAAAACATGAAAAAAAAGGTGTTCCCGTATATTTCATCTGCAGACTAACTCGCTTATTATGCAAGATAGATAGGGACTTTAAATACAAAGTTGCTAGGTATTAACATGAACCGCCAGAAAAAAATATTTTTTCGTATACCGGGTGCACGAGAAAATTGTGGCAGACACATTTTTTTTAAATGGAACACTCTATATATTATTTCATAATCAGATAGACATTATTTTTCTGATCTCAAAAATATACAACATGTTGGCATTCCTTCCAGGCGTTTTCAAAATATTCAAGTTTTAAAGTCGGTTTTTTGGTATTGCCAAATTTAGTATCTATGACTACAATAATTGTTTGAACATTATTTATTAATTTTTATCCTTCCAATAATCTAAAACAACGAATAAAACAAGTGAATACATTAAATTATTAATAAATTGATATCATAAAATGCATTTAAGAAAATGTGTTGTAAATAATGACGGGTATATTCAATAATATCAATTTAATAATAATAATAATGTATTCACTTGTTATATTCGTTGTTTTGGATTATTGGAAGGATAAAAATTAATAAAATTGTTCAAACAATCATTGTAGTCATAGATACTAAATAATTAAAATTAATAAAATTGTTCAAACAATCATTGTAGTCATAGATACTAAATTTGGCAATACCAAAAAACCAACTTTAAAACTCCAATATTTTGAAAACGGCTGGAAGGAATGCCTACATGGTGTATATTTTTGAGATCAAAAAAATAATGTCTATTTGATTATAAAATAACATATAGGGTGTTCCCCTTAAGAAAAAATGCAAGTTGTGTCTGTCACACTTTTCTCGTGCACCCGGTATACAATATTTTTTTTCTGAAGGTTCATGTTAATACCTACCAACTTTGTATTTGAAGTCCCTATCTATCTTGCATAATAAGCGAGTTAGTCTGCAGACGAAATATACGGAAACACCCTGTACATTCTAAGGAAAACATAGGTTGATACATTTTTTTGAATAATTTCGTTGAGGACATCACTTCATCATTCTCGAGATTTTTTTTCAATTTAATTTTTTTTCCTGAGCGCTTCATTTTATCTACAGGGTGTAAATAAATCAGTGCGAAAAAATTCAGGAGGTGTTTCTTGGGTTAATTTAAATAAAAAATGACGTATCTCCTAAAAGTCCTAACTTTTAAGATGAATATCTTTAAAAATCATATGTTTTTGCATGACCTCTATGAAACCCTGTCAGTTATCTGCTGACGATTGTTAGTTGTCTATCAGTTCAAGATTTTTTTCAAAAAGCACAAAACAAAAATTAGAGTCACATTTGAACATAGAAAATGAAAACATAATAAATTTAAACAAGCGGTGGTTTTTATTATTTCAATCGAATACGCAACGTCGGACGAAAGAAAGTTAAGAGACCAAATTTGCTCAAGAATCACAAAAAAAAATAATTTCCAGAGAAAACAGTGTCGTATCATATTTTTATTCGAAAATATTTAGTTTAAACCCCGCACGAACGCCAGTGGTACAAACTGAAAAAGTAGGTGAACGTCAGAAAAGGCCTTTTGATGCATAAAAAAAAGCATACCAAATTTCACTAGAGTATCCACCGGGTTTGAATAGATATTATATAAAACATATGTTTTTCTTAAATATTTACTACCCTGTATCTCAAAAGTTAGGACTTTTAGGACATACGTTCATATGAAGCTTTTTTCTTGAAATTAACCCAAGAATTACCCCCTGAATTTTTTCGCACTTGTTTATTTATACCCTGTAGAGTGAACAAGAGTTCCTTTCTCTCAGTTCAAGGTTCAAACTATACAAATGTATTTTTTTCAAGTCTTTATCATACAGGATGTAAAAAATTTGAGCAATAAAATGCACAACCTAGTGCGGAGGGATACTTTTTCGAGAGGTCATTAGTAGTTTCCAACATATAAAAAGTTTATAAATTTTCATCAAATATTTTGAAAGTTATTTGGAAAAACCGATATTCAGTGGCGTCCTTCAAGAAGCCATATCTTCGCAGGGAGGGCCTCTAGGGAATAAGAATTATAGAGACTTGTAACCTTATTTTTTTCATGTTCTTCCTGAATTCGAGAGATTTAGAATTTTCCTGGACACCCTGTAACCTGTATAAATGAATTAAAAATGTCTAGGGACACTACTTCCTGACAAATCATGTGATTTGTGAAACGAATGGTGAATCAAAAAGTGAAATATTTTCTGACATAAACTAAACACTCTCATGGTACATTTTCGGAAGTTCATAATAATTTCTCATTTCTCCACACAAGTTAATTCGAAAAGCTGTTCATTAGACCTAATGACATTTTTATGACTCGAGATAACATGTCTCTGTAACATTTATAAATAGATAGTTTGAAGGCCTAATCACATATTGAATATCAATGTGATTCATGAGCCCATGAGATAAAAAAGTTGCTGAAAATCGCATTTTTACAATAAAATTTATAAACTTAGTGACAAACATTTGAAACATTCTGTGAAGTAAACAAAATTTGGCATCTTACGCTAAAGTCATCTCACACTAAATTCTATTGCAATGATTTCAGAATGACGGGAATAATTTTTTGACAAAAGTAACGGATTCCGATGATGCAATGAAAAAAATTGTAAAACATAATATGTTTTTGGGACATGGAGCATAAAGAAAAATTTCCGAGATGATTCCTAACTGGCGGCGACGATAACTACAATTCCATGAATATTCTTATTTTGAATTTTATTTTTTTTTTCTAAATACAACAAAAAAAAAATACAGTAAGAAACCTATCTTAGAAGCAAACGTGAGCATATGAATTTCTATTTGTTTTTTCACATCAAACATAATTTATTATTTTGAAGATCTTCCCAAATCCGAAATCTACGGAGTGTACAAATTCGAAAAATGTAATTTTCTTATGTTATAGGTTTTTTCAATTTGTTTGTGGAAGACAATAAATACTGACAAATTATAGCCTAATTGATTGTTTTGCTGAAAATAGACGAATAATGAAAACTATTTACTAGTCTAAAACCAATGAATTCGCATTTAATCAACACATGTGTCCTAATTGAGAGATCTTGCAAAATAAAAAAATCATTTAATCTACGTTTTTTTACACATTAGTGACAGTGGTATAACAAGAAACTTAACTATCACAATGAAGAAAGGTCGATGAAACTGAAAACATGTTCCGTGATGTGAAGATGTAATGGAAATAGATGTTTAGTGATTTTCCGTTGATTTTTTAATTTGAATTACCTTCTGATTATGGCAGGTTACAGGGATTGACTCAATGAAATGCAACAAGCCGAACCTTTAAATTTTTTTTGGTGTGGAATACATGCTTGCCAAAAGGATTGAGTAATAGCACATTTTGAAGATCTTTTGTCCCTCATCATATCCTCTCAGTTTGGAGAAGATAACTCTAGTGGTTAATTATTTATTAAATAAAAAAAAAATAAAACACTTTTTTGACAAGAGCAGAGGCTTGAAACTCGGCAGTTTTAATGAAGGTCGGAGGGCCTTCAAAATGAGGTATCACTTGACACCCCTTTTTCATTTATTATTTTGGGGGTGAAGTAGTGAAGTGCAAATATTCTCCTTCTCAAGCGTTTTTCATTTTATTTTCTTCAGGGTCCGTTATTCAGGGTGGGACGTTTTCAAATTGAAACTCTTTATAATGGTGTAGGAATGTAGAAAACGATAAATGAAGGTGAAAGAACTGTTGAAGAGTGCCCGAAAACAAAACACTCAATATATTATTGAAAAAATTTTGAAATAAAATGCTAAAGGCCATAACATTTTATGATCATGTCCCGCTGCTCCGTTTTCTGAGATCGATTGGGTTCCTATGTCCAAAAATCTCTGTCAAATCAGATACAAGATGTGAAACAAGAGAACTCGCTCCATAAAATTACATTAAATCCTTCTATGTCAACTGTAGTTGAACTATTATTGAAGACACCCTGTATAGTCTTGAAATAGGTATGCTACAACAGTTACAAATGTCTTTTCATGATCAATCGACATAAATTAGGTTTCCTTCACACCAAATATCATTCACGCACGTCGCTTCTGATATTTCAAACACTCGTGGGCTCTGTAAAAGTGTTACATAATAATGTGTAATAAAGTGTCGATTTCGAGGCCGATATTCCGAATTAGCTGGACTCCAGACAGACATTACGCGATAGTGAAAGTACTGGTAAAATATGGGAACTTTCCCTTGCTACTGATCTCGTAACTTCGTTATTCTTTGCTGCATCAAAACGCTCAATATTATGACTGAGGTAAGAGTTGAAGAGAGTAAGAGAGAAATTATTGTTTTGGTTGCAGCGGGTTATGCAAACAAATCGAGTACCTCGACAGATTTTGGTTTTTGATGATAATATTATAGAAATACTTTTCAAATACGGCGGAAGACTGTTTTATAATCCAATTCTCAGAGGCTATGCACTTTTTTCTGGAATTTGATTTCGTTGCAGGCCGCTTAGAGCAACGACAAACATTTTGGCAAATTTTGAAGTTGATCTTTTTAATTCTATGTGAGTTTTCTCTGAGCTTTGAATTCACACTTGCTTTTATTCATTTGTGAAGATGAGTGTCGGACGAGGTTATTGGCCAGAAACGATAAGCAAGATGTGTTCTATGGATCACTCTTGTACATCGAAGATGTGACAGATTCAAAATGTATCGTTATAGACATATGAACTCAATGCTTCTGGAATCAAGCAACTTGAGAAATGTCCGTATAGAACTTTTCCAAGACCCGTATTCTTGAATATCAGGGAGGAGAACTTTTGCGGGAAGTGGGCGTGATTCACCATCACACGGCGAATGTCATATTCTTGAAAGTTTGACGGGTGATTTGGAGGTTCCCAGGAAGTTTAAGAAGGGAAAATGAGCTCCCACTAGTTCCAACCTCACATTCTGATTATTCAATTTTGTTGTTGAAATCGATTTTGTGTGCTGTTTATACATATAATGGATGTAGATGATTTCAATCAAATTATAATCTTCAATGACATCATAAGAAGATGTAGAACTGTAGAAGACCGCAGAGTGGATGGAAATAAAAAGAGATATGTTTTAACTCAAAGAAATCCTTTCACCCTCTCTGAAGTTTCTGACTATAAATTTGATAGACTTTTTCGTGTCAGCAAAAATCAATGCGAAAAAATAGTACCTAACTGAACCAACACGAGCGTCAGTCTTACCAATATAAGTACCAAGGTATATTGTTTTGTTTGTTTGACCACCCGTAATATCATAAAAATAAATAATATCATAAGTACAATGTGTTTTTGACTAAAATTCCAATATTTCATCCAGATGGAAATCAATCATGAGTTTTAGAATAATCAATTACAAAATGGTTCTTTACTTTTTCCACATTGTATGGAAAAATTTAAAGACAAAAACGGTTCTCCCTATACATTGCTTTTAAAAAATACGTATCAAGTTACCTGCGCCGAGAGTTTGTTATTTGAAAAATGATTAGAAAACAAAGGATTCGTGATTAGCGGTCCCATAAGCTTCTAAATTGAAAAAGGGTAGTTTTGTACGCTTTGTATAGTCTAAAAAGTGTTTGGGATATAGAAAATATGCGGCAACACTGCCTCCATTTCAAAGGCGAAAGAATACGGCACATTTTTGTTCCCGGGAGTAAAAGTTCGCTTTTACTCCCGGGAACATTCCTGGGAACATTCCCGGGAGTGCTTCCTTCACAGACATTCAAGGATTTTTCTCCGGGGGAAACACATCTTTTGGGGTATTTCCCCATTCTAGAAAACCAGCATAGTAGGAAATTTATTCTCATCCATATTTCCATCTTGATAACATTTTCTCAACAGATTCTTCAGCGCATTGTGTTGATGGCGAAGAATCGAAAATTGTACGTTCCAGTCCTTTAGAAATTTCTTTAATTCACATGGATCGAATTGTGGTCCATTATCAGGAGAAAAACGAACGGGTACCCCAGTATTCGCAAATATTCTTCTTAAACGATCTATTATCTATGGACTGTTTGGATCTCTTTCAGAACTAGACTAGATAGGTCATCCAGATAATTGATCCAAATATACCAATTATACCATGGCTGAACAAATCAGCTGATACATCTTGAGATGGATATGTGGGAAAGAGACTTAATAATGTTGACATGGTTCACAGATATCCACAGCACTTTTGATATCACGTTTATACAAGGCCAGTAAACGGTCTGTCTAGCTCTTCGTGTTGATCTCGCAATACCTTGAAGAGAATTGTAGAATCTTTTTCCACGAACGTGCACAAAGTAATCATTTTGAGTGCGGAAAGTAACCTTTTCCCGCACTTAGTTACCTACCAGTTTCTTGTTTAAAACTTTGTTTCCATACCAACCAAATTGTAAATAATGTACAAATGTAGTTGCCACTGTTCACTTTCCCGTAAAAATAAAAGACATGATTCTGTTTCGCGTTTAAAAACACTATTCGCGAATTCGTGATTTTGCAAGAGATCCTTTGGGCGATGGGAAGAAATTTGGGCAGAAACACCAACTTAATGCAGTCTGGCTCCGGGTAGCTATCAGGATGACAGATTATTGCTCTAACTGTGCGCAACATAGCCAAGAGGTTTTTGTTATTTGGGCTAAAAAATAATAATGAATTATTGAAAAATATTATCAAAAATATATCGCCCTTGAAGCATGTCTAGTTATTGCTTTTGCGTGCGGAAAAGCATCACTTTGCGCACTTGTTAGATTAACTATTCTAAAACAATCCTCCGTTCCTTACCATTTTTTGAATAACTATTTGACAATCTTTTGCCTTTCATTCCAGAAGGGTTGTAGTTTAGGATTCAAACGTTTCGAATGCTTGGGAATCCCTTTTATATTCTCATATTGAATCTCTGATCGTTTTGCAGGGATGAAGGGGAGCCGGGGGGAATTGGAGCCACCCAAGAAAATATATTTTTAGAGACGACGAATTTACTCTTCATTTAAATGTAAGTGCTAATCTGAGTAGGTTCACATATACTCTACCCATATATGTCAATAATTCTGAAAAAGCAACAATGACGAAATGTATATGAAGAAAAGATAAAAATGCGTTTGGTTCCCATTATCCCGCCATGCGTGTAATTGGAGCCACCTGTTATTTTCATAGTTAAATTGTCTTACAATGTCATCTAGCTTGGACAATATGATAAATTTTACTAAAAAAAAAAACGACGAACAAAAGCACCAACGACTTTTAGGAAATAGTACGAACGTTGAACTCTAGTTTTGCCTGTTTAAACAAAAATCACTAATCACATACATGTCCTACTGGACTCTCCGAACCTGACCACCCCTTGGCCCGCAATTTGTGCAGCGATCTGCCTCATCATCAACAATGAGAGCTAAGTGGCTCCAATAACTCCAATGATCATTTTTGTCCAAAATCTTTTAACAAAAAATCTGCATGATTTAACAGAAAGTCGGATATGATTTGGTGATACTACATACTTCAACGCAGCTAGCTACCCTGTTGAAATAATTTGAAAAAGACAAAAACAAGAATTACTTTCCTCGACAATAGTTTGTACGTGTTACTACCAAACGTCTATCCGAAAATCACTTCACTCTGCTCAACGGATTAAAACGTTCAAAGCTTTGGCGATATTAGCGAGCTATAGCATGGCTCAACGTCAAGCGTAGTAAGGGTGTGTTCAGTTTTAATAAGGCGTTCAAATGCGTTATTATGAGGTGGCTCCCGTTTCCCTCGGTTCCCCTATTTCTGAAATGTATTATTCATAAGATAACAAGAGGTGTATACCTGGTGACGACAAGTCAAAAATTTTGAATGGCAAAGCCTGAGTACCAAAAACAAAAATCGCCGAGAAACAAAATGATAACCTTCACTTACCCCCTCCCCTCAGCCACCCAACTAAATACATTATTTTAAATGTTAAAAATATTCAACAAACGTTAGAAACTGTATTAAAAGGCAATTTTTCAAGAGCTTTCAGGAAAGGTATCACAGGGTTGTCGTTCAAGTTATTTAGTGGCGGCTGGGGGTTACGGGTTAAGTAAAAACTGGTTGGTTATAACATCATTTTGGTTCCCCCTCTCTAATATAGAATTTAAGCGATTTTTTCTGGATCCCTTACCGTATAATTTAGGGTTGGTGTATGTTAAGGGTCATTATTATCACTACACTTGCGGTGATAATATGTTGACTACTCCTTACTACGTATAAATTATTATGAACTTCAATTTATTCATTTAACCAATGAATCACGACATGTTATTTTTCAAAAGAAACTTGATGATGAATATTGCAAGAATGTACGGTGCAACAATGAAATTTAAATAAATCAGTAAATCCTGAGGTCATACAATGTATCATTTCTTTTCCTAATACATTTCAAGTCACAAACACATTTATCCCAATTTGCAAGATGAGAAACAAACGTGCGTTTAAATAATCAAGCATTGTTTTTTCTGCGTTGAAGAAAGTGTGTATTGTTGGTGAAATTCTGTTTACAAAATTTTGACGTAACGAATTGTACAATAAGTAGATGAATTTGGATTACATAAGCCGCCAGGCGTATTGAGACAAATGTTATAACAGACGGGCCCCTTAAAAAGAATGGCAACGTATGGTTCATGTTCATAGCAATGTTTTGATATTCTATATTGGGTTGGTTGTGAATTGATCGGACTATTTGAACATCTACTATTTGATCATAAAAGTGATTTTGTTAAGTGGATTTTTTGCTTGTCAGAGGCATTGCTTTGTAACTCAATGTACGGTGAGAGCGCGCGTAAATAACGTTTCCCAATATTATTTAACTCGTGAAATTTTGATGAAGAGCGAAAGGATTTTTTTTATAGATTATAAAATTAAAGGTAAATGATGTATTTTATTTCTATGCAATCATTATTATGGACGAGCTTTCATAATCTTACAGGCAGGTTGATCCATTTCAATCCGTATTTCAAAAAAAGGGATTCTTTTCGTGATGTCGTAATCGTCGGAGAGATGCTAAATTAAAAAAGGCGTCATTATATTGTCATGTCTCTTTATTATGATGTTTTTTTTAAAATTTCCTGATCCTTTGTTTGCTAAATACAATGACCATGGCAAATTCCATATCTATTCACTATTGATTGAGAATTCAAGGTCAGGCCTGAGGAATTAGAAATAACTTCTTTCATGTGAAGTGGTGGCCAACATATGAGCAAATCATTACTATTGCATTTGTTCAATAAAATTGATAATCAACTTCAAAATTTTAGTTAAAGATTAAATTATCATTAGTAACTTCGTACATCTATCAAAGTGAAGATGCAAATCAACAAAATATAAAATAAGCTGTGAGCATATTGTTGAATAACATCGGGTATCTCAAAAACCAATATCAGTATCACACTCTCCGCTTTTCTAATGATATTCCGAGTGATAGTCAATTAATCTTGAGATTAAGTCTAAGGTATTGTAATGATTCATAATCACCACTCGTGTTGCGTTAACTTTACAATTTAAAAGCATTTTAGCATAGCCATTGTGAATTTGGCATTGTTATTGGGGTTCTTAGAACCACGATGTTTTTGAAGAAAATGGGGTGTGCAGAAGAAACGAACAAAATACCTTTTGAAATACTCAGCATGATTAAATTATTCATTTTTTTATAATAAAAATGTGTTTTTTGAAAGTTAAAACATATTCATTATGCTAACGGCAAATTGATATTTAGAATATTTTCCAAATCTAATTAACTTTCATATTATTTGTGTATCAGACAGACGGAAATTTTCAGCGTCTTTATTTCAAGGGAGTTTTTTTTGTGAATCAATTAATAAAATGATAAAAAAAAACAAAAAAAAAACAGGTAAACTCTACAATATAATATACTGTCAGTTAAAATTCTTTAGTACATAAATAAGAACACTAATTTGGATCTCTATAACTTTTATTGTGGAAACGATATGAGTTCCCTTAATTATTAAAACTACTTAAGTTCATTAGTTAAGTAGGATAACACAGTGTAGCTTCAGGAATTTCAATGTCTCATATTTACCTATATCATCTCCACAATAAAAGTAAGAAAGATACAAAGGAATGTTCCTCTGATTTCTCTGAGCAGTGAAGATGATTTTAATCAGGTATATAGAAATACCAATAAGGAAAATAAGACAATGTTTATAAAAAGCTAGTTTTGGCTTATTTGAGTCTAGTTATAACGTACGGGACAGCGTGAATAAGGTAAAATTGATATTGTTTAGTAATCATTTAAAATTAATAAGGGAACATGACGGATGAGTTCAATTTCACCAATTTGAATTCAAAGTCTAGTAGAAGACCTAAGGTCTGATGATTTTCGCCTTAAATATACCGAGTGTTTCATTTTGATTGGCGACAACCAGGTAATACATTCGATTAAAAATAAACCGATTTGATTCTCTTTACAGTTGATGGTACATATTTGAAAAGCTCTTTTTACACATATTAAGTATGTCATTTCCATGATTTTCCGTGGAGTTAGTGGTAGGCTTTTTTAAAACTTAAACACGAATAGCGTTTCTGAATTTGGCATATCCCAATACCTATATGACGAAAATTTTGTAATAAAATGTGGTACAGGATGTTTAAAAAGTCAGGTCTGTAAAAGCAGGTTAATTTGATTTTTCATTATATCCATATTTATTTGGATTAAATCAAACCCTTGTATTGTAAATATATTTCTTTATTTTCCTTACTATTATCAAAGAACTCGGCATAGCATTAGACAGGTCCCAGGGCATGAGAACAAATATGGGGTTTTGTTAAATAGTGAGCTCAACACATACAGTTGGCAATATAGTGGTGTTGCCATAGGTTGTTGGTAGTTTTCTGATTGAATGATTGTCAGTGTGACAAGTGTGCTTTTGGGGTTTTTGAGAAAGGTTGATGATGAGTAGTTTTGTGATTGTGAGGGGGGGTCCACGTGTTATTGGACGATAGCAGATGGGTCTGTGTGACCTGGAGTGGTCTGTGTGACCTGAAGAGGTCTGTGTGGCCGGGTTAGCCAAAGGGCAGGAAAATCTTACTGCCTTCGATTGATTGTGGAGTGTGAGTAAAGGATCTTACATACTGCTCGATTGACACGAATAAGCCTCAAGAGTGATATGCAGACTTTCCTCGCTGAATTCGTTGAGATGCTAACTGTTTAGCGGCAGTTGGGCGTCTGGGGCAGCCTCTACTTATTTCAGGTGACACTATCTAGTCGTCGAAGAATGAGTTATGATGATATTATTGATATTGATGATGCTAATGATATATTGACGAATTATGACCACGATGGGAGGCTGATGTGGTTCAGATTGAGCTAGGGGGCGGAGTGCCCCCGGGTGAGTGTTATACTGTTCATCAATTTGTTCAGATCAGAACGTTTCATTTTGTTCTCAGGCTTATGGGGACCTTTTCCTGTCTATGCTTGCCGACAACAATTGAGAGAATATGCATTGATAAAAACCACGGCGCCCAAGAGTAAGTTGAACTCTTCAATTGAATCCTAGTTTTACAGGTCAAATTTGAAAAAAAAATACCGATAAACTCTAGCAAAGATTTTGCAAAAACTGTTATTGAAGATTAAATTTACAAGAAAAAACCTTAAGGAAAAAAAAAAAAAAAACCCTAAAAACCTTGAAACATTAAATTTTACATAATTTGGACTAGTTATTATCATCAGAATTATACCATACCATTTAAATTTTTGCGGTAAAATGAAAAACACTGTTTTTAATTCAAATTACGCCTTCTAGCAACTTTTCTGGAGACAATCACGCATCACTGGATACGATATACGAAAGTACTCACATTTATCTTCCAAACAAGCCTATACGCAACAAAATCGGACAAGTCGTTTATAAGTTACAGCCACTTGAACAATTACACTTTCACTACCTTCCCCTACTCACACGAAGATCGGTACGACAATGAGCCCTGTACCAAAAAGACGTGAAATTGTCTAGGTTTTCTAACCATGTTGATAAAGATATACCTCAATCTGAGAATTTCCGGAGAAATTTCGAATTTTAATATTTAAGCTTTGATTGCGCCCCCTAGCGGCAAAATTTCGAAGTTAAAAATATTTTCCAGCATTTTCTCGTGGCCTCTTTAGTGATCATATTTTTTTTCCTGAACTTTTAGGTCCAGTAGTTTCCGAGATATGGCCGGTGGCCACCCTTGCTGGGACACCCTGTATATTTGGAATCGGTATATTATCATTCCAACATTTTTTTTTTTACAACTCCAGAAGAGCATAGGAATAAACCTACAACTTTTATATGAAACTTTTTTCCTCTTGAAAAATAAACGCTATATGAGCCACGTAAATATAATCAAAGACCCTGTACCTATTTTTGCTTTATTTAATTTTTGTTTTATTTAATAAATTGACCACAAGAGTCACTTTCTTCAAACTTAGAGGATGATAAGGTTAAGGCTTAATCTTATTGGCTAGGGTTTTTTCGTCTATTGTTTTGAGGTGAATACTTTTAGCTGGGACACCTCGAATATGTACTAACACTGATAATATTTAAATGGTTAGAAAATATGACAGAAGCTTGATCGCAATCCCAAGCATACAAACAATGCGACTGAAAACAAATGTGTAAACAAAAACTCTGTTAATTCAGCCTGTTAGTTTGAAACTAGTTTATCTTTGTCGCAAACCATGAGGTAATAGGGCCAATGTCTGATATTGACCATTTCTTATCCCGTGTAAAAATACTGTATAATAGGGCGAAAGTAAACATAGGCCATTTTAACTAGAGTTGGAAATGAACACAAATTATAATGACATAGCCTCCACTATTTCCGATAAATCATTAAACCTGACAAAATAACTAGAGTAGGTACGTGACATAGAAGTCAAAATTGAAGAACAGTGACATTGGTCCTTCTTGCACCAAACCACAGAAATGATTTATGTACATAGATGGTGAAAAATATGAATGCATCGAACATTTGATGAGAAATTTTAAAAATTAATTCTCGTCTTATTGCTGAATAATGAAAAAGACATTTGAAAAATTGCTCAAAAACTAAAAACAGCAGGATTTTTTTCTTAAATTTTGTTTCTTTTTAAATGCTTTTTCAAATACAAAAAACATAAGCACAAAATGTATAAATTCTATACCTACCATTGTTTTCCTGGATATCGTCAAATCTTATTATTGACAATTATTATTATTGTTTAAAAATGTTTCTTTTTCGTTTGTTTTTTTAATCGTTTTTGAAATATCTACATACATTGTAACGATCCGTATGTGAGCACCTTGAATTGAATCCCAATTTGCTTGCTTTGATTTTAATTTTAATTTCGATGAAAAGTAAATATTGCTTGGTTGACTTTAGTTTCGAAAATGTGATTACTACCTATATGGTGAAAAAAATAGAACGAGAAAGCATTTTTCGAATGAATGTTGAATCGTATCTCACCAAACAAATTCATGATAACCTTCCAAATAAAAATTAAATGAATCGAGCCCAAGCCCTAGACTGAAAACAGAAAACTGATGCTCAACTTGAACAATGCACCAAACCCACGAACTTCATTTGAAAATCATCTGTACTGAAAAAAATAATACAAAGCTGATGATGTGAATCTCATAAATAACGAATGGCGTAATACAGGCAAGTTTCGTATTAAGTAATTGATAGTTTTGTGTTGGCTCGACTGTCCTCGAGACTGAATTTACCTGTTTGAAACTTTCAAGGTCCCCGCTTTGTAGGGAAGTGAAAGTAGTCTTGCTCCGACTGACACACGGCAACAGACAACACTTCGCTGTTTATATGCGATGCCAGTTAATAACCATGGTGAACATAATCTGCAATTTTATACATCTAAATTTACCATTTTTTTAATGTTATATTGTTTTTGCTACGTTTTAAACATGAACGAAATGGATATACAGGGTGTTATCGCAGTTGAGTGGTTTATTTTAACAGCTGCATAATAAAAGACGAATTTTATAGATGGATGAGGCGCAATGGACCTATTTCTTGGCCTGTACGCTCGCCAGATTTAACGCCTTGCGACTCAACACCGAAAAACGCTTCATTTTTTAACCGTTTGAAGGACACTACATTATTATATCACCAGGACTCCAGGACATATAGACTAACCAATAGATTGAAGTTTTTGAATCCTCAATTTCTTCTTTGAACTAATGCGAGATGAAAGTCTTATCAAATCTTTGTTGACGATAAGAGTAAATAAAGAGTATTCTATGTAAAACAATAGTGTTGGCATTATTTCAATGCTTGATACCTTGATAGATCAGTGCCCAATTGACCACCCTCATGGCACCCGACGTCCAAAGAACGTTCAAATAACATCCATAATCGGTCCCACCCGCCGCGGAGTTATTATTGTCTTTTTGTTAACTCTGTTTTTTTTAATCAAATGATGACAGGTACATTCTTTTTGAAGTTCTTTGGAAACGAGCGTGTTTCCAGCTATCACTGTCGGGGGAAAATGCGGTCTGCAGATTGAAACGAACGGTAAGTTCTCGGAGGGGTTTTATTTTAGGCTAAATTCACAAAAAAAAGGCTATAACTAAACTTAAAAAATAGCTGAACGGTGAGTGACGTTTTCTGCCTCACGTTTCCTAGGCGATCAACCAACTGTCTCATTTTATGGCGCTCTAGACGGTTGGCGCCTCTGATAGACATGAAGCGTGCTGCAGTCTAGAAAAAGGGCCGCGGGAGTAGAATTTGCTTCCTACGCGAGGGCGGCAACGGAGTTGGTAAGGTATGGCGGCTAGATGGGACGTTCACTGGACGTTCTGACTTCGATATTTGGTCATAATACGTTAAATATATACAGTGCGGCTCTAAAAGGTCCCCCCCTTCTATTTTTTGGACCGTTTAATATATGCAAACGAAATTTGAACACACTATATGTGAGAACGTTTTGCATTTTTTGACATAGTTGTGATAGATGAAAATGTCAAAATGACAGCAGAGAGCCATTTTGAATGAAAAAATCAAATGGAAAGGTCGGTCGAGTGAAACCTTATTTTGAAAGCCCGCTGACCCTGATAACAACTGCCAAGTTTCAATCCTCTGCTATCGTTCCTGTTGATATGACAGCGTGTCAAAAAATTAGTTTTTTCATTTTTATCACTCAATTAATACTCACCCGCAAGACTTGACTTCTCCAAACCAAGAGGATATGATGAGGTACAGACGATCTTCAAAATGAGCTATTACTCAATATTTTTGAGGAGGATTTTTTTCACCCAATTTTTTTTTTGTGAAATTCATCCTTGTCAAAAAGATTGAGTAATAGCTAATTTTAAAGATCTTCTGTACCTCATCATATCCTCTTAGTTTGGAAAAGTCAACTCTTGCGGGTGAGTATTAATTATTAAGTAACAAAGATTAAAAAAACATTTTTTTGACACATCAACAGGAATAATAGCAGTGTCTTGAAACTCGGCAGTTGTAATCAGGGTCAAAGGGCATTCAAAACCATTTGATTTTTTCATTCAAAATTCAAATTCAAAATCAAACGGTTCAAAGTTAGAACCCTTTATGAGCCGCACTGTATATACAATTTTTGATATACGTTTTTTTTATGGAAATCCAACTCAAATTTTTTCAATTTAGAAAACATGTATCGTCACATTATAGTGATCTACCTTCAATGTAACACTCAACATGTTTGCACCGTTCCTAATCTTTGATACGTATGCCAAATATGAAGTTGGTCAAAGCGTTGTTTGAGTAAAGCGTTTGAAGGCTAGGTGACACAGACGGTAATTCCAGACATCTCCTCAAACCGTTCAAAGAAACAAAGAACACAAAAAACCGATAAAGACTTTCTACAAAAACAAGCTGTTTACACAGGTTACATTTTTCAAAAAAAAAGATTCGTTTCAAATGACTAGAATTCAATAAATTCAATCTAACTTTCTTATACACAGTTATAGTCACTAATTATTTGTGGGATTATACAATTTATCACTCTACTTCACAATGTTAATAACTATCAAGGTAGAAAACCATCACCCTGTATACAGGGTTATTCACGTTATTCGTTATACATTTTAAAAATATTTTCACGTTATACAGAGTGTCCCCAAAACACGAAACGCATCAAAGTTGTATTTTTTGAAATGGAACCCCCTGCATATTAATTGATATTCCAATTCTTCCTTCAATTTTGAACAAAAATTGTGATACAACTAATGTTCCTTAATTCAACCGTTATCGAGATATCGCGTTTTAAAAATGGCATTTTTGCAACTTTTACATGCTATAAATTCAAACTATTCAAGTTAGAGAAAAATGGTTTGCACTTTCCTATCTTAACAAGAGCTATCCTGTCATTTGGATAGAAGGTACCGTCAACTGTCAACTTTTTTTGACACATTTTGACATTTTTACACAAGAATGAATTTAATTTCCTTGAATAGCTCTTGGAAAGTTAATATGGGAAAGTGCAAACCATTCTTCTCTAACTTGAATAGTTTGAGTTTTATAGCATGTCAAAGGTGCAAACATGCCATTTTTATGACGCGATATCTCGATAACGGTTGAATCTTGGAACATTAGTTGTATGACAATTTTTGTTCCAAATTGAAAAAAGAATTGAAATATCAATTAAAATACAGGGGGTTCCATTTAAAAAAATACAACTTTGATGCGTTTCGTGTTTTGGGGACACCCTGTATAACATGAAAATATTTTTAAAATGTAGCCTTGAAGGGTCCCTATCCATCCAGAAAAAAAAACTTTTTCAAAATCATATACTTCGGACATAATGTTTCGTGTCGAATAACGTGAATAACCCTGTATAACCGACGGTTAAAATAGCACATGTAAATGAGAATTGAATTAAAATTCATTGTTACAATGTTTGTATTTAGCAAGATGCTTGGCTGATTGAAAACTAAAACATGTACATTAGTGTTGTTATTATGTAGATATACATAAGGTATGTATATTAAATATCTATTGCATCAGTTAATTCTGTTCGAAGCAAGACAGATAATTAATAAGCACCATTTTTTTTTCAAGTAAAAGGATCGTATGGAAGAGATTGACATTGAAATCTATTTTTGTTTATTGACCAGATGTTGTATAATGAGTGGATACTAGTTTATGAAGCAGGAGAATGTCATGCTAGAGAGCTTGATTAAGTGAAGTGGTATTATCAGGAAATTGGGATTTTGTATATGTTTGAACACTGAAGGTTATTGAGGCTATTTTTGCTATTTCGATATAGTAGAGTAAAATTCTCTTCATGCTTCATCATCGATGATTAGATGACTAAAACAAAACTAACTTATTTCGAATTTTTGAGATATACGTTCATCGATTGTTCAGAATTGGATTTCAAGATTCATTCTTTTCACTTTCACTTATAAGTTAAAAGGTCAGGCTGGAATCGATGATATGCATTTCTTGTGACGAATGGTTTTTGATGATATTATTTCCGAATATGCGTTTTTGCAGAATGTCTGTATGATTTATTTTATTCAAAACTATTATGCCATTTTACCACTTCCCTCTGTTCTATTTGTATTCAATTATTAATTCTCTTTCAAGAGATTCTCATGAGCAGGTGACGCTCTCCATCACGCCCTCGTTTAAACCCAGGTGTAAGAGCGACCGATTTCAACAAACGTGCGAACGGCGAAGCCGCTTTGCCGTCTACTCCAAACCAATTCTACGACTGAAAACGGGGTGAGTAACCGGACTATAGTAGTGATATTTTTGATGAAGGTACCTCTGTAGACTACGATTCAACTAAGAACTTCACACCAACGATGTCGCCGTCTTTCTCAGGCTATATGAGGCCCCCACGCAGCCTGAGAGAGAGGAAGACATCGGCGTTGTATAGTTCTTAGTTGAATCGTACTCTACATCTTTTTTCAACTTCAATTTCATTTATTATTATTCAAGTGTCTATTTAGTGATTCATTGTTCTTATCAATCTCCCAATAACCCAGTAACGATGTTTCTGTTGGTGAGATTATTAAGTTCTTCACCACATTGCACCATGTGGACTTGATCTAACAGTTAAAACTCTTTCCAATTTCATCCATTCTCTTATTACCCGTATTGATGAAATGAAAGAAGATATATTAGATTGGTGAGGGTAAAAGGAGAATTCCTTTTTGTCTAATTGTTCCCAAAATTATATTTCAAAAATACGATCGGTTTCGTTCCTAAGGGAACATCTTCAGGAATTATACTAAATGAATGAAAAGAGTTTTTTTTTTAAATACAAATCAACCCGATAATAAATGTACTTACATTCTTTGTATAAACGAGAATTGTCAAACAAATAAACAAATTAAACATACATGACCACTAACATTTCACCTGCACAAACATGGACAATTTACAATCATGAAGATATATTATATCAGCTGGATTGTCCACAGAGCATTTCCCGGATCAAGAGACCGGTTTCAGCATTTCCAAGTTCTTAACGTCTCTTAACGTAAAAGAAGTTCCCAGATCTGGGTGTCCTTCTGTTACGCACGAGGAATTGCACTTCCACGTTCTAGGAACATCTGCTGTGAACCCAAATAGTCACATGACCTTGTGAAAGAATTTTTCATTCAAGTTTCAGACATATACGGGGTATTCCAACAGAAGCCAATTTGATGCTTAGTTGTTATCGCATCCTGTGGAACTTCCCATCAGCACCAATAAAATGAAAAGAATTGACTTAAAAGAATCATGAACTTGTCAGTGTTGGACTTAACTGTCAGAAGAAAGAAATGGACTTTATTGCTGAAGATGATTATTTGATGAAAATTACCCATTTTGATAAAACAATTTTATAGTTTGCACGTGTAGTTTGCACGCAAGAATCTTCCACGATGCTTTGGCAACATATAGACTGAATAAATTACATTTGACGGATGTCACCTCGATAGTATGGCAGCCGTCAACTGTCAAAGTTTGGACGTCCCTGTTGAAATACCCTGTACAAGTTATTAGTTATTAGTGTATAATTAGTGTTCAGTATTAATATTTTTTATTTATTTGGACATTATATGTGATTTAGTGGCTAGAAAAATCTTCAGTATATTTGTATCTCCACTGATAACCTGTAAGCTGACATTCAACAGATTATGGTGTCTTCCGCGCACGACGATTTACTTGTGTCAGTAGATCGGGATCTATTTCCTCTGGGTTCCAGTGATTGTATTGTTTAGTGAAGGCTTGCTACATCAGAGTTTTCAAGGTAAAAAACAGATTATTTCAAGATCAACTCAAGATTTTAAAGTCTGAACAAAACAAACTAGATCCAATCCAAAACATCTTCATGAAGAAAAGTACAATGGGTGCGAATGCATGAAGGACTGATTGCGACAGAAAGTCTGTATCATTTTCCTGATGGCTTTGAATAAGTCTGGATTTAAAGATTTGAACAATTTACATAAGTTGATCAATATATATTCTTCAACGAATTTTTGAGAAACCAAATTGTCCCGACAAAGTTATATGGGAATGAATTTTAGTAAGTCGATAATAATCAATCTGGTTGTCTTTGCTCGCTTTTTCTTGATTTGATAGCTCTACCTTGTTGTTGTTCTTTTTTCGTTCCTTGGCTTTGCTTCACGGCAATTCGCCAGCACGATAGCTCTACTTAAAGTCCCATCCGCAGATTGAAGTTTGGTTAATAGCACCGTTAAAAAATTCATACTTTGCATTTTTCTCACAATCAGCTTTTATGCAATAACGGTAATTTTCCTATGTACCCTTCAAATGTAGTTATTTCGTTTTCTCAATAACCAGATTTATCTTCTCATTATCCCAGTTTATTTTGATCTGTTCGTTTTTCATAACTGGTGGTGGCTGATAGCATTTTGTAATATAGTCTTATTATAAAATTTTCATTGCGATAGTAGGGTTGCTGGTGCTATACTGAGTGACGTGAACAACAGAATACCCAGTATTCATGCATTTATTCGAAAGAATTTCTAGAAATATATTTGTGAACGTTAGGATAAAAACGATCAGTGTTTCAACCATATCGGTACAGTGCTTAGTGCTTTTTATGTTAACGTCCGTTCTCACAAAAAAAGTAAGTAGACACGATTATTGTGTTTTGTAGCTACAATTCAAATTTGAACGTCGTGAAAACGTTGTGAAGAGCTGCCTCAATCTGTCTATATACATATATGAGAAGACGAGAAAAAATTTATCAGCTTAGTGAGTTTGATAGGGGCTAATCGTGGGCTTACGCGGGGCTGGTTTGTCCTTTAGAGAAATAGTGACGAATGCACAGGAGTGTGAATACGGTGGTGGTTTGTTGTTAGGAATGGAATCAGGAAGGCCGTACGCAAAGAGCTATAGAGGTACAGGACGTGTCAGAAGAACGACCCCAATTCAAGTACACCACCTTAGGCTTTTGGCTCTACGGGACCGCTTCACGTCCACAAGGTCAATTGCAGACCAATAGTTTGCAGAGCAGGTCAGTTCAAATGCTAACTGTTAACCGCCGGATCTGAAGTTTTGGACTTGATTCATACCGTCCTCAGTTTGTCCCACCTCTCAGTCCTAGGCACCGACTGGCTTGGTGCAGAGAACGGCTGAACTTGGACCTTGAATGGAATAACATCATCTTTACTGATGAATCCAGATGCGGTTTGGGCATGCATGATGGCAGTTTCAGGGAGGGAAGGCGGCGAGGTGAAAGACGAGATCCTCATTTTTTTGTGGAAAGGCATGTGCACCACACTGTCGGAACTATGGTGAGGGGGGCTATTGCTTATGGAAGTAGGTATTCATCAGAGAACATGACCACCGTGCGTTACATCGAATTGGTGGTGGAACCCCATGTTCCTCGTTATATTTGGACGCTCCCAACACACTTTTCCAACAAGATAATGCACGACCACATGTAGCCAGAATTATACGTTGGCCCGTTTGAAGACAATCAAGTCAATTTGTTGCCTTGGCCCCTTAGATCTCCCGATCTTTCACCCATAGAACACGTCTGGGAGCGGCGGCTTCAGCATGAGGTACAAGTTGCCTTGGATGAGATACCTCAAGGGGAAATCGACCATCCTATCTGGAGTATGCCCCGACGTGTTACTGAGTGCATAAGACATCGTGGAGATCAAACTATTTTTTTTTTATTTTGATTGAATACTTAGCTAATCCTATACTACATATGAATACATACAAAAAAATTGTTGGATTGATACATCAATACTGGGTGTTCTATTTTCTATGTCAGTATATTTTGTGCAGCTTCAATAGTTCGAGGTATACTCACACAGCCATTTTAATATGCATCTCTAAGTAATTTGTGCCTGCCAGGTTTTCACATCAAGATAGAATATGCTCAATCGTCTCCGATTGGCTGTTGCAATTGCTACATTTTTATCCGTTATTACCTGTTCTTTGAGATAGATTTATTTCATGCTGTACCGTGAAGTATCATTTACCGGACCCAAAACCAGTCCGGTAAATGATACTTTACATCATCAGAGACTGTAAAAAAAAATTACTTGACTACTCCAAAAATTACATTTTGCATCATCAAAGACTGTGAAATTGCATTGGTAACATGGTAACACGGTTTGGCTGGCGCCAAACACGATATTTTCGTTTACTATCTTATCTACACGGAAGATTTTGCGCCATTCGCAGAAAGCCTCAAACTCCTTTTGATACCTTTCCGCCGATTTGCGCTTCGCAGCTTTTATGCAAAATTTGGTCCATTTTGCAACTTGTTCACTTAACATAAACGGTTGGTTAGGTATATCAGATAAGACAAACATAAGTTGTTACATGGTCTGGCTGGCGCCATCTCATGGTACGAATGTGAGGTTGACTGCCACCCTAAGTGTGTGGTTTGAGAAGAAAGCACTTTAGACCGATTAAAAATAGTTATTACAGTATGAAACAAAACAATGTACGATACACAGCCGTTAAATGTCATTAAACTACTCGTCTAGATATTCTAGACTCGGCTCCTTCGTCGCCTCGTCCGTAAACATCTTGACTCGTAATTTAAAAAGTCATTTACCGCCTTAGTAACGTGAATAACTATTCTGATACTCACAACCTGGCCTTGTATAACAAACATAAATCACTGAGTTTCCGTTTAGAGTGTTCCTAGCAGCCATCCTAGAGATGCTTTTCTATCGATACATTATCTCTAGGTTGTAATGGTAGCACCCATATGCTGCATTTTGGAAGCCCATTGTGTGATTTTCCCTTGGTTGGTTATCATATCAAGAAAATGAGTATGGTTTTACTGGCTCACATTCAGAGGAGTGTTTCCAGCATCAGCCTTGATAACAACCCTGTGCAGGGTGGATTGTGTATTGTAGAAGTATTTTATAAGGCCCTAAATCTGGACGTTGCCCTCTTCCGCCTTGTTGCCGAGGAAGTGATACTCGTTCTTTTGATGCTCATGGGTAATGCATCCTGTGATTGGTCATCAGCATAACTCTCATTATTGTGTTCACACCCTCCAAATCTGTTCAACTCCACTTAACAATCCCGATCTAACCCAAGCACTGAGATCGCATAGCTATTGATAGCTTTGGGTGATTTATGTCTTTTGTCTATCCTATTTCCTATTTTAGCCGTTTTTAATCCTTTGAATATAGGCCTTTTTCAAATTTGCTCATTGGCTTCGGTTTTGTGCAACTCGATACCAATTTGACCTGCGACGTCGTACCATCTTTGCTGAGGTCTTCCATTACTTCTCCTCTCTTCCCAAGGTCTGCATCTGGTGATATACCCGTTCCAGTTTTCTATATGTTTGGCTATGTGTCCTGCCCATTGCCATTTTAGAAAACCAATGATTTTTATTATGTCAAAGACTTTGGTATTTTCCCTTATCCATGTATTCGTTTTGTGGTCACTGTCACACAGGAAAATTCCTAAAATTCGTCTTTCTATGGCTCTCTGATGTACTTCCAGTTTATGTTTCATCTTTCCGGTCATCAACCAGGTCTTGCAACCATACGTGACAACAGGCAGTATACACTCGTTTAGACTTTTGTTTTCAAAGTCATTGGGATATTCATGCTGAAGATGTACTTTAATTTGCCATATGCCGTTCATCCCAGTCTAATTCTCCTATCAATCCCCATTTCTTGATTTTGTTTGCCCGGTGTTGTAGCTTGGCCAAGGTTTATGTATGTTTTTGTCCTTTTTATTTTGCTGTCATGAATCGATATTGTTTTGTCTGCATGTTATGTATTTTTTATTAACTGCCTCTTTGTGTAATTCATACGTAAACATACTTTTGCAGCCTCATCTTGTAGTTCTTCCAAATGTCTACAATTCCTTTTTATCTTTTGCTAATGGTGCAATATCGTCGGCAAGCGTTCCCCAAGTATGTCCGATCCTTCGTTTTCCCATTGTAGCTTTTTGGAAATATCCTGGAGTACTAAGGTGAATAGTTTTGGAGATATTACTTCCCCTTGCCGAACTCCTCTATTGGCGATTTTTTTTTTGGATGACTCATGAAGTCTTATCGACATTGTCAAAGTTCTATAGATGTTTTCAATAAGATTTTTATGACGTTGTTCCACTTTAGCATTCGTCAATGATTTTATTATAGCCCAGATTTCTACTGTGTCGAAGGTTTTTCGGAAATCGGCAAAAGCCATTCATAGGTTTATGTCATATTATGTTGCTTTTTCCATCATCTGCCTTACTGTGTGTAGATGTTCTGTCGTACAATAATGGCTTCGGAATCCAGCTTGTTTCTTCGGTTGGTGAGCTTCGAGTTTCCGCTCTAATCTGTTCATGATTATTTTGGTGAATGATTTGTATATTTGTGACAGTAAGCTTATCGGCCGGTAGTTTTCAGATCAGTGGGGTCATCTTTCTTGTAGATCAGAACAACTACAGCATTCTCCCAATTTTTGGGTACGTATACAGTGTGTCCCAGATTCGTTTCTCTATAAAGGGATCTTGGCTCCTATTAAACCTACATCAAAGGTTAAATGGAGAAAGTTTTGGAGAAAACTTAGTGCATTCGATATCTGGTTTCAGCTATACTATCGGTCAATTGGTTTTGGAAATTTCGGCGAAAATCCGAAAATGGCGGATTGTGTTTTTTGCCAGTGAATCCGAAACGGCTAATTTGACAGCTATGAAAATGTGACATTATCTGGACACCTTTTTGAGACGAATAAAATGGCGTGCATGACATGTTTCAATCGTCTTTTGTTTTCCGCAACCCGGCTCATCTTTCATTTTTCTTATGGCCGCCATATTGTTTTTTTTCGATTTTTGGAAAGATTGTAAAATTTCCAGTCTAGTGATGTCTTACAAGTGCAAAAAAGATTTGAGTATCATCGAAAATTAACACTTCGTAGTTGAGACTCAGTCTTATCTAAGGAGGCCATGATTTATTAGTCGCAAGATATGAATAAGTACTGCATCAGCTTAAGGTCAACGCATTTAATGTGCAGCAAAAATGTGTTGAACGCATTGAATCTTCAATAGAACATGGACATGCATCGACACATTTTTGACAATCAGCGACTGTTTTTCGTACAAACCTTACAAGTTTATTTCTGTTTATAGTTGACCAAATTAATCACGGTTTTTCTAAATTGTGTTTTATGAGGCTGATGTCGTTAAATACCTTGACCTTGCTGAGGTAATGCCGACATTTCTATGTGACAGCAAGTACAGCGCTAACATGACTAGCTTTTCTTTATTTGAAAAGAGAAATAGAAAATACCGGACATTTTTAACAGGTTTTGACAATTTATTGTCCATCAGATTTAGGTATTATTTTAATTTGAAAAGCCTAGGTACTTGTTATCAAAACATACTGTCATACTGAATTAATGAACGACAAAACAGAGCCCCCTTCAATAAAAAACAAAAATTTTGCTTATAAACCAATTTTTAGACAAATTTCTTAAAAAAAAGCCATGACATTACTACGAAATGTGATATTTCGATGGCACTTGAATCTTTTATACAATTGTGAGACATCACTAGACAGGAAATTTTACACTCTTTCCAAAAATAGAAAAATTAAATATGGCGGCCATAAGAAAAATGAGAGGTGGGTTGCGGAAAAACAAAAGACGATTGAGACATTTTATACACGCCATTTAATTCGTCTTCAAAAAGTGTCCGCATAATGTCACATTTTGACAGCTGTCAAGTTAGCCGTTTCGGATTTACTGGCAAAAAATGAAATCCGCCATTTTCGGATTTTCGCCGATATTTCCAAAACCAATTGACCAATAGTAAATCTGAAGCCGGATATCGAATGCACTAAGATTTCTCTAAATCTTTTTCCATTTAACGTTTGCAGTAGGTATAATATGAGCCAAGATCCCTGTATAGAGAAGCGAATCTGGGACACACTGTATGTTCTTCTGTTTGGCACTCATTGAATAGTTTCTCAAGTTCTTGTATCGTCTTGATATCACGTTTCTCAAAGGTACGGTTCCCTACAAAGCGGTACCGTGAAATAGCGGGCGTGATTTGACGGCGAGTGACGTCAATAAAAATGTACATGCTTGTAGATCACAGTGTTTTCCAACAGAGTTAGTCTCTACCGCTTCTTAAAAATACGGCACCATTTTTTTGAAAGCGATCCTTCTGTACGGTAGGATATCGCCAGCACGTTTTTTCTCATCAGAGCGACGTGATACCGATTACAAAGATACGAAACTTCTGCTCCCTTCTGATGATTCCTTCCTCACCTCAAGTCAAATTGGTATGTGTATGTGATAAGGATTGCCAGATCTCAATTTTTATATTTCAAAACAAATATTTGGACATGTGTACTGTCACAGTGGCCGTAGTTATCTGCACCGTTCCGTTTAATCACTTTATATCAAAACGGACGTATTTTTACGCTGGCAAAAACGGCCGACAAATTATGACCGCTTTTGTAGGAAACCGAACCATTTCGAGCAGAAAGTTGTGTTATCCTTCCGCTTTGCCATTTTTCATCCGGGATAGCCCTTTTTCCAGTTCTTCCATATCTATCTCGGGCATTTCTTCTTTGTTGACATTTACCATTCGAATTTTGTCGTCCCTTGTCATTGTGTTTGTTATTTTGGATTCGTACAGGTCTCTATAGAAAGATTCAACAACTTTTAAAATCTGTTGCCTGTCTTCTACTATGTTGTTTTTCGCATCTTTTATTATCTTTTTCCTAGGTGTGTTCTTTCTCTTAAATATATTTAGTCTCTTGTTCTGTTCTAATAGGGATTGCAACCCAAGTAGCACACATTTATTGCGCCAATATTGAAATAATATTGTAGATATATTGGCCCAAAATCATTTACTGATATTGGTTCAGTTGAAAATGTGGACATTGTGCAATATTGTTACAATCACAAAAAAGAAATGATACTGCAATATAGATTAACCGATGTTGGCTCTATATTTGACTATCAATATTGTTCTAACATAGTAATGCTGATATTCTTCCAATGTCATCTGAAGAGGGTGTCCCTGAAATGACTGTACAAGGTTTAACCACAAATCCCTTAACCAAAAATGAGGCGACCTAGGCAAACTTACCTATATCCAAAAATGCTTCGAGAAGCCTACAGAGGGCGACAAAGATTCAAAAAATTTTTGGTTTTTCCTACATTTTTTGAAAACATGCTTATCGATTTTGATAATTTTTGGTACCTAGTCTTGGACGATGAGATTAGGTTTTTTGTTTCTATAGCGACCGGTTGTAATTACACGTGACGTCACATGTAGTTATTTGTTTTGGAATTGACTTTTTGATAATTCAGTTGCTTTTATCTAATAGTTCAATGCATTGGGGAGTTTTTCCCTCTCTTGAAAAATTTCGCTGGGATAAGTGGTTGTGCCAGAAAAAAATATTTTCAATTAGGTACACAGATATTTACTTATTAAATCATTTTTTTCTAGCATAACCACTTATCCCAGCAAATTTTTTCAAACGAAGAAAAAGCTTTTCTTTACACTGCGTTATTAGATAATCGTCTGAATTACCAGAAAGTCAAATCTATAAAAAAGCAAAAGATATAGCTGCATATGACTCATATGACGTAACTGATTTTTTAGGGAATTGACTTTCTAATAATTCAGATATTTTTATGTAATAATGCTGTATGTGAAAAAGTTTTTCCCTCTCTTGAAAAAATTTGCTGGGATAAGTGGTTATGCTAGAAAAAACTAAATCAGTAATAAAATATCTCTGCAGCTGATTGAAAATATTTTTTTTTCTGGCACAACCACTTATCCCAGCGAAATTTCTCAAGAGAGAGAAGAACTCCCCAGTGCTTTGAGCTATTAGAAGGAAGCATCTGAATTATCAAAAAGTCAATTTCAAAAAAAATCAAAACAAATAACTACATGTGACGTCACGTTTATAACACTTCCGGTCAATTACACCCGGTCGCTATGAAATCAAAAAACGTAATTTCAAGGTCGAGGACTAGATACCAAAAATCATCAAAATCGATCTGCACGTTTTCGGAAAATGTAGGAAAAACCAAATCTTGTTTCTTTGACGCCCTCTGTAGGCTTTATGAAGCATTTTTGGATATAGGTATATTTGCCTAGATCGCCTCATTTTTGGTTAGGGAATTTGTGGTTATACGTTGTACAGTAATTTCAGGGACACCCTTATATCATTGGACCAATATTTTGTTTTCTTATGTTGGCGCAATATTCTATTTACTGTGTTTGCTTATACATCATACAATGAAAGTGAAAATTCAGAGAAAAATTAACATTCAATATGTTCCAACAATCTGACAAAACGTTAAAAATAATTCAGGAACAAAATAAGTAAACCAGTCTTCTACACGCATTGAATGGATAATTATTGTCTGGTCATGATAATCTAATCGACATTATGAAGCTGCAAGTTTGTTTGCCCTGGAAAAAGAATTAGATGCTTATAAAAAAAAAATGGCTATTATTTTTAAGTATGACGGTTTCTTAAAAATGCAAAATGTATAATAAAACGATCAGGTATTCAAATTTGGTACAAACTTAGGTAGTTCGGGTTAGTTTGAATTTCGCGAATTCGTCAAATACCTGCCCCATAGACAAAATCAACAATTATTATAATTCGGGGTAACCTTACAAATATGTAGGTATGATATTGAATTTAGTTAAAAGCTACTTTATTTCATGATGATTAGAGGCATTTCTCTTCTGATGATTCCTTTCCCTTCTCAAGGATGTGATAAGGATTGCCAGATCTCAATTTATCTTTCAAAACAAATATTTGGTTGCACAGTGGCCGTAGTTATCTGCACCGTTTCGTTTAATTACTTTGTACTATTTTTATATCAAAACGGACGTATTCTTACGCTGGCAAAAACGGCAGTCAAATTACGACCGCTTTTGTGGGAAACCAAACCATTACAGGCAAAAAGTTGTGTTCTCCTGCCCCTTTGCCATTTTTCATCTGGGATAGCCCCTTCCCCAGTTCTTCCATAGCTATCTCTGTGTTGACATTTACTATTCGAATTATGTCGTCTCTTGTCATTGTGTTAGTTATTTTGGTCTCTATAGAAAGATTCCACAACTTTTATTATCTGTTGCCTGTCTTATACTATGTTGTTTTTCGCATCTTTTATTTCTGTTATCTCTTTCTCAGGTGTTATGACTTTTGAATATATTTGATCCCTTGTTTTGTTCTAGTAGGGATTGCACTTGTTTCGCTTGATGTTTTAGTGAATCCTGTTTCGCCATTTTCCTTGCTTTTTTTGTTGGTTCCTGTGTATTCGATAGTGTCTCTTCTACCCTCGGTTATCAGTTTGCTCCTTTTCTCTAGGAGGGGTTTTGTTTCTATCGACAGTTTGTCCGGCATTTTCTCTGGGGGGCCTATTACCTGTTCCGCTGTTTTTTATAGTTTTTATTATTCACCTCTATTTCTATCATCTAATAACTCTCCTGTTTTTCCTGGATTGCTGGAAACATTTTCATTCAGCTTTTGTTTCAATGCTTCCTTTTTTTCCGCTATCTTTTCTCTACTTCCTTCTCTTTTATCTATCAGATTGTTCGAAAGTTATATACTTTTCCCGTGAAACTCGATTCTGCCTTCGGAATTAGTATACGGGGTCAGGTCAAAAAGTTATAGGCTAAACATTTTTTTTTAAAAGTGCATACTCTTATATATTTTTGATAAGGTAAAGAAAAGACAAATCTTATGGACTATAAATATACAGGGTGTTCTATTTAAAAAAATAAAGTTGGGTCCGATAACTTTTTGACCTGACCCCGTATACTAATTCCGAAGGCAGAATCGAGTTCTACGGGAAAAGTTATATAGGAAACAGTTTTCACATTTTCCATAACTTATCTGATAGTTTAGATACGAGGGGTACCTTAAAATGCAACATTTTCAGTTTAGCCCTGTGTCTTAAAAACTAAAAGGGCTATGAAAATTTTGTTAACGGCATCTTTAGTTTCACGAAAAAGTAGCAGACTGTCGCGAAAACCGCAACTTTTTATCTATAAGAATAACGGAGATACCCCGCAAAAGTACCCAAAATGGGACACCCTTTACAGAAGAAATCAAAAGAATCAGATCAGAAAACCTAGCAAAATCTGAGAATTACAACAGCATACCCAAAATCGAATGTAGAACAGTGTTATTAATTTAGCTTAGTAACATATCAGGGTATGTACTGGAGAACTAAACCGAACGTGATACATTAAAAGAATTCCTTTTGGTTTTTACTTTTACTTTCAATGTTAGCACACATAACGTAGTATTTAAATACCACTTGCGCTTAATATCACTGTTGAGCGGGGGTGATCCCAAATCTGCGGAGAGAAAGTGAATTGTCCTTAACGACTCATAATTGTTGAATTGAGTTAAGTTAACAAAGCGTTTTGACTCACGCATGAAAACAAAATTAATAGTAGACCACGTGTCTGGTACATGCGGTTATTTGGACCATTTAACATTTCTATACAGACTGTAATGAAATGATGAATTCATTACTTTTTGAATTTGATAACTCCATGTTTCTTTGTTCCGAAATCAACTAGCGTTAAAATTGATTATTTTAATGCGTTTCAAAATTTGGCAATGGTTTCAACTATAATAATAATAAAGCACATTTCGTCACTCGATTTGCTCGATAATTGAATTCTAATATAAGTAATCTTTTGGTAAAAATATTAAGGAGTTACGCGTTATAAGTATGACTACGAACTGGATGCCCATTTTCCATATTTAAGTAATAATGTTGAGATGTTAATCTCCATGACCTTATCACTGCTGTCTGGTCCATTGACCAAATCATATACATGATAGAGACAAAAATCAGGAAAACTTTTTTATTAATCAATATATACTCAAGTGCATAAAAATTCGTCCATCGGCTGTAACTTTTTTTAATTTCAATTTTAATATTGAGAAGCCGGAATAAAATTTAATTAAAACTCACATCAAAGCATATTGAATTGTCTTTTAAACAGTCTATATTTCTTGTTGATCTGACAAATAGATTGTGAAAAAGACAAAGTTGAGACCAAAAGTTCAAAGTGAGAGTGGGCCGAATTTGGTGCATACCTAGGTCTATATACTTGAAGTTTATCTAGATTAGCCAAAACTAATATTCATTTCTAGTCTTGGAAAGATCTATCTATCCATCATAGCAGCAACTTTACGGCATTAACACCCGTTAGTTTGGGTTGGACTCCTAATTATCCTAAACTGGTATACTGGTAAAATGAAATAGATCAATAATTGAAAAAGAAACCAGTGGAAAGAATAAAAATCTCAAACACCCTGTATATTACACTAATTGGAGACTATATCTATAAAATATAGTCTATGGATTCTGACCATCATTTTCCAAAAGTAGGTGACATTTCTGAATTATATCAACTGTCGATTGAGTTTCAAATGACCCAGGAGAACATAGATAATAGACCATCTATTTCATGAAGAAAAGAATCCTATCGTCATTAATATCATTATTTTTTGATAACATATTCCTATTCTAGCAACTCGAAAGAAAAATAGCCTTGAATGAGTGGAATTAGATGTAAGTATAACATCAAAAAAATATTGCCATAAATTCAAAACAAAACTGGTTGGATCTTCCTAAAAGGGCAAAATTAACAATCCACTTTTTTCTTGGTTGATTCAGCTCATATTATTTCTTCGAGTGTATTCATAAGTAATGTAGTTTATGTCCCGACGTAGGAGTTCTTTTCATTGTTGGCCTCTTTAGATTTCAAACACATTTAGTGCACTGACAATTTCTTTTAAATTGCTTAATATTACGTTATTTCCGTCCAGAATTGTGATGGACAAAGGTTCAATAAATCAACCTTTAATTTTATACTCAATGGCGGTTAAAAAATAATGTCAAGTGTGATATTATGTAAACGGTTATAATGTAACAAGATTTGCGCAACATGACGCCTCTATATCTGTAACATATTAATTTCTTATCCATCCGCGAAAGGGAAAGTAAATTTTGGTCGTTTGTTTATTCGCCCATTACGTTTACGTCATAGGAGATGATTCAAACTAACGAAAGTGACATTCTGTTTATTTATGGCGTTTCGACTGTTATTTGTGATACAGATTATCTGTCATCGGTAAAAATTACGAGCTGAGACTAATTGAATTTTGTAGATTTTTTCATTCAAGATTTCGTTGCTAAGTGGTTTTAATTCAAGTTCAATGATAATGTTGGATTTTAAGCTTTTAAAGTGAAAACTACGTGTACTTATCTGCCTCACAAACATGAAAAAAAAAATATTATTTATTTATTCCTTTATTCATACAAGAAGCGAACCACTGACAAATAATTGTGAAGAAATGGTTTTCTTCTTCGTTTTATTAGATTTTGCCAGATGTCAAGAGTTATTTAGGTACTATATGAAAAGGTGTGGCTTCAACTACACCTAATTTCTTCGGCTTTAATTGATAAGATGATCAGAACATATAGAAAGATGTCTACGTAAGAAACTATAATAATTATTACTCAACTCATTAATACCATCAAAAAATACTTCAACAGTCGGCATAATACAGTGTGTTTTTAAACTGAATGCGTATTCTCAAGAATGATAATCCTCGGATGATTCTAAGACAAAAAGTTCCCATGAACATAGATCCGCGACCCCGTAGTTCATAAAATGCCTACGGGTTATTCAAAAATTGGGAAAAAAGTTTTCACTCAATATTTTCAAGACTTCTTGATCTATTAAATGAATATTGGATTTTCATCTGCCAAAATTGCAAGAAATATCAAAAAAAGGCTTCAAAATATTGGAAAGAGGCCATATTTTTCAAATTTGGAATACCGGTTGCGGGCCTTTACGATATTATTAGTATTATATAAACTGTGCATACGGTAACAGCAGATTCATCACACAAAAATATTGCGATCGCCCTGAATTCGTCTATCCCGAAAGTGAATATTAACTGAGATACAGGGTGTCAAAGTACAATTTTAATTTTTGATTTGATCAATCTCCGCATCATCCGAAATTTCAATCATCCGATATCGACCCGGTCCACATTATTTCGGATAATCGGGAATCTACTGTACCGGGTGTCCCATTAAGAATGACTGTATCTCGGAAAGTATTCATCATAGAGGCTTGCGGCGAAACATTTTTTTCACTAAAACGGCCAAAAGAAGAACCTGGAAAATATTTTCAAGTTTCTAAAATGGTCGCTAGGGGGCGTAACAACCAACTCCAAGTAGACAAATAAGATTTTTATAGAATTTTGCCCAATGAAAATATACCGATGGTAAGGTCAAAAATTTTAAACCAAAACCGTATTTTGTAGTGCAGATCATGCTCTTTCATGAGCCGAAGCTCGTTAAAATCGGTAAAGCGAGACAGAAGAAATCTCCGTTCGTTCATAATTGAACTTCCCTCACCTCTTTATTTTGATAGAAGAAAACGTTTTAGACAAAAAGTGTGGCTAAATAGTCAGAGAATATGAAAATAATATCATCGGTATATTTTCATTGGGCAAAATTCTATAAAAATCCTACTTGTCTGCTTGGAGTTGGTTGTTACGCCCCCTAGCGACCATTTCACAAACTTGAAAATATTTTCCAGGTTCTCCTCTTGGCCGTTTAGGTCATAATTTTTTTTGCCGCAAGCCTCTACGATAAATACTTTCCGAGATACAGCCGACAGCTTTTCTTAGTGGAACACCAGGTACATACAGGGTGTCCCAGATCGACTGGTAACTACATACATATACAGCAAATAGAGAAACCATGAATGAGAAGTTTGAGATCGAGAACCCATTGCCGGAAGTGCCCCGTTTCGTAGATACAGGGAGTACAAGTCTTGGAAAAAAAAAATATCTGAATTTATTTTGAAAATCGCTCAACCAATTTTGATGAAATTTTCAGGGTTCAAATACCAAATGGTATTGCACGTTTCTAAATATTTGAAAAAAAAAATACCTCGTCCAGGGCCGGAGTTGGAGAACATGTGTGCACTATTTTTCAAAAAAAATGGTATGACATAATTTTTTCAGAACAACTTCGTTCAATTTCCAACAAAACAGTTTTTTTGACTTCTTCCTCTCCGGCGCACCGTTTTCGAGTAAACCAATAAAAACCATACTAATGTCCTTCAAAGCGTTGATAAACGAAAATTTTCAGTTCTGGTAAAAGTAGGAAATCCTACTGTTCTACTGGTGGAAGAGAAAAACTGAAGAGACCTTTTTTCATTGGAAATTGAATGAGTATTTGAAAGAAAACATGATTTTGTCAAAAAAAACGTGGCGTGTAATTTTTATTTTATCTTGGAAACGGGGCACTTCCAGCCATGGGTTTCCTATCTTAAACTTCATATTTCTGGTTCTTCTAGATGCAGTATAAGTATTGACCAGTTGATCTGGGACACTCTGTATATTTCCCATGAAATCTTTTTCTATAATCGCAATATCATCAACATGAGAAATTACACAGTGAAAAAAAATTACTAAATCAACAAAGAATCCAACTATTCAAAGAATTATTTGAACAATATTTTATGATGAAAACTATCACAAGAAACTGACAGATAATTAGACAGTACATAATTGTTAGTTTTTTGTGCAATCAATCCACTTAAATTATTTCAAGTACATATTTTTTTCCACAAAATTAGTGGTAGCATCCCTTCTAATTGATATAACAAAAGCTGTAAATAGTTTTATATAGCAATTTTTTAATTTCATATTAGTAACAAGGAGGAACAAATAGCAAAAAAGTGATAAGCTGTTGTAGTCTGCGATCCAATTTGATAACAGAAGTTCTCACTACACCACTTGTTACTGATTACTGATTGATGACTAAAAAACGCTACATAAAACTATCCAATTTGATGTCTTTGATGTCAAGTTGATGCGATAAATCTGAAAACACTTAATATTTTCGTAACAGTTACAGACAGATATGGGATGTTGTACCAAAGTCTATATTTTCCAATAAGTCCGACCACTCTCTCGAAAATGCGAAAATCCCCCTCCTGCCGTCACTATCCGTCCCGCCGGCAAAACTCACATCTGATGTGTGAAGAAATCTACCGGGTGCAATTGGAAAATATGCTTACTTCGTTCTTGTTTTGAAAAATATTGCCAATTGATCTAAATTATTTTTTTAATGCTACAAACGATTTTTTGATCACTAGTTATGATGAGTGTGTACACACGTGAAGATAAAATTGTCAAAAATAGCTATTGATGCTGGGTAACTTTTTGGAAAAAACCGAGGAGTGAAATGAAAAAATTCGTATACATAAACTTCCATAAAATATAACTTATTGAACATAATGATCAAAATGTCAGCAAATAATGAATATTTGTGTTGAGCTTATCATCGGAAGAGAAAATGACCTCGGAAATAACACAATCGAACATCTACTAGGGACAAAAACGTGTTCAAATAACCCATTAAAATTATTTACAAACAAACAAATACTATGTACATCTTTAACAATTGATAAATACATACATTTCTCAAGATTTTCAATTTGGGATCCTTCTTTATTCTTTCTGGAGGTTCTTAGTGTTGAATTTGCAAATTTTAACGTATAATAGTTTCGTACCCGTGTATAAGCATAGCAGGTATTCCCATGGGAGGCTTGTATGTGGATTGGTCACATTATTTCAAGATAATGTGCTTGATCGAATAGGAAAAAGATTAAGCCAAGAAAATTGGTTACGGCTGTTTTTATAGGTAATTTCTTTGAAGCTGGAATTGCTGGAAGTTTAATTTCAATTAAAATGCCGGAGGCATAATCACAATATCCAAAACTAATCATTCTGATCGGATCACTTGTATGTATGTATCAACAACGACGCTTTGCTAAATAGATTCACCGTCCGCGTATCCGCACCTCGTACACTACCAAAAAACTAGCTAAAACAGGGGTGGTTCATGATTTACGACACCTCGCAAAAAATACCGGTATTTTCAGACGGATCAAAGGAGTGACCGGACTTATTGAAATATACAGGGTGTTTATTAATTGAATGCCGATACTTAAGCGTGATAATCCTTGGATGATTTTAAGACAAAAAGTTCATATGGACATAGGTCCGCAAGAGCAAAGATTTCAAGATACAGGGTGTTAAAATTTAAAAAAAAAAAATCTTTTTTTTATCATCACTTTGATACTATTCCAGATATCTTTTAGAAATTTGGTACACGTCTTCTATGTATCAAAATGCATGAAAATGATAGAGAGGGCGCCACTGATTTGAAAATATTGGATGACACAGCAGGGTGTCAATGCAATTAAGTAGATTTTATTTTTTCAGGCGAAAACCATGCGCCGGACGAAAAAAAATCAAGAGTTCAAATTGGCTCAGAAATAAATAGAGATTTTGAAAATGATTTTCATTTTGGAAGTAAGCAGTGGCGTACAAGTTTTTTCTCCAAAAATATTGAGTGCAAAGCCCGTACGGACGCCACTGGTAAAAATAATGAGATTGTTTGTACATCACAAAATGCATATTGAAGCCTAGAAGACGTGTACCAAATTTCATAAAGATATCTGGAATAGTATCAAAGTAATTATGAAAAAATCATTTATTTTTTAACATTTCAACACCCTGTATCTTGAAAATTAAGCTCTTGCGGTCCTATGTTCATATGAACTTTTTGTCTTAAAATCATCCAAGGATTAGCACCCTTAAGTATCGGCATTCAATTAATAAACACCCTGTATAGACTTTGGTAGTACATGACTACATGATATGACTTTTCCTGCTTAAAAATGAGAAAGTTTGATAACGAAGTTCTCATACACATAACCGGAAATGCTTCAAGTTTTTTTTTTCTATATTTTTTTATTTTTACGTTTTTTGTGAACGATATTTTAATAAGAGTTGTTGCTTACAACATCTACTCACTACAGTTAAATTTTATTTATCATCTTGACTAAAAACATATAAATCAATGATATTTTATTAATTTTATGACTTCTAGCAATCTATCTTTGTCATAATTCCAAAATCACATGTACCTATTGATTATTCGGAATCTAAATATCTTGCTCGTGACTTCTTCCACTTACTCTACTTTTTCTCTTTCAAGTGATCAAGAAATCATTTTTTTCAACCTTATGAAAAAAACTTACCAAACCAATATTATGAGGAATGAGGAGCGAATGCGAACTTCTCCATATTATACAGCCCCTTACCTCACTGAGGCTTGGCCACTCTGTACAGGCATTTCTGGCATTTCCTAACTTATCCCATAGTGGGACTGTCTTAGATCGGCAATTAGTATTTTAACATAATGACAAGATAAAATATTTAAATATACGATCTCAGTTGTTGTGCAGTGCAAGATGTTGCCCATTAAAACATAATTGGATAATTACTCTTGATTTTTCAATAGAATGTTTACGGCATAAATAAACTTTTTATTATCTATATATCTTTTGAGCCGTCGCCCATTAAAATCTAGTTCAATAAAAACCTGACAAAGGTGATCATATTTTTTGTGCTGCACAAACAGGATATTATATTGATTGAATGTCAAGATCAATATGCTGAGTGTACCTGCAATACAGTTCGATCTTATATTTAAGAATAAACTGAATGTTTATATTTGAGGATCAGATAATAGATTCGAATATTTGTATCAATGATTATCTTAATTACTCCTCCAAACTCACTTTCCGGGTGAAAGTACCTGGGCAAGTGACTGACCTGGGAAAGTACCTGGGAAAGTGACTGGGATACGGCGAATAAGATCGTCACCGATGAATCCATTGAGTGGGCACTAAGTGAGTTCAGTCCATACAAGGCAGCAGGACCTGATGGCCTCTGCACACACCAACACTCAAATCCATCTTCCAAGCCAGGACCCGTATTCCGTGTACTGTGGAATTCCATAACAACACGTCGCTTTGCCATCACTTAACACAGAGAGTGACGTGTTGCTATGGAATTCCACAGTACACGGAATACGGTCCCAGCATCGCCTTGGGACACGTCCCAGATCGATGGAAAACCGCTAAGGTGGTATTCATCCCAAAGGTTGATAAGGAAGACTACGGGCTACCAAAATCCCACAGGCCAATCAGTTTGACATCTTTCCAAATGAAAGCATTAGAAAAGATGATCGAGAGGTATTTGACGGAAGAGATTCTTTCGAGATCTCCAATTCACAGAAACCCGCATGCCTTCTGCAATGGTAAGAGTACGAATTCGGCTCTCAATGCCGTACTGCAACTTGCTGAAAGGACTTTGAATGACAAAGAGGTCGCCTTGACCCTGTTCTTTGACGTAGAAGGAGCATTCGACAAGGCTAAAACGGACGTCACCTGCGAGTCCCTTACGGCCAAGGGAACCCCGGCCTTCCTGGTGAGTTGATGGATTCGGTCTGCTCTTCGGGACAACCAGGTGAAAGCGTCACTAGGAGACTGCCATGTGGAGGCAGACGTGTAAGGAGGTTGACCCAGGGCAGCTGCCTCTCACCCAGGCTTTTGTGTCTGATAATGGAGAGTCTCCTGACAAGACTGGAGTTGGAGGGCTTTTATGCACAGGCCTGCGCCGATGATGAAATGATCCTTGTGAGAGGTAGACATCTGGAAGCGAGCGTATGAGGTCAAAATTCTGGAGGTATGGCGTAAAGTGGATCCCACAAAAACGGAGCTTATCTTCTCCACAAACAGGAGAAATCTCAAGAAGTTCAAGCCACCCATTCTGTATAAAATGCCGCTGACACTGAAGAAGGAGGTCAAGTACCTCGGGGTGGTCTTGGACAGTAGGTTAACGTGGAAACCTCATATTGGAACGACAGTTAAAAAGGGCGTAGTCACAATGTCGCTGCTTCGCCGTGCGGTTGGTAGGCGGTGGGGCCTAAAACCACACGTCGTTCACTGGCTTTATCGAACGGTGATCAGACCAAGGATCTCATACGGAGCCGTGGTCTGGTGGCCGGCCATCTAGAAAGCCACTAACGAAATCAGACTAAACAGACTTCAAAGGATTGCCTGTCTGAGCATAACCGGTGAAATGAGGACTACACCAGGAGCTGCACTGAACATTCTTCTTGCGTTGCCAGAGCTGGCAATCTGGATAAAGAGGGAAGCGATGGCAGCATACGTACGGATGTCCGCTCAGGAAGTATGGAAGGACAGAGGCACAAAGGCTGGCCACACTAGATTAGCTTCTATTGTGAGGCGTGAGAAACCGTTACTAGCGGCGGGACTGACAGCCACGGATGGAAGACTCAGACTTCACAGAATCTTTGAGGTACACCTTCCATCCAGGGACGAGTTGCGGACTACACCAGCAGAACCACCAGGTAACACACAGATCTGGTTCACCGACGGCTCAAAGGCCAACTCTTAGGCTACAGTGTATACCGACAGGACAGGAATGCCGGGGACGCTTTCCCTCTTGGAAAGCTTTCGACGATCTTCCAAGCAGAGGCTTTTGCTATTCTTTATTTAGCAACTAGGAAGGGGTTCAAGGAGGGACGGAAGATAACATAGTTATCTATTTTGACAGTCAAGCGGCACTGGAGGATCCGCTGCCCGCTGGTTCAAGAATGCAGCGATGCTCTCTGCACGCCCTAGGGGACCTGAGCTGGGATGACCTGCTCCGCTTTACAATGAAGACAGCACGACTGGAGTGGGGAGGGTTGGAAGCACGGGGTTGGCGAAAAGGACCACTAGGCCTATTCGCCGAGCTTATGGCGACAAAACCCTCACCATTACAATTATTATCACTATTACCATCCTAATTACATTCTTGTTTTCCAGAAATGCCGCTACTTTTGGATGGATGGTTCTCGATTTTTTCTGATATAAAAGGTCATCAAATTGATGGCCGTTTTTTATTTATGAAGATAGTAACACCGAGTTAACAAATCATGTATCATTACTTTTCAGTTCTTCAGTTTCACTAATCACAGCCTTCATACTTCATCGTCGTCGTTTTAAAATAAGATGCGTCATTCGCAATGGTATCATCACCAGTATATTTTTTTATTATTTTCCATTTACCGGAAAATCCGCGGACTTGTTGCGTTCTTGTGGAAGAAAGATTTATTTAATATTGTTGAAATTTCTGATCTATTTTTAATTCTTGCAAAACATAATGATTTCAGAACGTGTTTGAATGACTAAAGAGCGCTTTGTCGCTATAATCTCAAAATGAGTAGATTTGGACATACATTTATGTATTTGGTTTTTGTGAGAAGTCCCTGAATGGACAGTTTGCATACATTTTTGAATTACTTGACATTTTATATACGTATTCGAACCCAATATTTGAAAGTCATCACCAAAAATATTTTTCCAAAATAGCCAAAAATATATATACACAAAAAAAAAGCAAACTTCCATCTATTCATGTACACAGAAGGTATGTTATATGACATGAGCTCGAAAATGAATATTAAAAAAAAAACACTCTCGAAAGTAGAAATTCACCCAAAACTTTTAATGAAAGAGATTTCACATTTACTTACTGTTTTATCTTGTCCAATTTTTGATAATTTTTTTTCGTCATACACCTATTGTATACGCTATATACACATCATGAGCCCGTTGAATTATATGTTTTTGAGTAGCAAGGAAATGCAAGCTTTTGACAAACTCTCCAAGACATTTGGCTGTTTTTTACACAGCTCTGAAAAACAAATTCCTTTATAGTTTCAAAACTGAGTTTTCATTAGAGATTTATAAAAATTTTATTGAAATTTTCACAATCTTTATACAGTGTGTCCAAGAAGAATGTCTATCATGGGGATCTTAGAAACTCTAAGAGATACGGACATGGTTAAATTAAGGAAAAGTTGCTCATTATGCCGTTTAGAAAGTTTTAAAATAAAGAATAGTTCCGGAGATATGCCTAAAAAACAAGAAATTTGCCGATTTTTTTTTCTCATGACCACTTTTTAAGCTCTACGCAATAGCGTTGTCCGACGTTTTGTTTCGGAGAAACCATCATCAAGTCTATCTTTTTCTATGGCGCGTGTAAAAAGTATACCATGAATTAAATATCATATTTCACTACGCATACAACACTGAATGACACAAGTTGATTCTGCAATATTTAAATTGAAAAAAAAAAGTTTTTATTCATTTCCGAATGTTTTGGTGTAGTAGGCGGTAAAATGATGGCGCTGAGTATGGTTTAGTTGGCTGTTATCACTCATGTTTCGAAATATTTAAATAAAATAATGTTATTAATGATTGAACAACCTTATTCATATACAATGTGACCCATATGTTTTCGGGTCACCCTGAAAAAAAGTCTATTACGCACGCCACTAGATTCGGCATCCCTCCAAACGGGCCAAATTTCAAAAAAAAAAAAAATGTGGTGGAATCACTTTATAGTGAATACCGAATGTAATCTTCAATATTCGGAAAAGAAATGATAGGTTTATTGAAGAACATGGTGACCTGGTGGAAATTACCAGAATTTAGTTGTTTTTCCATGACCAACTGTGAAATTTTGAAAACAAATTAATAATATCTTTTTTCCACAAAATAGTTACTACTTGATACTTTCTGGTAAAAATTGGTATAGGCTCGTTTTGAGGAATGCCGAATTTGGTTGCGTGCATAGATTTTTTTCATGCGTATGAAGGAGGTCATTTTAGATCAGAAGATACAGTTTGTCAAGCTATACGATTAAAAAAAAAACTCGTGTCAGGTCGGTCAATCAATAACTTAATTTTTTCAGGGTGACCCGAAAACAAATTTTGATGAGTCTTTCTAAACGGCATAGCGTAAGGCTTGAAAATGCGCAACGTTTCCCTAATTTAGCCATCTTCATATCTGTTATGGTTCCCAAGATACCCATGATAGACATTCTTATCTTGGACACACTGTAAAAGTTTTATAATTTCTTTGATAGAAATTAAAAAAGAAATAATGTTCACCTTTCTCTCTGTGAGGGAGAGTTGGGTATTGGCGCGCCCTTAAGGGAAATACTCTCTAGAAATCATTAGATGTGATGTATACCAATCTCGGGAATGTCATTGAATGAAAGATTTGTATGGTAAATAAGTACAAATGACAAATTTCGAGTTGAGGTAAAGTTGAAAAGGTGGTTGACAAAAAACAAAAGTTAGTGAACGCACGGTGTTATCAAACTAGTCTGATAATACCGCGCCCCATGTTTGAGAATACCGTGTTCCAAAAATAAGGCCTTTGTCACAGCATTATTTAATTTTGATTACAAAATTTGCAAATATAGTTATCATTAAATTTTTTTGGTCAGTCCTCAGTAGGTGCATAGATTTTACCGAGTCTTTGGATGGCCACATCTTTGTAAAAACAAGACTTCTTGCTCCCACTATATCTTTCCATCAGAAACGTTCAGATTCTGAAGCGGCTCATCCAAGGTGGATCCCATAACGTTTTTAATTCTTTTTCGGAGAGATCTAGCGATCTGAAGAAAAAGCATTGAGAAAACCCTAGTGTGATAATAACGCGCCCTCCGCACGCAATCACCAGACGGCGACATTTTGAGTTTATGCCAAGACTTTTCGGAGAATGAAAACTTAAGACAAACGATTGTAACCACACAGTTCTCCTGATAAGAGTGGTAATCCATTGCGGCAAATCGTCTTACATTCGAGAAATGGGTTTTGTACAAACCTCGAACCAAAAATGTATAAACGTTATAAGGATTTTCACAAAAAACAAAAAACACTTGCCGATTCCGAACAGACGGTTATAAGGAAAATATTTGTACTCTGGGGTGGTGGTACCATAGATATACGTATCATTTTGATAAAAAGTTTATGGGTGGTACACATTCGAAGTGAACACTAATTATGCAGTGTTGCCTGATATCATTATCCACTGGGAGATAATGGGGGGCGCGGTATTATCAACCGAGCGCCAACACCCGACTCTCCCCTATGTCCTACTGTTTATTAATTTCTGTACAGAAAATTGGCCATGACAGAAAGCCTTATCAGAAAATTATCAATATTAGTATTATAATAGTTAAAACAAATTAAATAGGTTCTTGATAATCTTCGAAACATCAGAAGGAAAAAGCATTTCCGATACTATATAAATAATATTATATTATTTGTCTATTTCATGCTTATCACTTTTCTCAATGATAATGTAGCTTTGATAGTTTGGTTAAGTCATTTATTTATTTTTGAAACTCATATACTTAGTGAAAGTATTGATCCAGACGAATTATTTTCATATTAGGTACTTCATTCAAGAAAACCTGATTTTGTTCTTATAAGATGTAGTGAATGGCAGCCATATTCAAGCATAGATCAGATCAAACGTAATTTTAATTGGTAAAAAGTACATTAAACTGATTCATTGATATAATATATAATTATTATGATGAAGCGTGAGAGTCGACCGTCTATTTTGTCTCTATTCATAATTCATTTGAATCTATTACCACATCAAGGTAGCAAGTGAATGTTTAGTTTACACTTTTGTTTAGAAAATAACCTTGAGGCATGATTCGTATCCATTCAAAGCGTTTAAAAAATAAATTTTTACTGAATCCTGTCAGCGCACAGCATTCTCTTTTATTTAAATATTTATTAGCAGCGTTGGAATTTAAATACAAGAACCTTCTATACGTGTTATACCTTTCTATATGGAACAATTGAGATTACGTACCGGGTTTGAAATGTTTTCGTTGTGAACGTTACTTAATACCAATCATCAAGGTTAAACACTGGCGTAACAGGTGGTTTTTGCACGATTGTCTTTCTATGATGCTATCCACTATTTTTTTAATGAAACATCTCATATTATGATTCATATAATAATATGCAGCTGGACAAAATATGGATATAGTGCTTGAATCCTTGATTTTTCATCAGGCATAATTTATTTTTACAATATCAATGTTCCGAAAATGTTACGGGCTATGACCATTAATCATTAATCATCATGTTAAGACATAGTAAATGGTATTCCGGAAAATAATGTTATGAAGGTCACAATAATATGTACTTTTCTCCAAGGAAAGTGAAGAAAGGTAAAAAAATGTTTATTTTGTACGATGATCGCACATGGAACAAAATATCAAAGCTGTGACGAAATCTGAAACAGGCATTAATTGGGTCTACAAAATTCACATTACTATAAGGAGTAGGTGTCAAGTGTCAAGTGCCAAAATTTGCATTGGCTAATCTGCTAAACTCCCTCTTCAGAGTAGTGTACTATATAGCCGCCGATATACCGGATTTGGACCCCATATATTTTTTTTAATCCAGGGCGTATGAAACAAAATTATTTCAAAATCCATAAAATTGGTGAGGGTGTTATTTGGAGAATCCACATCAATAAGATATAAAACATAATCATAGTGAATGGTGATCAATAAAGAACCCCAATTAATAAGAAAGTAGTGAAGAGCACTAATTGTTCATCAACTCTGAAGAAGTATGTGCAAAAAATAAAAAAATAGTTTCAAAACTTTGAAACAAAAGAAAATATTCCAAAGTGAGAAGAATATTAATCACTATGAATTAATCATTTCAAAAAATAAAAACTCAATGACAAGTAACTTAAAAAAAAAAACAGAAATACAGAGATTAAAAACAGATCGTGAAGGTACACGATGGGAGGCTTGTATGATAAATTAAATCACTTTTTTTAATTAAAACTTTGAAAATCGCAAAAGAATCGATACGAATTTTTTATTTCGTTCGAATAAGATTTTTCTAAAGTTATTGAAGTTTCAAGTTCGCTATATGGTGTGACTGCCCAAGTAACACAAATATGTTTATAAGTATTCTATAGACCGTTATATAACAGTTTCGTAAAACATTTTGCTCGTAAAAATATTTTTATAATCATTTCATAGCCATTAATAACACACTTATAAACACGAAAAAGGACCACTTTATAAAATATTTTTGTCGTATTAAAATGTTTATAGGGGTTCTAGGTAACAACTATAAAGCTACTTTACTACTGCTATAAAGCTCTTATAAGAGTGAATTGTTCCAAGTTACACATTTATAAAACAGTTATAAATATATTTTGTTGTTGATATATTCGCGGCATTTACACTGCAATTTTGTGTATGTTCAGAGCAGAATAAATCAGAATTGTTGTAAAAGAATATCAACTGTGAATGACGAAAAATTAATGGAGTCTATCCTACTATTAGACAAGTAGCATATTGCAAAATATTGAAAATTCAAGCATGATAATATGTTGATTTGACTTGCGAATTTGATTTTACTGTTAATATATGGGTACATTATGAACTAAATTTTCATGCACCTGCATTTTGAGGCAATTCAAGACTTTTTATCCTGATATTTTAAATTTCATAACCTCAATATCTTAATTACAAACAAAAACTACTCTATTAAATAATAATTGTCTGATATTTACAATGTTTTTCTTATAATGACGTTCTTGTTATCGTATTTCCTTGATAAATATTTGGTTTTTTTTCCCAAACCTAAAAAATGACCGACAAAGTTCGCCTACCAAATATGGCGAACTCTTATAACTGTGCTTGTTGCGACAAATTTGTTATATAGGTATTGGACAATTTGCATACATTTTCAAATGACTTGAAATCTTATATACGTATTCTAGACATTATTTGAAAGTCACCAGCGAATACATTTTTCCAAAATACCCAAAAATATACTAAATAAATGGAAAAGAAGACGCGAATTTCACTGTATGATCGCAAACGGGGTGGGGATCTTTAGGCAAGACATATTTTAAGACAATGTTGCTATTGCCCATTTTTATTTTATTTGTTTTATAGTGTGCGAAACTGTTAGTGTGTTTTATCGAAATCAAGTATTCTATAAAACATTTCTATAAGATATTCTCGTAAGCCAATTCAGATTTAAATACGTTTGCGACTTAACGATAAACTAATAAATCTCTAATAAAAATATTTTGTAACGATCTCATAAAGTTCTCTATAAAACCTTAATAAACCAATTATACAACAAATTAGACTTGAGAGTGATTCCTCTTATAAAATTGGTGCTATAATATGCTATAAGAATTCAATTTCTTTTGTTTTGTAAAAGGCTTATTAAATGGTCTTCTAGAGAGCTATATTACATGATTATAACACTTTTTTGTCTCTGAGAGTATTTTGTGCCAACTACCGCCACTAAATGATACAATTGTTATTGAAGTACCCTAATAAATCAGTTATTTAGCATTTTAGTTTGATAAGGCACAATCTGTGTTAGTTGGGATAAACTATAAGACAGTGTTGCTATTTTGTGTCCATTTTTATTTTGTCAGTGTTTTATATTGGTTTTATAGTGCTGTTTTGTACGTTCTAGATCAAGCATCCTATAAAACATTTTTATAAGATATTCTCTTAAGACAATTCAGTCTTAAATACTTTTGCGAGTTAACTGTTTTATTAGAGATAGCTATATGATAATATAATAAATCTCTAATAAAAATATTTTGTAACCCTCTTATAAGTTCTTTGCAAAACAATAATGAACCAATAATACAACAAATTAGACTAAGAGAGTGATTACTCTTATAACATTGGTACTATAGTATGCTATAAGAATTCAATTTCTTCCGTTTTATAAAAGATTTATTAAATGGTTTTGTAGAGAGCTATATTACATGATTACAACACTTTTTTGTCTCTGAGAGTATTTTGTTTTAACTAACGTCACTAAATGATAAAATTGTATATTGATGGACCCTAATATATCAGTTATATAGCATTTTGGTTTATTAAGGCACAATCTGTGTTAGTTGGGTGAGGTGTGATGTCAGAACAATTTGAAGCATTATATCTTCGTCAATTTTAGACTAACAAGAGAAAGAGAAAATACGGGCACCCTTTGATTTTTATGGAAAGAAGAAAATTAGAAGCTCAGAAAATAGATTAATATTTTGGCAAATTGCCTGTTTTGTGGAATTATAAAAAAAAATGTGGGGGCTGTGATACAAGGTGTAAAACGAGGTTTGTATACAGTCTTCTCTGAAGAAAATACAGGTAGGTTAACCAAACATTAGCGTCTATACAGGGTGATTTTTTTATGTTTGTACATGGAAATGCATCTTAGAAACTATAGCAGTTACGAGAAAGTTAGCGGTTTTGTAAGCTCTCCTCAAAACTTTTTTTAGTTTAACATTTTTTTTTGGTTCTCATCGAAATCTTTAGCTATGTCAAAAATGACGGGTTCTGCATGTAATCATAATTTTCCAGTCACTATTTGCATGCTCCATCCCTTGTAAAAATTTAAATACACTTTCACCAAAAAACTGATTTTCATGATTTTGTCGAGCGAGTTTTGAAATGATCAAATCTACTTCTATGCGCATTTGGCATCGGAGTCTCGCCACCCGAAAATTTTTAATATCGATGTGTATCACACTCTGTAGGACTTAAAAAAAAATTTTTCGCATCAACAGAGGTTTCTACGGTCATCCAGTGACTCGCCATTAGGTATTATTAAAAACTGCTGTGGTGGAGACAGAATTTCACATTTTTTTAATAACTGCCCAAAGTGACTACCGTGAACTTCTGGACAATAATGGAGTCTATTTTGAAATCCTGTACGCGCGTTTGTTAGCATTTCTGGTGTTATTGTGGTGAACCATATCGAAAGGAATAAAATCACCAATTTTATAAATGTCTGTGAGGTAGATCTCATTGTACATAATCTGTAATCGCCAAAATTTTGATTTCTCTAGATTCACAGAATCCTTATGACAAACCTTTTTTTTAACTTTTTCAACATTGCAGTCTATTTTCTAGTTTTGCTTTTCATGAGTGAATTATTTCATTATCGTTGTTGTTTTAATACAAAAATAAAAGAAATAAAAGAAATAAAGAAATGAGTTTTATATTTTATATTTAATTTCCGAAATTCAGTTTTTTGAAAATCATGAGTGATATTGTGATATGTAACTCAAATTTGGTAATTATATCTGAACACATTTAAACTCATCAAAAATTACTTTTTCACCACGCTTGCAAAAACATGGATTTTTTTTCCAAAATATACTTTTTCATTCAAAATGGCGCCCACCTGTCATTTCGACATTTTGAGCTGTCACTACTATGTCGAATGCAGAACGTCCTCACTTATGGTGTGTCCAAATTTCGACCGCATATTATATCAAACGGTTCAAAAGTAAGAAGAGGGGGGGGACCTTTTAGAGCCACCATGTATAGCATAACAATCCTACAAGAGATGTTTTGCATAAAACTTCACTCAGTGCATTCTTTTTTATAATCGCAATTCTGAACCGAAGAAAAAAAATAATTTCTATTGTACAGCGCGAATAGTTTAGCCCAATAGGCATTAAAATATGCAAAACCATTGTCAATGAGAAACAAGTCTTAAAAATGCGGAAGACATTTTATTATTACCTGGGATGACGGTACGATTTTAACAAGTCTTTCGCATTTTTAGAGCGTTTTTCTCCATTGTAAATGTATATCAACCATAAGAACAAACCTATCTGAGCATACATGTCAAACCAAACAAAGGTTTCCAAAAAGCGTCACATAGCTCATTTTGCATGTTATTCACCTATTCACAGTGTGTAGATTTTGATTTGTTTGTATGAGATGCGAGGTTTGTGTAACTTGACGGCGCTGCCAGGTCTTCCGATCAACCGATTTTAGCACAGTCTATTAATTTAGAGAATAGGTACAATTTCTCCCAAAAATGTTCTTTATACTTGTTTATCCATCATAGCGTTGGTTTAATATTCAGCAACCCATCACACATTATTTATTTTCCATGTAGGTTATTACATTACTTGATGAATTTAGGGATATTCGTTTCAATGATTTGGCATCACTGGCCTATACCTATTGTGAATTGCAAAATCTCAATGATCAATTTTTCGAAGAATTGATTTACTTAAAAGCCTTATTAAATGTAAGAACATTTTTGCATATTTTATTAAATATTGTGTTTTTCTTTTCAAGACCAAGACCAAGACGAGACTCTTGTGATACTTGGTCTTGGTCTTGGTCTTGAACGTTAAGTCTTGGTCTTGGTCTTGCGAAGATATTCAGGTATTGGTCTTGGTCTTGGACTCGGTCTTGTCACCAAGACCAAGACAAGACCAAGACCTTGTGGTCTCGCGAAGCCCTAGAATTTGATAATACACGATTTTTGCAACTTCACAAATTCCAACTTTTGAACAACTGGACAAATTTTGATAAATCTTTCGTCATTTTGTAATCTCCAATGAGGAACTGAATACGGAGGTAGAGACCCTTAACAAGGCAATCATAACCGCAATCGAAGCATCCTATCCTCTCAGGAAGGCGGGACCAAAAAATCTACCTAGTAGAACGATAGTCTGGAGTCTGGAGCGGCTTAAAAAAACTCCAGGAGGACGCGTCATCAGGAGACTGTCATGTAGAGGCAGATGTACGAGAAGATTGCTCCCAGTTCAGCTGCCTATCACCCAGGCTTTGGTGTCTGATAATGGACAGTCTCCTGACAAAATTTGGCTTTTGGGCGCGGGCCTACGCTGGTGACGGCCTGATCCTTGTGAGAGGTAAAGATCTGGAAGACATCCGCGATCGTATGAGGTCAGCGTGTGAAATTCTGGAGGTTTAAAGAGTTGAGGCTCTCAGTGAATCCCACAAAAACAGAGCTAATTCTTTTCACAAACAGTAGAAATCTCAAGAAGTTCAAGCCACTCATTCTGTATAAGATGCCGCTGGCTCTGAAACAGGAGCTCAAGTACCTCAGGGTGGTCTCAGAAGGCAAGTTGACATGGAAACCCAATATTGAAAAGATAGTTAAAAAGGGCATAGCTACAATGTGGCTACTGCGCCGAGCGGTGGGTAGGCAGTGGGGCCTAAAACAACATGTCGTTCAATGGCTCTATCGAACCGTGATCAGACCGAGGATCTCATACGGAGCCGTGGTCTCGAGAAAGCCACTTACGAAATCAGACTAACCAGACTTCGAAGGGTGGCCTGTCTGAGTATCACCGGTGCAATGAGGACTACTCCTGGAGCTGCTGCACTGAACATTATCCCCGCGTTGCCAGACCTGGCAATCTGGGTAAAGAGAGAAGCGATGGCAACATTCGTGAAGATGTCTGCTCAGGAAGTATGGAAGGACAGAAGCATAGAGGTTGGCCACACCAGAATACCATCTATTGTGAGGCGTTAGATGCCGTTACTGCCGGCGGGACTGGCAGCCACGGATGGAAGACTCAGACTTCATAGTAGTTTTGAGGGACACCTTTCATGCAGGGATGAGTGGCGGACTACACCGGCAGAACCACCAGGTGACACGCACACTCAAAGGTCAACACTAAGGCTACGGGAGGGAGCCGGAGTATACAGACTGGACTGGTTCTCGGAAAGCTAACAACGGTCTTCCATGCAGAGGTTTTTGCTATCCTGGAGGTATAGCAACTAGGAAGGAGGTTCAAGAAGGTGCAGAAGTTAACATAGTTATCTATTCTGACAGTCAAGTGGCACTAAGGGCATTATGCAAGCCAAGGATCAGCTGCACGCTGGTTCAAGAGTGCAGTGATGGTCTGCATGCCCTGGGCGAAAGTGGAAAGGTCAAACTGGTCTGGGTACCGGGACATACGGGTATTGTCGGAAACGAGCGCGCGGATGACCTAGCTCGACTAGGGTCTTCATCGTCCCAGCTTGGTCCAGAGCCATCCCTGCCCTGCAAGCCTATTCGCCGGGCTTTTGTCCTCCAACCCTCATCATTACGTGCGTGGAATGTTTAAATGTTCAATAACAATATATTGTATATACATTATTGAAAAAATTGTACTAACCTCATCACATATAGGGGTGGAAATATTTTTTTTCTGTGTTTCATTTATCGTTTGCTCGTGTGCTTTAATTGTCTGTTATTGGTCATGAGGAAATCATATACGGAGGGAGATATAAACTTGAAATTTGTCACGCGTTTGAAGCGGCTTTAGTAGCGTATAGTCAACATTCCCCAATTTAAGAATTTTGTCCGCAAAATGAGTGATATGGACCTTGAAGATTAAAAAGAAACATGACTGATAGATAAGCGTCTTGAAAATATCAATTGTTTTGGGACGTATTTTGAGTGAGACTTGTTTGTTCAGTTCACAAGTTGAGCGCTTATATAGTTCATGTCCAATTTTCAAAGTGTCTAACGTTTGTTCAGTATTTGGGAGTAAATTTAGTTATTTGTCATGTGACAGAAAACTTTGTTGCTTATAATGGCTTTCAAAATGAAGTAATAAAAGTTCCAAACGTCGGCATTATTTGGAAAAGTGAAGTTTCATTTTCTCTATCCGCAACCCACCAATTTTCCAAAATAATTATAATAATGTTTTGGCTTCAAAAAATTATCATTCGAATGTTTGCCATGAACAAATACGAAATTGAAAAGAAAAACGGGTTAGGGCTTTTCATTTCGATCAAAAGAATCTCGAAAAAGACGCCTACGCATCAAAGATAATCCCGGAAATTTCATAGGTCCTACACTAGCACTCAAAAAGGGCTTCCTAAGGGGTCATCCTTGTTGAGCACTTTTCATTGAATATACACGGCTGAGTTTTTCAACTTGAACTTGGGTACCATTTCAATCCTAGGCTATCCAGACGATCTAGTCTTGAACATAAAAGGTAGAAATCCCGGCACAATAATTTCACAAATGACGTCATCCTAAGGCTGATGATGTCATTTGTGAAATTATTGTGTCTGGATGTCTGCCTTATATGTTCAAGACCAGATCGTCTGGATAGCCTCTGAACCATAGTCTCGGGGAAATAAACCTCTTTCTAGCTCCAAAAAAATGTGAAGCGATATGATTTACGAAGAGAAAGAAGGCAGCCACTCCCTCAACTTCCAACAAAAGGTCAGACACCTAGAATTCTGAGTCCAGAACAAAGTAAAGAGATGTTTGAAACTAAACTTATATCCAAGATAGTGGTCACCCCCTATTGAAGCTACCACTACAGTGTCGAAGACAGCTCATCACCGATGTACCCACCCTTTTACCTATACCCACAAAGTTACTTATTGGGTTCTTCGCTAGTGTTGCACTCCAGCACTACCTTCCCTATTCAACTACAGTCTAGAAAAGTGAAAATCTGCCATGCTTCGGGACCGATTTCGTAGTGCTTCCCTAAAGATTCTTCGATTCAACACTAAAAAGGACGACCCGATACTTAATGTAACTTGGGACTCAATCAAAGAAACATGCGTTGCTATTACCGTTTTCAATATATTCCCATGAACATAGTTTTATTCTGGACACACGGTATACCACAAAAAATCCCTTCCGAAAGATCAATTATATTATGACGATCAGAATTTCTTCTTTATTATGAAAGTTGAAACGATAATCCGATTTTTCAATTTTTGCACGATAATAGTTTTCGTCGCATAAAGCTCGAGTTGTTGCGGTTTTCCACTAACGAAGTTGGCATTGACAAAACTTTTTTCAAATATTTTTAACAGTAACGCATTTTTATAAATGCTGTAATGTGAGGTTATAATTGATAACTTCGAATTTTGTCAGTATCTATCAGCTTCAATAATTGGTCTCGGTACCATTGTCAAAAAGAAAGGAAAAACCTACAAGGATACATTTATCCTTGTAGTTCTTGGGACAATTGGAAACATGGTTGACCACCTTGATAGAGATAGTCGATCTGATTTTAAAAGTCACAAAGAGAACGCATTGACTTATAAAATTTCCATTCAGTTGCTTACTGAGGACTTTCCTAGAACCTTGTATGAAGCCCGACTACAAACCGAATCCTTTCTTGAAAGGAGAGATACACAATTTCAATGTCACATTCAAGATTAATTTCTCGGCAACAAAATTATCAACCTTGAATATGACGACTTAGCCTGCATTTTTTTGAAATGCTGCATCATTTCAACATTTTATTTTGAATGCTTTGTGGTGTTGCTTCTCAGGTAGATGTATCAAATTAACTAACGATACAGGAGGGTCAAGATTAACACACTCGTCGCACTCATGTCTCGTACATAAAGAAGGAATCTATTGTAGTGTCGCGTTTTTTGTTGCTCGTGTGAAGGTCACACGTAAAAGGTATATCAGGTTAAAAATTGGTAGAAGTTGAATTATTGTCAAATCAAGATCGTTGACGAGTTTTCTTATGATTTTTTCACAATTTGATGAATCAATCTTGAAGACTATACACTTGAGATAACTCAAAAATCAATAACATTCTTTCGCTTGTTTTTTCAAATCAAAAAGTGAAATGATCGTCCTTCTACTTTTCAATAAAAACCTCGTGAACGAATGTTATTGATTTTGATGATCTATGCTCGATGTCTTTACTGTTGGAAATAATTTGTCCGCTCACTGATCACAGTTTCGCAGTCCAAGATTACTTAGGAGATTTGGAATTGTGAGACTGTGTGAGTGGTAGTGAAAAGGATGCAAAAATTGACTGGAAATGGCGTTCCAAGTTGGTCTTATTAGTTGAACCGGTGAATTACGTTCATATTCAAATTGTGACCACCGCTAAACAGGCTTGGAACAATTTGACGAAAGCATTCCAGGACAGTGAACTGACTAGAAAAGAAGGACTTCTTCGTACCTCCACGGGTAGTACTGCAACCAAAAATTGAGTGTGTTTCTGAGATCGTCGGGGATTGTACATCAGACATCGTGTCCTTATTCCTCGGAACAAAATGTTAAAGCAGAACGCCTCAACAGATTGCTCATCGATCGAGCTGGTAGAGTCAGGGCTCAGGGCTCTCATCTGTTTTTGGGCCGAAGCAATAAACTGTGCTGATTATATTTTGAACAGGTAGCCGTGCAAGTCTGTTGCTGTAGCAACAAATATGGTCAGCCATGCAAGAAGCCATTTCTCCAACATCTCCGAATTTCTGGTTGTGTGGCGTATGCGCACATCCCTGCACCGAAACGATCAAAACTGAGCCCACGATCTATTCCTAGTATACTTGTGAAGCAACGACAGGGTATAGACTGTATGACCCGATGGAGAAGATAACTTTTATATCCAGAGATGTAAAGTTCTCAGAAGATAAGTGGGCAGTTCAGTGTTGAAAAACCGATCCAGAGATCAGGGGCACAACTAGCTTGAACATTTCGGGGGGGGGGGCTACTGCCGCAGATTATCAGAAGTATTGATTTTTGGTGATACTGAAAAATCACAAGGAACTATGTTTAATGATGGGTATACTTCTAACTTAAGTTAATTTTTGGGAGTCTCATATTGTGCCTCCTTTCCTTTGTTAAACTATTTTTCAGAACCGCCATTACAGCCTTCATGAGATTTTTAAACACTCTGCTTACTGATAAGTGAAGTCTGTAGTTCTTACGTAGTGAAGCGCCAAGAATTTGTCTATAACTGCGAAGATTCGAATATTTTCCGCACAGAATCTTCATGTGAAATACATGATCGTTATTGATCAATTATTGATTCTAATTTTGTCGGTGGTGCAAAATTGGCGGTTAAAAGTTTTTGTCAAAAACTGTTGGATGATAAAGGACAGTGAGAAATATTATAGTTTGACAAATCTCCATGATCACTTATCAACCTTTATAAGACCGAGTGGGGTACAGGGTACAGGTGTACCCAAGACTGACGTTTTTCTGTGTAACTCAATGGAAAAAATGTGTATCGATTTCTCCATTTTTCTATCTCAAAATTTCTGTTTTAGCTACAATAAATATTATTATGAGTTTGATGATATTTTCTTATCTTCTAGTTTTCGATTTGCGACGAATTTTCAACATGGGTCTCTCTGTATTCTAAATAAGTTGCACAAAGCCCTGGACCTACTATTTCTCAAATTTGCAGATTTCCTAGGAATGCTTTTCGTGAGACAGAAAAAGAGATCAAAAACTCTGAATCGTTGCTTCAAATTGGAAAAACGTTTTCAAAAGTTATATATATTTATGATAAATGGCAGTAGGTAGTCAGGTATATTAATAATCTTGTTACAATATGAAATGTAATGCAGATTAAAATACATAAAAATATATGACTTTATTTTGTTTTACTTTTCAAATGCATTAAATTATTGTGGATTTATTCGAAACTCAATAGAAATGAAATGGTGTACATGTGTGTACTTTGACTTCAGCTTGAGTTTTTCTTTGGTCTTATGAATTGTAACAATAATTGGAGGAAATGAAACACTTGCCAAAATGGCAAATCTAAAGTTTCCATTCTACTGAATATCAAGGAATATTGGAGAACAAGTTCATATTAATCGGTATTGAGTATTGCAAAGATAGGATTCAGTGTCCTTATTTAAATTGGATTTTTTTTTAATCAATCTATATGTTTGATGAAATTATGATCAATTGGAATAGAAAATTCTCCTACAATAAGCATAGACTAAATAGATCATTTTTATGTTTATCGTAAGTCTAAACAAAAAAAAAGCAAAATCTACATCATTTTGCGTTTTTTTTTTCAATAAATTGTAGATCTTCTCATTCACGGTTAGAATAAAAAGCCGTCCTGCTTACTCATGCATTGATTTTATTTAGGTTGTATATTTTCAGAGGTACATCTGATTTTCTTCACAGTATGTTACTGGATCACTACAGCCATCATGACCAAAAACTTCGTTTCATTATTGAGCATTGAGGAAGAACCGGAATAAATGATCGAAACGTCAGTAATTTGATAAATCCCAAGTTTGATTTATTGCCTTAATATCCGCTTTTGACGCGTTGAGTTATATCCATTTCAAATCAGAGTCGATTTATTGCGATTTATTCTTGGTGTTTTCTTTTTTGGGTTAGTTTTGGAAAAAAAATTACATTTACACGTATACGAGGACAGCTGTATAAATTGGGCGAAGTCAATCGGAGTAAGGAGTAAGTGGTTTTTGATTTCAAACGAATCATTCAAAAAAATAAAATATTTACATTTTGAATTGCATTCACTTTTGTCTAAATAGTTATAATATACAAATATGAAATGCATGGGCAATCAATTTTGATATGAGTAATCAATTTTCATAATAACATTCCATCAGAAATGGAAACAAAAAAAAACATTAGATGAAGAGACGTTTTTAAAAATGACATGTTGATAGTTTTTGAGCAGTTTAATCGTTGTTTTCATTGATTTTGTAGAAAAAATAGGGAAAATGATAAACGTTTGTCAATTTCTGGCCGAGAAAAATAAAATCGAAAATAGCGAACTCCCACGAAGAGGAAGTAATAAAATAATATAGTCAGCATGTTAATTATACACAGCGCTGTTATAAGGGCGTGTATCGTTATAATTGAGCCATCTAAAGTTGTTTCCATCCCACTATAAAAACTAAGCCCTAAATCTAGTCACATACCTGTTTTTTGCCCTTCCTCCAAGTTTACATAAATCAGTCTCGAAGGGCAACGAAATGCCAAAAATCTCTTTATACGTTTTACTGCCGTAATAAAACCCAAGGAGGGCATCCACTTTCGGTTCGACTATTGAAAGTGAAGCCATTTTTTCTGTCGGTTTCTTTAGAAGAAATATAAATGTCTTTGTCAACAAGACAACATTGTTACTAAAGGCCTGCCCACAAAGTCCCAAAGCATAGAACAAACATGTTGGCTCCGTAATCTGAGTTTTGAAACCGATAAACACGACGTACCTGATTGGTTCAACGTTTTTATGGTGCCCAACATGGCGAGGATCATTTCAATTTTATGATCTGTAAATGTTTTTACTGGAGCTTGGATTATTTTCATTATTTACTGCTTTTGATTGCTTGTGAATTAGAAATATTGCATGGAAATTTATGATGGCACTTACGTTATCTGATCTCACAGCGGACATTTCTTTAGTCTGTAGATTAGTGTAGATGAGGTTGAGGAGTACTTTTCTAATTAGGAACTTCCAATCAGGAAAAAAACTTCAACAAATACATTTTATTACACCAAAAATACAAATCCGTTTGATTATCCAGAAGTACATCTCACCTTTGTGTAGTAGATGCATTTTTAGGACAATATTTATTATTCTCAACATTCGATTACATTTGTTACTATGGGTAACAAGACATTTAGTATGACAACATTTCATAACATTTATAATATCATATAGTCGACAATATATTGTGCATGAAAAATAACAATATAATGAGCAAACAATTGTCTGGATAGAAATTTCGGAAACCTAATTGTTATCAAAAAGTAAGCATATGATTGTTGATACTTGCTTTTGTCCATAAAGGAAAGACAAGGCGGAGTCTGTTATCTTGAGCAAATAAAACAATCAAATTATGATTAAGAGATAATGCTATAAAATCCCAAAATCGTTTACCTGCAAATAAGGCGGTTAAGCTATGCCTTAATTACTTTTTTAATCAAAATTAAATTTTTCAGTCATAAAATATCTTTATATACACAGTGCACCTGATAAAAATGATTTGGCTTAGCTTTGAGGGTTTTTGACAAGCAAATTTTTATATTTTTATGATATTGTTCGAACTTTTTATATATATTTGTTTTTGTAGATCAATTTCATATTTGTTGAGTAGGTATAGCAAAAAACAATTTCTCTCGCAATGTTCAAATTTCATCAAGAATATACCTAGGTACTCGTTATTATATAGGCTATAGTTATAAGTACCTATAATAAATACAAATCACAGAATCATTTCAAGAGCTCAAAATATACAGGGTGTACCAGAAGAAATGAAACCTACGTTAACAGTAGACTCCTCACACAAAAGTATTGTGATCGACCTAAACTTGTCTTATCCAAAAGTTGATATCAACAGAGGTACAGGATGTCAATGTTGAATTTTGATATTTGATTTTTTCAAATAACTTTTCAAATAATCAAGTTATATTGATGAGGTATATTGGTATATGGGAATTTGTTTGACATGCAAAATTCAAATCTGAGCACGGAATGGCTACAACTTGTATAGGGTGCACCACTCACAGACCTTTTCACTTATCCAAATAGTCAGAACTTTTTTGTACGCACTTGTTTATTTTTTTTCAAATTGAAAAAATGATTTTTCCATTATGTTTACATGAGAAAGGTATACTTTGTGGAAGAGGCTAGGAGTAAAATTTTTCAAGATATTTGAACTTGAAGTAATCCATGCAATGTTGTTTTCAAAGGAAAATTTTGAAAATGAACATAGGATGCTTTGGAAGCGGCGTTATCATAGTAATTTTGACATTAGCTTGAATGCTCAATGTTTCTTGATTTGAAAAAAATTAATCTAATTTTGCATTTTTTACAAAAAAAACGTTTTTTTCACTCCTATCGACTTCTAGAAAATATACCTTTTTCACGTGAAAATGACGGAAAAATCGATTTGTTGATTCCAAAAAAATGTTCGAGTGCGTACAAAAAAAGTTATAACTATTGGAACGAGTGGAAAAATGTTTAAGTGGCACCCCCTACACGTAAGACCCATACCAAGGCCAGATTTCATGTCAAACAACCCCATGCATATACGAAATTTCACAAAATAACTTGATTATTTAAAAAGCTATTTGAAAAAATCAAAAATTAAAATTCAATTCTGGCATCCTGTATCTCTCTTGATATCAACTTTTGGAATAGACAAGTTGAGGCCGATCGCAATATTTTTGTGTGAGGAATCTACTGTTACCGTATGTCCCATTACTTCTGGTCCACCCTGTATACAGGGTGTTTATTAATTGAATGCCGATACTTGAGGGTGATAATCCTTGTATGATTTCATGTTCATATGGACATTGGTCCGCAGGAGCCTAGATTTTAAGATACAGGGTGTTGAAATTTGAAAAAAAAATCTTTTTTTATCATAACTTACAATATCAGAAATCTTTTTGAAATTTGTGGCACACGTCTTCTATGCATCAATATGCATGAGAATGTTAGAGAGGGGCGCCACTGATTTGAAAATATTGGAAGACACAGCAGGATGTCAATACAATTTAGTAGATTTTATTTTTTGAGTGAAGACCATGCGCCGGACAAAAAAAAATCAAGAGAATAAATTGGCTCAAAAATAGATAGAGATTTCAAAAATAATTTTAATTTTGAAAGGAAGCAGTGGCGTACAAGTTTTTTTCTCCAAAAATATTGAGTGCAAAACCCGTACGGACGCCACTGGTAAAAATATTAAAATTGTTTGTACATCACAAAATGCATATCGATGCATAGAAGACGTGTACCAAATTTCATATAGATATCTGGAATAGTATCAAAGTAATTATAAAAAAGTCATTTATTTTTTTAAATTTCAACACCCTGTATCTTGAAAATTAGGCTCTTGCGGACCTATGTCCATATGAACTTGTTGTCTTAAAATCATGCAAGGATTATCACCCTGGATTATCGGCATTCAATTGATAAACACCCTGTATTATAATATAATAATTATTCATTTGCCTTAGTTCAAAAGTTGATAGTTCAGAAGATACATAACAAATTTATTTTTTTTAGTTTCAAATTTGGTTCCCGTTGATTGGTTTTTGGGTGTTTTGTGATAAAAATTGATGTGAGAGTTTTTGGGCTGAGAAATAGGAATACGAGTAAAACGACACTTTTTTTGTCCATCTCATAGGGGGCGCCACTTGCAGTATCTCTAGTGTCTTTGATTTGACATAACTTTTTTGTGCACCAATATACTGACAATTCTGATGACGTAATACGGAACTCGCATCTTTTTTTATTGCTCGACTCGAGATTCCATGAAAAATAAGGAGTCACGTGTTTTTTCTACTTGTTAGTAGAAAATTGACGGAGATATAGCGTTTTGAAATGTGCTAAAATGGCTGAACCAAGACGTCACATCATCCTCGGTATATCTATACAGTGCGGCTTTAAAAGGTCCCCCCCCTTTTTTTTTAATGTCTTCACCAAAAATTTTGAAACTTTGCATACTTTAATTGCTGTCGCAATACTACTTTTTGATGTTACTGACGTACTTTTAGTATTCAAGATGGCGGCTGGGCGCCATTTTGAAACATTTTTTTAAATGGAAAGGGGGGTCCTGTGACACATCAATCGAAAGGTCTTATCGAGTAGATTATTGTGTGAAAATTTCATAAGATTAAACGCATCCGTGCGGATATGAAAGCCTGCCAAACTTTTAGTTTTTAAAAATGTCGTTTACATTAAGTTTAAATTTTTTAACGAGCTGACACATCAGATTCCGGAAAAATGATGGTGAACTTGAGCAAAACAGTACAGGTTCACAAATAGGAATGCTGATACAAAGCGGATAAAGAATTTAAAGATGATAAAAAAAAATTGGGAAGCATTTATTAGCATTATAATACTAAAATCTAAATTAAGATGGAGATACAGTTTCCACACTACCTCGCCACAGCACTAAAGTTTAACCAAATGTGAAAATCTTAAAACGATATGAGCCAGTTGTTTGATTATTGTGTTAATTAGGAAGTGTTACAAAAATGCCTCATTCGCGTCCCCGAGCAGAAAAAATTGAAGCAATTTTTATATATGGCGGAAATCGTGATTTACATGAGATGGAAAGAATCTTCAATGAGCGCTTCCCGGACCGTCCGATATGCAGGAAATATCTTCGCGAATTAGTGCGGAAATGTATCGAGACTGGTAGTAGTGGTAGTGTTCAGAGCTTGAAGAATCAAGGGCGACCATCTATTTCGGAAGATAAACAAATTGCAATCATTGGTGAGATGGTGGTAAATCCTGAACAGTCGACTTCTCAGGTTGCAGACATCTGTGATACTTCGTCCGCTTCTGTAAAACGATTGCTGAGTAAACAGAAATTTTATCCTTATAAATTTCAAATGGTGCACCAGTTGACTGAAGATGATCCTGACAGACGTGTGGAATTTTGCGAAATTATGACCGATAGAATAGGCCAAGAACCGAGATACGTTCAAAATATTTGTTTTAGTGACGAGTGTACTTTCTTTTCAAATGGCCGTGTACACAGGCAAAATGTTCGTTATTGGAGTGACGTAAATACGCATGTTTTTAGGGAAACCCACACGCAATATCCCGAAAAGGTTAACGTATGGGCTGGCATATTGGGAAACCATATTGTTGGTCCTGTTTTCATTCATGAAAATTTGACAGGGGACCTGTTTTTGAACTTGTTAGAAACTACAATAGAGCCTTTGATTGTACAAATACGTCAGAATAATCCCAACGAATTTCGCATGGCACCGAATTTTCAACAGGATGATGCGCCTCCTCATTTCAGCAGAAATGTAAGGCAGTATTTGGACATAACTTACTCCAATCGTTGGATTGGTCGTCGGGGTCCTACCGAATGGCCTGCCAGGTCGCCCGATTCAATACCATTGGACTTTTTTTTATGGGGATATTTAAAACAGAAAGTATATGCAACACAGCCAGACTCTCTTTTAGATTTACAGCAAAGAATTACTGCTTTTCGTCAAAATATTGATGTCGATACTTTCGAAAAAGTCCGTCAGGAGTTCTCAGACAGATTATTTTATTGTTTGGGGGTCAAGAGAGGACATTTTCAACATTTTTTACAATAAAAATTGAAGCATGCTTTCTTTGTTCTTATTTCACGAATTTCTTTATCTTGTTAGTTTGACAGTCTGTCATATCCGCACGGATGCGTTTAATCCTATGAAATTTTTACACAATAATCTACTCGATAAGACCTTTCGAATGATGTGTCACACGACCCCCCTTTCCATTAAAAAAAAAATGTTTCAAAATGGCGCCCAGCCAGCTTATAGAAGGTGATGAAGATTGCTCAAGTAAGAGATTGTGCAATTCATGTCTTCTGAACATAATGTCGAGATCTAATCGGAGATTTGAATATTGATACTGCAACCGACTCTAAAATGTTTGATAATTCACAAAATAACTCTTCAGAGCCTCCTGTCCTTCATTACGATCAATAAATAATATCAAATATAACTAACCAGTTTAAAGCATCTACCAGCTCTTCATCTACAATGCTTTCAGAAGAATCCTTTCAATTTTAACAGTTTTCCTCGAGTTTAGAATCAAAATGTTGATTGACCGGATCAACAAAATCATTTTTGGACAGCAAAGTTGCTTTTAAACATTTTTCAAATCTAGTTCAAAATGATCCTTTTGTTGTGTCAAGCGTTTATCAAAATTCTCAGCATCAATACAGAGCGCATATACCTGCATCTTAAATTTTGCAATTACCTTAGAACGAAAGATTAAAATTTTTCTTATTCAAATTCCATGATTCCTTTAGTGGACTCATTGTATTAGATTTGACAAGAGAATTTAAGGCTAAGATCGATTTTGAAAACGACTAGTTGATAACACCATTTGCTAAACAATCAAGACAAATTCGATGATTGCCTAACTCCTGAAAGTCTCTCAAATGCAAAAAGCTGCAAGTTGATGAGATTGACCAAATTCTACTAGACGCAATTCAAGAACAACTGACAGATCATGATCCAAACCAAAAACGACTCACATGTAGATGACTCATTGCCTAGGTCAGTTATGCAACCTGATCCACTTGATGATGGTGATAATCCCGGAAACATTCTTGTCAAACCAAGAATAGCGAAATCTGAAAGTTACAATCATAAACTTATACATTTCTATTATTTAACCATAAATTTGGTAAATATTTACAAATTATAAGAAAATTCTCAATTTCATCAGAGAAAAAGTAGATACGAAATTAACGGAAATAATCCCGCGACCTAAGTTCAAAAGAGGTTTGATTAATGGACTTGGAACAGTTTTCAAATGTATCTGGGAATTTAGATAACGAAGACGGAGAACGATTTGATTCAACAACTACCATCTTATCAAGTGCATATCGCGAATATCATAAAAAATCAAAATTCTCTCATAGAAAAATTCATTGCTACTATCCAGCAAATAAATCTTAACAAGAAATTACTGGAGAACGCTTGATTTATAGAAGATATCATAAACTGAGTCATCAACACGTATGAAATATTGAATTCCATCTTACAGGATATAGAGAATTCTATTTCATTTGCGAGAATGCGACTCATGCATCCTAGTATAATCAGCATGTAAGACTTGTACGGGAAATTAGAAAAACTGCAAGCAATAATTTGTGAATAGAGAGTAGTTTTTCATAGAATTAACTTACGAAAACATGTTTGTCATCACAAAATTAATTAAGATTCAAAGCTACATACGAGACACAAAATTGACTTTTATTCTCCATGTTTCAATAGCATATGCAGAGAGATTTGAATATCATCACTATTTTTCCATCCCAATTTTAATTGAGGGTAAGTTTCAGTGCAAAAAATGAATTGCAATACGTGCACTTCTGGACACCATGGAACATCAAAGAAGCCAGTCCAGGCAATCCAGCCATTGAGTACGACTAATACTTCTGGCTACTGTAAAAGGCCAATCATAATCACGAAAACCCTTGGTTATATTCATAACCAATGGGTTGGAATACTGCCAATCAACGAAAAACACAAACTAAAATTCAAGTCACAAGATGAAGTCCAGCGAGTGCCCGTGGGTACCTACTTGATCGACATACCAATCAGTTTTCAAGTCACCACTCCAGACGGATCTATGCACCATTACCAGAAAAAGAATAAGTTCAAGGCAACCCCTGCTGTTCCTTGACCTGATGGAGCAAGCTACAGAGCCAAACTTAGATGACCTCAAGTGAATGAAATCACAAATTATTGACAACACACCAGTCTACTCTACTGATCCAGTTTTCTACACACCAAGCCTATGGACAATATTAGTGTATGTCTTCCGGATCATTGCAGTTACGTCCTGGTGGCTCAGAATATTTTGCCCTTCCTGATGGAACTCATGGCTCGTGACATCCAAGCCTAGCTGAGATGATTTTTTTCAATACAATTCCTTCTGAAAGGCAGTCGGTGTTTTGAAATAGAACAGTCAAGTCACTAACGTTGTGATTTTTGATTAATAAATGATTTTTGAAAAGAGTGCTATTCGTATTTTATATTTAATTCACTAGAGATACCGCCTCTCACATCAATTTTTGTTGCATAATAACTAAAATCAGGGATAAAATGTGAAATTTAGAAAATAGCTTTGACACCCTGAATGTCTTCCAAAATTGAGGAAAAATACAGTGTGTCTTTGGAAAGAGTTTGGAAGAACAAACATATTTTTAATAGTTCCTAGTAGTTATAGAAGGAGTCATTCTTTATGAAAACGTCCGATTATCAGGTGTCGATTACTATACAGGGTTAGTCAGAAACAATATTTTAAGTGTTTTTTATGTTTTATTATTTTAATATAAGCTATGAAATTGACCGCTTCGAGAAAATTTCTTATTAGAAATTTTTGCACAATTATTGGTGGTCACGGTTTTGGAGATATTTTTATGAAATGTAAAAAAAAATCGAAAATCGAATAATTAAAAATGTCTCTTTTGAAGGGGTTATGTATAGAATTCGCAAATCTAATATTTGAAATTGTGGCACAAGCATACGTTTTTATCAAGAATTACTCTTGTCTAAATGTACAAATTATAAAGTTTTTCCTCTTCCAAACTCCATCCAAAAATACACTGTAAGAAATAAATCCAAAATTCAGACAGATTTGTCCTGAAGATTTGTGGCGCATCCATGGACCTCACAAGAACTATTTTTTTTTAAAGGTGACGAAATACCAAAAAAAAAACAGGTCCTGCGTGGTTCCATATTCAATTGAATTGCTGTGGATATTTCCCTACACAACACGGTGTAATTTCTCTTACATTATCACAATTACAACATTTTGTTATAGTTTTAGTGTGATTCTTGTCCAGTGAACTTTCCTTGTCGTCCGGTTAAAATATGGGACAAATTCATTTTGAATTCAGGGTTTTGATTATTTTTTCAAACATGGGACACGCAGAGTAAACCAAAAATAATTTATGACTATCATTTTTTTTTTCAAATTGAGACATACAATTTTTATTTAATTTTTGAAATCTGCGTGCATTCTAAGTATATTTAATGCAACACACCCCATACCTACAGCGGGTTTTATTTCAATCGGCGACAATAATTCGGTATTTACATAATCAGAAGATACAAATTTGTTTTTTTTCTTCTAGATTATAGCACTCGAAAAGTTCTTTCAAATCCATGGCTTTCTATGATCAACAGAAGGACCCGAAAAACGTGAAAAGTTATTAGGTATTTCTTGAATTTAGAAATGGATAGCGTTTTTGAATTTGATGTATCTTCTATAACGATAATATTATAATTAAATGTTGTACAGGATGTTCAAAAATGAAGATGAGGTGGTAACTTATTTTTGGTCCACCACTTTGTACACAAGAATTTGTCATACATTAAAAAGAAATCATAATCGGCATACCCGGGAAAAGGAAACCTGAATTTAAACCGTTCACTGTATTTTTGGAAATCCTTCCACATATATTTCTTTATCTTGAACTGCTTTTCAAGCTTTTCAATGTTTTCAAATACTTCAGAGCTTCGTTTCATCATAAGTGGATTTTCTTCAATATAAAATTGTGTTCTTTCATTGAGGTTTTTTCTTAGTGAGAGAATATTTTCCAAAAATCATTGTAAATCTTTAACTTTTTTTTTTCTATTCATAGACAAATCATATTGACTAGTGACTTTTTGATAACCTTTTTGTATTTGTTTAATTTTATTACAGCTTTGTTCTTCAATGTAAAAGTAATCATTAATACAATATTTTTTGTGGATTTAGCTTATAATATTCTGAATAAGAATTAGTTTCAACTACTCTGCAAATACGGAACGTCATAATCTTCTGACATTGATTAAATGCAGAACGTCTGGGAATAGAATAATGTATTATTTAAAAAAAAATGAATTATCGTTACGGTATGAATAATCTTCGTTATTTCGGTAGAGATATTTTTTTTTGAAGTTCCTTCATAGTAATTTATCAGTATAGCATAAAGTTTTGCTTGTCAACTATGAGAACCCAAGCCAAGTATGACGTAGGTACACTATGTTCAAGACAATTTATTGACAAATCATGTTCAGAAACAAAATCACAATACCTCGAAGTCAAGTTACTTTAAAATATACATCACATCTTCATATATTAATAATATATACAATAAATATGCCTAAGCCTATATTGTTGATCCCTAATTTTTCAATAATTATTAATATAGACCCTGTTGTCCCATTTATGCAACCCCCCGAGGGGGATTGTTAAAAAGTGTATCAATCATATTAAACAACAATAATACTGAAAAACATACGCATTTTGATTTACGTTCACAGATAGTTCTATGTACATGGTATATACTAATAATGTAAATAGGAGTCCAGAACGTGAATATACAAAAACGCAACTGGAAAAATATTGGTGCTTTACATTCTGGTACTGGTATACTTACGAATCATGTCGGCGAAAAGGAACCATCAAATCATTTATTCACCGCTGAATATATTATGGTCAAAAAAGCATATTTTAATGCCATTATCTAAGCTTTAGTGTATGGCGTCCAACAAGAGTGCTCTACAAGACATCAAGTAAACATTCCAGATACGATATTAAATGGTAGATAACCAACCCAAACCAGGGTGTTTACACAGAGATCGTGTTATTTTTAGCAAAACCATTATATAAATAGGAAACAAATATTTAAGGTCAGTTTGACTTGTTAATTACATCCCCAATAAATCCCGGGTTTTCGAGTACTTTTGTAAATTTGACGGGATCGTAAAACTTTTGTTTCTGTTTGCTGATGTAACTTTCGGTATAGTCGGTTAGTTTGCTCTTTTACTACCAAAACTTATCTGAAAAGTATACAATTGGTTTTGAGATTCCTATGGGTGTCCTTGGTTCCTTGATTTATAATATTAAGACAAATATGGGTTGGCGACGGTTTTCGAAGAAGGTGGCATATAAAGGGTAATAATTCATGTCATGGGTCTTATCATCGAGCTAATGTTCTTGTGGATTCACTCACTACAGCGTGTACAGAATCAATGATGATATACAGGATGAGTTAAATCCGCAGAGCTCAGATTGTATTATTATAGAAAGGTATTTTGCAAATTGAGTGCGTTGTAACAGGTCAATATCTCATTTGATTCTTGAACAATATCGTTCATGTTTGGTATGGGGATGTATTGTCACGAAAATTAAACAAAACAAAATAAAGAAAAATTAATTAAAGTTGAAAAAAGATAAAAACTGCATTATGGATTTCATTGCTGGAGTCCCACGTTTGATAAAATCATTTTTTGTTAATTTTTTCTCTTTTCTCATAAATAAATCTTGAATATAAAGATTTGTTATACTTACAGGGTGTTACAGATTCGATGTTCACCATTGGAATCTAGGAAACGGTAGGAGATATCGCGAAGCTCAAATCATGACTACATTGCAAATTTTGGTAGTACATGAAATGCCGTTGCAAAATTTAAAAAAATCACGGTCAATTTTCTCATTCTACAACATGGCGTCATCCGACGTTTCTTCTCCGAGCAACCATATCAACTTTGTTCCTTTAAATGATCGGACCATCAAGTTTCACGCTTGCATGGTAGACTCTATTTTGGATTCTTAACCAAAGATATGTTCCACTGAATCATTTGGTTTCGCATTGGAAAGTTTTGTTCGTTCCAATCCACGTCAATTAACATTGATAATAGCTTTATTAGCTCGAAACGTCGAATTGATGTAAGGCCCACTCTACATAATAATGGCGACAGGCGGCGGCGCGTTGCAGGTATGGAGAGAGGCGGTATGTCACTGTCGTCGTCCACGTTAATTTTGAATAGTGCTCAAACAACTGCCTATACAATTTGATGCTCCGTCATTTCCGCACCGCACTGTCCCTTTTTGCATCCTTTTTATGAAGTTTGAATACGTCGGCTACATGCCTTCTCTCATGCGCCTGCACCGCGCCGCCGCCTTTATCTATTCTATGTGCAGAAGGCCTTAAGTGTGGCCAATGTTTAACTTGGAGTCTATCATGCGTAGAACGAGATTGATCGACAAAACAAAGTTGATGATGGTTGGCCGGAAGCATATGAACATTCCGGTATAGGATTCGGCACCCGCTCAAATTCTATTGGTCGATTTCAACCTCTCGACTAATCAAAGGCGAAGTGCAGAAACCGATACCAGAATGTTGAGCGGTGCTGATATTCAGGATGGAATGTTGATGTGTTTAGTGTGCATAGATACTTTGTGTCTGGTCGGAATGAGATGTGTAATTACATGTTTTTTCGGCAGTAACTAAACTGCTAGCAAGGAAAGAGCCTTGCAGAATTCACGAGCATGTGTCAGGTTAGTTTGGTACTTATTCTAAAGGGTGTTTCCTGAACATTGGTGAAAATTCGAGGGGTGATTCTCGAGGTGTTTTAATGGAAAAAAGATAAGATCCTACGAACATTTGTGAAAAATGCTTCCTGAGGGAACCACGCTCTTTTGAATAGGTCACCCTGAAGATGGTTTTTACCCAATATTTCCGAGAACGTTCATTCAAAAATTATGAAATTTAATACCTACATCGCTTAAAATTTCAATGCTGAACCAGAATTTAAGCTCAAAATTTAAAAATTTCAATTAGGGGCGTACCATACTGGGGAGTGCCAGGGGGAGGGTTAAGGCTGAAAACAATCGTTAAAGGGTTTTGTGGGCTTCTTTTTATTTGCCATAAACTAAATGTCTACTTTTCATATTCAGTCTCTCTCTATTACACTCCTTCCATTTTTCATCTTGCCCCTGAACACATTTTTCCGTTTTTTTTCAATGCTCCATTTTATTATTTATATTGGTTAGCAACACGTGACCATGATCGAGCAGTAAATATGTAGGTATCATGTTAAATAGCTAGATACAAAAACAAAGCGCGCGCAAAATGCAGGGCAACATGCCGACCTTGATTTCAGCACCGCTCAACATTCTGGTATCGGTTTTGGCACTGCGACTTTGATACGTCGAAGAGTTTAAAATCGACCAATACGATTTGAGCGGGTGCCGAATCCTATATCGGAATGTTTAAATGCTGCCCGGAAATGGCACATCGTACCATAAATTTGATGATATTATTTTGTGGAGAAGAGTGGCCGTGAAGATGTGGCATTCATTACAAGATATTTGTTGAAATGAAGCTAGAAAAAAATAAACCATTTTACCATTTTTTTCCCAAATATTTGCGAAACCAAAATGCCGTAACGTTGCTATAATTAAAAGCTTCGCTCATCTACGGTTTCCAGAATGGCGAACATTTGTAAAACTCTGTTTATACTTTTCCAAATGAGGAGAAACATAAAAATGCTTCTGGCACTGACTCATATGAAGAATGTCCCAAAATTATTGCAAGATTTGAATTTGTCGTCATTTGTGCAATGGAGTACTAGAAACCCTTGAACATATTTTGACAGCTGACAGTTTAGGGTTAGTAAACTTGGTTTCAACTTCATCAAGACCATGCCACATACCATACATCCCGTGAAACAATTCAGTTACTGCATGAGACATTTCCAGAATTGGTCCCTTAGATCACAACACTAGATTCCGTTTTATGGCGATTTTGGCAAAAATTATCAAAAACCATAGGTGCCATCAATACAGCAATAGTATCAATAATTATGTCCGCACTATACATTTTAAAGCGCATTTGTCTAAATATCGGATGACATCTAAATTTGACAGTCTCAAGTCTGATTATAGTGCGAGAAGAGAAGGTTTATATGCACTTAAAATATCATGGTCAACGTAATAAACCTTTAGAAATTATGTATCCATATTTTGTATGACTTCACGTAAAACGATTATTGTCCTGACCGCAAATGGGATGGCCGCAATTGTCACTAAATTAAAGCCTCATAATTTTTTTAAAAACTATAATGATGTAATCCCAAAAGTGATTAATGAAAAAAAGTCCCCCTACCTGTGAAGAAAATTATCGAGATCTGGTCCTGTACCAAAAATCACCTCATAACCTCTTTGCAATTTTTTTACATCACATCTCAGCTCTGTCAACGATTATTACTCACCCTGTATAACATGAGCACGTTCTATTTCAATATGTGATAAATAATCAGTCTTACATTTATTACATTTCAAAAATCACAATCCTTTAATGCAGCTAAATAAAAAACGAAAGGCAATGAGGTAAGCTAAACTATAATCATCACATCATACCATCACAATTCCTTTTGTTTAGATAATCATCTGTGTTGATGATTCAGAAAATTGTAAAAAAAATCTCAAAGTATGTTTAATTAATGGAAGAGTAGTTAAAAATTTTATACCAAGGTAACAGCGAATCAAGTTCCCATTATCTTAAGTTTCTTTCATCTTTATGTATTTTGAACGGAAGCTTTCATGGTCAAAATAATCTTCGAAAGGATGGATTAAGAAGATATACCAGAGTTATTTTGATGTCAATAAAATTATCGTATTGGCATTGTGAAATATCCGCTTCTCAATTATTTGGCTGCATTATTCTATGAATTAATCGCTGCAAAACAACGCTGATAATCTATTAGTATTACATATTTCTGGCCGTATTTTTATCTAAACAATGGTGTTAATCTCACACAAATCGACAAAGAGCAGTGTAGAATTCATTTAGGTAAGCCAAAAGTTGATTAAGTTGAGGCCTATCAGCAGGATTATTCAGCCAGCAGTATGTCATCACTGCATATCTGAAAATTATTGTTATTAGCTTATCTTTAATCCATTAATATAAATCAAATTATCGTTCTCATCATTAGTCAAACCTCGTCAGTATTTTCTCAATAAAACGGTTTATCTAAGCCAAGATCAAGTGATTATGTCACGTTTTCACTTTCGGGCTGGAACTCACTACTTTCGTTTTCATTCTCACATAATACTTAATACATGCAAACAATATTAAAATGATTTCGAAATGATTTGTATCGTAACTGTGACTGTTCTGGATGTTGATATTTTGAGAAGTATTACAGCTGAATAGGATTGGTATTATTGTTTTTTTAGAAATTTGAAAAATTTTACTAGTACAGGGTAGCCAAATTAGCGAGGTAAGCGACTGTATCTCAGAAAACACTCATTGTAGAATAGAAAACTATATACCTCACCAGAGAGTGTCCAAAAGAAAACACTGAAAATAATTTTCAAGTTGAAGCCTCCAACGCTGGAGAGCATAAATGCATTTTACTCAATAATGTTTTATTTTAAGTTGGTAAAAGAATTCCACCATTGTTCGTGAAATTCTGCATCTTTTTGGTTTACCATTTTTGCTTGTAGAACATCAAATGAAGGGTAAAGTCTGACTTATTGAAATGCCCATAACTCAATTAGACCCAAAATATTTGGCGAATGATAATGGTAATGGTAAGGGTAGGGGGAGAAAAGCCCGGTGAGTAGGCCTAGTGGCCCTTTTCGCCAACCCCGTGCTTCCAACCCTCTTCACTTCAGTCGTCCTGTCTTCATTATGAGGCGGGGCAGGTCATCCCAGCTCAGGTCCCCCAACTCCACTCGAGGAATGGTTGCCGCTCCTAAGACCCTCCTCCTCAGGCGACCCCATCTATCACAGACTCCCAGTAGATGGTAGGAAGTTTCCTCCGCCCTTCTACAGTAGGGACATAGGGGTGATTCCCCTATTCCTAATAAATGCATGTGTCGGTTGAGCTTGCAGTGTCCTGTCAAAATGCCAACGATGATGCTCAGTGCCTTTCTTCTCTTTTTCAGCAATAGGGCCGTCCTTGGTTTGTTGGGTTGTGTGATTATCACTCTGGCTTGCCTACAAGTCGTGTTATTCCTCCAGTTTTTGACTGTGTTCTCCCAAGCCCACTAATTCAGGGCCTCGGAGGTCAGTCGTTTACTCAGGCCCAGGTATGGTTCTGGACCGGGCTGGGGTGATGAGGACCCTAGCTTAGCCAGTTCGTCCGCGCGTTCGTTTCCGAAAATGCCCATATGTCCCGGTACCCAAACCAGTTTGAACTTCTTGCTCTCGCCTAGGGCATGCAGGGCATCACTGCATTCTTGAACCAGCGGGCAGCTGATCCTTGGCTTGCATAATGCCGTCAGTGCTACTTGACTGTCAGAATAGATAACAATGTTATCTTCTGTTCCTCCTTGAACCTCTTTCCTAGTTGCTTTCTCCAGGATAGCAAAAACCTCTGCTTGGAAGACCGTGTTGAACTTTCCGAGAGGAAAAGCCTCCCCGGCGTTCCTGTCTTGTCTGTATACTCCGTCTCCTATAGCCTTGGAGTTGGCCTTTGAGCCATCGGTAAACCAGATTTGCGTGTTACCTGGTGGTTCTGACGGTGTGGTCCGCCATTCGTCCCTGGATGGAAGGTGTACCTCAATACTTCTGTGGAGTCTGAGTCTTCCATCCGAGGCTGTCAGTCCCGCCGCTAGTAACGGTATCTCACGCCTCACAATAGAAGCTGATCTAGTGTGGCCAACCTCTGTGCCTCTGTCCTTCCATACTTTCTGAGCGGACATCCTTACGTATGCTGCCAACGCTTCCCTCTTTATCCAGATTGCCAGTTCTGGCAGCGCAAGGAGAATGTTCAGTGCAGCTCCTGGTGTAGTCCTCATTGCACCGGTTATGCTCAGACAGGCCATCCTTTGAAGTCTGGTTAGTCTGATCTCGTTAGTGGCTTTCTCGGTGGCCGGCCACCAGACCACGGCTCCGTATGAGATCATCGTTCTGATCACGGTTCGATAAAGCCAGTGAACGACGTGTGGTTTTAGGCCCTACCGCCTACCCACCACTCGGCGCAGCAGCCGCATTGTGGCTTTGCCCTTTTTAACAGTCCTTTCAATATGGGTTTTCCACTTTCCACGTTAACTTACTGTCTAAGGCCACCTCGAGGTACTGGACCTCCTGTTTCAGTACCAGCGGCATCTTATACAGAATGGGCGGCTTGAACTTCTTGAGATTCCTCCTGTTTGTAAAAAGGATTAGCTCCGTTTTTGTGGGATTCACTGAGAGCCTCATCTCTTTACACCATTCCTCCAGATTTTTACACGCTGACCTCATACGCTCGCAGATAATTTCCTGATGTTTACCTCTCACGAGTATCAATCCATCATCGGCGTAGGCCTGCGCTTGAAAGCCCTCCAACTCCTCTCTTGTCAGGAGACTGTCCATTATCAGACACCAAAGCCTGGGTGAGAGGCAGCTGCCCTGGGGGCAACCTCCTTGTACGTCTGCCTCTACATGGCAGTCTCCTAATGACGCTTTCACCTGGCGGTCCCGAAGAGCGGATCGAACCCAACTCACCAAGGAGGCCGGGGTTCATCTGGCCGTGAGGGACTCGCAGATGACGTCCGTTTTAGCATTATCAAATGCTCCTTCTACGTCAAAGAACAAGGCAACCTCTTTGTCGTTTAAGGTCCTTTTAGCTAGTTGCACTACGGCCAAATCTGTACTCTTACACTTGCAATAGGCATGCTGGTTCCTGTGAATTGGAGATCTCAAAAGAATCTCCTCCGTCAAATACCTATCGATCATCTTTTCTAATGCTTTCATTTGGAAAGATGTCAAACTGATTGGCCTGTGGGATTTTGGTAGTCCGTAGTCTTCCTTACCAACCTTTGGGATGAATACCACTTTAGCGGTTTTCCATCGATCTGGGACGTGTCCCAAGGCGATGCTGGCTCGGAAGATGGATTTGAGTGTTGGTTTCAGCAGAGGCTTGGCTCTCTGCATCATCGCCGGAAAAATCCCATCTGGTCCTGCTGCCTTGTATGGTATGGCGACTAAGGTCTCGTTTGACAAAGGAAGACTTGTTTATTCAGAGCGAGATAGAGCCATGAGAGATTGGTTTACGCTGCTCCCTATAGGGGACGCCATACGGAAGTTTCTAGTTTTTTTCAACTTTATTGCAAAATTTTAAATCAAATAATATAATTATTCAACAATCTTGAGAAACTTTATGTCCTCGAATTATCACATCTCATTGACATCTGTGGGGCAGTGACGTATCCAATGGAAAACTGCTACGGCCGCCAGAGATATTTTATGTAATGGGAGTCCTGGATATAACAGAATATCGTTTGTCTCATGAATTTTAGTTAGCACCCTTCATGGCTTACTCCTTACGATTCTGCGCGTTCTATACACCTGTTGCAGTTTTTTTCAATTATATAATCTTGACATCATTCAAGAAAATGTGGAAAACGGTGGGGAATGGATGCTCATGAGAAGGGATGTTTTGCCTCAAAAAGATCATTTCACCTTTTCTGACCATGAATCGAAAACCAACGGGATTTGGAGCGATTAGCAGTCCCGTGAGCTTCTTAATAAAAGAAAATACATGTGGGTGAGTTCGCAGGTACACTTTGTATACTCTAAAAAGTGTTAAGGTATACAGGGTGACTGGTAATAAGACGTACTCAAGGAGGTTATAGAAGACCCTATTTGCTACCGATTAAACATGATTTATCTTCATACCATTCTTAAGCCATATCGACATATTTTTTTTTTATTATACTTTTAAAAGAGATTCACTTTTTTCGATCTTTTTGATATTTGTTATGATTTTCACTGCTAATATTTGCGCTGATAATAAAAAAAATAAAAAAAAAATCGTCGATGAGGCTTGAGAATGGTATACAGGGTGTCCCTGAAATGCCTGTACAACGCTTGACCACAATTTCTTTAACCAAAAAAAAAATGGTTTTTTCTACGTTTTTCAAAAACGTGCAAATCAATTTTGATAATTTTTGGTACCTGATCTTGGACCATGAAATAACGTTTTTTGTTTCTATTGCGACCGGTTGAAATTAACCGGAAGTGTTATAAAGGTGACGTCATATGTAGCTATTTCCTTTGATTTTTTATGGCATTGAGTTTTTGATAATTCAGATATTTTTATCTAAAAGTTTAATGTATTGGGGAGTTTTTCTCTCTCCTGAAATCTTGCCAGGATAAGTGGTTCTGCCAAAAAAAATGTTTTTCAACTAGCTTCACAGATATTTTATTGATTGTAAATTGTCAATGTTTGGGAAGGTGAATATAATTTTGGAAATAATTAGACAGAAGGGAATTTTCCTTTCACCCGCACCAATGTCGATATTTTATTATTGATTTTTTTTTCTAGCATAACTACTTATTCCAGCATATTTTTTCAAGGGAGAAAAAATCTTTCTTACACAATGGGTTATGAGATGAAAATATCCGAATCATCAGAAAGTCGATTCCATAAAAAAATAGTGACGTCATATGCAGCTATATCTTTTGATTTTTTATGGAATTGACTTAATAATAATTCAGATGTTCTCATCTAATAACCCAGTGTGTAAGAAAGTTTTTTCCTCTCCTGAAAACATTTGCTGGAATAAGTAGTTATGCTAGAAAAAAATAATTCAATAATGAAATATCTGTGAACCCAATTGAAAATATTTTTTTTCTGGCACAACCACTTATCCCAGCGAGAGAGAAAAAATCAAATCAAATACATTGAACTATTAGATAAAGGCATCTGAATGATCAAAAAGTCAATTCAAAAAAAAAATCAAAAGAAATATCAACATGTGACGTCACCTTTATAACACTTCCGATCAGCTACAACCGTTCGTTATAGAAACAAAAAACGTCATTTCATGGTCCAAGACTAGGTCTAAAATCTGTCAAAACCGATTTGTACGTTTTTGAAAAATGTAGAAAAAACCATTTTTTTTTTGAATCTTTGACGCCCTCTGTAGACTTAACGAAGCAGTTTTGGATATAGGTGAGTTTGCCAAGATCGCCTTATTTCTAGTCATGGAATTCGTGGTTGAGCGTTGTCATCCAGGGACACCCTGTAGGGATAAATTACGTTTAATCTAGTAGCAAACAGGGTCTACTGTCACCATTTCAAGAAGAGCCATAACCAGTTACCCTGTATATAAAATACGCGGCAACGCTGCCTACATTTCAAGGCTCTCAATAAGGATACGGCACAATTGTTCCCGGGAGCGAATTCGTTTTCCTGGGAACTTTCCCTGAAGTGCTCCCTTCACAGACAGTCAAGAATAAGGGGCGTGACAGTTACTTTTGGGGAAGTTTTTTCAATTCCCTGCAGCTACTTTGGGGAAAAGTTTGTGTCTATTCCTAGAAGTTTGAGTTGACGTTTGTTTCTTATACTGGCAGTTATTTGGAAGGAATTTTGTTTTATCCTCCTCATTCATTTTGAAGAAAATTCTGTGTCTATTCCTGGCAGTTACTCCAGGGAAAGATTTTCTCTATTCCCGGCAGTAACTTGTGGAGAAATTCTTGTCTTTTCCCGGCGGACACTTGGAAGGGAAGTTTGTGTGTATTCCTGGCATTAACTTGAGGGAAAGCTTGTTCTATTTCTGGCAGTTACCTGAGGAATATTTTTTTTCTATTCCCGTCAGTTATTTTCAGGAGAAGTTTGTGTGTATGTTTGCGGTTACTTTAGGGGACATTTTTGGTTTATTCTCGGCAGTTTCTTACAGAAAAGTTTCGCCTATTTCCGGCAGTCACTTGAGGGGCTATTTCCAGCAGTTGATTGGTAATTTTTCAAAACATGTTTTATCAATGTGGGGGCATATATATACATTGCACACTTTCTATCAAGGAAGGGGTATGTAGTCTCGACTGTCGAGCTATGTTATCGATACATACTTGATAAAATGTCAAGTTTTCTATCGAAGTACGGCATGTGATGTCAAACAAAAGTGGGGCATGTGGTAAATACGATAATTAGATGAACGTTTTCAATTTTCATGTCCCTTCATGGATACTTAGGGCCTAACAGTTTAATATTTAAATGAGAAAAGGATATGATCCGAACAAATCTCGTATTTTGCATGCTTGGATTAACTTCGTTGAAACACCTAGAATTTTCCACTGGATGAACCTATGATGTCCAGGATTCTTCTTTTTTAAGACAAAGCAAAAACGTTTTAAAGCAAAGACATTATTGGGTCATATATCGCTCATATTATTTTTGTATTTTGAACCTTCGGTAAGAAAAGAAGGATCTTCTATATTATCATGAAAGCACAGTCGCGAAAATTTATTCAATGAACTATCTCATCTGGTTTGGCAGATCCTTCCTCTTTGTTCTGTTGAGTTTCCCTCTCAATAGAAAATCAAGCAAACAAATATACTGGTTTTGATTTCAAAGGTTCTTTATTCTCACACACCCTATGTCAACATCGATAGATCGGTAAAAGATAAGAGCTAAAATCAAGAAGTGGAAAAAAGAGAGGAACAGAACAATAAAAGAATATATCCACTCAACAGTCAAGGTTTAATCCAGCCTATAGGATTGGCTGACAATATTCGTCTTTTTTATAATCAGTGCATAAGTTATACTATTCTGATGCACATTTAATAATTCATAAAGCAACTTATTGATCATGATTAAACATTTATGATGAATGCAAATATCGAGTGAAACTTTGTTTAAGGCGAGTTTTTCACCTGAACAACGCTATAGTGTGTTGTAGTGTGATTTGATGGTGAGATTACACCACTTCACTTCTCAGATGTTGTCATTTTCTATACACAAAAATACTCACAACTCATCAGGACATCCTAGAGGCTGTGCTAATCTATATCCTGTGCGGAGATGAGTAGACATTTCGAAAGGATCAATGTCTGTATAGGGTTGTTGGCACATTGTTGTCAGCTCCCATAATGTGACGCCAAAAGACCACTGCAATTCAAAGTCAAACAATAAAATTCCCTTGTGCGAAAATTCTCCATTCAATCTTGATGAAGCCAATCTAAAATTCTACATACTATTTTACATTTTACCTTGAAATTTTCTTTGGTGCTAAGTAAAAGCTCCTTTTATATGACCGCAGGATGGGATGGAGAAGTGAGAATGGGATAGTTTTTTATTGGGATAATGGAAGATATTACTTGATTGATATCTTCTTTGACAGGTATTTATGGGAGATTGGTAATGCATTGGGATGTTTTTCCATTTGCGTATGAACCATGAAGACTGATTAACTGATAAGTTATAGGAAGATATTACTCATTATTATTATAAGCATTATTTGTTGAATACTGTCAATTGCCAGAAAGTATGACCAGGAATAACAATAAATAGATTTGTATTGTGATATGTTCACTACATTCTAGAAGTTTTCGAAATATGATTTTTTTACGTCAGTGTTGTTTGTCAAGTTTTGCTAAACTTTGACACAATCATTAGGTGAATTTTATCAAGACATCACCTTGTACATTTTTTCAAAAAACTCTGAATGGATTGTGAAATGTGGTGAACGTTCCCACCTCTTTTGGTTTTTGAAATAGGATTTATTTTAGTCGACGCGAAGTGTCAATCCGAGTCCTCTTAAACTTTCACCTTATTTGTCAGCAAATCTTATAGAGACACCTTCTATGTTTTTCCGGAGTCTGATGGAATGTTCATTATTAATCGATTGCAGAAAGTTTGTTCCCTTTGAGTTTTCGAAACAAGATTTTTTTTAAGTGGGTGTTGTGTTTCGAATTTTTCCAAAGTGTTACCAAACTATTCTCTGACACCTTCAAAAAATTTTGAATTAATTGGTGAAATGTGGGAAAGTTTACTTCTTGCGTTTTTTAAGATATGCTTTTTTAGTAGACGTGTCAATAATTATTTTTCCGGAAAATCTGAGAAAAAAACCAAATCGATTAATAAGTATCAACTTTGATCTCTTTTGGTTCCTGAAACATGAATTTATTGAGTCGCAGTGTCGTTTTTAGAATTTTCCTAAACTTGACCCAAAAATTATGTGACCTTTGCAAAGATACCCTGTATACCTATGTATATTTTTTTTTTAAATCTGAAAGATATCTAATTGTAAATCGATTGTTGAAGGAAGGAAAGTTTATGTTTTGTGGTTTTTGAAGTATGTTTTTTTTTTTATTGAAGTCGCAATTTCCTAAAGGTTTCACCAAATCTTATCGTGTTATCCTGTTTAATTTTCCGGAGAATCTGATGGTAGATCCAATTTCCAATCGATTAATTGCAGGAACTTTTATCTCTTCATTTTTGAAATATGAACTAATTAAGTCGAAGTGTAGTTTTTCGAGTGTTCCTAACCTTAACTCAAAAATTATGTGAACTTTACGGAGACACCTTGTATATTTTTCTCTAGAATCTGAATGAATAAATTGATTGATGAAAGGCAAAATTTTTTCTTTGTGCGTTTTTTTGAGTTTTTGTATGTCTCCTTTAGTTGGTCGCGATTTTTAAGGTGTCCTAAACTTTGACCTTATTTTTTTTTCTACCGAGACACCCTGTATATTTTTCAAGAAATCTGGCGGAACATTCAATTCTGAATCGATTGATGAAACTATTATTTGGTTTGAGTTAATCTATTTTTTCGAAGAATCTGATGGACAATTCATTCATAAACGATAAGCGAAATTTGGGAATAGGAACGTACGTAGGTATCTCTTTTGGTTTTCGAAATATGATACAATACATTACTTCTCTCCTAAAACAGAAAAAATCAGAACGTTTTTGTCCAAAACTCTCTGATATAAATAGTTAGAGAAATAAAGGGGGTCTTGCTTCGCTGACTGTCCCTGTATATGTTAACACTCTTGTACAAGAGATATCAAACCTAATTAAGAGCATTTCGTGCTGCGTTAAATTGAGAAATCAGGTTAGGTGTACAACACGAAGGATGTACGCTTAATGAATGAAAAGAAATGGAATTATTGCTACTAAATTGTATAAATATAACGATACATTATTTCCGGAACCATTATATTTCAGAAAATAATTTTCTACAGTCCGGTTCTGTGCGGCTGTTGGCAAATTGCTTCTAAAAATTCGCCCAATTTTGTTAGCTTGTTGTTTTTCATGTCGGTGGGTTTGAGTATCCGCATTGTTAAGCTTCATTATATCAAACAAAATGCCATCCCACCCAAAATTCAAGCGGAGGATCCTATGAAACAAATTAAATTCAATTTGGTTCATTGTCATTTCTCCGCTTCCCAATTTCCAAAATAAAAGATTTAAAGTTGCAAAACAACCTTTTGTTTGGCCTTTCGATGTCAGTGGTGTGAAAAAGACGTGTCCGTCAAGGTTAATGATATAAAACGAGGTATCAAATGACGCCATGTGATCGCTAAACTGACTCTCTGACCAGTTGAATTTGTGAACTTGATGAGTAAACTTACCACATCGGTTTGAAAAGTCCATTGGTCGTAAACGAGGCTTTCCAATGCCATCCATTTGATGGGTTTGGTTTCTTTGTCACCCACACAAAAGTAGTCGTTTGGAAACAGATCCTTGGACAAGCAGTTGTCTGTTATTTTTACGTCGAATTTATCGCCAACACTGTTAAAGAAAAATTGTTTGGTTTAACCAGTTACGAAATGTTGAAACTGAGTTGATCACAACAAAATGTCAAATCATGTTGAATACTTCTAAAGTTATTTATGAAAGACCTTTCAATTTTTGATCAGGAACTTATGCTATTTTCTAGTTTGATGTACGTATTTTATATTATCAAAGACGATGCCCACTTTTTCGAGGATTACAGCCAGATAATAGGATATTGGATGATTATTGGCATTTTGTCCGGTTATAAAAAATTTCTCGCAAAAGTTAAATAATTAGATTCAAATATTTTCACTTCTATATTATTTGTTAAACATTTGAAGCCCAAAAAGGTTGGTGCATTCTTGAAAGATCAGAGTTAACTTTACTCACCCTGTTCATCAAAGATAATTATCTTGAACCATATTAACAACAAGATATTGATAGAACGGTGTTTTTTGTGTTATCCAATTGACATGCAATTGCAGCTTTTCCATAGAGAAAATATCCTGTCCAATTATTTTTGACTGACCTATACATTCATATGGAAGTGGCGTTTATGTATGTAGATCAAATGGGTTTAGAACGGTTCAATATGGAAGTGAGAGGGATCAAATGCTGTTGCGCGATCACTCGCTGACATTCAAATGATCTCTGATTAAATCAACATAGAAAGAACGCTGACAATATTATCTAATGGTTAGATGCTTGGAATGTATTATCGGAGAAAAAACGCACCATAATAAGTGAAGGTGACATTCAAACTGATGGGTTTTCTCATTAATCAACTTATTTTTGCTCTTTACTAATGCATACATCAAAAACATAATTTTCTTGTGAACTGCACAAGCTGTTGCTATTCCTTAATATGTCTCAAGCTTTAGAAGTTTTGGTGAAACACAATCCAAAAAAGCAGTTATTTATCTGAGCAGAAATGAGAGAAACTGATGAAGAATTCACCAATCCATTACAGCCTACTGATACCATATTGGTATGGTATCGAGATCCTTCTCATTGATTTTATCACTGCCATATTTTGTAGGATTCTTCCATCCGGAATGTACAGGACCACACCGTTCTAAACTACCCCAACAAGAGTGAGAAGAACTACCGCTGAAATAGAACACCTAAGCAAACAGAATTTGAAGAGCATTGAATTGTTATGGTAAACGTGTTGAAGAACTGATGCCTGGAGCTAGACAGAAGCGTATTTTTGCGAGAGGATGTAGGTCAGTGACGGCTCACGGGTTGAAAACTAAGTGAAGTGCTACTGAATGCGATTTTCAGCAAACTACAAACAAGATCGTCAACTGGATTCATCTTGAACTGTTTAAATAACAAAAACAAATCAAAGATTGAAAATCCGATAAATTCCTTGAAAAAATTATCAATTAAACTTTATTTTACCTCATGAAAACTGATTCTCGAATGCTCTCTGGACTGATTAAAAAGCAGATTGTGTCCAACTGGGTTTCCTACACCATTTTTGAAGAGATAAGTGATTTCCAGACTCTGGAATGCTCTTCAGACCAATTACAAAGCAGCTTTTGCCTGCTTTTTTCCCAGGAATATGTTCATTCCACTTTATTTATGCAAACCAAACTCTCCAACTGGGTTTCCAACACCATTTTCAATGAAAAGAGTGATTTCCAGACTGTGCTATGCTCTTTAGATTGATTAAAAAACAGCTCTTGACTGATTTTTTCCAGAAATTTGTTCATTCTACTCTACTCATGCAAACCAAATTGTCCAACTGACTTTCCTAAAGCATTTTTCAAAAAGAAAAGTTTTCTTACTCTGGAATGCTCTTCAGACTGCTAAAAAAGCAGCTTTTCTTTTGATTTATTCCCAGGAATATATTTATTCTACTCTATTCATGCAAACCAAATTGTTCAACTGGGATTATTATTTTAAAAAGAAAAGTGATTTCTTAACCCTGGAATGCTCCTCCAGACTGATTATAAAGCAGCTTTGAACTGATTTTTTCACAGGAATAGGTTATATGTTTTGCTGTCTTAACTGATGAAAAAGCAACTTTTTTTGATTTTTTTTCATGTTTTTCTGTACCTACCGAAGATTGCAACGATGCACTCATCTGAATATTCAAACGTGCAGAATTCGATTTATTTAAGGGGGTCAATTCCTCCTGCATGCTCATTCTTCGAAGATTTGAAGATTTCTTTGGTTGTTATTCCTCAACTTTGCAAAGGTACGATGAATTGAAGGCAATTAAGATATTTCTGGCTTCTGTTCTTCAACTTTGACAGATCAATCCTTCCTGCTTTTTCTTCAAGAATATTTGTCAGGAATGTGTTCTTCGAATGCTTCACATTTTTTCAAACCATGCTTTCATAAGTTGACAATAAAGACGTTTCCGTTTCTTCTTCACCAGCAGATATAAGCAAGAACACAAATAGCAGCAGAATGCAATAAACAAAGTTTGCCACAATATAGAAGAGATGAGGAAGAAGCACAAATGAAGACAGTGAAGATGTCTCCATTTCTTTCTGACCAATAGACACAAGAAAACAAATTGCAGCAAAATGTGCGCAACAAACAAAATTTGCCACAATATAGAGGTGTGGATCAAGAAAAAGCACAAGTTGAAGACAATGAAGATTAGTTCTCCCTTCACCAACAGGCCAAAAGATTCAAGAACTCAAATATCAGCAGAATTTGTGAAACAAACAAAATTTGTTACAATATAGAGAGTAGAGGGACAAGAAGCACACGTTGACGACAATGCGTAGTCATGGCAACCGACAAAGAAAACCATACAAAGAATCAGGCGTCTCCTGAAACAAGCTTTAGTTTTCCGCCAGACTCAGCTCAACTCAATGCTTCGGCTCGTACTTCAGTGGGGAGAGCCTGTCGCGCGTGGTGGTTTATTTTTGATCATTTCAATACAATATTTTTTGTAAATAGAAGAAAATTGCTGGCACCAGGCAGCGGTTCATAAATTATAAAATGTCACTTTTTTTTGTTACAATATAAAGCTTATAAATTAAAAATATTGGTATTTTTTATTAATTAATTTTGGTGAACTGGCACTTCACCTACTTCACCTGAATAGTCGCGCGCCATTCATGTAGGTAGATATACACTTCCCTAAACTTTGGATTTGTTTGATCATGTTGTTTGCATTGTTGCAATTTTTATCCACTTTTTTCAGACTATACTTACTTTACTCTAAGGAGAATGGCTTCAAAGCTTTTTTTTAAGGCATTCTAGTATTGCCGCGTTCTTTAAAGCAGACAATAATAAACTAATGATAATATTATGTTATGGTATGGATTGTTTGGTTAATGATATGAGAATTCAAAAAAATATGGGGAACTCAGATTTTGATAGTTTTATTGTCGTTTTCAAAGAACGCATTGATATCAGAAAGCTTAAACACATTTTTCAAATCCATTTTGCTTGAAATATGTACCTAGTGAAATAAATTTAATTCTCATATTTTGTTGATGTGTTTTCATATTCTCGAATAAATAAACAAAAAATTGATATGACGTCAAAGTAGTTGAAAAAGTATAGTACAAATTTGAGTGAAAGCTATAAGTAGTTGGTGAATAGACTATTTTCTTGGTAAAATAGTTGGTAGTTAAGAGTCAACTACATTTTTTGAAGTAGTTTGTCCAGATCTCACGTTGCTGGAAAAGTTCAATCAATTCGTTCCCGTATTTTATGCATTTTTTTTTTCATTAATTTGTCAATTTTACATGCTTAAATTATATGATTTTTTTCAAAAACACTTCATCATCTGTAATTAAGTACCTGAACATCGTCGCCCAGTATCTCAAAAAGCAAAATTTTCAGGAAATGAAAAAAAATCTCATATCGTTATCAATTCTATGTTTTGATTCAAATTTTGATGAGTGATGCAATATGTGTTGCCGAAAGTACTAAGAATAATTGGGTATGCATATTGCATATTTTGAAAACCGAGATAAAAACAGATATATTTTGGAAACAAGTGGAGATACGAGGATTCCAAAATAAAATGTTGATGGTTTCATGGGGAGGGTTTGAGATACGTGTTTATTGAATGAAAACTAGCGAAACTTTACTTGGACATTAATGTGTAACTCATGAACATTCTCAAAAATTCAAAAAAATTAAAAAAAAAAACTTTTTTTAACAAAACATGAATACAAAAACAATCATTCGTGTTTCAATAAATTATAGAAATGATGATAATCCCTATGTATGACAGATTTTGAAGCTTTTTAAAAGATTTTTAAGCGTTGCTTGGAATCGATGGAAAATGAATTTTTAGTCAGAATAATACTTATATCTCAAAATCGGTGAATTTTGAGATACGAGCCTGGGTTTTGACATCTGAGCGACGATATTCCAAATTGCCCTAAGCCCTAAGCCCTATACTCAAAATCTTTGAAACAATCAGCTATATTCTTTTAGCATAGCATAACATTTGTTGTATATTTCAACACAGATCGAAAGAAATCTGAACAAAAAAATATGAAGAAAATAACATTCCAAGCTAAAATATGAAAACAGGGTCACGTACAACAAAAAATATACTTTTTTGTGTTCAAGCAATTCTATTTTGATTTCTTAAGAAATAAACTAATTATGTTTCTTCATCACATATAGCCGTCACGCTTACTTGACTTGAATAACGAACATTCAGAACAAAATAAAGAAAACTCCAAATGAAGGTGAACCTATTTCCCTTGAAATGTAAAAGGAATTTCTAGTGCTAGTCACCCAAGAAACAATCACATGAGTAGATCGATGATGTCAGTTGTTGTTGAAGATTGAGTAGTACCTGAGGAATATTGATAATCGATTGGCAATAATCATTGGACATTCGAAGATGAAGAAAAAATTGAGATCGATTGAAAAAGAAAATACCCTCAGCGGTCAATCTTCTGCAAAACTGTTCAATATCGTAAGGCACCAAAAGAAGTTGAACATTTTATTTTAAAAATGACAAACGTTAAAATATTGAATAGACTATCATTATTAGATATTACACTACATGTTCTATAAAAGTTATTCTGAATTTCATACAGAATACGAACAATATATGCACAGAGTGTCCTATTTAAAATAAAAAAAAGTTGTTAGGAAAAACTAGTGTATCTGGCAACGTTGCAATCATGAAAATAGTTTCAAAAGTTGCATTACACTTTCATATCGACAAATACCAAAATTCAGAACATTTGGAAAAGCCGTTCTTGAATTACATGTAACAGAAACGTCCCATGTACGTGAGTCACCCTGTGTAACTTTGGCCATGCCAGGCAAAGGTTTAGACCCGGCTAAATCACCTGACAAATTTATTTTCTTACTCTCCAAATGATTTTGACACTATAAATATCAAGATGCCTCAGGGAGCTTTTTTGAGACGCATTTTTTTTAAGAATCTTCATCTTGGTTTTGCCCCCGAACCCCCCAGCCACGTCTACGTTTTTGTTTTGAGATAATATCATGAAAGAAGTATTCCACAAATTTTCATAGTGCCTCAATCCTCAATCACCTACTCAAAAATGTCTGCGAGCTCTTGCATTATAACCCAAACTTACATTCATCTTACCATCGAGCTCAATTCAACTTTTTTCACGATACACTCAACACGGTATGCCAGGACGCATACATAAAAAGCTACATTCCCTAAAAAAACATTACTTCATGAGACTATAACAAGCATAAAAACCTACGTGATTAAAGACTTAGCGTCCTTTGTAGATTAATAAAAAGTGGTGGTTATTGGAAATGAGGACAGTTAAAATGAGAATCACTTATTCGAAAATTATTCCCGACGTTTCGGCCTATAATTCAGGCCTTTTTCAAGGGTCAATTTCAATAAGTGGCAGTACATCAAAAAAGTAACATATAGCATCACGGACACTAACACTGATTATACATAATTTAGGACGAAACCGGTAAAACAGACTATAAAAGCCGACAACGAAAAACGAAAATCACACATGGAGCTCAAATTAGTGAATATGATAGGTCTATTTATAATACCTATGAGTCCCTGTATTAACCCGTATTGAGAATTATCCGCTGAATTATAGGCCGAAACGTCGGGAATAATTTTCGAATAAGTGATTCTCATTTTAACTGTCCTCATTCCCAATAACCACCACTTTTTATAAAAACCTACGTTCTGCATATTATTATGGTTACCCTAGAAACCGAGTCACTGCTCAATATAGAAGCTAATTTAGTCCGTGTATCTTGATTTTTTCGTCGTGTCACAAACAGCTAGGAGGAACGTCATTTGATCTAAACAATATAATTTTGCACATCAAGTTACCTCTACCAATCCTGAATCAATAATGTGTTGTACGTTTTACAAAGACTAACAAGTAATTAAAAAATTATTTCAAATGATGATTTTTTTTCGTTTACTTCTCTAAACGAATTAAGCTACAACTCTTGATTTGTAAGTAGCCTATAAACACGTATGCCGTTCACCTCGCACCAACGCCACCATATTTTGGATAATCAAAATTTCTTTAATATGTTTAGCGTAGGTATCACTTTTCTCAAACAATCATTAATTTAACTATCAATCTTTTTATTGTTCTAATATTTTTGCTTTCAAATAAATTACATATTATGGTCTTCCTGGAGCCGTTTCCTTTTTACAGTTTTTTATTGTTTCAGATGCCAATCAATACCAAAAAAAGAAACTGGTTCAGTTAATAATCAGAGTTAATGCAACTTCTCGTAGAACACTTTGTCGAAAGGATTATACTAGAAAAAAGTCTGAGAGTGTTGTTTCCATATTCAAGAAAAATGGAATGTATTTTTTCCATAATGAAATGAGAACATCAAATCCAATTCCTACTTACACAGCATTTCTGGCAGCCATATCTTTGAGGCAAATATTTTTACTATGAAGATACATTAGGCCAAGCAATATTTGGATCGCCATATCAACCAAAATTTGCGTCGAGATAGACGTATCATCTTTTCTTTGACGGCAATTCACAAGAAGCCTAGAAAAATAGTCAATTCACAAAAAGCATAGCGAGGATCCGCTACAAACCTTTTCAAATTTCCTCTGCTCGCATAAGGATATACCAAAAGGGGTTTTGTGGGGTTTTCCATATTGACACACAAAATGCTCAGGACATTTTTGTGGTCCATCCCAAACATCATGGTGCCTTCCGCCAAAAATAAATTTAACAGCCTTTTGGAGACTGTATCTGTGAAAATAAATGACATTTATGGTCTTCCCAGATTGCAGCCTGTGGTGTGGGTAGTTCTTTGAAAATGGTCGATTATGCAGCATGTTTCTGATTTGGTGAAATTCTTGCGGTTGTATATCATTATTGTATTTATTAGACAATTTCATTGCAAAGCGACATTCAACAATCCACAATATTACAACAAAATGGAATACTACTACCGAAATAATCAATAATATAGGAAATAGCGCTTGCAATACAACACGTACATTGAACGTAGAACATCAAATTATTTTTCATTATGCTCTCGATCTTCACACCGGTTTTAACTTTGATTTGGTATCAATTTGAAACTTCTTTAAATTATAAATGACCATTGACTAAAAAAAAAATTAAGATTAGTTATAAATTGTTCATTTAATTTTTTCTATGCCTTTATGTGTATTATACATCCACTTTCTATTGGTAAACTCAAGTGATTACTCTATATAGTGATTAAATTTCATTACTCAATCATTGTTTAAACAGCTGATTTTGACAAGACTGTTTCTATTATTCAATAATCATAGAAATTGTATGATAATCCACTCGCGAATGATGTTATAGACGTTACTCACTCGGATGATGAGTGAACTTCATCCTCGTGTGTTATAGCCATCATCACCCGCTCGTTGAATAATATACTATTGAGCATTACAATTCCAATCAGGGCATTTTGGGCAATTTATTTGATTCAACATGTTCAATACATTCATTGATACCTCATTTTGCATGGTTTTTATCAATTTCCAAGATTTGACGATTCACAAGCAGGTATTGAATTTGTTATTATTCAGATTTAAGTCGAAGTATTTTTATTGTTTTCGTACTCAATCTCTTATTTCTGTCGAAACATTTATCCAAGAAATAATGAATATGTAATATAAATTAATTGTGAATATAAATACAGGGTGTAAATAAATAAGTGCGAAAAAATTCAGGGAGTGATTCTTGGGTTAATTTCCGGACAAAAACTTAACATGAACGTATGTCCCAAAAGTCTTGACTTTTAAGATACAGGGTAATAAAGATTCAAAAAAAACATGATATGTCTATTTATAATACCTATGAGTCCCTGTATTAACCCGTATTGAGAATTATCCGCTGATGGTGTTAGCTAGTTGTCACATTTGAACAAAAATGGTCTATCATTGACTGCTCCCTTTCTTATCACTTCATAAATACTAAACACATGATACATTTAACAGACAGTGGTTTTTATTTTTTCAATCGAATACTCAACGTCGGACGAAAGAATTGAAAGGGCCAAATTTGCTCAGAAATCAATTAGAATTAAAAAAAACAATAATTTTCAGAGAAAACAGTGGCGTACCATATTTTTCTTGGATTATATTTAGTTAAAACCCCGCTCGAACGCCACTGGTACAATTAAAAAAAGGAGGTGAACGTCAGAAAAAGCCTTTTGATGCATTCCAAGTTTTTTTCTTAAAACTTACCCAAGAATTACCTACTGAACTTTATTGCGCTTATTTATTTACACCCGTATATTCAAATCCCTTCAACTTTTATTCTACAATTTTGTCAATGAAAAAGAAACGAAATTGTTTTGTTGATATTTTTAATGATTAAGATTCTTGTCAGAATTAATTTTAAGTGCTTATAATTAGGGGGTTTCTATAAAATCTCAATTATTATTTTCATTTTGTATATTTCAATTTGTCAATTACAATGTATTCGTTAATCAATATCTGTTATATTTTGACATCACATTTTTCTAATTTTTCATTTGTTGTTGGTGATAATAATTTCGATTTGATTTTACCTTAACATTGCAGCAAAGCAGTAAATTGAATATCTTGTGAAAAAGCAACAGTATTTAAAGTATGATTTCGATGTTCAATAATCTTCAATTTGTTTTTTTTTTTCTTTTTGAGTTCAGATTAATTTATAATTTGGTCAAATAAAAAAATGCAAACATTCATCATTCACCTTATATTTATTAATTTTCTGAGTTATTATTCATTTAATTTTCTATTTATTAAAAAATTAAAAGTACTTGTGTCTGTTATAATCGCGATGATAGAAAAAAAAGGAAAGAATACACAGTAAAAAATAAATAATCAGCGGTAATAGAGTTTTTGGTGGACAACCGGCATGGAACCAAAAATTCCCAAATAATCTGTGATTTAGCGATTTAAAATACATGGGCTTTATTAGATTTTTTTTTCTATAAAAAAAAGTCCTGTAAAAAAAAATAAAGCAGTGATAATTGAATATTTCATGTTAATTTTCTATGAATTTGGAAAGTATAAAATCTTTACATGATTCAAAACAGTCCCATAATTCTCAAAGAACTCCTCATCACAAAGGACAATAAAGGTCTAAAAGTTTTAATGTACAGTGGCATTTATTGTGCAAGGTTGATGGGTGCTAATTCTATGGAAATAGTCTGCAACTTTTATGTTTTATGGATGTGGCAGATCACACAAAAAATCTGTACCTAATAGCCTAATGGTATGCATTTAACAGAACGAAAGTGAAGTTTGACTTTATAGTGTGGAACGATCTTTTACGATAATCGTAAAATTTGAATGACGCCTCCAATAAAATCGGCACAGGGGTAGATACCGAAAGGGTGGAAATGTAATTAAAGAGCGTCAGTTGATGTGTGGTCTCTCATCGTGATTTAATTTGATTGCGAAATTGCATTCATGTGCCCAAAAATATTATTCTAATGGAATATTGGTATGGCTCTAATACATAGAGAGGAATTTTATTTTTCAATTTGGGATGCTAGAAAATGATACTCATCAGTACAGAATTATTTCAAAGTAGGATAATTATTGTTGTTGTGAAGAAATGGATAATGAATATCTATGAAGCTATTTTTTAGTTGGGCGTTGTCAACTTTTGCTATTGTTTTTCATATTTCCTCTCGTCACCCAATTCGCTGAATCAAATTTATCACTTGCACTGGAAGACTTTATTTTGAAACGTAGTTTCCTGGGACTTTTTTTTTCATTTTTTATATCTTACAGTCTCTCTTTTAGCTTTTCAAGATTCCGCTGCAATTCAATTTCTTAACTCTGTACACCGAATGTACGGGGTAGTAAATTGCCAGACCTTCGAGCGCTTTGTTCCTATTTGTCCAAAGGTGGACTTTGAGAGGTCTTCAAGTTGATTTATACTGGAATTGCGTGGTTGCAGCATCCCCTTCACGGTTGTTTTTTTAATAAAGCATTACCTGAAATAAGACAAGTTGCTTTTCAGTTGGGTCCTGTAAGTCTTCCATGCTATTTGCTTTTCTGTAGATGAAAGTATCGAGAAATACCCTTAAATGCCCCCTGCCAGTGATTATTGTGTTGTGATACAGTCCACTTGATAAGATTTCTGGATTCTCTAGATTCTCCACGTATGTTCTGGTTTCACTAGTGGTCTCGGCTCTTCCAGTAGCGGTTTTCACCTCGCTGCTTTGCCTCTCCTTTATTTTTTTAAGATTTATTTTGTTTTGTGCTTTATGGCTCGAGACGTAACATTTCTCATCAGTTAACTCTTTGAATGGATTTCAAAAGCCTCTAGTATCCAGACTGCCTCCGTAAGGTGAGTGATGATTAGAAATTACTTCGTAGGATTGCTCTTCCTCATGTTCACGATCCCGATTTTTATGGCGATGATGCCTGCTTGAACGTCGATGATCTCCTTTACACCACTGATACGCCAAACTTTGAGTGTCTGTGCTCTACATATCAGATTTGACCATCTTCTTGTTTGAGTCTGGCAATCTGGTTACTGGATTTTTTCAAATTTTATTCTTGTCGATGTAAAAAACGGCCTTGTTGAGATCCAGTGGTTATTTCCTCAAATATGGTGTCCGATAAGTGAGTCTCTTATTTGGTGTACCTAACTCCTCGAAATTTGACTTCAATCAGGAGTAAGGTTTTGCCGTAGAAATTGAGATTCCAACGATTAAAAGCAACTAAAGTATCTTTAACAGGATTCACGAGTCCCAGCTTTCGACAGTATTTGACGCCCTTAGCATCTTAGCTAAATTCCTGGATAATAATCGAACGTTCTTGGAGCGCGTATTTAACCATAATTAATTCCTATAGTATATTGTAAATAATTGTAAATATGTCAATATTTACAATTATTTACTGGTGCTCTTTGTATGGTTAAAACCCTCCATATTCTATATTGTCGTTGTTTGAGTAAAAACAACGGTATTGTTTAGTACAGCCATACCATTCATTTTTACAGATATGTTGCCACTTTAGAAATTGAAGTGCCAGTAAATCCATTCTATTGGGATTGGGAACTACATTTATTTTGTTGGACTATCTTTAATTCTGGACGAGGTTTTTTCAAATCGTTTTTCAAAATTGGTGATGTAGTTTTACATGATAATGTGGAGAAGGAACAATTTCTATTTATTTATCGTCATATTTCTCCAATATTTGATTAGTCTTCCATTTTGAATTTTTATTTCTCAATCTTCCATGCTGTCTTTGTATCGGTTTAATCCTTGAATAATTTATTCTCACTTTTTGTCATTGACTTGAGTTTGTCTTGAATGTGAAAATATGTAAGCATGCACCTATTCATTTGCTATCTTACAATAATCTGTTATGTGGTTTCTTGTTTTTTAACTTCATTAAGCAGTTTATGTACAGGGTGTTTACGGTCTTGTGATTTTTTCTTTGATGTTTTTTTCTACACGTTAAAAGAATATGATTAACGCTAAAACGCCTTAGCAAAAGTTGAATAATAAGAGAGATAATGAATTTTTTGTACGATTTTATTTTCAATCTGATGACACTAAATTGCAAAATTACTGCTTCATTACAGCAGTTGTTCAAAGTTATCGCCCTGTTGTTGAACGCAAAGTCTCGCTCGACGTATCCATGAATTATTATTATTATTATTATAATTATTATTAATTATTATTATTATTATTATTATTCGACTTTTGCTGAGGCGTTTTAGCGTTAATCATATTCTTTTGACGTGTAGAAAAGAACATTAAAGAAAAAATCACAAGACCGTAAACACCCTGTATATCTTGTCCCATATCCTATTCTAATTTGTTCCATTTAGTCATAGTTTCCAATTATGTATTAGTTATTATCGCTGTGCAATGTTTTTTTTTTAATATTTTTGCATTTTTTGATCCCGGGTCTGTTAATTTTATGTGAATTCAATATTTAATCTTAATTATTCATTTTTTAACTTTGAGACTGCTATTTCTGAATTGGTGCTTTCCAATTTTATCCATTTCATAATTTATCCATCTATTGCCTTCTCTTATTCTACATTAGAGCTGTAAAACAAATATGGGATCTTTAAACTCAATTACACTTTTAAATTTGAAAAAATGTTTGACTGATAGATATAAGAAAAAGTTTTTTGAGAAAGAAAAAAAAAAGAATTTAAAAAAGAAATCATTCGCTGATGTCCATGCTCTCATGAACTTTCTGTCTTATTAGTCATTAAGTCATTATAGTCATTAGTCAAAGATTCACTTCTCAAAATTTTCACAAGTACTTAGTTTACACCCTGTACACAAGGTGCCCTATAATTAGTGGACGAAACTCCAGCCTTGTATTTATTGTAGGACGCACCATTTAAGAGAAAAATGAATTTTAAAATTACGCTGCATAGAACTCAATTATTATAATACAGGGTGTTTTCTTAAAATTGGTGAAAAAATTGTGGAGTTATTCCTGAGGCATTTTCAAGAAAAACAAATCCCATAAACATTTGTCGAATTTTTTATCAATTTTCAGGAAACACTCTTTTATCTTAAGCCATTTCGGAAATACTTGGGAAAATTTCCTAATTCAATTCTAACCAATCATATAGGCTTGCATTTTATCATGTTGCTATGGCAACGACCTAATTTTATCAGAAATCACCCTACTCATAATCACGTGACTGAAAGATTAATAAGTGGAAATCTCCCTGGCTTTGCATCTGAATGTAGCTATCATATGATTACAGTGTTGCCGTCCCCACTCCCCTAACAATCCCACACTGTGGTTGGTGCATGGGAGCTACATCCAGCCGCTACTATCAAATCTTCTCAAATAGTTTTGGCATGAAATTTTCTTTCCGAATCTGCCGCGAGTTCGAATTAAAAATCCGGAAATTTGTTCTCGTTGCGAATTTTCCAAGAAAATTCGCAACTCGACAAAATTTCCGAAAATAATTCGAGCTCTAGGGAGATTATAAGTGAAAATCCATTCTCAGGTGTCCCCCATTAAAAAGGCGTAGCTCCTTCAGGGCCTGTACCTGTATTTTCACATACAAGTAGTCGATTTTATTCCTCAGAATAACCTCCAAATAGGTCCCGCCATGGTAACGCTCCATTTATTATCTGATGGATAGCTTATTTGAAAGATACACGTTATTTATTTTAATGTGCAAATACCGGGGCTCAGGGTGCATTTGCCGATATGTCTATATGATAAAGTTAGGTTATTTTTAACCGATAAATACAGGGCTGAACTATAATAGTCTACCAATTATGGGACATCCTGTATAGGTGAATCATCTACCAAAAAGTTACCTCTTCAGTAATCAGTTCACTTGATATTGGTAACTTTGGACTTTGGCTATACATTTTTTGGCATTTTTCTAATTACTCAATTCAACATCACTTCTTTTTGTTTAATCTGATGCAATTTTGATCTTCAAATAACATACGATAGATTCTTCCATTATCATTGCGAGCAAATTCAGGATTAGTTTTTATGCTTGGAAAATGAGAATAAAAGTTCAAATAAAAATATGAAGCAATGATTCGGATTATTTTAGCAGGTAACTTTTGCCATAATTTCAAAATGGCATGTTTTGATTATGTCAAATCAAAATATCCCAAGAATGGTTCGCTCGAGCGACTTTTACCAATCATACTTTTTCTGCGTAAGGATGTTAAAGACATCTGTTTTTCACTCACAAATCTAACGCAAATACGTTTGAAAACGTGTAGGTGGCGTTCTCTACAAGTAAGAGCCTTACTCAGATCCAATTAGAATTCCGCATAACAGATAGGTAACCTCCAAAGCTTCAAATAGCAATTTTCACCAAAATAATGACATAATTTCAAATATTATTATTTAGAAATAGTAAAATTGAAAATAACTTTAACATCCAGTAATGAAGCATTCGCCGATACATCCTTATACCAACGTTTTCTTTCATTTTTAGGCAACGAAACCCACTTGAATTTTTCCGCGTTAAAAATTAAACACTCTGTGCATCATCATATATCATAATTTGGTTTACAAATACAGGGATTTTGGAACATCGTTAAAAAAATTTAAGGGGTGATAGAAGTGCTCATTTGGGTTCTATTAGAACAAATATACAAAGTGTCTTGGTTTTTGAGATATCGGCTTCATATTTGTGAGATTCTTCCAGTACACGTTATTTTTATCAAACTAATTTTCCAAACTATCTTTTTTAAATACTTTTGTTAATCTATTTTAAATATTTCGGATTTATTAATATAAAGAAATATGTCGATCAATTTGCGACTTGAAATCTAGAGAGCTGTTTTTTTTTCAATTTAGAGCAATAGGTTTCGAAAATTTTCACAAAAAACCGTCATCAAGTCTTCACCTTCCACACCCTGTATAAAACGATGAGCTTGTGCAAACTAGTTTATAAGAAGTTTAATTATTTCTATTTGAGGGCGTAGAATACGTGCTTGAAATATTGTCGGGACACTCTGTATACGTTGATTGAACAATTTTTGATCATAACTTCGTAACCAGTAGAACAATTAAAAAAAAAATGTCAACATACTACGTATTATCATTTTAAAATAAGACTATATTATAAAATGGTATTATGTAGATTCGTATTTTAAAATAAAAAATACATCATTCCTTTTGCCTTTTGGAATTAGATAGTTACTCCCCACCCCTCTTGAGGGCGGGAACTGACAAATGTGAAAAATATCGTAAATGTATCCCCCCGTGAAATTATCACGTCACCAGAATTCAAAAAATATGAAGCCGTTTTTGACATATCGCATTGTAACACTTCAAAAGACTCACCCTGTATATCTGTTCTGATACATAGACCCAAAATAAGGTCTTCTATCACCCCTTTTTTTTTAAATCGATGTGTCAAACACCCTGTATAATAATGTCCGATTCCAATATTAGCTGATAAACTTAATTGAGTTTTATCCACAGAAAATGTTGAGATCTGGCCCTGTTTAAATCAAGTTCAAAATGTTTGAAATTTAAAGAATTAGCAACTAAAAAACGTTCAAAATTTTCATGAAATCTATGATAACTTCATCATTTCTGATTTGAAGCAGTATTTTGCGGTAGCTTGACCGCAAAATACAATTACTTTATTAAAAAAATATGAAGGAATGGCTGTGTTGCTCATCTCAGAATAGCAGGAAGGAAAGAAGTTGTAGTACTGCCAGCTATTATTAAAAAAACTTGCTCAGAGTACTACAACGACTACAACCTCTTTCCTTCCTGCAATTACTTTATTGTTAAGAGGCTACCTCTTTCATGTTTTTTTTCACCAAGCTTCTTCTCCTTTCAGTGTTTGGTTGAATCAATATGTTCATATGAACCGTAAGAATTATAATGAAGCGAGAAATATAAGTAGTATAAAATGATAGTATTTTTTAATTCCGTGGGGGCAAAGCCCCTTCACCAAGTCCTGTACAAACCCATCCCATCCGCCATCTATACAGTCAACATCTAAGCTCACCTTTCGTAGATTTAATGGCGACGATCCTCTCGTGATACTTTCCTTTGAAGATTTGGCCAAAAATACCCTCTTCTTGCACCGAATCAAGTTGTATAGAAGATCGAGGAACTGACAACGTGCAAAGTCTTTTGTTAGGATCTACTTGGCGAGGATCGCTGGTTGATATCTGAAAAAGGTTTTATTTCAACTCAATTGATAAATGGAAAAGTTTTAGTCAATAGAGAACTTGCATCAATTCTTTTTATCGCTGGAAAACGAAAAATATGAAGACACGTATTTTTTCTTTTCTTTGTTAGTTAATAATTGACGGAGATGTAACGCTTTGGAATGTCTTAGAATTTGCTGAATTATGACGTCAGACCATACTCAGCATATCAATATACATATACAGAACTTGAATAAATCTAAAAAAAAAAATAATATTAGAACGAAATAAAAAAATATGTATCGATTTTTTTGCGATTCTCTCAAGTTTGCAATAGAAAAGAATCTAAAATCATAAACAAGTTAGCAAAAAATCAGAACTACCGGATCTAACGCAAGGTACCCCTCTTTTCAGACGAAATGGTTATTGGATTATATGTGGTAGTGGTAGGTGTTGGGTGTGGTGTAAGGTTATGATTGAGTTCAGGCAAATTGTAAGATAAATAGATGATCCGATGCACCATTCCAACGCACAGACCAGTTGACACCTTGTTACCGCGCAAATATGTTATATTGATTGCGGAATTATCATGAAAAAAAAAACTATAATTCGGCCCGGCTGTTTCTTTCTACGGTCCTCATAATTTTAATACCGGAAAGCGCCTTTTGCTCCTCTGGGGCCAAAAATCGACCGATTCCGTTTTTATTATGGTGAAAAAGAGTAGAAATTCGTTGAATAAAATAGTCCAAGAATCTCATAGTATTGTGCATATTAGCATATTCATCAGTCATAATGTGATCCGTTAATTATTATTACTTGCTTCGCTTCAATTAATCTAGCTAAGATCAAGTTAAACTATTTAATGATAAGTGGTAGTAAATTGTAAATTTTCTTGCGAGACAGTTTGAACTACTAATTGGCCATATTATTAATAAATCAACACGCATTCATAAGTAGGAGATTAGGACAATTGATAATTTAAAAGTCATTACTTGATCTCTGAACATCTTCAGGCACTTGTAATTATTTTGTATTATAATACAAAAGAGATATAATTTTGGGAATATACAGACAAAAAATAAATTTTCTTTTGACCCTTACCAATCTGTTACCTGCTCAAACATGGACAATTACAATCAATAACCAGTCTCTTATTACTAATCAAGTTATTCCATATTTTTGAAAATATAAGCCGGCAAAATATAGTAATTGACTTGATTTTATGATATTGACTACAGGGCAATCCTAATTTGGATAATCTTCGGCCATCATCATCATCAAAATATTCTGCATGGAATGGCGGAGTAATTTACTTCAAATACCTTATCGATTCCCAGTCGTTGGCGTTGGATACAAATTTCTGGAATTTTCTGCAATTATTTCTAGATAGAAGTGGAGCGAACTGGTGAGTAACGATACGGATATTCTAAAGTGCATACCGAAATAGACTAGGTGTCAGCAAAATACTGGTTATGTTATATCAAATGAATAACTATTAGGTAATACCGTTGTTTGAGTATAACCTTTACTCAAATAACGGTACTTCTAAGCCAGGAGCATGCTTTGCATTGAAAAAATCCTATACAAGAGAGACAAACAAAGAGAAAGAAAAGCCAAGTGACAATAAAAGTGAATCAACTTAAACTTTAGTTCCAGAGTCACTTCGAAATAAACTTCGGGAATTGATGAAGAGACAGTAAAAAAGTAAGGAATCAAAAACAACAAGCAGATGCTCGCAGAGAAGTACAAAACGCCTGTATATAATTTAAAACACAAAATAAGCCAAAGATCTAGATATATCAATAACTGAATTAATAAAAGGCACACTTTTACCATTAGACCTTCTGAGGAAGATTTCGAGTGATTAATGAGAGTAGGTAGGATCTGTAAATCCTTGAATAACACGGTCATCTCTAGAGCAGATACATGAACAATACCAGCATTTCATTCATCTCTACAAATACTTCTAGTCTAGGGATAATTTTGTCAGTTTGTTGCGTTTAGTCCAATATACACCTGGCATTCTAATAATTTTCAAAGTAGCTTCAAGTTCTACAGTTCTCTATAATTGTGATTTGATGTTGTTGAAAATGTGTCGTGTTTATTGTTTAATACGTATAATTACGCGTCAATAACTCTTTTTGGGAAATAGGTAGGTGAGTCCCTTGTTATATAGTTTATTATTTATACTGTTTTGTGCGGTTATACCTGTGGTATTTTGTCATTTATAGAATGTAACTCTGTGTGTTTGAAACTATAATGATAATTTTTGATTTCTCATGAAAGATAGCTATAATTTTATTTTATTGATCAAAGCACGTTTTCTATTATCAACCAACTTTATGTATCCTAACCAAAACGAATCACATGATGCAGGAAAAAATATTTGTTCTAAATTATGGTGCAAAATTCACTAGAATGTCAATTTGAAGAGCCGTGCCATTTCCTTGACGCGGATACTTTGTGAACGATTTTTCCAAAAAAAACTGACTGACTGAAGGAAATGATCATGTTCGTTTTCTCATTTATCTAGATCGAAAATATTGAAACCTGAGACACTTCGACCATCAAACAAACAATGACTACTATGAGTAATCAATAAATCAGACATTCAACTTGCGATAATGGATATGATTGAATAATTTATATGTTTCGGTCAATAAAAAGGGGACTAAGTACGCATAAAACTACATTTTATCGCTTTGAATTTCCACAATGAATTTGGGTCATCTGGATGAGCTCAAAACAGTTTTGGAAGTGGATTTGATATCTTTGTCTCTTTAAAATTACCATTACCATTAAAGCCTCTATAACTATATCTAATAGAACCGATGTTAGCGATGATTCACACACTATCTTCAAATTGTCTGGCGCCATATGAAATGAAGGAGGCCTGGTAGCAATGAATTTTTTTGGTACTGATTTGATCTATTCCAGAAGATGCATATATAAAGTGACGAAATACGTCCAGCGGTTCAACAATCCAAGGCAGCGTACAGCGGAAACGTCGTTCCAACCACTGTGCTTCACTCAAACACATCGGATCTTGTCCCTCTTGACACAAAGTCAGTCCACTGTAAGAAAGTTCCATCGTTTTCTCTGCCGTACTAGAAGCTTCGCCATCTTTCGATTTTTTCTCGACTATTCTACGCTATTCATGCATTTTCGGCGAAGGGGCAGCGGAGTATATATAAAAGTGGGCGCCGCCGCCATCAGTAATTTTATTTTAGTGATCGTTGCATAGATTTTGAACGGGAGTGTGAAAGAAAACATAAATAAGTGACTGTACATAAATAGTTGTCAGAAAATAAACGGGTGAAAGTTGGACAAGTGTTTTCCATAGCCGCAATTCGCAACAGTGGTGTCAGAAATGGGATCTGCCGTTTTGATGTTCCATTGGAGCTGCATTTGGACCAGAGCAGAAACTGGTTTGAAGAATGTTTGTGACGTCCTGAAGATCAAGAAGACAAGGATGACTGCGTTGCACCCTCAAAAGGACGGCATGGTGGAGCGAATGAATAGGAACATAAACCAACACTTGGCCAAAATTGTCTCTGACCATCAGAGGGACTGGGACGAACACCTTCACTTGTTCCTCTTGGCATCCCAAGTAGCAAAATAACGTTGTCAAACGTAATGACGACGCGACCTCGCCAAATGCGACCCAACGTTGCCAGGCGACGTTGTGTAGTGGTCCTAGCGACGTATATTTTCATCAAAATGGTGGATCATTTTTGAGTTGCTACGACGTCGCCAAGGTTGCCAAAAGTTGCCCAGATGGCGACGTCGCGCAACGTGTATCAATAGATCTTAATCGCAACTAACGCACAATGCTTTGGACGGATATAAATCTTAGGTTAAGGTGATCGTTGGCAACCGCTACTATTTTCATCGAAAAGGAAACCAATAGGTATGAGAAAATGATAGGTTGAACTTCTAGAAATATGGCTACCTATATTATGAAAGTGAGAGTTGATAAAAGTGACGGTACTGGCAGTTTGGTAACTGAAAACCATAAACGCACTCCAGTTCATTGATAAATATGACCTCGATACTTCGAAATAATGCAGAGTCCTCCATTTATTTTTTAATTTCCATTCCAAAATTATAGTTTTAATTGGTTAACCTTAATTTTTTTCCTTGAAAATTTGGTTTGTTAAAAAGTGAAAAATATCAAGAATATCACATGACGATATCACAAAAAGTATTCGCTTGATGAAACAGTCAAGATTCTCTATTTTCTCTGACATTTATTGAATCTATCCACAACACATGACACAATAAAATGGCGGAAATGGCGTAGTCGTCGATGTCAACCTTCAAAATCCCAAAGAAGTGTAAAGGGCCCTATCGGCAACAATCAATTGACTATGAGCGACCTTTGGTTCCGAAAAGTACACTAATCCCGACTTAATTGGACCACGTACAGCGCCATGTGACATATACATGAAGTAATCATCGTAAACGTCCTTCTTGATCGTTTTTTTTTGTTATGGTTAAAAATCATTACTGTAATAAAAAAAGTCGTGGCTTTACTTATATGTATAAAATCGAATGTTCGTCTGTGGGGAAGTCCCGGAAGTCCGCACTATTCAATTCATCGGCATTTGTCTTGGAAGCAGGAGTAGGGCTATTTCTGATTTGAATGGAAATGGGTACCCCTTGAACTTTAGTGGTTTTTTCATCGTGTCCCTCATTACACTGATTTTCCATATCGATCCCCTACCTTTGCTCTGGTTTCCTTGTAAGATGTTCTTACGTTTTCCGTAAAAAGTGGTTGAATATTTATAATTTTTGTTTCCATACCTTTTGATTTGAGCAATGCTTTTATAACATCGATATATAGTATTTACTAAATATACTTATTTTGAGGTTATATCTTTGCTGATGCTTACTTTGGAGTCGCTCAGTAGACGTTGTCCAACGTTGCAGTTGGTCAATATCTTCATGGTTGCTCCAAGCCGCTTGTTAAAACGTTGTACAACGTTGTAGCTCATACACACTTAAACACGTATTTAGTAACAACGTCGAACAACGTTGTACTACGTTGTTTCTTCTGTAGTGCATTGAACAGACTTTTCAAATACATAATGGCGACCACGCGATTCTCAACCTTCGTCAACGTCTCAAGTGCTGACTACTCCCGGCGTCCGCCTACGTTGTTAAGAGTAAGATTCTGCAACTGTTAAGTTCTAACGTTGTAGCGACATTGTGGTTACGATGCTTTGAGTTTGGGTGGCATAAGGCAGCAAACAAAAACCAATGACAACGTTGGGAGTGGTTGAATTTAGTCGGAAGTCGAAATTGTAATTGTAATTGTTCAGCAACGAGTCAAAGTGCCAGCGACAAGATGAAGGAGGCCTACGATGTGAATGCCGTACAAGGGAGGTTTCAGGTTGGTGATCTGGTTTGGCTACACAACCCACAGAAGCGTCGTGCCTGCAAAGTTCTTAGGAGAGCTAGTATGAGATTCAGGAGCGGATCAATGACGTCGCCTACAGGATTCGGAAGCCTCTACGAGAAAAATAGAAGGTTATCCATTTCAATCGTTTAGCTCGGTATTCAGGGAACCATGACGATTAGAACACTGAAGTGAGGCAGATCAGGTCACTCGAGGAAGACATGTCACTAGAGACTCCAATGGCCAGAAAGACCAGGATGACGTTATTCAAGAAAGGCAGCTGAATTTGTTCGAAGCACTGGCCGAATATTCTTTGACTCACAGAATCACTGAGGACTTTCAAACGGAAATTTGGATGATTGGACCATCTGCGACGACAAAGGCCAGAGGTAGGAAAGGCGCTCCAAATCACGGAAGAGACACAGCACATATTCTACGTGACGAAGAAGCTTCCACAACATCTGACCACCTACAAGGATGTCTGGAGAGCCCTCAATGATCTTTAAGACTTGATGCTGTCACAGGACCTTACTCAATTGGCAATCCCAAACATGACCAGTGACCAAGTGGACTGGCGTGTGGTGAGAAGCCTGCTGGAGGTGATCTTCAAGGGAAGCGGCATTAACAACCTGATGTGCTGCTATCATTTCAGGAGATCGAACCAGAGAGTGGACTGCTATTTCCATCGTACAGCATACTGCAGGTTCGGGGACAGTTGCCGATACCGTCATGAAGACATTTCGGGACGAAATACTCTAAGGAGGGAGCATCGTGACAAAATACGTCCAGTAGTTCAACGTTCAACAATCCAAAGCATCGGAAAGCGGAGACGACGTCCACTATGGGAATTTTCCATCGTTTTCTCAGCCATCCTAGAAGCTTCGCCATCTATCGATTTTTCCTCCACCATTCCACGCTATTCATGCACTTTCGGTGAAGAGGCACCGGAGTATATATAAAAGTTAGCGCCGCCGCCATCAGTAGTTGTGTTTTGGTGATCGTTGCATAAATTGTAAACGGGCAGTGTTAAAGAAAACATAAATAAGTGACTGTACATAAAAAGTTGTCAGAAAATAAACGAATGAGAGTTGGACAAGTGTTTTCTATAGCCGAAATTCGCAACAATAATATAAACAGAAGAGTATGAGGGCGGAGAAATCCATCCGTGACCGTCTCCACCAGTAGCACCTGAGAATGGCCTTTGGACTGTCTCTTTACTGTGTCCAATTCGTACAACGATTGTGGAATGGTAAAATAAAGATGATTGGGATGTTTAATCTAAGGTTTTACTGAATGACTACAAGTTTCCGGACTCTCAAAGTGATCCTCCCTCCTCACTTCCTCAACCCGACGGAAACTTTGGACAACCGCCGCATTATTTAGTAGTAGCTTTGAACAACCCTCGCCGACCGAGGTGGCACCTTGTAATCCAGGTTGCTTTGATCAACCCTCACAGGTACGACTTCTTGTGATCTGGACTTATCAAAGTGCAGACGAGAAGTGACGTAGCTTATATTTGTTTAGTATACCTAAGTTAGTGTTTTTCAATGAAACTTGGAAAAATCCTCCACTTTGGTGGACTATAAAAAGTAAGAAGAAGAGAAGTAGTAAGAAGTATGAAGTAAGAGTCAGCTTCAAAACAATATCTTTTTTCTTTATTCTGCAAACTGAATGAGAAGAAGGTGGTACAACTTGCTGCTCCCAAGAAAAAAATGGATCTAACCAAGTCAATAACATAGTGTTTACCAGTCAGTTTCCACAGTATTCATCCGTTATTAACATTCAATTTAGCCTATATAGATTTAAAAAAAAACAATGTAGCTTAGCTTAACCCATTTACTGGCAGAATATGTAAATAGTCAATCCGCACTTTACGACGCTCTCAAAGCTGCGCAACCAATATCAACATCTAGCTCAATCCTCATGATCTTTATCAAAAATTAAAATACTAATTCGTATTCTGTTTGTAGCCTTTTATTCAGCTAAGTGCTCTGGCAAAGTTCAAATTTATCAAACGGTCTTGCCGATTTATCAAGAGTGCACTTTTCTAATAGAGTCTAAAAACAAAGCTCTCGCTCGCATAAGGTAGAAGAAATTAGATACGTTTGGAGCTGTATCGCACAAAGGATCTCAAAGTCACAGCCAGCATGACAAAAGTGGAAAACTTTTAAAAGCACGGCTCAGTTTATTGGAAATATATGATGAGAAAGTTTCAGGTACACTTGTGACTTGATTCAAACTATAATTGTCTCACGAAAGACACGGTTTGCTGAATATCCAAT